>CM062620.1:19379602-19979602 GCA_025617555.3 Puccinia polysora | reverse complement strand
GCCACCATTGTCTGAGTGAAAGATCTTCAGCATCCTTCCTTTTTGGTTTGAGTTGAGTTTGATGAATTTTATCACCTCGTCAGTTACTTTTGACTTGAGTCAAATCAACACGCACGTCTTGAACTTGGACCAGTCGTTGGTGAGGAGCAGAAAGTACCTGCACCCATAAGGGTTGGGTGATTGATGGGGCCGCACACGTCGGCATGAATGAGATCAAAGGAGTTTTGGCTGCAGGGAAGATGGACCAGAAACAGCTGGCGGTGAATTTTACCTTTGGCGCATGATACACACTCAATTTGATCCCACTTGAGATTGGAACATTATTTGGACAGTAGGTGGGTTTGCTCAAGGTGAGGGTGACAGAAGCGCATGTGGATAGTAGAGAGAGATACAAATGAGTAGGAAATTGAGGGAATTGGATTTGACTCCTGGTCAATGAACAATAGGTTGTCTTCAATTTTTCCAGAAAGGATTTGTTGTTGCTTATAGATTATGGAGAATCGATTGGGCAGAATTAAAGTCAATGAGCAGCCTTTTTGAATGAGTTGGAAAAGCAAGACAAGATTCATGGCGAGGTTGGGGATGTAGAGTGAATTTTGGAGATTGAGAGTTGCAAGGGAGCTAGTCAAGATTGCAGTTCCCCTCCCAAGAGAGGAAATGGGGGCATTGGGATTACCAGTCTGAATTTCCGTTTGGTTGGGATCAAGCTTTGAAAAGAAGTTTGGATCATTGAACATGCAGTTAGAAGCTCCAGAGTCAAGCAGTACACAATTTCAGCTGAGGGTTGGTGACGCGGCCATGGAAAAGTTATAAGCAAAGTGGGTTGAGGAGGACTTCAGAGGGGGAAATGCCGTGTTGTCAGACGTTGATCTGGAACCTTGAAAGTTTCCAGAATTGGGTTGCAGGTGAGGATAGAGCCACCAGCACTTGCTTCAATCGTGATTTGATTGAAGATTGTGCCAGGTTGGTCAACATTTGATGGCTTCAGTTTTAGTAACAAGAGCGGAGGCATAAGAACAAGCTACAACCTTGTTCTTGATCTGATTTAGATGTCAAAGTACTAGGTCAGCATCAATTTTTGCTTTGCCCAACGAGTGAGTGATTTTTGTCTTCAGCTGATCAAGCTGAGGAGGGAATTTTTAAAGCAGGAGATAGGCGATGATATCATTGTCCATTTGGATTCCAATTTTGGCAATTTGGAGAAGGCAGGCCCTGGCGTTGGTAATGAATTTTTCGACTCTCTTTGGATCAAATTGAAGGTTGGGGAAATTAAAGAAGACCCTTGAGCGATTAGCAGTTTGCAATGATGCGTAGTACTTGTTTATAGATTTCCATAGTTTGATTCCATTGGTGAGATGATGATCTTTGACGCAATTGATGTACGTTTGGTTGTGCAACTTGGCAAGGATGTAACCAACAATTTCAAGAATGACATCGGGAGGACATTTGTCGGGTTTGATCAAATTTAGCCAATGCGCAATCCCCTTGAGTGAAAGTATGGTTTGAATCTTGGATCTCCATAAGGAGAAATTCGAGTCCAAAAGTCTGGGAATCAAGTCTGTTAGAGTTTTCAGCAAAGATTGAGAGGAGTCCATTTGTTTTTGGCCTGTCAGAGCTTGATCAGAATCCATTGGTCTTTCTAGGGTCTATTAGCGTGGGAGGTCGGTGAAATCTTTGGCTTTTAACCATGATAAGTTGAAGACGGTGACTTTGATTT
This sequence comes from Puccinia polysora, assembly GCA_025617555.3. NCBI lineage: Eukaryota > Fungi > Basidiomycota > Pucciniomycetes > Pucciniales > Pucciniaceae > Puccinia > Puccinia polysora. Next base: position 19,977,885 of record CM062620.1, on the reverse strand, counting down.
GATTGCTAACAAAGACCAATTGTCAAACAAATTCACGCATGAAAGAAACAAAATTTAGGAGTCTCAAATGACAAGAGAGAATGAGAAAGCAACCTTACTCAAGATCTCAAGGCCGTTGACAAAGGACAGGAATGGGAAAGGAAAGATAAGACAAGGAGAGTGAAGACAGGTGGGGCAAGTTTGTCACAATGAAACAAAGAAAATTGGAATAGCATCATAGGTACCGTAGGGGCAATAAGGAACCTCACATCTGATCAAACTTGATAGTTGTTGGATTTTGGCGAGGTCAAGTTTGAGACGGGGAAGGTTGAGAGATGAGGAGTATGAGACTGGCACGGTCGGATTAGATTGGCAAGGTTGGGTTGCAAGGAATCAGGTGAATTGAGTGAGAGAGTAAGAGATCAAAGAGACATGAGGAAGAGGTTGAGAAAGTGGAGTGCCAATGTGAGAAGCGGAGGATAGCAGGTTGAAGAAGATAGCAGGTTGAGCAGTGTGAGGTGAGGAGAATGGCGGAGAGGGGTGAGGATGAAGGAGAGGACGGGAGGAGGATGGTGGAATGTTGTGGGAGCCGGAGATACCAAGTCTTCCCGGATGATGGAATTGTAAATGGAGGTCAATGATGGTTGGAATTGTACCATACTTCAAATTGGGAGATTTTGCACTGGGGAAGACCGGGGAGGTGACAGGCGCGTGTACAAAAGAGACAAAGTAATGGGAAAGGACATGAAGCAATAACAACACCCCCCCTTGCTCACTTGGCCAACCCAGCTGGCCCCCCCTTGCTTGCTTGGCCAACCCAGCTGGCCCCCCCTGGCTTGCTTGGTGTAAGACTGCAAACAGTGCTAGGCCGTGGCAGTTCTGCGGAGGGGAAAGTTTCTGTTTAGGCTGCCCTCCTGAGTGTTACAAAATATTTAAATGTAACCGAGATCAAAGTCCAGAACCTGGTAAAAATGGGTCCAAGTGTAAGAGGATAAAGATTATAGTGGTTGGTAGTGGGGAAACAACACTATCTGAGGCAAGATAATGCCCGGGAAAACTTGAATAGAAGGAGTCAAGGATTGTTCAGAGTTCAACAAAACAAGGCAATTGTGAGTGACAACGCCCACAAGCTAATAGCTCTGGTTGTCAGCAGAAGCTTAGGAAAGATCAACTCAATCCCAAACAACCTCCAGGTTCTCAATGAACCTGCTCAACTCTGCGCAATCAAGCGCTTGAAGGGTAACAGATAACTGTGGGTGGCTGCACAGGACAAAGCTAATTGTTTGAAGAAGCTCTAGAAGCAAAACAATAACTGATTCAAACAAGAATAACCCAACACTTCTCATGGGACTCAAGAGTAGTGTGGCGGAATTCAACTTCAAAAGAAAGGAAGGGAGGTTTAACACTCCAGGTTTTAAGCTTAATAAAACCTCTTCACTCAAACGTGACTGGTTCCAGAAAGATAATCAAAGGATGATCAGGACCAGTATGGTTGGATAAAGGGATCAGGAGTGGTGTAACACACTCAAGAATTCAATCAGTCAAATTCTTCTTCAACCAGCAAAGCTATTGGTTGGTGATAAAGATCAAGGATCAGGGTTTTGAGTATGGAGGCTCAAGGATCAAGGGAAAATCATGGATATAACCAAATTTTTGTCTCAGATGAAGGGCAATGAGAACCCACAGATAATTAATTTGGAGATGATGGTGATGGTGTTCCTCTTCTCTGATAAGATGCCATATCTCATGTACCTCCCAAAAGGCAGGGGAGAGCCCCTCCTTATATGGGCAGGAGGCCCTGTTAGACTATGTACAACTGATTCTACAAATAGAGCGGAATTTCTTTTTTTTTTTTTTTTTTTAATTTCAGATGATCAGAAAAATTGATCACGCGGCCGGTGAAAATCTGGCCTCCCTGACCAGGATGGGATCTATCTCATCCCTTCACCATTTTGTGCGTCTTTCCGCGGAAGTTGTAAGACTCCAAATAGTGCTAGTCAGTGGCAGTTCTGTGGAGGGGAAAGGTGCTGTTTAGGCTGCACTCCTGAGTGTTACAAAAATATTTAGATGTAACCAAGATCAAGGTCCAGAACATGGTAAATAAGGAATCAAAGATTAGAGGATAAAGATGATAATAGTTTGTTAGCAATGGAACAGCACTATTGGAGACAAGATTATGCAGGGAAAAACTTGAACAAAAGAAGTTAAAGTCTGCTTATAGTTCAAAGAACAAAAACTGTTGTATGTAAACAACGCCCACAAGCTAATAACTCTGGTTGTCAGCAGAAGATTGGGGATGATCAAATCAAACCCAACCAACCTCCAGGTTCTCAATGAACCTGCCCAACTCTCCGCAATCAAGCGCTTGAAGGGTAACAGATAACTGAGGGTGGCTGTACAAGACAAAGCACAATGTTTAAGAAGCTCTAAAAGCAAACAGTAACTGATTTGAATCAAGGACAACCTCAACAATTCTCAAGGGACTCAAGAGTAGGCTGGCAGAATGCAACTCCAAAGAAAATAAAGGGAGGTATAAAACTCCAGGTCTTAAGATTAATAAGACCTCTTCAATCAGTCGTGATTGGCTCCAGAAAGATGATCAGGGATCAGGACCAGTATGGTCAGAGAAAGGGATCAAGGAGTGGTATAACACACTCAAAAATTCCAACAGACAGAATTTTCTTCAACCAGCAAGGCTATTGGTTGGTGATAAGGATCAGGACACAGAGGGGCAAAGACTCAGGGTCAAAAATGGATCAGGGGGCAATCAGAGATATACCCAGGATAAGGATCAGGATCTTAATTTCAAAATAATGGGGGGGACATAAGCACACACTCCCATGGATTGATTTTCTATCATGCAGAAAAAGCAGGGGAGAGCCCCTCCTTATATAGACCAGAGGCCTGTAGACTATTTACAAGAGATGTTTACAAATGGGAGCGGATTTTTTTTTTTTTTTTTTTTTTTTTTACGGATCAATGAAATAATAAAAGGAAATGAATGAGCAAGAGTGACGGGCCACGCAGACAGGCCAATGCCCCTTGGCACCAGCTGGCCCGCGGATGACCGTGCGGTCAGAATCCTTGAGGGGCGCGGGACACATCACCAACACGCACAGGCAACAGAAGACGCGCGCGGGAAACCGGTGATGATGAACACGCGGATTGGTTGAGGGGTGACGAGCAGATGGATTGGGAATTGGGGTCAAGGGAGGGATGTAATGATGATTAGAAGGCGGCTTGACGCCTATCAAGCCTGGGGAACTCTTGAGCGTTGGCGGGAAGGGGATCTTGGATTTGCTGATCCGGATCAGGATTGGAGGAGGGGATGATGATGGAATTACTGATGATTTGGCTGAAACTTGATCTTTGTTCCAGCGCAAAACAGACTAGGACCAAAAAAAGTCTTGAGTGACGTTGAAGGTGAGATAGTTGAACAACAATGCAAAGGTTTGAAAGTGGTAGACATACGTCGATGGAACGTTGGCCATGATGGGACAATTAGTATACTTGCAGGCTGCAAAACTTTGACCAGAGTAAGCATACGGGCCTAGTTTTGGATCACCGGCACGCTCAAGCTCCAGGGATGATCCGCGTGTAGGGTAGTCAGGAAATTCAACTCAATGGTATAATTTCTCCCATGGACAAAGGTGCAGGCATGCTTCAAACCTGATGGTTGTTTGCATGGGGTGATGGTCATCGAGTCAACTTTGCCATGAATCTTGTAATCTTGAGGGTGACAGTTGGAAAACAAGACAGCGTTTTGGTCATCCTCTGGCTGGGACGGTTGGTCCCGTCCCACCACCTTGGCATATGAGTGGGCCAGAAAGGGAGGTTGAATGGGCAAGCCAAGGAAAGTGGAAAGGATCATGGAGTAGGTGATGAGACCAACAAGGAAAAATGAGATTGACTGCATAAATAGCGGTCAAGCAAGGTAGAGGGAGATGGGAAATGGATTATGTTCTTTCATTGATTCATCATCTCATCTGGGCGCTTCTTTCTTTTTTTTTTTTTTTTTTTTTTTTTTTTTTTTTTTTTGATAATGATGCCTATGAATGATGATAAGGAAAATTCATAAAAAAAATTAAAGTCTCCGCACTGGCCAGGGTGTCCGGGATGGGGCACCACAACAGGCGCCCGCAACAACACCGGGATCACCCACCCCTCACCCAAAGGCAGAAAGGGTGGGAAAAGAAATGGACCAGACCGCCCGCGGATGTCTGCGGGCGGTAGACAACCTTTTCCCACCCCCACCCAAAGATGGAAGGGGGTGGGAGAGTGTTGTGGAGACCTTAATGGGGAGGCTGAAGGATATTGAGCAATTGCTGGTGGAAACTAGGATTTGCTGGCCGATCAAGTAGGATGGGAGTGAGTGAGTGAGATGAGGTGAGATGAACTAGGAGAGAATGACTGAATTGGGCGGGAGTTTCTTGGATTTGGGTCTATGTATACAACAATGACTAGGGATGGGCAATTGTGGGACAGTTAACAAACAAGGAGTCAAGCTGAGGAAGGCAATCCTGAGATGGATAGACCAGAGTGTGTTCTTTGTTTGCTTTGCGGGGGTTGGGGGTGCTTTGTGTGGATGGAAGCACCGGGATGGGATGCAGAAAAGGGATTAACAAGCAGGGTAGGATGAGAGCTAGGCAAAGGCCCAAGGGCTGATTGCCAAAACAAAGGGGCAATGGGGACCGTGACATGTGTAGATTGGGATTGTGACATGTGGGGATTGGGATTGTGACATTGGAGAGGATGATGGCAAGGTGTGGGAGGAGATCAAATTGGAAGGCGGTGGTGGTGGTAATTGTACGGGTGATTGTAGGCTGAGGACTTTGCCCTTCAATCCCAAGGTTGCTGGTTTGATCCTGGCCCGGGGGACCAAATGTAAGACTCCAAATGGTGCTAGGCCGTGGAAGTTCTGTGGAGGGGAAAGGTGCTGTTTAGCCTTCCCTCCTGAGTGTTACAAAAATATTTAAATGTAACCAAGATCAAAGTCCAGAACCTGGTAAACAAGGGTCCAAGTGTAAGAGGATAAAGATTATAGTGGTTGGTAGCTGGGAAACAACACTATCTGAGGCAAGATGATGCCAGGGAAAACTTGAATAGAAGGAGTCAAGGATTGTTCAGAGTTCAACAAGAAAAGGCAATTGTGAGTGACAACGCCCACAAGCTAATAGATCTGGTCATTGGCAGAAGCATAGGAAAGATCAACTCAATCCCAAACAACCTCCAGGGTCTCAATGAACCTGCCCAACTCTCCGCAATCAAGCGCTTGAAGGGTACCAGATAACTGTGGGTGGCTGCACATGACAAAGCTAATTGTTTGAAGAAGCTCTAGAATCAAAACAATAAATGATTCAAACAAGAATAACCCAAAACTTCTCAAGGGACTCAAGAGTAGCGTGGCGGAATTCAACTTCAAAAGAAATGAAGGGAGGTTTAACACTCCAGGTTTTAAGTTTAATAAAACCTCTTCACTCAAACGTGACTGGTTCCAGAAAGATAATCAAAGGATGATCAGGAACAGTATGGTTGGATAAAGGGATCAGGAGTGGTGTAACACACTCAAGAATTCAATCATTCAAATTCTTCTTCAACCAGCAAAGCTATTGGTTGGTGATAAAGATCAAGGATCAGGGTTTTGAGTATGGAGGCTCAAGGATCAAGGGGCAATCATGGATATACCCAAATTTTTGTCTCAGATGAAGGGGAATGAGACCCCACAGATAATTAATTTCAAGATGATGGTGATGGTGTTCCTCTTCTCAGATAAGATGCCATATCTCATGTCCCTCCCAAAAGGCAGGGGAGATCCCCTCCTTATATGGGCAGTAGGCCCTGTTAGACTATGTACAACTGATTCTACAAATAGAGCAGATTTTATTTTATTTTATTTTTTTTTTTGGATAAATGACAACTAAATAAAAGAATCATAGAAAAAAAATTTGAATTATCCGCATCTGGTCCAGGGTGTCCAGATTTGGTCACCACATCTCTCCCCAACTGACAGAATGTCCCTAGTCTGCATCCAAGCTTGATGTCATAAAAAAAAGAAAGGAAAGATGATCAAACACAAGAAATAGCCATTTGATCTTGAGGGTGATTGAAAAGAATATCTTGATCCATCCAAAGAAAAATCCTAGAGTTGACTGGGATGAAATGAAGAAGGCGTCCCAAGTGCTCAGGTATGTTGCATAAAGTAGATTTTCACAACAAAACACAGCAGATGACCCTGGTGGTGCACAATTGGGAGGACTTACTTCTGATCAAAGTTTCCTCCACAAAAATGAAATTTCTTGACCTGATCAGCAGAGAATCTTCTGGCAATCTGAGTACCATCCAGTTCTTCCAAAACATATGATTCACCTCTGACTTGACGGACCATTCAATAAGGACCATTCCAGCAATTGGAAAAAAGCTTTCCCCACTGAGTTTCCAAGGATTGGTTATAAGCTAAAAATAGATCACAAGGATGAAAGGGGTCTCTGACTTGATTGGAATGCTTATCCTCCCAATACTGGAATTATTTTTCCCTTGACTCCATCATTTTAAGAAAGGCTTCATCACGAACATCTTCACTTTGCTCCAGTTGCTTGGATCTGGCAACTAATAGATCAGTGGTGGAAGAAACCTTTTCCCAAGAAATACCTAAGAAAGATTCCATTTCCAGATCAAGAGGAAGGACAGCCCTTTGACCAAAGAGGATTTTGTAAGGTGAGTAGCCAGTGGGTTGTTTAGTTGAAATTCAATCAGAGAAGAGGACCAGAGGAAGAAATTTGCAACAATTCTTTCCACTTTCACCAGCCAACTTGACAAGAGCAGCCTTCAAAGGGGCATGGCCTCTTTCCACCATGCCTTGTCCTTCAGGATAATAAGGAGTGGTCACCCTATGTTGACCAGGAAGCAATTGGATCATTTTGGCCAGTTTGCCAGGGATCATGTTCTAATACAGGAATGATATAAGGCAGACAATAGGATTCTTTCAAGAGAACTCTCTCTTCTTCACAGAAAGCAATAGCTTTTTCCCTAAGAGCCAAGACATTTTTGATCAAATACAACTCATCAGGTAAAAGCCATCCATCTGGTCCAAAGTTGACCACTCTCAGATGTTCTTCAGTCACACAACCAGAGGGGATGAATGAACCAGTGAGAGATTGAGTTAAACCACAGTAAGGATTGCGGGATAGAGGGGGACCCCTAAGATGAGGGTTGAGATTGAGAGGCATTGGTTGCTTGAATGGTTGGATTTTCCTGGCAAATGGTTTATATTTGGAGGAAAAAGAGAGCGGTTCTTGTTTTTAAAGAGATTTGAATGAGTTGGAAAACCTGAACCCAGCTGTTATTTCAATCAAAGAATTGAAAATCAATAAAATAAAAAATAATAGTTAAGAACTCAAAATAAGACAGCTTTAGAAGGAAGAGTCAAAGACGAACAGTCAAACACAATTCTACAGGCAGGATGATGGCCTCTAAATAGACTAAGTAGAACTGTGTGCACTATACGCTAATAACTGATGTATTTCTCCCTATTGATCTTGATGTCCTGAGTCGTAGTACTGGTTAGGAAGCAAAAGTTATGTCAACACTGATAATGAGTTGATTACTCATTTTGATACATACTATATGCTGCTGGGACTGAATCGAGTAGGTTGAAAGTTTGTTTGAGTCTTTGATCTTGAGAATCTGGTACTGTGAGTTCTGAACAAAGTGGCCTGAAATAGATCTTCTTTCTGATCTCGGGTGTGCCTCTTGAACAGTAGAATAAGTGATAGGATGTAACTGATAGTGAAAGTACAGTGACATGTCTACAATGAGCGCGCACCTTGGATGAACCAACAGAAGTAACTTAGGAAATAGACAACACACACAAAGATAATAAAGAAATAGAGCAGAAAAGAAATATGATAGCTGAGAGAATGAATTTGAATCAAGCAGCAATCAAGTCAAATAATCAACACACCGACTCGACTCATTATCAGTGATGATAAGTTAAGAACCGACATATTTTGCTAGCTTAGAGACCGCTACAGCATTGGCGGCTTTGGTCAGCGGATCAGCAAGCATATCATTAGATGAAATCTGTTTGATTTGAATAAGTTTATTTTGCCAGTCATATCGTAAGCTCTTGAGCTTAATATCAATGTATTTAGCGTGCGACTTGGTTCCAAACTTTTTAATTTTATCGTCCAAACCCTTGTTATCAATTAGATGCATCGGAGGTTCAAAGGTTGTTTGCCATACTTCGGAGATCAGATGGTTTAACCATCTAGCCTCTAGATGACTGGCCGACAGTGAGTTACACTCAGATTCAGTCGACGAATGAGCAATGCATCTCTGACGCCAACTTGTCCAATAAAGAGGCGATCCCTTGAACAGAGTGATGAAGCCGGTTTGAGAGAGACGGGTCACTGGTTCATCGCCACAGGTGGCGTCGCTGTAGGTAATGAGATGCCTGGAATTGTTTCTAAGTCTGAAAATAAGCTTGTAGTCTATGGTCTTAAGTAAATACCGCCACACCCGAATGACCTCGTTCCAGTGTTGTATTCCAGGATTTTCCAAGAATCTTGCCAGGTTAGACACGGCGTAGCTAATTTCTGGTCGCGCCAAGGTTGCTATGAAGTTGAGTCTTCCAATGGGCGATTGATAGTTGACATTTAGTTGTTGAAAATTAGCTTTTTCTTCTTCCGTGGCTGGTACTAGATGTGCGCCAGTCAAGCATGGATTAGACAGCGGCTTTGCATTCAAGAGGTTCAGCTCTTCAAGTCCTTTTTGGATATGATTTGGAAGTGAAAGACTGATTGAGTTCTTGTCTTTCTCGACCTTCATCCCAAGCAATGTATCAACTTTGTGAGCTGAAGAATCCTTGAACTTGCTAAGGAAGAGAGATTTAAATTTATTCACCTCCCCCACCACAACTAAATAGTCAACATGAAAGAATAGAGAAGTCACTCCATCCTCATGGTGATACAAACAAGGGTCACAGTCGCTTTCCGCAAAACCTATGCTTGTGATCAATTCGCTGAGTGTTCTATACCAATTCAGCGGGGCTTGCTTTAGACCGTACAAAGATTTCACCAACTTCAGAAATTTTGACTTCCTCTTAGAGCCAACGGGAGTCCTAATGTAGACATTCTCTTCAAGAGGGGCGTGCAGGAATGCCCCTTTAACATCAAATTGGAGAATTGGGAGACCTCTGTTGACTGAGTAGATTAATAAAGATCTGAGCGAAGCGATCTTACCGGTAGGTGCGAAGGTTTCAAAGTAATCAATGCCATAGCGTTGATTGAAGCCTTGCACACATACCCTTGCTTTGAGAGTGCTTTTGCCTGTGTGGAGATCCTCTTTGCGGCGGAAGGCCCACGTGGTACTAAGTGGATTGGAGACTTTGGATTCATCTGCATCCTCCCATACCCCTAGTTCCTCGGCCGTGTTCAGCTCCTTTTCAATGGGCGTAATCCAATTGGGATCTTTGAGTGCTTCATGAATTGAAGTCGGTACGGTAGCGTGATGATACCCATACCGCTCCGGTGGTTTCAGTTGGCTTCTGTCGCAAAGTTTAGGTATTAACCTTTCTTCAACGGATGGTGCTGAGCTTTTGGAGTCGGATAAGTTTGGAACTTCATCAAAAGGAAGTTCTGGTTTGAAATTGAATGGGGTGCCATAGTCACTCCCCTCGTGAGTTGATACAGATCCTCCTCCAGTTATTGGAGCTTCTTGTGGGCTGATGGCAAGTTCTTCATCCTTGACAAGACTGGGTTCCCCGTTTGTGATTTGAGTTTTTAGAAAAAGGACATGCTTAGTGTTCACAATCTTGCCCGATTTAGTGAGTATCTTATAGGAAAGGAGACGAGGATTGAAGCCAATCAGGCAACCTTCCTCACCCTTCTCGATAAGTTTTGAAGGTATCTTTGTATCATTAAGTAGATAGATGCAAGCAGTCCCTACAGGCTTTAGCAAATCTTTCGGTAGTGGCGTTCCATGCATAAGTTCCCAGGGACTTTGTGATTTGGTGTCTTGGGGTAATTGGTTCAATGCAAGACAGCAACTTTGGATAACTACATTCCAGCAGCTTTTCGGAACGTTAGTCGCAGAACTGAAGACTGATCGCAGCGATTCCATAATGGTACGGTTGGCTTGCTCGGCTTTCCCGTTATGCTGAGAGTGGTAGGGTTCACTGACAATGTGATGAATTGATTTTGATTTGAAGAAGCTTGATAAGGTATCATTCATGAACTCTCCTCCTCCGTCAGAGACAACCTCAACTGGAAATTGACCTTTCTTCTTTGCTTCATTTTCAATTGCAAATATGATGGTCTTGGCAGTCGCGTCCTTGCTTGGTAAGGGAAAAGCAGATAGATAGCCCGAAAGGTTGTCAAAAACAGTGAGCGCGTACCTCATACCCCCTTTACTCTGTGGATTAAGTGGTCCCATAAGATCTAGATGCAGACGATCAAAAACTTGTTCAGCGGGGCGTTGTTCCTGGTTGAAAGATGCTTTGGTGATTTTTCCTTTCTTACAGGCAATACATTCAAATTCGGAGCAGATTTCTTTCCCAATCCTGTGGCCAAGATGATTTTCAATCCGTTCCAAACTAGCATGACCCAACGTTTGATGAAGTTTCTGAACTTCTTCCAGACTCATGAGACAGGCAAGCTCCCTAGTTTGTGATTTGAGATTGATGACTAACAGATTGTTCTCAATTACTCCATCTAGAATCGTGACTCGCCCTTTTTTAAGTGCAAACGTAGAAGGAGAAGTTTTTCTGTTGACTTTTAGAGTACACCCCTTGTTGAGAAGAGCCTCCAGTGAGATTAAGTTGACTGTGGCATCAGGAACCCAGGCCGCATCTTCCAGGTCAATTCTTCTTCCATCAATGGATAGATTGACTGTACCGAGGCCTTTTATGGGAATGCCTTCTCCCTTCTTTCCGGTCTTGATAAGTTTGCATCCGGTTTGTTCGACTAGAGAGGAGAACATAGATTTGTTCACGATCATGTGTATCGAGCAGCCACTGTCAAGAATGAAACAATTTGCACCAGTCTCATCCAGTTGATTTAACCCGCAGAAGAAGGAGTAGTAGTGTGCTTCTTTGGACTTATTTTTGGCTTTTTGCTTGAATCTGTTCACAGAATTCTTGGGTTTGAGTTCCGGATATTCCTCCCAGAAGTTTGCAGCAGGGTGAGTTTTGACTGCTGGGTTATGTTTCCCATTTTCACAGCGCGGCCGATCAGAGTTGAAGCGATTATTAGAATAAAGGGCTGAGTTTGTTTTGGAGGTTTCTTTGGATTTCGATTGGACTTCATTTTTATGTTGAACCAGATGATTTAGGACAAAGGCTACCGTTAGATCTACTCCCGAGTGCATGATTTGCGATTGCATCCCTTTTAGTGACTCGGGTAATTTGAACAAAATCAAATAGCTCAAAATATCACTTGGTAAGTCTATGCCAACTTCGTCGAGTTTTCCAAGGTGGAGCTTGACTGAGGTTACGAACGCTTCTATGTCGTTCTGATTGAAGCCAAGGTGCAAAAAATTAAAGAACATTTTTGCTCTGTTTGCGGCCTGGTTAGATGCCAAGAGTTCTTTAGCAGCCAACCAGATTCGTTTTGGAGAGTCTTCGTTATCAGCTGTAATTATGTTTGTGTGAGTAGCTGGATCTAGTTTTGACATGAGGTAAGCAGCAGTCTCATCTGCATCAGGAATACTTTCATCTGGATTTGACGAGTTCATGAGATTCAGAATGCCGCGCATTTTGAACAGCCTTTCCATCTTCTTCTTCCAAATCAAATAGTTTGTTTCAGTTAAGAGTGGGGTTGATTCCATAAGCGATTTAAGTGCCAGCCCTTTAAAATTGCTGTCGCCTCCGGGTCCAGGTGATATTGATCCTTGATCCATTCCGGTTGCTGAATGAGTTCCTTTTTCAGCTTTTAACCGTAAAGAGATTTGAATGAGTTGGAAAACCTGAACCCAGCTGTTAGTTCAATCAAAGAATCAAAAATCAATAAAATAAAAAATAATAGTTAAGAACTCGAAATAAGAAAGCTTTAGAAGGAAGAGTCAAAGACAAACAGTCAAACACAATTCTACAGGCAGGATGATGGCCTCTAAATAGACTAAGTAGAACTGTGTGCACTATACGCTAATAACTGATGTATTTCTCCCTATTGATCTTGATGTCCTGAGTTGTAGTACTGGTTAGGAAGCAAAAGTTATGTCAACACTGATAATGAGTTGATTACTCATTTTGATACATACTATATGCTGCTGGGACTGAATCGAGTAGGTTGAAAGTTTGTTTGAGTCTTTGATCTTGAGAATCTGGTACTGTGAGTTCTGAACAAAGTGGCCTGAAATAGATCTTCTTTCTGATCTCGGGTGTGCCTCTTGAACAGTAGAATAAGTGATAGGATGTAACTGATAGTGAAAGTCCAGTGACATGTCTACAATGAGCGCGCACCTTGGATGAACCAACAGAAGTAACTTAGGAAATAGACAACACACACGAAGATAATAAAGAAATAGAGCAGAAAAGAAATATGATAGCTGAGAGAATGAATTTGAATCAAGCAGCAATCAAGTCAAATAATCAACAGTTTTTGCCAAGAGTTGAACAGAGAGATCTGACTACAAGGATTGAGACCAAGTTCTAATGCCTTCCAAGTTTGATGTTCTGAAACATTTTTGAATGGTGCCTTTTCCATAAAAGAAGTCCCAGGAGATAATGAATTGCTCACATGTGCGGCACAAGGTAGTTTTTTGAAAATGATAGTAGTAGGATACCCCGGTGGTGCACAATTTGGAGAACTTACTTTTTCCCCAATTTGCCTCCACGGAAGCCCATATTCTTCCATACCAAAGCCACCAAAAATAGGATCAAGATTGGGATCTAGTTTAGACTCATTGCGGAGATTCAAACACGAACTGAGAGAAGATTGATTAGGAATAAGAGTACAACAAAAAGAAGAAATATTTTTGGATTTTTCCATTTTGATTTGTTTATGATTTTTGATATTTTTGAGATCAGAGGAAAACGTTAAAAAGAAAGAGAAATAAGGCTTCTGGGATGAGAGTTGACCCTTGAGTTGAATTTTGAGGCTGCAAAGAACTACAACTATTAGTAGGATCAACTACTCCCATAAAAAATGAGAGGAAATGGAATTATCCTTCTGTTTTCCTCTTAGAGATGACTTAGGAAAATGACCAGGGAAATCCCTTTCCCAGAAACCAGTATCCAAAGAACAAAGAGGAACCTCAATTTTTCTACCATCTGAATTAGGGAGGAGGATTCTCTCCCCAACTTGATTGGAAAACATAAGAGTTGCTCCAACATTGATTAAGAAAGGTTGACCCAAGATCATAGATCCATCCAAGCGTGTGATCCAGAAATGACAAGTTCCAACAATGTTTTGGCCAATCCAGACTGGAACTTCTTCAAAAATTCCAACCAATTTGCAAGGCTGGTTTCCTATTACATACACTGAAGAGGTGAAGCTGACCCTAGGCCTCAGTTTCAGTTTGCAGGCCATAGCGTCTGAGATCAAGTTGAGCTGAGATCCAGAATCAACAAGGAGTGAGACCATTTTTGCTGATTCACCAAGATAGCAGGGGTGAAAAACAAGAGGACAAGAGTAAAGACTAGACTCAGAAGAGGGATCTGTTCCACCAGAATCCTCCATCAAAGTTCCAGAGGAGACCTTGAGTTCTTCAGGACCAATTTCCACACATTGATGAGAAACCCTTTTCTTCATTCCTTCAGCAACAGATGGAGATATTGACAGGAGTTCAGCCACAGATAAATCAGGAATTTTATGATCAGAAATTTTATTTAATACCCCTTCCACAGAATTGGGGTGATCTTTGGAAATTCCCCTCTCAAACCAAACTTTGGGCTGGGTGGAGGGAGCAAGATTGGGTGAAGCAGGAACAGGATCAGCGGATTGAGGAGGTTTCATAAATGAGGGATGAGGATTGGGGTGAGCTTGAGACCTTTCCATGAGTGGTTCTTTTTCCATCTCCATGTCTTCTACATCAGAAGAGGGCTCAGGTGAGGATTGTTGTTTGGGTGGTTTTTGTTGAAGTATCACTCAGCTGTCTTGTGTGACGCCCAGTCAACTCTCTCTGCCGCTATTGAACTTCAGATTATGTAATCTGCGGCACCCCCAACTCAAAGTCTGGGGGAATTCCTGGGAGGGAACAAGAGGGGGATCATCGACCTCCCTTTCTGATTCTCTTCTTTTTCCTTCTCTTCTTCAACTGTTCTTCTTTCTTTTCCTGTTTCCTAACCTCATCTTCTTTCAATGCACTTACTCATTATTCACCTCAAGCTCCAGAGAACCCTCAACCTCAATCTTCATCAACTTTCCACGATCACAAACCACTCAACTTCAATTGACTTCAATCTTACAACCTCTTTCTAACTGGATCTCTCAACCTCAACTCGTGACTGGTGAGAGTTACACTTCTGTCATCTCACAACCTCTTTCTAACTCATCCTTCAGTTCCTTGACTCCGAAATTCTCAGCCTCTCCTTGATCAAACCGCCAGAAAAGCCAATGTTTGGCAAATCTTGAAACACTGTTGTCATTCCCATCGGTCTTCTTTCATTTCCTTCAATTTTCATCCTCTGGTCCTCCTATTGTATTTCCTCCATCTCAACGTGTGTCTGACTCAATTCCTTCAGTCTGTTGGTTGTAATTTAAGTTTCATTCTTCAAAAGTTTCACGGTTAAAAGCTGAAAGGCTCACCCAGACAACCAACAGAGGCTCACACAATGACGGAAACCTCCAAAAACTTCTCCAAAGATGGATTCCAACAGGCAATGCTCAAAACTGCCCTGGAAACCATACCCCTACTCTCCAAAGACAACTACGGCATCTGGCGCGACAAGATGAACAGGCTCCTCAGACTCAGAGGAGTTCTAGCAACCCTTGAATCAAACTCTGATCAACTCTCCTCACTGGATAACGACAAAATCCAACTTCTCCTCATCTCCAAAGTTGATTTGGTGACTCACAACAACATCATTACAGCCTCCAACGTCAATTCAGCTAAAGCCATCTGGCAGGCAATCAAGGAACAGTACTCCTTGTCCAAAGCTTCCAATTGAGCGCGAATCTTCAACAACTTCCTCCACATATCCTTTAAGGAGGAAGACATCACTCACCTTGTCACAAAGATTAAAACCTCTATCAAGAAAATGAACAACATCGGCATTGACCTTCCACAAGAAATCTTGGCTCATCTCATCCTCTTCAAGTTCCCTGTGACTCTCAACAACCTCAAGCGGAAACTAATGCATTCCGACAAGACCATTGGCGCAGATTTTGTATGCAATCATCTAATCCAGTTCAATAACAAAGTCAAGGCAGAATCTTCTGACAAAGTCATTTCTGTGCCTGAGACCGCCCTTGTTTCAAGAAAGAACAAATTAAAATCCCAATCAAATAACCAATGTGTAGAAGGTTACCATAACCCCAAACAGGACAAAAATCACCCAGAAAGCGAATGCTTCCATCTCCACCCAGAGAAAGCCCGGAATGGTGGAGGGAAAACCAAGTCAAATGGAAAGAGAAAAAAAAAGCCAAATCTGAATCCGCCCACTACCATGCCTTTGTCACTAAGTGGGTTGAGTCAAGAGCAACTTTGAGTCAGAACATACTGATGGACAGCGGAGCATCAGCCCATCTCTTCAACAATGAGAAATTCTTCTCCAAGTTGGTCAGATCTGATGAAGGACAACATATCTCAACGGGGAATGATGGAGCCAACCTTCCCATCAAAGGCACGGGGACTGTCAAGTTGGTCTGGAAGCGAAAAACCATTGTTCTCAGAAACTGTCTTTTTGTTCCTGACATAGTGGTCAACTTGATTAGCCCGGGAGAATTTATTGCCAAAGGCTGCTAACTGAAATCATCCAAAGGACAATTCCAACTCACTCGCGACAACCACTGTCTCATGGAAGGTAGAATCCTCAAGAATCTATTTGTTGTCAACAGTCCCAAGAGCATTGGAAAAAATAACTGTTACCTATCCACTCCAAATCCCGTCAGATCCACTTGTGATCTCCACCTTGCTCTTGGTCACGCCTCAGTTGGCAGACTCAAAGAAATACCGGACCTCAAACTCAATGATGACAAGCTTTTCAGCAAAGACTGCGCTCTCTGCAAAATTACCAAATCACCGTTCAAGGTCCAGGCTACCCTTGCAGCAAAACCCTTTGAAAGGATACATCTTGACCTCATTGGACCGATCAAGCCCAAATCTCACCGACGCAAGAAGTACATCTTGACTATCGTGGATAACTTTTTGGGCTACCTAAGTGGGATTCCTCTCTTCAGCAAGGAAGACACATCAAATACCCTCATAGAGGTTATCAACCAACAAAAATCCAAACTGGGATACTATCCCTGTGAAGTCTGCTCTGACGGCAGATCCAAATTTGTCAACAACAGACTCTCTACCTTCCTCAAAGAGATCTCATGTAAGCAACTCATCTCTGAACCTTATCATCCCAAACACAACGGTAGGGCCAAAAGAGAAAACAGGACAATTGTAAAAAGTGTGCTTACTTCCCTGAGCTCCTCCAACCTGCCAAAGAGGTACTGGTCAGAGATACTCAAAGCATTTTGTCTTGCTCTGAATCAGATCCCCCGCAAGGGCAACCGCCAATTGCCTTGGGAAATCATGCACAGCAGTTCCCTTCCACTCTCTTACTTGAAACCTCTAGGAACCCCAGTCATCTACCTCAATCACCTCCGAACCAAAGGGAAGAAATTCCACCCAAAGGGCCTAGAAGGAAAGCTGATTGGATACAATCCAGAATTCCATTCGTACAGAATTCTCCGTCCCGATGGATCTATAGTTTCAAGAAAGCACGTCCAATTCGACAAATCCTCAACAACTGAAGATTCAAATCCAAATTTGGACTTTTCAATCAAAGGATTTGAAGCTAGCAGTGGCGCAGATTCCCCAGACGGCCATCCACCAGCATCCAAAGGAGAATCTTCCACTCCAATGCCGTCTCTTGACCAGAACTTCTCTCAGTACAGAGAGACCTTGGAAACTCATTCTGAATCCTCCAACTCAAATTCTCCAGAAAGTAGCGACTCAGATGTATCAAACAATCCATCCCTGAAAGTTATCCCCTCACAATAAATCCCAGAGCCTCCGATCCAATCTTCCCCTTGCCTCCTGCAAAATCGCGCCAACCTCAGACCTCCACAACGCTATGGTTTCCATCACTACTTCAAACCCAATACATACCTCAAGGCAATCACTTGTGAAGAAGCAGAGCAATGGAAACTGACAATCAAAAAGGAATTGGATCAATGCAAGGATCTGGATGTGTGGGAAGAGTACAATGGACCCAAAACAATCAACCTGCTTGAAACTACTTGGGTTTTCAAGATCAAAGATAAATGTCATGACAATTTTCTCATATTCAAGGTGAGAGTGTGCGTAAAAGGCTACAATCAAATTTACGGACTTGACTTTGAAGAAACCTTTGCCCCTACAGGAAATATCTCATCTCTCAAAGCTATTCTCCAACTCTCCCTAAGAGACAACCTTGAAATCAAACATTTCAACGTCAAAGCCGCCTTCCTGGATGCTCCCATCGACGAGGAAGTGATCATCAAAACTCCCGACGGCTCTGGTTGATAATGCAAATATCTAAGACTCAATAAGAGCCTCTACGGACTGAAACAGGCCCCAAAGAATTGGTATCACACCCTCACAAACTGGATCAAATCCACGGGATTTGTAGAATCCAACAGCAACCCTTGCCTCTATAAGTCAATGGACGGAAAGTCCTTCATATTCTTCCATGTCAACGACCTCATTCTTGTAGGCAACGGTTTCGATTTTGAAGGGAAGTTCAACGACAAATTTAAAAACTCACAGTGTCACGCCCCAGACACCATCCTTGGGATGAAATTTGATTGAACCAGCAACTCTATCCTGCTCAGCCAACCGAAGCACATCTCCCATGGTCTAGAAGAACTAGGTCTGACAGACGCAAGAGGAGTCCAAACTCCACTGAACCCTCATTGCCAACTCACAGAAGCCTTGGATGAAGATTTTGAAGACTTCAAGCGCCTCAACATCAACTACCGGTCAGGGGTGGGTCTGCTGAACTACATTGTGTCTCGGACCCGCCCGGACCTCAGCTTCTCAGTCTCAAGCCGTGCCAGGTTCCAGAACAAGCCCGGCCTAACCCACTGGAAAGAGCCTAAGAGAACCTGGCAATATTTGAAAGCCACAAAAGAAGTCAAAATCACTTTGAGATACAACGACTCTGCCAACGATTGACCTTCTACAGCAACTCATCCTGGGGAGAGGACTTGTCCTCAAGAAAATCCCAGTCCAGCTATCTGGGATTCTATTTTGGATCCCTTATCTGTTGGGAAAGTTTCAAACAACGCAACATCACCTAATCCTCAACAGAAGCCAAACTCAACCCGCTCCTCAACTCTTTCCTGGAAGGAAGATGGCTCAAGCATCTCCTGGGGGAGGTGTTCAACGTCTCAATTCCCTTTACAACTCACTTCATTGACAAAAAGGGCCTTGAGGACAAACTCAAGCGCTTTGGCTCCAATGCAAAAACAAGACATATGGATCTCAAGACCAAAGGCTTGCGAGAAGAACTTGCATTGGGCAACTTGAAAGTTCAACTCACAACCACTGACCGCATGCTGGCCAATCCGCTGACCAAAGCAGTAGCCAAACCAGCCATACAGACCTTCCTGCAGATCATTGACCCTGGATTCAAGACCAATGACTCACCCTGATCAAACTCTCTCCAGTCATGGGGAGTGTTGAAGTATCACTCAGCTGTCTCTTGTGACGCCCAGTCCCCTCTCTCTCCTGCTATCAAACTTCAGATTATGTAATTTGCGGCACCCACAACTCAAAGTCTGTGGGAATTCCTGGGAGGGAACAAGAGGGGGATCATTGACCTCCCCTTTCTGATTCTCTTCTTCAACTGTTCTTCTTTCTTTTCCTGTTTCCTAAGCTCATCTTCTTTCAATGCACTTACTCATTATTCGCCTCAAGCTCCAGAGACCCCTAAACCTCAATCTTCATCAACTCGCCACGATCACAAACCACTCAACTTCAATTGACTTCAATCTTACAACCTCTTTCTAACTGGATCTCTCAACCTCAACTCGTGACTGGTGAGAGTTACTCTTCCGTCATCTCACGACCTCTTTCTAACTCATCCTTCAGTTCCTTGACTCCGAAATTCTCAGCCTCTCCTTGATCAACCCGCCAGACAAGCCAATGTTTGCCAACTCTTGAAACTCTGTTGTCATTCCCGTCAGTCTTCTTTCATTTCCTTCAATTGTCATCCTCCGGTCCTCCTATTGTATTTCCTCCATCTCAACGTGTGTCTGACTCAATTCTTTCAGTCTGTTGGTTGCAATTTAAGTGTCATTCTTCAAAAGTTTCAGTTTTCGGAGAATCAAGGTTGGAAAGGAAGGAGATTTATGAGGTTTGGGCTCCTAATGTTGCTTCCTAGCTGGATTGGATTGGTAAGTACCAACCAGAGAGGAGGAAGAAATAGCTGGGGGATACCAGGGTTGAAGAGTACCACAAGAAGATTGGAAATCCACAGAAGCCAAAGATGCCTTCATAGAAGGGGGTGGCTGGTAAGAGGCCACCATATGACAAATGGGGCAAGATGAATCAAAGGGGATTAGGGCACCATTGGGAAGAAAAAAGTTATTCCCTTTTTGCTCTACCAATTTCTTGTATTTGTGCTTCTGGAGTTTGGAACATTGACCACTTCCATGGCCTTCAATGTGGCAATAATAGAAGACTAGAGTATTTTTAGGAACAGCACTAGAAGGTTTAGGAACAAAAAGAGAGGAAATCTTTTGATCCATTTTGTTCTCAAAGGCTTTGAGCAGTTTAATGATCTCATCCATTGTAGCAGTTTCTTGGTTAGGCTGAGGGTTCTTGGGCCTGCAATCAGATTCCATTTTATTCATAATCTTGTTTGACTCTTTGAAAGAGGGAGCATGGGCTATTTCAGTGGTTTTAGATTTCTCAAAAGTGAGGGCTGTTTGACCTTTCATGACTTTATCCACCACTCCCCTAAGGAGAAGGAAACCAGGGAGCTTGAAAAAATTATCCCTGGTAGTGATCATGGATCCAGAATCGACCAGTTTGTCCTTGATCCTTTCCTGAACTTCAAGAGATAAATATTGGAAAAATCGGACTCAAATTTTGTCCAAAGTGTTGATG
This sequence comes from Puccinia polysora, assembly GCA_025617555.3. Lineage (NCBI taxonomy): Eukaryota > Fungi > Basidiomycota > Pucciniomycetes > Pucciniales > Pucciniaceae > Puccinia > Puccinia polysora. The sequence continues at coordinate 19,957,659 of CM062620.1, read as the reverse complement.
TGATTGTTTTGGAAAAGGTAGGATTGGATGGGATCCCAATATTTCCTAAAGGACTGATAATCAGAAGCTGAAGCCACACCAACATTGGAGATCCACTGGGAGACAAGGTTATCTAGATCCTACAAAGTAAATCGTGCTACATCTATTTTTCCCCAATAGGCCAACATCTCTCCCCGCAGCAGGGCCCAGTTATGCCGTTCAAAACCTTCAAACGACTCAATGATTTCCATAACTTTATCAGAGGAGATAAAAAATTGTAACTGGTAGGCCATATTGAATTTGCTAGCCCCATCCACCAAAGCAGCCATCTTGTACAAGTCCAAGAAGTGTTCCACATTTGTCCCATTGAATCCTAAGTTCTTGTCCTGGGGCTTGATCTCAACCATTTTAGGATGAGTAGAAGAGTTGCTGGTAGATTCCATTTTGACAAAGTTTCTTCTAGAACAAGTTGCCTACACAGATCTAGATGATGATAGAAAAAAAAGAAAGAGATTGGATTTCAAAGTTGATGATTGCTGGGACTGTAAATCCCAAGGTTGCTGGTTCAATCCCGGCCTGGGGGACCAAATGTAAGACTCCAAATGGTGCTAGGCCGTGGAATTTCTGTGGAGGGGAAAGGTGCTGTTTAGGCTGCCCTCCTGAGTGTTAAAAAATATTTAAATGTAACCAAGATAAAAGTCCAGAACCTGGTAAACAAGGGTCCAAGTGTAAGAGGATAAAGATTATAGTGGTTGGTAGCTGGGAAACAACACTATCTGAGGCAAGATGATGCCAGGGAAAACTTGAATAGAAGGAGTCAAGGATTGTTCAGAGTTCAACAAGACAAGGCAATTGTGAGTGACAACACCCATGAGCTAATAGCTCTGGTTGTCAGCAGAAGCTCAGGAAAGATCAACTCAATCCAAAAAACCTCCAGGTTCTCAATGAAACTTCCCAACACTCCGCAATCAAGCGCTTGAAGGGTGCCAGATAACTGTGGGTGACTGCACAGGACAAAGCTAATTGTTTGAAGAAGCTCTAGAAGCAAAACAATAACTGATTCAAACAAGAATAACCCAACACTTCTCATGGGACTCAAGATTAGTGTGGCGTAATTTAACTTCAAAAGAAATGAAGGGAGGTTTAACACTCCAGGTTTTAATCTTAATAAAACCTCTTCACTCAAACATGACTGGTTCCAGAAAGATAATCAAAGGATTATCAGGACCAGTATGGTTGGATAAAGGGATCAGGAGTGGTGTAACACACTCAAGAATTCAATCAGTCAAATTCTTCTTCAACCAGCAAAGCTATTGGTTGGTGATAAAGATCAAGGATCAGGGTTTTGAGTATGGAGGCTCAAGGATCAAGGGGCAATCATGGATATACCCAAATGTTTGTCTCAGATGAAGGGGAATGAGACCCCACAGATAATTAAATTCAAGATGATGGTGATGGTGTTCCTCTTCTCAGATAAGATGCCATATCTCATGTCCCTCACAAAAGGCAGGGGAGATCCCCTCCTTATATGGGCAGGAGGCCCTGTTAGACTATGTACAACTGATTCTACAAATAGAGCAGAATTTTTTTTCTTTTTTTTTTTTAATTTCAGATCATCAGAAAAATTGATCATGTGGCCGGTGGAAATCCGTCCTCCCTGATCGGGATGGGATCTATCTCATCCCTTCACCATCTCTTGCGTTCGTCCGTGGACGGGCGCGCGCGACAACCCCGGGATCACCCACCCCTCACCCATAGGTGGAAAGGGTGGAAAAAGAAATGGACCAGACTGCCCACGGATGTCCGCGGGCGGTATACAATGTTTTCCCACCCCCACCAAAAGATGGAAGGGGGTGGGTGAGTGTTATGGAGACCTTGATGGGGAGGCTGAAGGATGTTGAGCAATTGCTGGTGGAAACTAGGATTTGCTGGCCGATCGAGTAGGATGGGAGTGAGTGAGTGAGATGAGGTGAGATGAAGTAGGAGCGAATGACTGAATGGGGTGGGCGTTTCTCCAATTTGGGTCTATGTATACAACAATGACTAGGGATGGGCAATTGTAGGACAGTGAACAAACAGGGAGTCAAGCTGAGCAAGGCAACCCTGAGATGGATAGACCAGAGTGTGTTCTTTGTTTGCTTTGCGGGGGTTGGGGGTGCTTTGTGTGGATGGAAGCACCGGGATGGGATGCAGACAAGGGATTAAAAAGCAGGGCAGGATGAGAGCTAGGCAAAGGCCCAAGGGCTGATTTCTGAAACAAAGGGGCAATGGGGACCGTGAAATGTGCGGATTGGGATTGTGACATGTGCGGATTGGGATTGTGACATTGGATAGGATGATGGCAAGGTGTGGGAGGAGATTGAATTGGAAGGCGGTGGTGGTGGTAATTGTAGGCTGAGGACCTTGCCCTTCTGGCTGATGTTGACAGATGTTGGGCGCAAGTTGGGCGCGGGTTGAAATCTTTGAGCAATCGTAGCAGCAGACATATTCAACAAACAGTCTGTTGAATGGTTTGGGACAAGGAAGTTTTGTGAGTGGGATGGATTGATGGATGAAGGAGGTAGGGGGATTGAGATGATGGAGGAAGGATGGAATGGAGATATCTCAGGCCAGGCGGGTCCCCGCCCACGCGTTCGGCCAAAAGGAAGGGGGGAACAAAGAGAGAAGGGATCAAACGTGATGCCTAGGGGATGGGACCAAGAGAGGCCTGTCCTAGATTACTGGGACAGGGGAAAGCTTGGCAGGTTGAGGGAATTGGAGGAGTGATACTGATACAAAAAAAGATTTGGATTTTTTTTTTTTTTTGGATAAATGACACCTAAATAAAAGAATTGTAGAAAAAAAAATTCAAATTTTCCGCATCTGGTCCGGGGTGTCCACATTTGGTAACCACATTGGCCAACCCAGCTGGCCCCCCCTTGCTTGCTTGGCTGACCCAGCTGGCCCCCCCCTTGCTCCCTTGGCCAACCCAGCTGGCCCCCCCTTGCTTGCTTGGCCCACCGCACCCCCCCTCCCCTCCTTCAGCCGGCCAACCAAACCCCCCCTTGCCTGGTTCCCAGGCCCTGCCTACCTGGCCCAAGGCCCAACCCCAACCCAAAGGCCCAACCTGATTGCCTCACACCCCGGTAATTTTCTTTTTTTTCTTTTTTTTGTTTTGGGTGCTGATGTGATGTTTTTTTTGGTAGTTTTTTTTTTTTTTTTTTTTTGGTGATCAAGTTTCTGGTGAACTTGGGATCAAGTCCAGGTTTGGTTACATTTTTTTTGATCCTTGTTTCACCAATGATGTCCATTGGATTGACTTTTTTTTTTCAATCCCTCAACCGCTATTGGTGAATTTTTAATTCTTCTCCCATCCCCCTCAAAATTTTACACAAACAATCAAATACCGTCTTGTTCCTCACCCCAATCTAAGTAAAGGATTGGGAGGGAACAAGATGGAAGATGGCTTGAAAAACATACAGAGAGGTGGGAAGTGTCAGCTTGCTACTATTGCAGAGCAAGCTGCAAAACTATCAAAAATAAAATAAAAAAAAGAATATTAAAATTAACTTGAGAAGTAGTAGGAAATACATAAATATTAATGCAGAAATGGATTCTCCACCCAAAGTCAGGTAGGGTCACTCACTGACCCCACCCTTGAAATCCAACTCCTTATATTTTTAATAATTAAAGAAAGAAAAGACCAAAATACCACAGAACCACTATGGGACTTTTTGGCCAATTAAATATTTCACAAGCATTGCCACGTATAAGTTTAACAGCTAAAATTCAGTCAGAATTCAGGTTTTGTGCATATTTTAGGAGTTAAACACGGAAATGTTTTCTGTCACAATTCCCACACACAGCTGCGGCAATCAACACACCCGGGCGCGGCTGAGAAGCAAAACTGCCACTCTTTTAGCGTACCCTGAAAAGCTGTGTACGCAGACCCGGGACTCTGAAAAGTACGCAGCTGCGGGACTACGGGCTGACAGAGTGACAGAGGGCCTGAAAAGCTCAGGTACCACGTAAATGTGCTACAACCTATACAGGGACATTCTTTATATGTAATAAATGTCCCCGTGGATAGTAGATAATCTAAAAATACATAAGAGTATAAAAAAATATCTAAATAACCTTTATACATATTTTCTATTAAATATAATTAAAAATATCAAAAATGCCGAAAATAAGAGAACTACTATTTGTAAAACTATATTAAAATAATTTAATATAAAATTGTGAGAACTTCAAGGTATCAGTATTTTTGTGACATACTAATGAAACTAATGATGTAGAAATATTACATGAATTCTCATAACTTATATTCTTCAGTAATTATTTTTATTAAATAAACTGAATTTTGAAAATAAGGAGTAAAATCAATATCATAATTTTACTCCAATCTGTTAATACATAATGAGAACCCACTTTAAATCAGATTACCAGTAGAAATTTCTATTGAAAGAATTATTAACATACTGGGAACATTTACCAAGGATAATCAATTAAATAATAAATAATATGGACAGATAAGTGTTATTCAGACGTCCAAAAATCAATTAAAAGGTAGAATAATTCCCATAACCTGTAGAATTAGATATATCCCGTGGTACAGCACCTGGAAAACGTGACAGGCTACCACTGGTTACCCTGCTAGCCTTAATTTCCATCCCTTTGAGCCCCTGTATCCCTCAGAAGGACAATATTGGGACTCAAAGAGTTATAAATAAGGAGCTCTTTTGAGGATATTGATACCCAGAGACCCAGTTATATTTACATAAAGACACCCTTTCAAGGTAATAAAATACTTATAAAAGATAATTAAGTGATTTATGGGTTTAGTCTGATCAATAATATCCGTCCTCAACCCTTTTTATCAATTTAAACAGCTGAACAACCTTTTAACCCAGGTAACAGGTTTAGCCCATCAGTGCATGTCCAAAACAGGTACCCAAAGGATTCAATAATATACCAGTGAGTCTTGTTATCCTTTTTCTGTTGTGGAAGCTTGGTTAAAAAGACCTTCCACTCCACTGTGTATTTTATATACATATTATCTTTGGGCAATATATCCTTTAATAATATAAATTAAAGGTTCCAAATTAACCAGGTATACATGTTTTCCAAGTGAATTCCCTGAAGAGAGGTGTTAAAGATCCCCCATATTATTTTGGCCTCTCTATTAATTTATTTAATAATCAATTGATTAATAGTGATTTATAATATTAAAACATAAAACAAACCAATTAACCTTGCAATAGCTATATCCAAACATTTTACGGATCTTTGCTGCATTTATTGAATAATATATTGATTATTTATTCTATCACCTCTGGTAGCTAAAGGAAAGCAAGGGTTGTGGCATCCAGGAGGCTGAAAGGAAGAGTAGGGCTGCTTGCCAAAAGAGGCTTCAATCTTGGTATTCAGAAATGTCTTTGGAAGTTACTGAGGAAGGTATTAATGAAAAGGTGGTCTGGTCTGGTTGGAAACCACCTCCTTTTGATCTGTAAGCTTCCATTGTTTCCAAAAAGAAAAAGAATAGTCAAAAGCCCACCCAGGAAGAGTTTGAGCAAGCAAAAAAAAATCAAACAGTTATTTTCTTCCACTGTGGAAAAGTAATTGTCCTCAATTGATCTGGTCAACAAGCCCTGGTTGCAATAATTGAATCTGTGCTCACAGAACAAAAAAAAGGACATCAACTTTTTCACCACTTTCCTTCATGGTTCAAAAAACTTTTTCAACCCAGTTGGTCCTTCAAGATCTTGCAGTAGAAAAATGTGGGCAGTTGGATGGCAAAAATTGATGCACCCTTTGGATTTATTTGGAAGTTATGTGAAGAAATCATTAATTAGATCTTCTACTCAAGGGTATGCTTTCCTCAACCTTAAGGCCAACAAAGTAACCCAAATTCTCAGACAAATGTTTTGAAATTTGGCCAAACTTTCCTTTGAATCACAAAATGATACCATAAAGGACAACAACATCCCCTCTTTCTTTTTGTTGGAATTTGGTTTCAAGCCTAAACCTGTTGATTGCTCCCCACACATCAATTCCACCTTGGATTCTTTTTACAACTCTCCTCATATCAACAAAGGAAAAATCTCTGGCTACTCCTTTTTACTTTTGGTTCAAATGAAGAAATAAAATGGTTGAATTATTGAAAATAAGGACAAATATCAAGTATTTGATGGCCTGTTATAATTATGGCCAGCAATTAGCTTAGGCAAATGAGCAGTATTTAAAGCAAAAGAAATGCTGGACATCTTGTGTCAATAATTGCTTGATGGGCTCTCACAATGGGGATATATGTTGTATGAAATTGTTGATGAATTCGATTGGATGATGAGTGGATGATGGAAAACAGCAGGTAGAAGAGCTCCTGAAGTATAAAAGATTGGCCTCTTGTGGGCCAATGATACAACAAGCCAAAAGGAAATTTTTCCGCCCCAAAAGAGCTCTACAATCTCTACAGTCCTTGTTACTTGGTTTGGGCTACATCAGCCCACATGGCATCAGTCCCTGTACCCTTACAATCAGCCTATCCCGGTTATTTCTGGTATTTCCACCTCAATGGGGCTGACCCAGTCCCTTAGCTGTTCAAAAAACCTGACTGGTTGTCTATTACAACCAGCCTGTTACCTCACATACTGGCTGGTTGCCTCATGCAACCAGCCCCTGGCCATACAAATGGCCAGGAGCGACCCAGGACACACCTGGGTCCGGTCTCAGACATACATGGGGGGGTGTAACCAATGGACATGCCGCCCCTCCCCCCTCTTTCACTCAAATCCCTGGAGGGGGTGGTCAAATCCCCCTACAAGGGGCCCTGGGGGTCCATACCCCCCGGGCATCTTCAAGGTAGGTGGGCTGGGGGGTGGTCAGGTCCCCTCCAGCCCATTTCTCCTCCCCCTTGGTAAAAGGGGGGGGGGGGGAGGGGGGGGAGAGCGCCCCTTCAATGGTGGAGGGGTGGTCAATTCACCCCCACTGCCGGTCTCCTTGATGCAACCAGCCTGGCCATCTCCTTTGGTGGGGGGGTGATAAAGTCTCCCCCACCATGACCGGTTGCTGGCTGGTTACAACCAGCCAGCCCTCCCCCTCCCCCTCACAATGGCAAGCAAGGGGAGGGGGAGAAGCCAGGACCACTAGCCCTGGGGCCACCAACCAGCGCAGCAGCCGCAAAAACGGCTCTGCGCAGGCCGTTGGGCCCCATAGACAGGCCGAAGGCAAAAACAGCGGCCCCAAGCGGGCTGAAACGTGGGTGGCAGCCCCAACCGGGCTGCAACACGGGCGGCAGCCCCAACCGGGCTGCAACACGGGCGGCAGCCCCAACCGGGCTGCAACACGGGTGGAGGCCCCAATGGGCCTCCCCAACCCCAAAAACTAAGTAAAACAAACTTTGGGGGGCCAGCCTGTCTGGCCAAGTATGTCCAAAAAAAACCTTGGGCCCAATTGTGCCAATACAAGCTCATCTGGCTGTATTTGCCCATATACCTCACCAGGCCCATTAGGGCCCGTTTACCAATAGGTCTGTTTCACGCGTTTTGGGGCCAGTTTCCACAAATCTGTGACATCCACACAGGCCTGTATGGTCCGTGTGAGTGTCCAATGGGGAGGAGAGGCCCAGATGTTCATCCCATTTGGATTAAGCTTATACATAGCACACGCCTAAGTGCATAAGTATTTTAACACACCCCCTTACTCAAAAAAGGGGTGACATCTGCATTTTAGTCACAAAGCCTTGATGCTTGTTCCTACCTAATCCTTAGTCAATATATCCTCAATCATTGCTCCAGTGGGCATGTACATCAACACAATCTCCTTGCAGTTAACTGCACCGCAAAATATAGTTAAAGTGAACATTGATATGTTTTGTTCTTGAATGGAAAGCTTGGTTTGGCGCCAAGGCAATGGAACTCTGGTTATCAGAATACAACAACACAAACCCTGGTAATTTGTGTGTATCCTCTAAGAATTTTCTCAACCATTTTGCCTCCTGTGAAGCTGCTAAGTAAGCTCTATAATCAGCCTCCATTGATGAAAGACTTATTTCCAACACCTTCTTGGACATCCAAGACACCAGATTCTTACCTAAGAAGAATAAAAAACCACTTGTTGATTCCCTAGTGTTACCATCAGCCCAACTTGCATTGGAATAAACACCCAAATCAAAGTTTTCTGACTTTGTAAACAACAGTCCCAGACTGTGCTTTCCTTGAAGATAGCTCATAACTCTCTTAAAAGCTGACCAATGCCTCATGCTTGGCTTCTCTAATTGTTGCAACAAGACACCAATTGCAAAAGCAATATTGGGCCTTGTAAACTGCCCAAAATAATTAAGCAATCCAATAGCTGACCTGTAGTTGCTCCCAGATTGAACAAACTCCAGATACTCCTCATCTGTAGACTTCTCTAAACAAATGTTTGATTTCATGGGAGTACCAAACTCCTTTGCATACTCTAAGCCATATTGCTTAAGAAGAGCTGAAACATAATGGCTCTGGTCTAATTTAATACCATTCTTTCTCTTACTGACTTTCATTCCTAGCACCTGTTGCGCCAGACCAAGATCTTTTATCTTGAATTTCTTTGTGAGTGTCTCCATGACTCTCTCTTTAACATTTCCAATAATGATAACGTCATCAACCCATAAAAATAATATTGGATTCTTTCTTACAAAAAGACAAGGGTCGGCCTCAGATGTCTTGAAACAAATCTGTATCAGCTTCTCACTCATGGTATTATACCACAACCTAGCTGCTTGCTTCAATCCATAAAGGGATCTACACAGCTTGAGGACACATTCCCCTTTATCTTCTGAAAGAAAACTTCTAACACAGATTTTCTTCATGGTTTCGGGTTTAGTCTCTACTAAACATTCACAAAAACCATCAGGGATTGACATATAAAGAGTCTCCTCCTCTCCAAGTTTTGCATTCAAGTATGCTGTTACAAAATCAACTTTTCTGATTTCTTCTCCCAAATCCACTGCCAGAGAAATGATGTACCTGGAGGTGGACAGCCTTCCAGTTGGTGAGAAATTTTCTTGGTAATCAATACCCTCTCTCTGCTTGAAGCCCTGTGCAACCCATCTAGCTTTGAATTATTTCAAAACTCCATTTGTGTCAAACTTCTTGTTTAACACCAATCTAGACCCCACAATGGTCTTTACTTTTTGGAACAGAATCCCGCTTAACCACTTCAAAGACACTATTACTTTCTAGAGAATGAAATTCCTCAAAAATAGCACTCTTCCAGTTGGCTCTCTCATCAGAATTCATAGCTTGGACAAACCTATTTGGGTTAACCCTGTTACCCATTTCTGAACTCAACTCCAGGACTTCAGTGAGCATACACTTTTCCTGAAATGTATCCTCATATCCTGCGGCAGAATAATGGGACTTCCATTCCACATACCTATCAACTGGTACTCTAACCCTTCCACTCCTTCTAACTGGAGGTGGAGGCTCATCAGGTTCCAAATTAACAGACTCCCCTGAAGCAGGCACTGAACCCTTTGGTGGCATGTCTGCCATCTCTTCATCTTCTGCAACCACATGTTCCGCAGCCTTTGCTGGTGAAATAGGTGCTAATTCCATTTCTTTCTGTGGCTTCTTCACAATCTCTTCACTCCTTTTGAGTGGAGAGGTACTTTCATCAAATTTTACATCCTTCCTACGGATAACCTTTCTTGTCCCTGGAAAATAGAGCCTATACAATTTACTGATTAAATCATAGCCTACAAGTGCCTCTTTTCTGGCTCTAGGGTCTAATTTTTGGACCATCTCATTATTGTGGACATTATAATACACCAAGCAACCAATTCTTCTGATGTGTGATGTTTTGGGGTACAAATTCTAAAACTGATAATGAGGACTCTTCCCATTATCACTTACAATGTTATGCAACAGACAGAATTTACAAATCAACTCAGCCCAGAAGAACTTTGGTAGACCAGATTGAGACATAATAGTTCTGACCTTTTCCAGTAAATTCCTATTCATTCTCTCAACTATTCCATTGTTTTGTGGAGTACTTGCAGTAGTGACTATATGAATGATACCATAATATTTCAATAACCTCTCAAACTCTTTACTCACAAATTCACCACCTCCTTGACTTTGAAGATTACAGAAACCTCCTCTGTGGTCTGATCGTTAGATGGAATTGGTTTAACCCAAGCATAATTAGTTGAAGTATCCACTAAATTGATGAAGTATCTTGCCCCACAAAGGGATTCCGGTGTGAATGGACCTGCCAAATCAATGGAAAATTCCTCTCTAGGAACATCAGTGCAATATATAATCTTTGAGAAAAAATTTCTAGTCTTATCCCCCAAGGTACAACTCTCACAGTTGCTTTCCTTTACCTATTGGCCACTTCTATTGTGACCAACAGTGCTCAAAACTGAGATTTTGAACAAGCTTGCACACAAAGGCTTGTTCCAAAACTGTCCACAAAGAACAGTTCTCCCATTCATATCAATAACAAACCTATCTTCTTTAAGATAACAAATCTTGAAACCTTTTTTCCACAACACTCCAAGCAACACAAGGTTATAAGGCAACTCTGGTACATAGAACACTTTCTCAAAAGAAATTTTGGAACACAAGTGATTTAAAAGAATAACTTTTCCAATTCCTTTAATCTCAATTGTTCTGCCTTTCTGATCAATATTTAAAACTCCATTGTAATCACTAAGATTTCAAAATAAATTTTGTTCAAAGAACATGTGATCTGTACACCCAGAATCAATCAAAACAAGAACCTTCTACTTGAGTCCTCCTAATAGGAAAGAAGATTTATCAGTCACTGATAAGTTCTCATCTTTGAGTTTAAGATTACTCACTTTGTAATCAATCAAGTCCATTTCTTGATCCTCATCAATTTTGGCCTTCTTGTTGGGGCCTTCTTCCGCAACAACCATTCCTATTGGACCATCAAACGCCACCATTGCAACGTTTTCAGTAGTGAGATTGACCTCCTTGTCATTCTCTTTTGAATTCTTCCTCTTCTTGGCCTCCTTGCAATCCTTGGCATAATGCCCCTTATTCTGAAAATTATAGCATAAGACCTTGGACAAATCCTTTTTTGCTTTCTTGCAAGATTTTAAATTGTTTCCAACAAGGGCTGTTCCAGAGCCCCCCTTAATCTTGAACTGAAGATCATCCTTTTTAATCATTTCCAGCACATCCTCCTCCCCAGGAAGAGGATCCAATTAAGAAATGATTATGAGTAAAGAATCAAATCCCTTTGGTAACTTCTGAAGGATTAAGATTGAAAAACACTCAGGATCCATGTTAAGTCCTGATGACTTAAACTTGGCTATGATAGACCTAGCCTCTGCAACAAACTGTTTACAATTTGAATATTGTAACTTGAACAGTTTATTGAAAGCTATACCCTTCTGGTGAACGGAATAACCAGCATACTTGGACTTAAGCAACTTCCAAAGGATGCTTCACCTCCTTCTCTTATCTTCCCTAAGAGTATCAGCAACCCATGTCACATGATTCTCATCAAGATGCCTAAGGATGAGATGATAAGAATTTTTCTCCACTTCTGAACTGATCAAAGTGTAATCTGCATCCATGATCTCCCCAAAACAGATCTTATCCAGCTCACTATCCATAAGGACAGCCCAAGAATTATAATTCTGACTGTTCAGAACTATCTTGGTGGAGCTTAAATCAGGGATATGGGAAATCTTCTTGGAAAACTTGAGGTCTTTGAGGTTCTCCAGATTAAGGTACAAGTTTCTAGATGGCTTGGAATTAATGATGATGTTGGTACTGATGATGAATTATAATTATGGCCAGCAATTGGCTTATGAAAATGAGCAGTATTTAAAGCAAAAGAAATTCTGGAAACCTTGTGTCAATAATTGCTTGATGGGCTCTCCCAATGAGGATGTATGTTGTATGAAATTGTTGATGAATTTGATTGGATGATGAATGGATGATGGAAAACAGCAGGGAGAAGAGCTCCTTAAGTACAAAAGATTGGCCTCTTGTGAGCCCATGATACAACAAGCAAAAAGGCAAATTTTCCGCCCCAAAATAGCTCTACAGGCTGTACAGGCCTTGTTACTTGGTTTGGGCTACATCAGCCCACATGGCATGAGTCCCTGTACCCTTATGACCAGCCTATTCCAGTACTTTATGGTGTTTCCACTGTTACAGGGCTGAACCAGACCCTGTGCTGCTCAATCCCTGGCTGGCTGTCTGTTACAACCAGCCCTGATACTTATCTTAGGACTTGTACAGCCCTGGCCCCTCATATGGGCCAGGTGGGACCCAGGACTCACCTGAGTCTGACAAAAATCTCACCTGGGGGGGGGGGGTGTAGCTGGCAGACATGCCTCCCCCCCCTCCTTCTCTCAAATTCCTGGAGGGGGCGGTCAAATCCCCCTACCAGGGGCCCTGGGGGTTGATACCCCCAGGGCGTTGCTTTGGTAAGTGGGCTGGGGGGTGGTCAGGTCCCCTCCAGCCTGTCGCTCCTCCCCCTGGGTAAAGGGGGGGGGGGGGGGGGGGAGCGCACCTTCAATGGTGGGGGGTGGTCAATTCCCCCCCACTGCCAGTTGCTTCCATGCAACCGGCCTGGCCACCTCTTTTGGTGGGGGGGTGATCAAGCCCCCCCCCACCATGACCGTTTTCCCCTTGCAACCGGTTGCTGGCTGGTTACAACCAGCCATCCCTCCCCCTCCCCCTTGTGAAGGCGAGCAAGGGGAGGGGGAGGAGCCGGGACCAACAGCCCCGCGGCCGCCACCCAGTGGGGCAGCCTCAACAATGGCCCCGCGCTGGCTGTTGGGCCCCATAGATGGGCCAAAGGCAAAAACAGCGGCCCAAAGCAGGCCGCAACACAGGCAGCAGCCCCAAGCGGGCCACAACATGGGCAGCGGCCCCAAGCAGGCCGCGACGCGGGTGGCACCCCTAACTGGGCTGCAACACAGGTGGCGGCCCCAATGGGCCACCCCAAGCCCAAAAATTAAGTAAAAAATACTTTGGCGGGCCAGCCATTCTGGCAAATTATGTCCAAAATAAACATTACGCCCACACGAGCCCATCTGGCTGTACTTGCCCATATCCCCCACCGGGCCCTTTAGGGCCCGTGTACCAATGAGCCTGTTTCACACGTTTTGAGGCCAGTTTCCCCAAATCAGTGACATCCACACAGGCCCCTATGGTCTGTGTGAGTGTCCAATGGGCTGGAGAGGCCCATATGTGCATCCCATTTGGATTACACTTATACATAGCACACACGTATGTGCATATGTATTTTAACACACCCCCTTAATCCAAAAAGGGGTGAAATCCGCATATTAGTCACAAAGCCTTGATGCTTGTTCATATATAAAGCCTTAGTCAAGATATCTTCAATCATTGATCCAGTGGGCATGTACCTCAACATAATCTCCTTGCAGTTAACTGCATTGTGAATATAGTTATAGTAAACATCGATATGTTTTTTTCTTGGATGGAACACCTGGTTTTGTGCCAACACAATGGAACTGTGGTTATCAGAATCTAACAATGCAAACCGTTGTGGTTTATGTGTATCATCTAAGACTTTTCTCAACCATTTTGCTTCCTGTGAAGCTGCTAAGTATGCTCTATACTCAGCCTCTGTTGATGAAAGACTTATTGCCAACACCTTCTTGGACATCAATGACACCAGATTCTTACCTAAGAATAATAAAAAACCACTTGTTTTTCCCTAGTGTTACCATCAGCCCAACTTGCATTGGAATAACCAACCAAATCAAAGTTTTCTGAATTTGTAAACAACAGTCCCAGACCGTGTGTTCCTTGAAGATACCTCATAACTGTCTTAAACGCTGACTCATGCCTCATGCTTGGCTTTTTTAAGTGTTGCAACAAGAAACCAATTACAAAAGCAATATTGGTCCTTGTACACTGCCCCAAATAATTAAGCAATCCAATAGCTGACCTCTAGTTGTTCCCAGATTGAACAAAATCTAGATACTCCTAATCTGTAGACTTCTCTAAACAAATGTTTGAATGCATGGGAGTACCAAACTCCTTTGCATCCTCTAAGCCATATTGCTTGAGACGAGCTGCCACGTAATGGCTCTGGTCTAACTTAATACCATTCTTGCTCTTACTGACTTTCATTACTAGCACCTGTTGCGCCAGACCAAGATCTTTTATCCTGAATTCCTTTTTGAGTGTCTCCATGACTCTCTCTTTACAATTTCCAATAATGATAACGTCATTGACCCATACAAACAAAATTGCATCCTTTCTTAAAAAAAGACAAGGGTTGGCCTCAGACGTCTTGAAACCAATCTGTATCAGTTTCTCACTCATAGTATTATACCACAATCTAGCTGCTTGCTTCAATCCATAAAGGGATCTACACAGCTTGAGGACACATTCCCCTTTATCTGCTGAAAGAAAACTTCTAAAACAGATTTTCTTCGTGGTTTCTGGTTTAGTATCTACTAACCATTCACACAAACCATCAGGGATTGACATATAAAGAGTCTCCTCCTCTCCAAGTTTTGCATTCAAGTATGCTGTTAAAAAATCAGCTTGTCTGATTTCTTCTCCCAAATCCACTGCAAGAGCAATGATGTACCTGAAGGTGGACAGACTTCCAGTTGGTGAGAAAGTTTCTTGGTAATCAATAGCCTCTCTCTGCTTGAAGCCCTGTCCAACCCATCTAGCTTTGAATCTTTTCAAAACTTCATTTGTGTCAAACTTCTTTTTTAACAACAATCTAGACCCCACAATAGTCTTTACTTTTTGGAACAGAATGCCCCTTAACCACTTCAAAGACACTATTACTTTCTAGAGAATCAAATTCCTCAAAAATAGCACTATTCCAGTTGGATTTCTCATCAGAATTCATAGCTTGGCCAAAGCTATTTGGTTTAAACCTGTTACCCATTTCTGAACTCAACTCCAGGACTTAATTGAGCATACACTGTTGCTGAAATGTATCTTCCTCCTATCCTGCGGCAGCATAATTGGACTTCCATTCCCTGTACCTATCAACTGGTACTCTAACCCTACCACTTGTTCTTACTGGAGGTGGAGGCTCATCAGGTTCCAAATGAACGGACTCCCCTGAAGGGGGTACTGAAACCTCTGGTGGCACGTCTGCCATCTCTTCATCTTCTGGAACCACATTTTCCTCAGCCTTTGCTGGTGAAATAGGTGCTAAATCTATTTCTTGCTGTGACCTATTCACAACATCTTCACTCCTTTTGAGTGGAGAGGTACTTTCATCAAATTTTACATCCCTACTACGGATAACCTTTCTTTTACCTGGAAAATAGAGCCCATACAATTTACTGATTAAATCATAGCCTACAAGTGCCTCTGTTCAGGCTCTAGGGTCTAATTTTTGGACCATCTCATTATTGTGGACATTATAATGCACCAAGCAACCAATTCTTCTGATGTGTGATGTTTTGGGGTACAAATTCTAAAACTGATAATGAGGACTCTTCCCATTAACACTTACAATTTTATGCAACAGACAGACTGTACAAATCAACTCAGCCCATAACAACTTTGGTAGACCAGATTGAGACATAATAGTTCTTACCTTGTCCAGTAAAGTCCTATTGATTCTCTCAACTATTCCATTATTTTGTGGAGTACTTGCAGTAGTGACTATATGAATGATACCAAAATCTTTCAATAGACTCTCAAACTTGTTAATCACAAATTTACCACCTCCATCAGTGATAACTCTCTTGATCTCCTTCATTAGAACATTCTGTTTCCAGACTTTGAAGATTACAGAAACCTCCTCTGTGGTCTGATCCTTAGATCAAATTTGTTTAACCCAAACATAATTAGTTGCAGTATCAACTTAATTGATGAAGTATCTTGCCCCACCAAGGACTCCTGTGTTAATGGCCCTGCCAAATCAATGGAAAATTACTCTCTAGGAACATAAGTGCATTTCTACTCTTTGGGAACACATTTCTAGTCTTAGACCCTAAGGTAAAACTCTCATGGTTGATGTTCTTTACCTTATGGCCACTTCTATTGTGAGAAACAGTGCTCAAAGCTGAGATTTTGAACCAGCTTGCACACAAAAGCTTGTTCCAAACTTGTCCACTAAGAACAGTTCTCCCATTCATATCCATAAAACATTTATCTTCTTTAAGATAAAAAATCTGGAAACCTTTTTTCCACAACACTCCAAGGGACACAAGGTTATAAGGCAACTCTGGAAGATAGAACACTTTCTCAAAAGAAATTCTGAAACCCAAATGATTTTCAAGAATAACTTTTCCAATTCCTTTAATCTGAATTTTTCTGCCTTTCTGACCAATATTTGAAACTCCATCATAATAACTAAGTATTGAAAATAAATTTTGTTCAAAGAACATTTGATCTGTACAAACAGAATTAATCAAAACATAAACATCCTCCTTCAATCCTCCTAATAGGAAAGAAGCTTTATCAGTGACTGATAAGTTCTCATCTTTGAGGTTAAGATTACTCACTTACTAATCAATCAAGTCCATTTCTTGATCCTCATCAATTTTGGCCTTCTTCCCCAACAACCATTCCCATTGGACCATCAAATGCCACCATTGCAACGTTTTCAGTAGTGAGATTGACCTCCTTGTCATTCTCTTTGGACTTCTTCCTCTTCTTGGCCTCCTTGCAATCCTTACCATAATGCCCCTTTTTCTGAAAATTATAGCATAAGCCCTTGGAAAAATCTGTTTTTTCCTTCTTGAGAGATTTTTCAGTCTTCCCAACAAGGGCTGTTCCAGGAACCCCCTTCATCTTGAACTGAAGATCATCCTTTTCAATCCTTTTCAGCACATCCTCCTCCCCAGGAAGAGGATCCAATTAAGAAATAATTCTGAGTAAAGAATCAAATTCCTTTGGTAGCTTCTGAAGGATTGAGAGTGACAAACACTCAGGCTCCATTTTAAGTCCTGATGACTTAAACTTGGCTATGCTATACCTAGCCTCTGCAACAAACTGTTTAAAATTTGAATATTGTAACTTGAAAAGTTTATTGAAAGCTATACCCTTCTGGTGAAAGGAATAACCAGCATACTTGGACTTAAGCAACTTCCAAAGGATGCTTCACCTCCTTCTCTTATCTTCCCTAGGAGTATCAGCAACCCATGTCACATGATTCTCATCAAGATGCCTAAGGATGAGATGATAAGAATTTTTCTCCACTTCTGAACTGATCAAAGTGTCATCTGCATCCATTATCTACCCACAACAGATGTTTTCCAGCTCAATATCCATAAGGACAGCCCAAGCATGATAATTCTTACTGTTAAGAACTATCTTGATGGAGCTAACATCCAGGATATAGGAAATCTTCTTGGAAAACTTGAGCTCTTTGAGGTTCTCCAGAGTAAGGTACAAGGGTCTAGATGGCTTGGAAGTAATGATGATGTTGGTACTGATAATGTGTTATAATTATGGCCAGAAATTAGATTAGGCAAATGAGCAGTATTTAAAGCAAAAGAAATGCCAGACACCTTGTGTCAATAATTGCTTGATGGGATAACACAAATGGGGCAACAAGTTGGATGGTATCATTGATGAATTTGATTGGATGATGAATTGATCATGAAAAACAGCGGGGAGAAGAGCTCCTTAATTACAAAGGATTTGCATCTTGTTAGCCCATGATACAACAAGCCAATAGGCAAATTATCCGCCCCAAAAGAGCTCCACAGGCTCTACAGCCCTTGTTACTTGGTTTGGGCTACATCAGCCAACATGGCATCAGTCCCTGTACCCTTATGACCTGCCTGTTCCGGTCTTTGTGGTGTTTCCACTGTTATGGGGATGAACCAGCCCCTGTGCTTTTCAATCATTGGCTGGTTTTCCGTTAAAAACAGCCCTGTTACTTATCTTAGGACTTGTACAGCCCTGGCCCCTCATATGGGCCATGTGGGCCCAGGACTCACCTGAGTCCAACCAAAATCTCACCTGGGGAGGGGTGTAACTGGCGGACATGCCGCCCCCCTTTTTCTCTCAAATCCCTGGAGGGGGCGGTCAAATCCCCCTACCAGGGGCCCTGGGGGTTGATACCCCCAGGGCGTTGCTACGGTGAGTGGGCTGGAGGGTGGTCGGGTCCCCTCCAACCTGTTGCTCCTCCCCCTTGGTAAAGGGGGGGGGGAGAGAATCCCTTTGATGGTGGGGGGGTGGTCAATTCCCCCCCACCGCAGGTCACCTTGATGCAACTGGCCTGGCCACCTCTTTTGGTGGGGGGTAGATCAAGCCCCCCCACCATTGCCCGTTGTCCCTTGCAACCAGTGGCTGGCTGGTTAAAACCAGCCAGCCCTCCCCCTCCCCCTTGCAATGGCAAGGGAGGGGAGGGGGAGGAGCCGGGACCAACATCCCCGCGGCCGCCACCAAGACAGACCCGTGGGCCCCATAGACGGGCCAAAGGCAAAAACAGCGGCCCCAAGTGGGCCCGGACATGGGCAGTGGCCCCAAGCGGGCCGCAACGCGGGCGGCAGCCCTCACCAGGCTGCAACAAGGGCAGCGGCCCTAATGGGCCACCCCAAGCCCAAAAACTAAGTAAACCACACTTTTGCGGGCCAGCCCGCCTGGCCAAGTATGTCCAAAATAAACCTTGGGCCCAATTGTGCCCATAAAAGCCCATCTGGCTTTATTTGCCCATATACCTCACCGGGCCCATTAGGGCCCATGTACCAATAGGCCTGTTTCACGGGTTTTGAGGCCAGTTTCCCCAAATCTATGACATCCACACAGGCCAGTATGGTCTGTGTGAGTGTCCAATGGGCCGGAGACGCCCATATGTGCATCCCATTTGGATTAAACTTATACGTAGCACACGCGTAAGTGCATACTTATTTTAACATTGCCAATTTGTTTTTCCTGACCTTGGCTTTGTAATTGATTTCAAGCAAAAAGGTATAGTCAAAGTGGTTTGGGCAGCTAATAATTACAAGCACTGTAACTTTCCTGCTGTGGACACAGCAACCCATACCGGAATGGTCATGTCACTTCAAATTAATAAAAAAACTAGAAACACTTGTAGTGACTTGAATAATGGCCAAATTTACTCTAGAAAAAAATATAAATAAAAAAAAAAGATCTGTATGTTGGTGGGGTTAAGAATACTCTCAAACTTTGTAATCAAAAATTATTTTTTTGTTTTTCTTACACCCATTAAAATATATTTACAAGCCCAGCATTTGATTAATCTTCTGTATTTCATCTACTTTTCTACTGCTACCAATGCAAGCCAAGGCTACTGATACCTTATCCTTTTTTTTGTTGCAAGTTGTTCCATCTCCTTTTTGATAAGTTTGGACCATGAATTTCAAAATCTAAAGACCAGCAGGTCTTTGGCATGAAAGAAAACAAACTTAAACAAAACGATTTGCGGAGATTCTAGGATAATGTAAAGAGTGTCTTACCGATACTACAGAATTGATAGTGAGGATGAAAGAGAAGATTGGAGAATCACACGATGAAGGATAGTTTTAGATGACAAGGAATGAGGAATGGTAGGACTGAAAGAAAATTCAGAAAAGAGACATCAACGTAATATGGATTGAGATAATTTGTCTCACAGCTAGACATAATCAGGAGTTGATAGCCGTCGAAAGTAGTGTCGGATTCGGAGGGATGAGCGTAGAGTGATCAAGAGCTTGGGTCTGAGAGTCGAGGATGGTCGAGAGGATAATTAAGAGTCAAGGAAGGTTGAGAGGATGATTAGATTCAGTTGGAAGTCAAAGGATTAGGATCAGTCGTAAGTCGAGGACGGGAGGGAGAGAATTATTGGAAGAAAGGAGAAGCTGAGAAGTGAGGAAAGGGAAAATAAAATAATAAAGAGAGGAAAATAGGAAGATGGAGGAAGATGTCAAAGGGAGAGATCGAGGGAAGGCTGGAGAGATGGAGGGAGAGTGATTGAGAGAAGGATTGGGGCAAGGATGGATTTGATCAAATCAAATTCATTGGTCGATGATGATGGATGAAAGATTGAGGCTGAGGTGCGCAAGGATGATTCTGTATTTGGAGTGTTGACACTGGGAAAATGATGATTCAGGGTGAAGACGGGTGTCAACTCAACACCTTTCCAGTTGTGCTTGCTGTCAATCCATCTACTTTTCCTCTTTTTGAAACTCTAGCTCATTCTGTTTCAACTTCCACTCAGCATCCCATTTTAGTTGATGAGCCAAACCCTTGGCTTTCTGCTTTTGAAAATCCAATCGCCAGTTGACAATCCCACTTTTGCTTTTCAAACTGATGTTTTTTGGATTCAATTTTTGATTTGAATGTTTTTTGCAGGGTCAAAGCAATAAGCATGATTTTGAAAGCAAGGACATTCAACCAATAGACTTACATGAATCTTGCTTCTCCATGATTTCTTCAAAGCCCAAAAAACCAGAAGTGTTTTCCTCTTTTGATGACTTTTGGGGTTTGATATTGATGGAATTGGAGGCCTTTTCCTACCCTTGGCAGAGGAGTTTTGAGTCTGAAAGTTGACACTAGTGTTGGAAGGCAATGTGGGAAGCCCCATTGGCTTGAGTTTTGGGCCATTCAGGAATGGATGAGCCTGTTTTCCTACAATATAACTCAGTCAGGATTAACCAGAAAGAACAGAAAAGAGCTTGGTTCTTAACTTGAACCAATGTTGAGGGTAATCAAGACTGAGGATTATCTTGTTCCACATCAGCAAGGTTGATGAGATCTGCTAACCCAGGAAGAGAGCAATTCAAAGAAGGAGGGGAGGGGTCCAAGTTATTGTTTGACACGTCAATGAATGTGGAGGTAGACATGATTCAAGCTGATTGCATTTAAATATCCTCCTTGGAATTTGATGGGGGCCACTTCAAGGAAAAGGCTTCTTCAGGATCACTATTTCTAGGCTGAGCATCCCCAGCCAAGTACTCAGCATTGAATGAATTGGATTGTTGGGCATCAAAAGTGGCTAAAGGAGTGATGTTGGCCTTCTTTCAAAAGATTTCATCCATTTGAATATAAAAAGGACAAATGAAGTCAAACTTATCAACCACCAAGTTGATTCCCTTGGCTTTGTCAGAGTCAGTGATACCAAAGCCGGTGCAGATTGACATTGAGTGGGCCTTTTTGTACTTGGCTCAATAATTCTTGAATTGCTCCCTCATCTGTTTGGATGACAGATCCAGCCTATTTTTTGTTTTTTTCTTGAGTTCATTGGCCATCAGGAGATAACCATTGACCTTAGAGGATGGAGGTTGGCAAACACGTGTTTCATTGTCCAATCCAAAGCAGGCATTGTAGTTGGAGGGAATTTTTGAGCCAGTTGAACAGGATGATGTGATCAGCTCTCTTGAGCTGACTTGAGCCCTTGGAAGCTGATGGGGGAGGATTGTTTGTTGTGGAGTTCCTTGGCAATGCTTGCTTTGGTGTGTTGGAATTTTGTGTGGACTTGCGGGGGAGGTTTGCTGAGGGGCCATTTGGAAAGTGTAAGAGCAATAAGGTGATGAGAGGGATAAAGTGACAAGCAAGATAAAGTGATGATAGATATGAAGTGATGAGAGGGATAAAGTGAAAATAGAAATAAAACAATGATTGTATTCTTTGGATGAGGTTGGAGGTAAAAGTTCTTGTTGGAGGTAAAGTGACAAGAGTGATGAAGCAATGAGAGAAATAAAGTGGTGAGTGATCAAGTGATGAGGGTGATAAATTGATGAGAGTGATGATGAGAGTTATAAAGTGATGAGAGTGGTGAATATTTTTATGATGAGGCTGGAGGTAAAAAAAATTTGCAGTGAGGCCAGAGGTAGAAAGAGGTGGGAAGCCAGGGGTGGATGACATGGACAGGTTGCAGAAGCCTTTAAATACTTTATTTTAAAAAACCCACTTATTTCATGTTAAATTTGACACATCTGATATCAAATAAGTGGGTTTTTTTGATTTTTAATGGCAGGTTTGAAATGGAAGATTTGGGTTGAAACCCCCCATTCAAAAATGAAAGGTTTGGTTAACTTTGATACGCCCTAATAAAATGAAAAAATATTTATTTATTTATTTTTTTTGCTTACAACCCTGGATTTTCAAAAAAGTTGTGAAGAGCGCACCAAGACTCCAGAGGGTTGTGTAGAACAGCTAAAAACCCATCTGAGTTGTGAAAAGCCATCCACAACTCTTTGGGTTGTGTAGGGTTGTGAATTTATTACAACTCTTTCTGTTTGAAACATTTTGGAATCCACATTACATCATAATAGGTACATGGTGAAATTTTGGAAACTTGGTACAGGAAACATGAGCAAACACAGGGTGAAATAAATTCACTGATCAGCCAGAACCCCAATTTTTACCATGGTGAATTATGCTCTGGGAGAATTCCTTAGTCAATCCCACCCTCAGTTTCTAAACAAAACATTGATTTCAATAGAAGGAAACTGGGTTGTGTTGAAATTAATTATGGAATGAAGGATAAGGAATTTCCTTCCATTTTATGTACTATCAAAATCTGGAGGGCATGAATAATTGATCTTTCTGATCCTTGTGAATTTCTCACAAATCATCTTTTATCAAAATAATTTATTTCCTCTAAGCTTCTGACCTCATTTCAGGCCTTTGGGGCTGAAATAATAGCCAAATATTACTTTGCAATTGCCTAAAGTACTGGAAAGAATTCAATCATCCCTGAAATTGTTTCATTTTTAGAATATTGTTACCACAAGGGGGGATGGTGTGATCAGAAACCAGAAAATGTTAGAAAGTTCTTAAAGAATAAATTAGAAAATTGTTAGATATTTCTCATTTTCCAAAGAAAGATTTGATAGCTTCTTGGTAAACATTATACAAAACCCAAATAACAAAATATGAACTCAAAATACCAAAAAAGAAATGGTGGCACTTGCTAGAAAGTGCCATCAAGTATATCAGGCCAAATCTATGACCAAGCTCAGGCCAAGTGCCAAACAAGCTCAGATAAAGCTGAAATCATGCTCCACTGCATAGTTACTGAACACCAAAAAATTGGTTGAAGAATTGAGGTAGCTTCAACTATAGGTTGGAGAGAGTCTCAAGTAGAGATTCCTTGATTGCATACTCTAGGAAGGGAGATCAAATTTTGCATTGTGAAATATTGTTAAAAAGTTTCATAATAAGGAGAAAGGAAAATAATACCTAGTTTACCAAGGAAATGGAATTATTATCTTAGAAAATTGAATCTCAATACAAAAAAAGATGGAAATCTTAAGTTGGAAATACTTCACCAGAGAAATGAATCACCTTTGGTAGTAACCCTGGGAAGGATAGGGCTTTTGAAATAGTGAAAAGATATTTTCATTGGTAAAATATGATCCATTATGTTGAGGATCATTTTTCCTTCTTCTAACTATGAAGTAGGAAAAAAACCAGCCACAAGATATTTGGACTACTTAAATCTTAACCAATCCCAGATTCCACTTGGACTTCAAGCTCTATGGAATTGATTTCTTTAATATTTCTCTCCAATGGTTTTGAGTCTATCCTTGTGGTGGATGGCTAATTTTATAAAATTTCCATCTTTAGAGAGACTACTACTAATTCCTCACTGGTATGTATATTTAATATTTGGATAAACCATTTATTCAAAAAGCATAGCCTTCCATCTGAACTTGTTGGCAGCAGAGGCTATTTATTAATTTATTCTTTTGGGAAAAATGTGTGTGAAGACTTAAAGGGTCAAGAAAATCTTCAAAAAGCCTATCAACCATAAAAAAATGGAAAAAAAGAAATATTAAATCAGATACTGAAACAGTTTCTCCAGATATCAGTCACTTATAAGCAGGAAAACTGGGATACCTGGACACCCCTTTCTGAACTTGCTTACAAAAAATTAGCTTTTTTTCTCAAAAAATCAATCTTATTTTAGAGATATATATTGCAAAAAATAAATGAATTGATTTTTGAATGTGGTTGAAAACAAAAAAATCCAGAATTAAATAGAAAAGTTTCCATAGAAAAGGAAGAAATTAAAATTTGGATTGGAAAAAACAATCATAAGATATAAATTGCATGCTGAACTTAAAAGACATTATTTCCCAAATGTTCTATATGTTGGAAATGAGATTTGATTCTCCTCAAAGAATATCAAAAATAAATGCTCCACCAAAACCATGTCTGAGAGTTGCTAAGGAAAATTTCTAATTCTTCACCATTTTGGAAATAATGCATTTAATTTAAAACTAACAATCAATGGTCCCCAAATCAGGCAGATTTCAAGGCCTTCTTGGTTTATCCTATGAGGAAAACCCCCTATAATCTAGAACCTAACCACCAAAATCAACAGCTGAGGTCAATGGACAAAAAGAAGTAAAATATTTTAGATAATAGACTACAAGATTATATGGGGAATATTAGTGTTAATTTTTTAATAAAAATGTTTTCAAAATAATAAATAAAGGAAATAATGGGAACCAAAATACAAAATTAAAAATTTCCCAGCTTTAATTAAAGATTCAAACACTCTGTGAACCAATTAAACAACCCCCCTGTGTGATTGGGTAACATAAAACACCCAAAAACTGATTCATGTCTTTTGAAAGAGATATTTATTCAATAAAATACCATGAAAGACATGAATAAATTTAAAATAATAATATTTTTTAAAAAAAGTGAAAAGTTAAAATTTAAAAATATTCAGATATCAAATCATCTAATTTTTTTATCCTAGACATTCAGGATTTTGCTAGCGCAAGTTTTCTAGCGCAAGTTTTCTAAGTTCATCATTTTTTTCCGTGAACAGAAGATCCAAGCTCAAAAGCCATACCAGCTAGAGAATTTTTTTTATTTATCTCTATCTCTCTTTTCAGTCCTTTCTCCCAAGGAAATTATTTTTCTTCTTTTAATAAACCACCTCAGACTTGTGAGTACCCCTTCCTGTAGGACATGCTTCAAACTCAAGGTTTATTGATTAATATAAATTTGATATATCCCCTCTCTTGAGTATAATCTAACTCAGTCTAATAGCATGATACCAGAAGAACAATAACCACCAAGTGAAATATGCTTACTAATTTTTTCATTGAAAACAAGTAACCATCTGATTTGGTTAAATCAGGGATTAATTGCAATCACCCTTGCAATTCTCAGTATTTTGTACAATTAGTGGCAATAACTTTGAATTTGGGAACACTTGCATTCCCTTCTCATTCCATTTATTTATGGAATTTGAACCCAGCTGCGACCTCAATGAACTTTTGTTCATTGTAAAACAATAAGTTTTCATTTTTTATATCCTATAATAATTTCATTACTTGCCTGAATTTTCAAGCCCTATATGCTCAGGAATCATTTCAGAAACATTAATCCAAACTCACTCTAAAATAAGTATTTTATTGAGTTATCATTTAATTTTTTCCTTGTTCCCTTGCATTTTCATTTGTCATTTCATCCTTTTTCACTTCTAGCCTGTAATTTGATAATTTCACTTAATTAAGCCTTTATTTCTGTACATTCCTTGCATTCTTGGAATCCCTTTCCAGAGAGAAAATCTATTGTTTTGTGCCTATTTACACTCATCAAAATTTATATTAAATTCAAAGGCAAAGCCCTTCACCTGCAGCTTGTATCCCCAATTTGTTAATTTCACAAATTCTTTCATCCTTTCTGAGACTAAGTATTTAAATTAAGATTTGCCTCAGCTTCCTTATTAAAGCATTTTTAATTTCACCTTGCACTTGTATTTTAAAATCAAATTTGAAATTCAAAAAATAGAATTACTAAATTTGAGATTTCTTGTAGCATTTTTCTCCTCCAATTTGCATCATAACTGCCTAATACTTGCACCTCTCAGTACCAATGTGTGTGTATGTGGGGGGGGGGAGGGGAGGCATGTGACAGTAAATCAGCTTAATCCACCAAATTTTCTCAAAAGGCTTTTCAACCACTTTTAGATAGTTTTAATTATAAATTCACATCTTTTTTAAATAATTGATGCTTCTCTTTCCCCTTACAATGATATTATGGTAAAATAGGGAGACAATGTGGGTTAAGGGTTTAAAACTCTTATATGGTGTTCCTTCTTCACATTCTCCATCCAGTGGACCACTTGATGATCCCTTAGATTTTAGGAATACTTCCAAATATTTTGAGGAACCTCTTGAACAGATTCTGAATTTTCCATAATCTTCTGAATGTTCCCCTACTAAAGGCAGATAAACAGCTCTGAGAAATAGGCATACCAATCTAGAAGCTAAGTTGCTTCTGACCACCCTAATTGAATATCTTAATGAAAAAGTATTCTAAGAATGGCAATTTATTGTTTGATTTTTCAAATCATGTCATGAAGCAGCCTGATCCTTTCATGGGAAAACACCCTTAAAAAATTGATATTAATTTCAATCATGTAATATGATTTACCCAACACCCCAAAAAAATTATAAACCAATCAAAAAAGATTATTTATGAATAATCCTTCTTAGGAGGTAGGGATTTGCAGTAGATTCAAACATATATCAAATTAACCAATGATACTGGCCCAACCTGTATTCTCAATAATTGGGAAAATTTCAAGCAACAGATTTATAAATTGTTTGGAAAAACCAACAAAGTTTGAAATTTGAAATGAAAACCCAATAAATTGATTATGAAGGACAATAGTATACTTTAGAATTAAATTTCTATTTTTAGAACTATTTATTATTTTACCCAAGGAAAAAAGTGGCTCTTTTATCTCACTTTTGCATAGTTTTAATGGCATGCTTTGCCAAGAAGCTGGATTTTGCAGTAAAAAGGATAAAAAAATTCAGCAGATAATGAAATTTTTGATAAAGATTGATAATTGAATCCACAAAAATTATAATTTTCAAAAGGAAAAGAATTCACCATCAGCATCAACTTTTAAAGCCAAACATTATTCAAAGGATAATTTGAATCAAACAAATCAATGAAAGCCAAATTTGAATTATAACTAAAGCTAAAATATTGGCAAAGGGATTATTCAAAAACAAGCTTGCTTGAAAATGAAACTGGCTTGTTTCAAAATGAAGAACAGGAAATGAGAGAGAAGGAAGTTTGTTTCTTAATTATGAAGGGAATC
The DNA here is from genome assembly GCA_025617555.3 of Puccinia polysora. Taxonomy (NCBI): domain Eukaryota; kingdom Fungi; phylum Basidiomycota; class Pucciniomycetes; order Pucciniales; family Pucciniaceae; genus Puccinia; species Puccinia polysora. The sequence continues at coordinate 19,930,683 of CM062620.1, read as the reverse complement.
ATCATGTTAATAATTACGCCAACTGGTAAGCAGGTGAAGCTGCTAAAGCATCAAAACAATTTCTTTTGGTTTTCTTGATACTTGCAAGGAATGCTACACATCATCTCAAAATCTGCAAGTCAATTTCCATAATTTCAAGACAAGTCACACTCCAAGTTGGAGATGTTTCATTTTCAATTCTTACAACATGAATTACAGTGTAATGCTTGATTTTTGTGCCAATAATTGTTTTATAAGTCTAGCATTATATCTTTAAAAATCATACAATTCTTTAGATAAAAAATTTTCCAATGTATTTGGTAAGTAGTGCATCAGAGCCATCTGATTGGGTTACCCATAAGGCAAAATGGAATTTTGCATTTTCCAATTTACCCAGATTTAAATGGAATTTATTTGCCTTGTAAAATACATCAAATGGATGATACCTTTCTACTTAATAACTTTATAGTGAATTTAAATACTTATGTGAATAAGAAAGAAGGATTAATTAAATTTCTAGACTTGCATAACCACCATTTCCTTTCTTCCATCAAACAAGAATTCAACAGACTACCTCACACTTCCATTGAGTTGAATGAAACCTTTCCAGCAGGAGATTTTCAATATACTGAATTCCAGTGCCAAATGGCCTATTCAGATCCTGGAGTAATTTATTAATTATCCAACTTAACTCTTCATGGGTTATTCAAAGAGAAGAAGGAATTCACTGAAAGGTGTGTTTTGAACTCTTCAATCCTTCCTTGTGAATATAATAGTTTGAAACCAGTGCTCATAAATGATGAAAAAACTGAAAATTTACAAACAATCCAAGAATCTTTAACTACCATTCATCATGAAAATATCAGCCTTCAAATTAGATAAAATCCTTCAATTCTGTCCCTATGATCACAAGATAAAACTCACTGGGCCAGATCAAGCTCCAGGTCACATGTAATTGCTCTGAAATCAGTGATTTACTGCACTTCAAGAATGAATTTACAGAAATTTATTGAACGTAGGGTCATTTTAAATTCATGCCCCCAGGTTTCAAACAGCTTGAAACACCATTTGTGACCCATATGATTTTTGAATGAAGGTTCACAACTCAACAAGCCAAAAGAAAAGTTTTTTACAAATTGCGCATCCCCTGGGGTATTTGAAACCCCCTGGGGGATGCACAACCACTGAACTGGTTTTCACATGTCTTCCTGGCCCATTTGGGGAAAAATAGCCAAAATGGGCCATTTCAGGGGGGTATTGGGGGGAACTAGTCACCCCTGGACCACATTTGAGTGCCATCAATCCAAATTTTGGCAATGTGGCATAAAATGTGGGACTATTAATGGGCCAACAAAAGAACTTGGGATTGCATTCTGCTCATTGGAAAAACAGAGACTTGTCACAAATTGTAAACATCACCTCCTTGTTGGCAACACATACCATACACAGAGCTTGCTTTTAAGATAATTTTATTTTTTTCAAGCCAAAATTCATCAGATTTTGAGGTTGTTGAAACAGTTTGATTGAATTATAAATTGAGCTGGGATTTATTTTTTTTATGGGAACAGTGGCAAGCCCACGCCCCCCTGCTTTCAACATGGCTGCATTAAAGGACTTGATTGAAGGTTTTGTTAAAAAAGCTTTGGCAGAATGTAGGGATTTGGGTAGGGATTTTGAAAATAAAAAATTGGAAGCCCTAATTGCATCCTCATCCAGGGTTACAATTGAAGAAAAAGATGTTTCACAACTGGAATTGAATCAAGCTGGTGGGTAAACTTCATATTCCATTTGAATGAGAATAATTTGGCTTGCTCAATACTAATGCAACAATGGTGAGTGTAACTATTTAACTATGTGACTAAAAGGTTCCAGAGCCCCTTGAGCCTCCTCCTGTCCCTTCCCGGTAGGAAAGAAGCTGAGAAATATTTTCAAAAATGGGCAGCCATGATTGGATACACCTTGAAAAAACTAAAGTCAAAGATAGAAAAATATGTTGACCTAGCCTGTAACAGATATGGAGTGTATGAAGGGACAATCCTCACCAAGAGGCAAAGGAAAACTCATACAAGGAAGGTTGGGTTTCAATTTCTTATCCATGAAAGTTGCAAAGTAGAAGATTCCATGCTGCACCTCTGCATTAGAAATGAATAACACAATCTTCAACCATCTGCAAACCCCTCAACTGAGGAGAATCTCTGGTGTGGCCTTGGGTAAAATTTAGGAAGGCATGTAAGATGGAATCAATAAAGTTCAACTTGAAATGCAATTAAGAAAGCTTGATGGTGTAAGAAAGGCTGGAAATAGAAAAATATATAACACTAAGCACAAAGTTAGGGATTCTGAACTCAAGGGGAAAAGTGTTATGGATTTTCTATTTGAAATGTTCAAAGAAAACCAGTGGGTTTCCAGGTCAAAGTTCAGTGGATAGGGTCACTTGGAGATTCTGTTCTTGGATCATTGTTTGTATTTAAAAATTTGCAAAAAATTCCATCATATTGCGTTTTTGGATTGTAATTATAAATCAAATAGGTACTGCATCCCTCTATTGAATGTTTTAGGAATGACAGCCAACAAGATAATTTTGAAAAACAATTTTGTTTTATAAAAAAAGAAGCATTTGATTTCTAAATTTGGGCATCAAATGCACTTAAGTAGTTGTCTTATGATCCAGAGAGGCTTCCAAACGTTTTTGTGATAGACCCTGAAAAATCTCTGATTTGTGAAATTGAAAATAGCCTCCCTGAGTCATCCAAACAGTTGTGCTCTTTGCATTTATCTTAAAATATTCAAGCAAATTGAAAAGTTTTCTTCATTAATGACAATATAGGAAGGCAAAGTCTAATGTCTTTGTGGGAAAGGTATGGGCCCTCTAAAACCATGGGGGGAGGCAGAAGTCAAGAATGAGGAACTCAGAGAAGGCAAATTTATTGCTTCTTCTGTTTGTCTCTGCTGGGATTGCTTATGTTGAAACTTGTATTCAGTGTGTCTTGAGAAATGATGATTTCCTTGAGTATATGGAAAAGAATATTTTCAAAATCAAAGAGATGTTTTTAATGGCAGAGAATATTGTCAACCCAGAAATTTGAAATAAAACAAAATCTTGGGTAGAAGGGGCCCAGCTACTTTCAAAAAATTAATTTTGATATCTTTGGGGAAAATTTTGGATTTGTGGAAATCCCTTGACAAAATCATTGGTAGCAAAATAAAATCAGTGAATGCATTGCTTGAAAAATCTTGAAAAAAGTTAGGAACTGTTCTTCCAAAAGAATTTTTAACTTTGGGTTAAAAATTTTTGATTGAGGCAATTGAACTCATTTGGGAAGAATTAAAGAAGTTAAAGCACAACCATGGTGGAAAGGTGTTCTCAAAGTCATATTCCAAGACAATGGGCTTGATCTGTTCCCAGATCTTAGCAGAAATACTAGCATTGAGAGGATCTGTTGTGCCTGAGGATTTTCATCCTCAGTGGAGGTAAGACTATAAAATTTCTAGTAAAGTATGTTGGATTGTTGGGTTGTTTGAATTTCTTTTTGATAAATGATTGTTGATTTATTATTCCTAAATTTATTGAATGATTAATTATTCTTTTGGTTTTTGAAAGCTTGAAAATGATGCAGTTCTTGAATCATCTCAATTATTTGAGAAGCTCAGTTCAATTTTTATGGGTTAACCTGAACAAGCTAGAGTGCAGAGTTTGAAGTCCGTGGTCAAGTACACAACCACTTTGGTTTCTAAGCATGCTAAGTCAAGGCTCAAGCCAAAGGTCTTATGGTCCAGCCACAGTCAACCCAAATCAAAACACAACTGTTTTGAACTTTCAAGATTTTAGAATGTTGAAAGGCAACTTAGAGGGAAAAACAGGTTAGAAGGGAACCAAAAAGACCAAAGATAGTAATTCATTTTGATAATTTTTCATTTTTTTGGTTTAATGAACTGATGGGAAATGATAATTATATTACAATTACTTAGGAGCAGAATCTGAATTTTATAGTTCAGAGGAAGAGAATTAAAGTGAATGAGCCTCTAATAAGATGAAGATATATTTCGCGAGAACTATAACCAGCTTGGGCTGAGAGATAAGGAATAGACATAAAGAAATATATCAGACAAAATCTTAAGAGAGATAGAAAGCGGGGAGAAGGAATAAAGAGCCCTACAGCGTAGATCAAAGAATGTTGTTCAGGGTGACAGCTTTGAGTTTAGAGGAGATCTGTAGACGGTGAGACAATTGAGAAGGAAAGAAGAAATAGAAAACAAGGAATTCGAGGCGCTGGAGAGGAACTATTTGGATTGTAGAGTCAGATTGGCTTCTATAGAGTTTGTTGTAGAAGTCGTCATCTTACCGGTCAGAGATTGGCGAATTCGGTTTGGGCATTTACTTGATGGAGGGAGGATGGCAGTCGAGGAGAATGAAGGAGAGGAAGAGGAATGAGAATAGGAATAGATGAGAAAGGTAGGTGGGAGATATTTAGAAAGGCGAGATAGAAGAAGAGGAAAAGAGAATTGAAGAGGGTCGCGACTGCAGCCGTTGTGGTGACCAATCTGGGACACCATGGAAAAAAAAAAAAAAAAAATCGGATTTCAGTTGTACCCCTATGGGTACCTTCATTTCCCCCCATCTCTCAACTTCTCCCTGTCCTAGCGGTCTAGGACAGGCCTCTTGCCTGTCTCTCCGCTTTGATCCCCCCCTTCTATGTTCAACTCCTACTTGTTGCGCTTGCAGCCCTGACTTTTGGCAACGCGAGTGATCGTCAAACCACCTTTGACGATCCCTACAATCCTAACTCATCCAACCTCATCCTTCTATCACCCATCCTACTCTTCAACTTGACCAGCACAATCTCCTATTCCTCCGCCATCCAAGCCATTGATCATCAACCATCCCTACCTCCAATCTTGGCAATCACTACCTACTACTTGAGGAGGCTTCCATCCGGTCCCGAGAATGATAATCCGAGCCGCTTGAGAGCATCAATTGGAAACCATGATGATATCGATCTACTCGCCAAATCTGCTCCCACGAGATTCTTGGAAAGATATCGTTCCAAAAGCCATCAGATGTAGTTTATCCCACCATCATTGTGCCCTACAAAGTTTCAATTGCTCACCACAACTTTGTCTCCAGTCAAGACCTCTCCTCCTCCCCTCGTAACCCACTCTTGTCCCTCAGTGGTGCTCTCATCCTCGCCGCCGCCATCCTCTAAATCTTTGTCGGAATTGCAAACTTCACTCTCAATCAGCTGGTACCCCGTCATTTGAGATTCATCACAATCACCACCGATGGTCTAGGTGCTGCCATCACCAGGTCGGCCCCTTCCGTCTCAGGACCTGGATTGGTTTATGGTAACCCAAACGCAGACTCCAACTTCCAAAACCCTGGTGATGGCCTAAGGTTTTACTATACCTGGGGACTTTGGAATTGATGCGCTGGTTACTACGGTCAATCAGATCCTCAGTACTGTACCAGTACCTCTTGGGCCCATCGATTTCATCCCACCCAAAGTTTACTCGAGGATGTCCCAATAACTCTCCAGGCTCAGACTTCCAATCTACTCAATGATCAGTCTAACTCGGACAATTACTTTGGTCTCTCCACTCGGATCGCTTTTTACTTCATCTTCATCACAACCGCCCTCCTCGCCCATCATCTGATCCGACCGACGACCGCAAGCGACCGCTCGCGGCCATCGGAACCTTCACCCCGTTGTCGCCGCCAATCTGGCGACGACAGCCGTTGTCGACACCCGCGACCGCTGTCGCGGGTGTCCATCTGGTTGCCCGCGGTCATTCTTGACGCAGGCGACATTTCTTTTTTTTTTTTTCCTCTAATGTCATCTCTTTTTTATGTTTTCATTTTCCCGCACCTATTTGTAGTATCTCTTGTACATAGTATACAGGGCCTCATGTCTATAAAAGGAGGGGCTCTCCCCTGCCTTTTGGCCCAGGATCCCAGCATCCAAGGAGACCATCATCTTAATCAAACTTATCCGTGGGCATCCTTCTCACTTATCTGAGCAATTTATCCGGGTATATCCATGATTGCCCTTTGATCCTTTGAGCCTCCATACTCAAACTCTGTCCCTTGTGACCTTGATCCTTATCACCAACCAATAGCCTTGCTGGTTGAAGAAGAATTCCTGTCTGAATTCTTGGGTGTGTTATACCACTCTGATCCCTTTTTCCGACCATACTGGTCTTGATCTCTCCTTGATCATCTTTCTGGATCCAATCACGTCTGATTGAAGAGGTTTTATTAAGCTTAAAACCTGGAGTGTTATACCTCCCTTCTTCTTTAAGGTTTAATTTCGCCACGCTATTCTTGAGTCCCTTGAGAAGTGTTGGGATATTCTTGCTCAAATTTGTTATTGATTTGCTTCTTGAGCTTCATAAACAAATTGCTTTTGTTTTGTTCAGCCTCCCACAGTTATCTGGTACCCTTCAAGCGCTTGATTGCAGAGAGTTGGGCAGGCTCATTGAGAACCTGGAGGTTGGTTGGGATTGAGTTGATCTTTCCTAATCAGCTGCTGACGACCAGAGTTATTAGCTTGTGGGCGTTGTTACTTACAACTGCCTTGTTCTATTGAAATCTGAACAAACCTTGACTTATTTTTTCAAGTCTTTACCTGCACCATCTTGCCTCAGATAGTGTTGTTTCCATTGCTACCAACAACTCTTATCCTCTTCCCTTACTTTGATTTCTCATCCATAAGGTTCTGGACCTTGATTCCGGTTACATTTAAAATATTATTGTAACTCCTAGGAGGGCAGCCTAAACAGCACCTTTCCCCTCCACAGAACTGCCACGGCTTAGCACCGTTTGGAGTCTTACACCGTCGGTCCAAGTATGTACAAGAAAGTCACATCGGGGTCCCCGTCGTGGGTTCAGTGCGCATCCGCGCCCAGAGGCGCGGTCAGAAATACTGATAGATAATAAGGAACTCTGCGCGGAGGCGTGGTAGGAAAAGATAGGTGGAAGTCGCCTGGGAAATACTCAACAGCCTCCCTTCATTTAAAATAAGAATCCTCTGCTGAGGAAGAAGAAAAATTATAGAATTCAACCAGAAGCTCATCTTTGATGAGCCTTGTTCCATTAATGAGATAAGAATGTTGGCTAAGTAGGTTTTGATTGTAGGAACTAAATATGAAATACATCAATCAAATAGCTGAGAACTTACATAAGTTCTTGGGTGAGGTTTGGGGTACAGCTGGCAATGGGAATTACAGATTTAGAGTAATTGATAAATCACCTGGGTAAAATGAAAACGGATGGTTTAAAGTGCAAGGTGAAATGGTTGAAAAAATTAGGAAACATAAGGCATGCTATGCTAAGATACTTGGTGGTATCCAAGAGGACAAAATAATTGAAAAAAGACATGATGTTAAATAAATAAATTAAAATATTCCCTCTTCAAAATGGCCCGCAAAGTGAGATGTGGGCCAAATCATAGCAGAAACGTATGGAAGGACAATTTGTTTGATATCCTTGGCTTCATTTTGCATTTTTACTCCTATGAAAATGGGTGTAAAAGAACCCTCAGATGTCATTTTCATTTTCTTTGTTAAAAATAACTACTGGGTTCATTTGATACTTGAGTGAGATATGATTCCAATCCATCCCATTGTAGCAAAACCTTCTTCTTTGAATTCAAAGGAAGCTTCTTGTGGGGTTGATCATATCAAAGATAAAATCTATTTGTATTCAAATTTAAAATCATCACATAATTTAATCATTTGGGGTTTTTATTTCATCATTTGAGTTGGTCTAAAATGTACTTCTGATGCTGATCTTGTGGTTTTATTAATATAAAGGTTTATCAAATTTTGAACATAATTATCTGGAGTGTTTTGAATGTGATTTTTTGGTAATTCTGTTCAACTTGTGATGGTCTGATCCCATCATAAGGATTATTTTTACTTCTTATGATGGAATCAGCTTAACACAAGTTGAACATGTGTTTTTTTGAATTTTTAATTTAGGGCTAGTCCAATGAGGTACTTTTATTGTATTTTATTCAAATATTGTATTGCTTTAGGGCTGTATTTTATGCATATTGTTCCTTTTAATTTTTTTTTCCCATTTTTATTTTTTCCATTTTTTATTTGTTTTTGGGCACAATTTTTTGATTTTTTTAAAATTTTCAATTGTTTATTGTGATTTATTCATAGGGAAATGGATTTTCTGGCCCCAGAGTTGTGAAATTTTATCATTTTTTTATTTTTATTTTCATTTTTGTTTTTAATTTTAATTTTTTCTATTTTTATTTTTTTATTTTTATTTTAATTTTTTTTACTTTTCCTAATTATTTTAATTTTTTTCAACTTTTTTAATTTTGTTATTTATTTTTTTTTACCTTTTTTTGTTTTTTGTTTTTTTTGTTTTTCTTTTCTTTTGGGAAATTTTTCATTTATGTTATTCATTTTAATTAGTTTAATCATTTTAATTTTTTCCCCACAATGCTGACAAACCTGGATTTGTGAATAGGTTGTGAACCACCATTCACCACCCAGAGGGGTTGGAAACAGCGACTCACAACCTGTGTCAAGTGTGAACAGAAATTCACAAGTCTGCAGGTCACAAACAGCCATTTGCAGCTTGGATGGATTGCAAAACGCGCCACATGACTGGTTTTGAGTTGTGAAGAGGCCGCTTAGGGTTGCAAATTTAAAATTTCCCTTGAAATTATTTCATTGAAAAAGCATGCAATAATCTGGATCTCCAGTATTTTTTGTTCCAAAGAAAGATTGCAGCCTTTTTCTATGTGTTGATTATAGAAAACTGAATAAGTTGAAATTGAATGCCTCTGCATTATTGCCTATTTTCCATCTTCTTATTCTCTTCCATTGAGATAAATATTGCTCAAATTAAGAACCTTGAGGAGTTCATGAATTGATTTGAATAGCCAAATTTCAGGAATTTTTGACTGCTATGCAATTTTTTTTTGTCAGCTATAAGTATGGTGTTATGCCTTTTGGCCTCTGAAATTTTCCTTCCATTTTCAAACATTGCATTAATGATATATATTTAGCTATTTTAGAGAATCAACTCGTGGTTTATATTTGAAAATTACTAGTATACTTCAAGAAAGTTGATCAGAATGTTAAGAATATTTGAAACAATTTGTAAAATATTTGAACAAGCAATCTCTTTGATAAACTTCTGAATTGCAAGTTTCATACAAGAAATCTCCGATTCCTTTGGGTAGTACTTTTAAATGATGGTATTCCTGTGAGACCAGCCACATGTAAGTGCATTTCAGACTGCAATTCACAAAACCAAAAATATGAGATAGCTTCTACTATTTTAAAAAAAGACACAAGAAACTATTCTTTGGCAGGTTTCCTTTTGAATTTTTCCAAAATTTCAAAAAATGTTTCATGCTTTAGTTTTAAAATCTGGGAAGTTGCAGCCAGCTCAAATTACCTACAAAATTAATGATAAGGAAGTTTCTGAAATTTGAAATTTCTTGAATATATTGTGTTCATGAATTCTAAGTGTCAGGAAAACTTTTGGGGTCTTAACTGATCATAATCTTGAGCATTTCATGAGCATAAAATTTCTTATTAATAGAAAGGCATGATGAGCCACATAGCTCTAATAATTCATTTGAAAAGTAAAATATTTCCCCAGGAAAAAAGAAATAGTCCCTGATGCTTTATCATGTTGGGAAAATTATTGACCCAGGGGGGTGTCACAAAACCGCCCCACATACTATAGGGAAATTTTAGATGATTGTGAGCATAAAGGAAGAAAATGAGTGCAAGGGACAATACAAGGTATCAAGGCTAACTGCAATGTGCAAGCTTATGATATGGGGAATCAACAAACAGCAAGGAGAGGGGGTGTTCCAATGGAGGGAAACTAAAGCCAAGTCAGATGTGATGACTTTATTTAGCAAATGTGAAAAAAATAATGAAATTAAATAACTGAGGAGAGAATATTCAGGCAGGCAAAAAAGCCTTAAAAAGTAATCCAAAGGTGACTAGATACAACCTGATGGATGGCCAACTGAAGTTAAGAGGCAATGAGGCAATGAATGACATGAACGGAATGGGAAATGAAATAAAATTACAATTCATTCCAAGGTTTTAGAATAGGTGCAAGAAAATAGAATCTAAATGTACAAGGGGGTAATGGATGGGATAGTAAGGAATGGCATGTGAAGACAATGAAAATGCAAAGGTTTAGTTTATACAGAAGCAAATATTCTATTTACAAACTATACATTGATGTGGCTATCTAGGAATGGGTGCAAACTAGTGTGAGTGCATGACTAAGGATGGAATTCCAAGGGCTGATGATACCCAGGTTAGAAGAGCAAACCTTGAATGGATGGTTGAACAATATAGAGTTCACTGTAAGATTTGCAAATATATACTGAGTCAGTTTCCAAGATTTGAAGGTTCTTATGCAAGCCAGAGGTGGTAAGCAGAAGGAACCATTGATGTTTTGCTTTACTTGTTTCACGCTTATGGAATGAGGTAGATGGTACTGAAGAAAAGGATATGTCAAAGTGAAGAAGACAATAATCCTTAAGCTTGAAGCGTGAAAGGGGGGGGCACCTTTTCCAACAAAAACCCTAGAAAATTATGAACACTTTTTGAAAATAAGTTTTTCCAGCTCAGTTTGATCATCACAAATCTTCAAGACAAAGTCTCAAAAAATTTGGATTGCCCAATTGAACCATCATTGCCTTATTGAACTTTGAAAGAAAGAAAATGTGAATTTTAACCACTAATTTATTGAAAAAAACAGTTATTTAGCCTATAAAGAGCTTATAGTAGTACCCAAGAATCCTTGAACTGAATCATATATCTTCAAATCTTGGAATGAATCTCTTCTTTCTGGTCATTGTGGTCAGGATAAAGCATGCCAGTTCATTTCAAAAGATTTCTATTTCCCTGGTATGACCAATGAAGCCAATTACATGTTAATTTGTGATATGATTTCAATTGTAAAAATTAATTGAATCACCAGAACCATGGGCTGATTCAGCAGCTTTTAATCCCTTCCATTCCTTTGAATTAGATTTCTATTGATTCAATTTCTCAGTTACCTATTTATGATGGATACAATTCTATCCTGGTGATATTGGATTGCTTCTAAAATATGGTTCTGTTTATTCAAAGAAAGACAACTGCCTCTATGGAGGAACTGACTAATCTCTTCATAGAAAATTTATACTTGAAACATAGTCTCCCTGATAAAATTTTCAGTCATTGGGGAAATTACTTGATGTCTAGCTGTTGAAAATATTTTTGGGAAAATTTTAAGATTACTTGAAACTTATCAAGTGCTTACAACCCTTATTTGGATTCTAAAACCAAGAAATTCAACAAGATTTCAAAAAAATATTGTCTAATTTAAATAAGATAAAAAAATGATGACTAGTTGAAGTGGCTCCCATTAGTTAATTATTTCTCCAAAAACTTCATTCATTCCTCCACCAAACATTTGCCTTCAATAATATTTACAGATGGATCCAAATTTTGACTCCATTAACATAAAGGCTTTTCAAGCTGAAACAAACTACCTCACTCCATTCAATCCCTCCAACATAAAATTTGAACCAACCTCAAAGATTCCAAAATTGTGTTACAAGGAGAAAGCCAAGAAAAATTAGAAATTGGGCATAGAAATTTGCAGTAGGAGATTCAGTATGGCTTCAAGCTTGGAAGTTTTGCAAAACTAAGCCTACTCACAAACTCTCCAAAAATAAATTTGTTTCATTCAATATTGAATTGGTTCTGTCTTGAAATGTCCTCAAAATTTCATTAAATTCAAAATTGAAAGCTATCAATGTGAACTTAAATTTATCTCGCCTAGAGAAAGCTCAATTATTATTCCCAGAAAAGACTCATCCCCCCCCCAGAACCCATGAACATTCGTGATAAATTTACCAATGCAATGAGGCTTGTACCTCTGAGGAACCAGCCTACCATATTTGAAAATAACCTGACTTCATTGAAGATTCTCATTTGAACTAGCCTCATAAATGTTGGGCTGAGGAAAATCAGAGAGGAGACAATAGGTAGAAGGATGGATTTCACACACATCAGTCAGAGAGAAAGAAACATAAGAACAACATTACTCACCTGAGGAAATTCAGAGAGGAGACAATAGGTAGAAGGATGAGGAAAGTAAATCCTTCCACCAGTCTCAAGCTCTGTCCTCAGTGGACACAGTGATAGACATGTCACAAGAACGTGACATGGTTAGTGAACATATAAGAATTGGAAACAGAGCGCACGCGTGTGACAATGAGTAAGGACAACTGAGTGGGGATGAGTTTTGAGTGTCACACTATGATGGGAATGACAGGGATCAGAAGAGGTGGAGGAGAATAGAAAATAGAGATGATTAAGAACAGAACAGACAGAAAAGAATGAAAGAAATAAGAAGAAACTACATGGGATTAGAGATGAAAGAGCAGTAATCCCAATAGCCCCCCTTGCTAACCACCCGCAGTGAGGCCAAACAGGGCTTAATGAGCTTTGAGGACTACCCGAGTTAGCGGTTTGGTTAGCATATCCGCAATCATTTTCTTTGTCCCCACATGATGAACGGTGAAGACGCCCCAAGCCACACATTCTCGGATGAAATGATGTCGCGCGTCGATGTGTTTGGTGAAAGAGTGATGTTCGGGGTTCTTCGCCAGAGCGTCAGCGCCTTTGTTGTTGACATAGAGGGGAACTGGACTGGAGTTGCGGATTTGTAGTTCAACCATTACGTTTCGCAGCCACAGCCCCTCCTTGCAGCAGTCTGATAGGGCTTTATATTCCGCCTCCAAGCTCGACAGCGAAACAGTTGGTTGCTTCTTGGACCTCCAGGAGATTGAGCCGGACCCTACGCGAAAGACAAAACCTGAAACAGAGCAACGATTGTCACAATCTTTGGCCCAGTCCGAGTCGGCGAAGCCAGTGAGAGTGAGGTAAGAGCCTCCAAGAGTCAGCGTCATGGTTTTGGTGGCGGAGAGGTATTGAAGAACCCTGAGTGCCCCCTTCCAGTGGTCAATGGAGGCATCTTGAAGGAACTGCAAAAGTTTGTTCACTGCAAACAACACGTCTGGGTGAGTGCATTGGGAAATCCAAAGAAGTGAGCCAACGAGCTGGTTGTATTGGGGAGGGGCAGGCGGAGCATTGACCTTACGCTTCACCAGAGACTTGAAAGTTGCACTTGTGGGTGAGATGACGGGAGGGGAGACCAATGGGAGAAAAGTGGAGGCAACTGAGCTGATATAGTGCTGTTGCCCGATGGAAACCGTACCAGACTTGCGGTCACGCAGGATGGATATGAACAGAAAGAGTGAGAGATCTTTGTCAGATCCAATTGTGAAGCACTTTCCGATGCCTTTAATGAAAGGCAAGACGAAATCGGGGTTCCCCACGACTGCTAGATTGTCCATGTGAGCGGTGACAGCACCTACGAGCACTCCATCCCGTAGCTGGAAGTATAGAGAGGGGTTGTAGGAGGACCTGGTGAGGCCAATGGAGAGGAGGGCGGCATTGAGTTCTACATTCCATTTCTGGGGTGATTGTCTTGAGCCGTAGATTGCCCTTGAGACTTTGCACACCCAGTCGGGGTGTAGTGGATCCTCGAAGCCCGGCAGTTGAGACATGTAGACCGGTTCATCAAGGTGGACTTTTAGAAATGCTGTCTTGAAATTGACTTGACGGCCAACCCATCCTTTGGTGCCAAGAAGGCTGAGGAGAAGTCAAAGCGTCTCGAGGCGGAGAGTTGGAGCAAACACTTTGGAGAAGTTGAGCCCATGGACCTGAGTGTAACCCATTGCAACAAGGCGAGCTTTGAGCTTGATGATTGAGCCCTCAGCCTTCCGTTTTACCTTAAAAATCCACTTGCACCGAATAATCTTTTGGCCTTTTGGGGGAGGAACAAGCTTCCAGGTGTTCATACCATGCAAGGAAGAAATTTCTTCGTGAGCCAAGAGCATCCACCTGGAGCAATGAGGATTCTTCATCAGTTGTTTCCAGGTCTTCGGGGCTAGGATATTGTCTTGAACTGAGGCGGAGCGCAAGTAGTTGCCGAACCGGGAAGTTGGACAAGAGATTCTGGAGGAGCGGCGTGGAGGGGGGAGAGGGGAGGCCAACGGAGGGGAGGAGGAGAACGGCAAGGGTGTGGACAGCAGGGCAGTTGGAGAGAGCGGAGCAGGTGGTGGAGGGAGAGAAGGGAGAACTGGGGAAGGACAGGGGGGAGACGACAGGGAGAGAACATGGGGAGGGGAATGATGTGAGGACGGGACGGATGAGGGAGAAAGAGGGGGGGGAAACCAAGCTGTTGGAAGAGGAAGAAAATCTGGATTGGGGAGCAGAAAGAGAGGGTCTGAAGTGAACGGTGGGCAAGGGGGAAGCGTCTGTATGGGATGGAACGGGAGATGAAAGGAGAGGGACAGCAGGATGAGCAGGGGTAAGAAGATTAGCAGGAGGGGAGGGGGGAGGGACAGGTCGGGAGGTGTTGGTGGTTGATGGTGTGTTGAAGGTGTGTGGAGGATATTCAGGAAATGGGAGGACAGCCGGCCAGGTAAACTCAATGGGATTATCAGGAGGAGTCAAGGTGGGAACGGATTTACAAGATTTGGAGTAAGGGAAAGCGGTGTCGTTGAAAATAACATCCCTGGACTTGATGACTTTGCTGTTTTCAAGATCCAGAAGACAATATCCATTACCGTCGGAAAGATAAGACAGGATAATTGCCTTACAGCCTTTTGGGTCAAGTTTGGATTGGTTAGCCTTGGGGACCTTATACCACACGAGAAAGCCAAAGGGATGAAGATAGGAAGGGGGAACGTTGGTGTGTTGGAGAATGGAGTTTGTCAAGACAAAGCCATGAGGTGTTTTGCAGGGATAGGAATTGAAAGCAAAAAGGGAATGGCACAGTGTATTGGCCCAGTACAACTTTGGTAGATGAGAGGAAGAAAGAGAGCATTGAATCAGATTGAGAATGGTTCGGTTAGAGCGCTCAGAAACTCCTTTCATCTGAGGAGAGTGAGGAGGCCCTGGCTCGTGACAGATGCCCTTGCACAAAAGAAACTCTTGTAATTTCGCTTTCACGTATTTGCCTCCGTTATCGGTGCGTAGTGAAAGAACTGTATGGTGATAATGAGCTTCAAAGAATGAGATGAACAATTTAATGGAGTTTGGAGCGTCTGACTTGGACCGTAGAGGATAGGTGAAAAGGGCCTTGGAGCAATTGTCGATGAAAGTGATGAAATATCTAAAACCTTCTCTGGAGTTTGCTTCAAAACCGCACAGATCTGAGTGTATGATCTTGCCAGGGGTGTTGGATCGATAGCTGAGTCTTGAATGAAAAGGGTTTTGTGACATTTTGGAGTTGATGCAGGTGGGGCACTGTTGGACTGACAGTTCTTTGTTGGATGTTGGAGTGATCCCAAGAGTTTTGAGTAGTTTTCTGAGTGACTTCAAGTTAAGATGAGAAAATCTACTGTGATAACCAAAGAGACTGTCATCAGGAAAGTTGGAGCACCTTGAGAGAGCTGTCTCCCGATGGCTCACAAATTTACGTGGAAGATAATAAAGATTCCCTCTCCGATATCCTTGGAAGGTGATAGGTGTATCCTTGGTCAATGATTCTCGTTGACATATTTCGCATCCTGTGGATGTGAAAATGACTTGAAAGCCAGCGTCGCAGATACTTGAAATTGACATAGGGGGTTCATGAAGGTTTGGCACCAGAAGTGCCTTAATCTTACCAACCGCCAGGGACATGGATCCTTCTTTGATAGAGGTGATTGATGAGCCGTTGGCCAGTTGGATGGAGATTGATTTTGATTTCAGAGAGTCAAGTTGCCACGCGTGAGGTGTCATAGAAAGTGAACATCCCGAATCGAGGTTAAGGTCAACATTTCCAGATTGATTTGCATTTGTTTGGGTAAGGTTACATGAGGCATATCCGGCGTGGACGACAATTTCCAAATCAGAGAAGTCATCCTTGTCATTAGGTTCAGTGTTTTGATTGGCCTTTGTAATTTTGGCTTTGTGACTGTTTGAGTTTGTTGGTTTGACTCAATTTTGTTGCTTGTTTCTTTTGGAGATAGCAAGAGCTTCAAGGACCTTGGGGCATCTTGCAAAAGAATGTCCCTTGGCCTTGCAGTTGGTGCAGTAGTAGACTTTTGCTGGATTCTGAGTATTATTGTCTCATTGGGTTGATGCCTTGGGAAAGTTCAAATGTGTTTGCTTTGCCAGATTTGCAGCTAAGAGATATTAATTTCTGGTTTGTCTTCTTAAGTGCCCCTGTTTGAGTGCATTGATGAGCTTAGATGATGGGACTGATTCCTCATTCATCATGCTTGACACACACGCTAGCCAGTTGTCAGGGAGAGAGAGTAGGATGGCCGTAGATAGGAGGTCATCTGCGGTGAGAGGGTTTTCAGTGGTAATCAAGGAGGCCAGTTTTTCACCGTAGGAGATTATTTCCGAGAGATGAGTGGTCATTTCCTTGTCGTTAAGTTTTGTCAGAAGGAGTTTTCTTAACCAATACATTCTTCGGCCGGAAGAGTTTTCTTGGTGTGCATCACGTAGAGCGTTCCACATTCCAATGGCGCTTTCTTCATGCTTTTGTATGAATTGAAAATTTGAGGGATTGATTGATCTTGATATGACTGAGCATACCTCTAAATTGTCTTTAGTCCACGTTTCTGGGTTAGGTTTTGTACTGTTGTTGGTAAGCAGATATCCTACACCGGTTTCTCAAAAATGGATTTGTAAGATCATTGACCAGTCGAGATAGTTCGAATCTGATCCAGGTGAATTGAGAGGGAGAATGGAGGGGGTTTTAAGGACTGGATGACCATTGTGTCCGTCTTCCATGTCTAATTGTTTCTTTTGACACAATTGTGCTGGATCCTTCTACAGTGGTTGATTTGTTTAGTAGTTGAGATTGTCGGGGGTCCCTGGTCTCATAACCTGTTGGGCTGAGGAAATTCAGAGAGGAGACAATAGGTAGAAGGATGGATTTCACACACATCATTCAGAGAGAAAGAAACATAAGAACAACATTACTCACCTGAGGAAATTCAGAGAGGAGACAATAGGTAGAAGAATGAGGAAAGGAAATCCTTCCACCAGTCTCAATCTCTGTCCTCAGGTCGAAAAAGTGATAGACATGTCACAAGAACGTGACATGGTTAGTGAACATATGAGAATTGGAGACAGAGCGCACGCGTGTGACAATGAGTAAGGACAACTGAGTGGGGATGAGTTTTGAGTGTCACACTATGATGGGAATGACAGGGAACAGAAGAGGTGGAGGAGAATAGAAAATAGAGATGATTAAGAACAGAACAGACAGAAAAGAATGAAAGAAATAAGAAGAAACTACATGGGATTAGAGATGAAAGAGCAGTAATCCCAACAATAAACCTTGTCAACCTGAAGTCCCATCCAATCCAATCTCATCTGATTCAATCCAACCCTAAATCCATTTTTCTACTTCATTTTATTATTTCTTTTTTATCAATGTCTTATTTCTGTTTCTAAATTTTTATAAAATTTATTTCAAAACCACTTAGAATGTTAAAAAAAACTTTTGTAAAAATTTGAATTAAATAAAAGAAAAAAGGAAAAATTGTGTGTAGATTATACATATTTCATTTAATTTTTTGATTCCTGCAAAATTTTATTGAAATATATCATTATCTTTCTAAATTCCTCAATTTAATCCTCATCAATAAAATAAAATTTTTTGTCTATAATATTCAGTTGCCTTGTGAAAACTCCTGCAAATACAGTCTTTCACTTTGCAGTTAAAGCTTGTTTTGGTTTTGCTCCACATCCATCTTTTTACATTTCTACCTCAGATATCGTTTTCCTTCAAAATTTGCGTGAATATAATTTTCAAATCTATCCATCAAAAATCCTAGAAATTGTCCCCCCTAGTACAAAAAACTTTGGATATTCTTGCATTTCTCTTTCTTGGCCTTCCAATCTTTTCCCTTCAATTCATTCCCCTACATTTCCTTCTTCACTTCCCATTCCTTCTTCACTTCCACTTCAAATTGATCCATTTCCTGCTCTTTCTCTTTGCTCTCTTCTATAAAATCTGATCTCTGATTCATTTTTCAATTCCACTCTTGAACCTCCCATAAATACACCTCACGCCTAATTGATACTACTCATTAATTTCCCACTCAAAGAACCAATATATTTTGGTTATGTTGATAGTTTAGCTTTCAAGTACCTCCAAAAAAATTCAATAATAGAAGATCTATCTATTAACTCCATTTAAATTTATTTTAATTTCTATCTATAGTAACTTAAAGTGGTATTCTCTCCAATATCAATTATGGGAGCTTGCAATGGTTGATAATTCAATTTTTGAGTTTTTCAGCATATTCAAGATTGAATGGCTGAAGCCATGGTAATTCAGGTTTGCTTTGGCCCAGGCTATGATCACACCAAATGGATTACTAACTGTTGGGATAATTGATCTCACAGTTCCAGCTTGCAGCTCCACACAACTCTCTCAATGCAGCCAATCCAGATTTGAAATAACTCCTCTCATTTCAACCAATAATAAACACTTCCATTGCTTTCCATCAACCACTACCCCATTCCATTCTACCATCCTCCATTCTATTCTACCACCATTCCACATCATCCTCCATCCCTCCTCTGTCAAAATCCTCTTCCCCCATGCAAAACACTATCTTCCCTCCCTTCTGACCTTTGCCTCAATCTCACCTCAACTCAAAATTTGACCTTCTCTCCTTTGCCCTCCTCAATATGTTGTCAATACTCCAATAAAATCACCTTAAAAATCTAGATCAATAAATTACACTTTCATTCATTGCAGCTCCTTCACTATACTTGCATACATCTCTCAGCTGTTTCATCAAACCTTGAGTTACTCATATTCTCACTCAAGGGTTTCTTAGCTAGTCTAGTGATTTATCCAATTCTTCTGCTGATCTTGCTTAAAATTCAGTTAAATAAAATCTTCAGTCTGATCATCCGCAATTTTTGTGGGTAAATTTTTGATAGGTAAGCCCTTTTTAGCCAAAAAAAGTTGTAAGCAAGGCCCTTTACAGAGCGCACCCTCCAATGGCGCTTGGCAAAGTGTCTCGCCACCTACCTACAGAGATGGTTCATCCAGCTGTGCACAATCCAAGCTCCACGTCATTAACTCATTATCAACTCGAACATCTGACAATCTGCAGCAAACTTCCACCTTCTCCAACATTCAACACCATGATTATCCCAACCCTCCGCAAGTACTTCCCAATCCACATCCAACCATCATTCAGCCAGGAGAGGGGGAGGGATATGGGAGGAGGGATGGGGATGGGGAGGGATATGGGAGGAGGGACGGGGATGGTAGATGGGATGGACGGTAGGAAAATGAGGAGTGGATGTACAAATGGGAAGGAAGAAAAAACAGGGATATAAAAATCTACATACTTTCTATCCCATGTAAATGCTACCAAAGGTTGCATAAATCCCACCAAAGGTCCCACTTAGCAAGCTCCATAGCTTTTTATAACTTTGTAGATTTGGGGTTGCAGTTTTGGAGCTTTCTTTTAAGCAAGGGTCTATTTTTGCCATGGCTGGGGATCCCACTTGGTATATTTACCTATGGAATTTGGTTAACAAGCACAATTGAAGATGCTCTGCAAACATGCCAATGAAACCAAAAGGCTTGATTTAAGCAAAAGAATTGCTAAAATTATTCTAAAAAGCTTGATTGGCACGATTGTATAATTTTTGTTATTGTTAAAATCAAGCCTTTTGGAGTTCTTGTCATAATGACACTTAACTCCGTCCAATCTAACTTCAAAGGAACTTCAACCTAAGGGCCCAAGGGGACTTAACTCAGGGTATCCTCAGTAACTACATACACTCAGGATCTACTTGCACTGGATATCTACATATATTCTTACCTCACATAGTATACAGATAGACTCCATAGGATTGAATACACTTAATCTACCAGGGTAAAAATGCTTAATCTCCCAGGCCTGCATATTCCCCAACCCCAATAAGTCTGTCTAGCCTATACTTCATCATGGTTTATCCTTTGAGTATCCTTATTTACATCCTTCTGAAGATTTTATTCCAAACTCTCTCTACCATAGGACATGTTTTCATTACTCCCATGTACACTTTACCTCTTTCAACAGTAATTCCCAACTTAGAAATCCAGCCCAGTGAGCTTTCCCCAATTTAGTAGACAGCATATCCAAATATATTAGTATTACCTGAATAGCACCTCTTTGTTTTCTTGACTTATCTGGTCATTAAATATGTAGCCTGAACCCTGTGGAATTTTTTACCTCTAGCTAGACCCAAGTCTGTGTCTATATAAACAGGACTTCTCTTCCTTCCTCCTACTGTTTCCCCAAAAAATCAGTTTCCTACTTATTACTAGGAAATCTAGCCCAGCAAGTTTCATGCAAGAACTCTTAACCTTAATCTATCAATTGACATCCTCAATGCACCAAATCTTGGTAAATATTCCCTTAATACTGCTGTGAGTAGAGTATTCCTGTGCTAGGCCCTCATTTAACGCCAGAAGCCCTTGTGACAGTGCTTTCAAAACCCAGGAAGGTTTGCAGTATTCTTAAGGTTTGAAGGGATTCCTTGGGTGGGAGAACATGCCATTCAATGGTGCTTTGGACCACAAAAGGCCTGTAAACATTACTCAAGGTCCTGTGGGATCTCTCTGGGTTAGAATTTTTTTTCAAATATGGAAGCTAATTGAGTGAACTTGATATGTAAAAATTGTGTAAAAATCAATTTCTTGCAAGGAATTAAAATATTAACTTGGATTTGAAAAAAAATTCATCCAATGTAAGAAAAATAAGAAAAATGATGAAATATCAATTTCCTTGCCACAAGTGAGGTATTTCCAGTGGAAAATTAATACCTTTTTACAAGGAATACAAAAATATAGAAAAGTACTGAAAATTCCTATTGAATGCTGTGAATTCAAATATATTGAAATATGCAAGCAGAAAAATCATTTAGTACATGAATGATTATTAAAAAATATAAAAGATCCTTCTTTGAAGAAAATTCAATATCTGTGATGGAATTTAAATATCTTTTTACCAAAAATAAAAAATGATGAATAAAATAATAAATATATATATTTAAAAAGGAGGTTTCCAATATTTTGAAATATTGCAAAAAAATTTGGACAATGTTAGATTCTCAACCTTGCAACCCCCATTCACTACCTAAAAGGGGTCATGTGGTGCAATTTGCAACCTGATTTGGGTTGCAAACGGCTGCTTGCAACCCTTTGGAGTTGTGAGCGGCCACTTGCAGCAGCTCATGACCCAGCCAGGTCGCAAACGGCAGCTCACAACCCAGCCTGGTTGCAAACAGCGGCTCACAACCCAGCCTGGTTGCAAATGGTGGCTCACAACCTGAATTGGCTTTGTGAAGGGCCGCTTGTAACCCTAAAGAGTCACAAACAGCCATTCAATACCCATTTTCAAAAAAAAATAAAAGAAAAATAAAAAACAATAAAGATGGCCAGCCAATAAAAAGAAATAAAAATAAATAAATATGAATAAAAATAAGGCCGGCCTAAAAATAATTAAAATTAGATAAAAATAAATAAAAATAGATAAAAATAGATAAAAATAGATAAAAATAAAGAAAGATAAATAAAAATAAATAAATATGAATAACAATAAGTAAAAATAAGTTTAAGTAAAAAGAAATAAATAAGAAGAAATAAAAAGAAATAAATATTTTTGTTTATTATTAACAAAAAAAAACAAAAAAAGAACAAAAAAAGAAAAAATATGAGTACCAAAAAAGGAACATAAATGAAAAATTCCTGGAAAAATACAAGTAAGTTCAACTTGAGAAGCGCCTGAAAAAATAAAAGTTCACCTTCACTAGCCCTAAAGTAAAAGTCCCAAAAAATACAAGTTCAACTTGACTAGCCCTAAAGTAAAAGGGACAAAAAATACAATTTCACCTTGTGACTAGCCCTAAAGTAAAAGTGCCCAAAAAAAACCAGCCCTAAAGTAAAAGTGCCATAAAAATACAATTCTTTTGACCAGCCCTAAAGTAAAAACACCAAAAAAAAATTCAACTAGTGTTAAGCTTATCCCATCAATAGCTTTGAGTTACCATTAAAATCTCATTCAAAAAACTGATCATAATAATTTTAACTCAAAACACTCAACATAATGATGTTCCAAATGTGATAACTCTTTATATTAATGGAATTACAATATCAGCATCAGAACCCAAATCCAAATGATGAAATTAATCTATAAGTTAGAATACAACTCAAGTTGATCTTTCACATGATCAACCCAACAAGCTGCTTTTTTAGAGATGATGGAACGTGGTTTGGAAACTATGGGCGGGATTGGAATCATATCTCCCTCAAGCACAAGCTGGAATCAATGGTTATATTTAACAAAGCAAATGAACATAGGATCTGATTGTTATTTTACACCCATTTTCATAGGAGTTTAAGTACAGCATGAATCAAATGAAATAAAACATATTTGTCTTCCATAAGTATCTTCTGTTATTTGACCCATGTCCAACTTGGAAAGCCATTTTGATGGTGGAATCTTTTCATTGATTTCAATAACATCAAGTCCTTTTTCTATCTTTTCAACATCTTTAATTCCCCCAAGGATCTTAGAATATAACCACTTTTTTTTCCTCAATTTTTCAAGAATTTCATTCCAAACTTCAAACCATCAATCCTTATCATACCCAAGTGATTTAAAAATGAATCTAAATCCACAGTTTCAATCAAGAATTGAATCCCAAACCCCACCCAAGTTCTTAGGTATTTGATTGAGGTAATTCAATTCCTAAAATCAAGAATTAGTTGGCCAAAATTCTAATCTCATTAAAGTGATCACCACTCACCAAAGATGAGCTTTTTTATGACTCCTCCATTGCTTCTGCTTCATCCTTCAAAAAGGGATCTGATTCAAAAGGCACAACGCCCAATGAACTTTCAGTCTCTTCCACTGAACTATGAAATTCACATGAAGAGCCATTTTTGCACTACAAAAATAATTACCCCATTAGTTCATCAAACCATAACAATGAACATTTCCCAAAATCAAAGACTTACTATCTTTGGTCTTTCTGATCCCCTTTTAAGTTTTTCTTCAGTCTCATCCTCTGAACTATGAAATTCTGATGAAGAGCCATCCTTGCATGTCAGAAATCATTTTCCCATCAGTTCATTAAACCTAAAAAATGAAAATTTCTCACTCAAAATAAAAGAATTCTTACTGTCTTTGGTGTGTTGGGTCCCCTTTTAACCCTCTTTTCCTTCTAAATTAATCTTCCAACATGCCAAAATTTTGAAAGCTCAAAATGCATTGCTTTCAATTTTGGTCAACTGCGGCTTGACCTTAACACCTTTTGCTCAATCCTTGGCTTTGCAATCAAAGCAGCCGCATTATCAAGCATTGAACTTCTAATCTCCAACCTAAATTCTTTAGGTTGTTCCATATAAATTGAATTCCACTTGTTCAACATTTGAGTTTCTTCATCAAGCCCTGCCTCTGCTTCAAACTGTCAAAAAAAAAGAGTGATCAATTTGCAAATCCAATAATTAATCTGTCAATCCAATAATTCATCTTTCAATCCAATAATTGGTACCCTCAAAAAAATACCACTTACTTCATTGGAAGGTTCATAGCTAACTGCCACTGAGGATGAAAACCCTCAGGCACAACGTATCCTCTTGATCCCAGTAATTCACCTAAAATGTGGGAACATGGCAAGCCCATTGTTTTTGAATATGACTTGAAGAACAACTCTCCATCCTGGTTGTGCTTTAGATTCTTCAATTGTTCTTTAATGAGTTTAATCGCCTCAATTGACAATTTGCAACCCAAAGGTAACAGTTCAGTCAGCAGACCTGTGCTCAGCTCTATTTGAGATTCTTTAAGTGCTGCATGGAATGATTGTATTTGAATTTTAATAGTTCCTTCAAGGTGTTTCCACACATACTTAATGTTCCCCAAAGATCCAACTAGGAATCGTTTGAAAGTGGAATGGGCCCCTTCTACCCAAGATGTAGTTTTATTTCCAAAGTCTGGGTAGACACAAGTCAAAGCTGTTAAAACAGTTTCTTTGATAGGAAGAATATTCTTTTCCATATAATTGAGTAAATACTTACGGCCTTTCAAGAAAACCTGTATACAATTTTCAAAGTAAGCACTGCCAACAGAGATCAATAGTCAATAAATTGACTTACTTTGAGTTCTGCATCATTTTATTCTGCCTCCCCCTTGGATTTTGAGGCCCCATACTTGCCCCAAAGAGTCATAAACTTTTTCCAACTGTCATTTTCATTACTGAAGCGCAATTTACGTTTTAATTTTTTGTTTCTAGATAAGCGCCAAGTACAACACTTTCTGGATGACTCAGGGAAACTGTGATTAATAGCAAAAATAAGAGCTTTTTCCCCATCTTTCACAAAGAATTTCGGAAGCCTCTTGGGATCATAAGCCAACTCCCTTCATGCTTTCAACGCCCAACTGTAAAACTCATACTTTTCTTTTTTAATAAAAACAAAAGCCTTTTTAAAAGTCTTTTTGTTGGCAGTCATTCCTACAACATGCAATAGAGGGATGTTGTACCTATTTGTTTTATAAGTACAATCCAACAATGTAATGTGATAGAATTTTTTTCATAGTTTTTTAGACTCAGGATAAGCCAATAATAGGGCCTCTAAGTGACCCTTGCCACCAAATTTGGACCTGGAAAAACACTTGGATTCCTGGAGAATTTTCAATAGAGAATCCATAACAATTTTCCCCTCCAGTTCAGCAAGCTTTACATTTTGCTTAGTGCTATAGGTTATTCTATCATAAATGTATTTTCCACCATCAATCTTGCTCAATTTAATTTTCATTTAAAATTTATTTATCCCATCTTTCATGCCTTCCCTAAGTAAATCTAATGCTTGACTTGATATTGTCCTCAGTGGAGGATGCACTGAAGGACTTTCTGATGGTTCATGATTGTTTAGGCCATTTTTAATGAAGAGAGGCCAAAAGGGATCTGCTACTTTCCTACTTGCATGGATCATGAATTGACACCCAAAATTCATAGTGTGAGTTTGCCTTAGAGGCATGGTAAGACAAGGTCCTTCATATACCCCAAATCTGTTGCATTCTAAATCTACATATTTGTCTTTCCTTCATTTGAAAGTCATCAATGCGTAGCCATGAATGGCTTCCCATTTCAGAAAATAAATCTTGGTGTCTTTCCTAGTAGCAAAAGCTCCCACAGGAGGAGGGTCAAGCAGTTGTGGCACCTCTTATTCACATTTTTATTTGAGAAGCCTCATCCAATTCAGTAATATGACATATGAAATGTCACCCACCACCTTTATTCAATTCAAGTTGTGAAAGAAAATCTTTTTCCCGTTGTGAAGAAACCATTTTGTTCCTCAATTTGTACTCTAGACAAGGATGCAATTGGGGATTCCAATTTTTTTTATTTCTGAATCCCTACCCAAATCCCTAGATTCCTCCAAAACTTTTTTAAGTAAGCTTTTCATCAAGTCCTTTAACATAGCCTTGTTTAATCCAGGAGGGGTGGGATTGCCACTGTTCCCATAAAACAGAAAAATTCAACAAAAGTTTAGCATTCCATGATTTTTTCAATCCAACAACTCCAAAAGTTAGCTCAATTTTGGGTTGAGAAAAATTAATTTATGAAACAGGCAAGTGGTGTGTGTGTTCATGAGTTTTTGATTCCAAGTTTCAAATTTTCTTTTTTTTGTCCAATAATAGTCCCACATAGAATGTAAGATCCCAATATTTGGGTTGACAGGACTCAAATGTGGTCCAGGGGTGCCTAGGTACCCCTAATCCCCCTCAAATGGCCCATTTGGGGGGGGGGGACTAGCCCAAATGGGCCAGGAAAACAGGCAAAACCCCAGCTTGAAACTCATGCAACCTGGCATGCTACTTGCTGGGCCGTGATTGGGAGTTTGCAAGCCTTATGGGTCATGAACAGCAATTAAAACCTGTTTGCAACCCTGATGTTGTGTGTTGAGGTTTGAGTTCAAAGCTGCGGTTGAAACAATTAAGAGTAGGTGAGGAAAGGTCTTGTGACGCCAAGAGGAGCGGGTCTTGGGAGTCAAGGGGGCACTCTGGTTCAGTTTAGGGAAGAACAGATGGTTTTCATTCACTTGAGATCCAGCTGAATTAAATAAACTAAGTACAAAGGAGGCTGAGAAGTGGTTGAACAAAGAACCAGAAATGAATAAGAATATTCAATAATGAATGAGAGCTCCGCCAGAGAGAAACCAAAATATCAGTGACCCTATCAAGGACAAAAGACAAGGGATATCACAGACAGCTGAGGCATTAATTCAAGCTGATCTGAAACAGAAATCAGACATTAGATTAAGAGAGAAGATGATAAGGAAGGAGTTTCTTAGAGTCATGAAAATAATATAAGAACTAGTGACTCAGGGTACTTAGACTACAAGATTTTGATCAGAATTATATGACATGCTACTCAAACTGTTAGAATTTGAGTTTTTATATATGTTATTTTCTTAAAAAAATTGAGAATAGAATAAAAAGAATCAAAGAAAAACCTTCTGACTGCTTGTCATATTTTATACCCCTCAAATTATTAATGACAATGAAAATTATACAAAAGAAAAGGGTGGCCTCTTTTTAATGATCTTTTTTTTGATTTTTTTTTCCTAAAAAAAATGATTATCATATATATTTGAAGGGAAAGATTTGAAGATATTATCTACGCTTTTCATATTTATTTTTTTTCGGAAATTTTGAGGCACTATTGGTGTCTCAAAAAAAAGCAAAAAAGAATCATATAAGACCCCTTTTGGGTTCTGGGACCCTTCTTATGGCCCTTTCACAAGCATATATTCAATATGAATTAAAAATTTATTTCCCCAAAAACGGCCATTCCACCTTTATCACATTTTCAAGATGTCATAGGGGATGGGAACTGTGGCCTTAGAGCAGCAGCCATTTGTTTGGGGAGGAA
Source organism: Puccinia polysora (assembly GCA_025617555.3). Lineage (NCBI taxonomy): Eukaryota > Fungi > Basidiomycota > Pucciniomycetes > Pucciniales > Pucciniaceae > Puccinia > Puccinia polysora. Next base: position 19,903,695 of record CM062620.1, on the reverse strand, counting down.
CTCAGAAGACTGGATTGAAGTCAGGAAATAAATGGTGACAGAGCTTGATTCAAACCCAGTATTCAAGGAACCAAGATTACTGCATGAAATATGGGGTGAGCCTTTCAAAGAAGCAAGAAGGAAATTGGACCAAATTTCTGGCCCAGCTCCCATAAATATGAGGATGAAATTTCCATGCCATGGTTGCTTTGTTGATGAAAAAAAAGTGTCCGGTGGTTCTGTTTTCTTCTTTAAAGCCTTGCACTTATATTCATCTGAATTCCCATCCCACTCAAAATTCCAAATCTTCTTTTATTTGCTTCATTATTTTAGAAGATTTCAAACATATAGTCTCATTCAAGTTTGAGTCAGATCATTGGCCAGCTCCAAGGTTAGATCCACTTTGGATAAGCTTTGTAACCAAGGATTCCAAATCTTGGAAAACCATTATTGTTAAAAAATTAGAGCTTGATAATGAGGTTTTTTTTACCTCCAAGAAAGTCAATTATAAATATAAAAACAATCATAGTTGAACAATTTTTTAAATTTGTATCCATATTTGTTCTTTATTTTTGATTATTTGAATAGAGTTTGGAAGGTGTATGCATACATAAAAAAGATCTGTAAAAACCATTAATAATGTTTTTTTTTTAAAAAAAATGTGAAAGCTTGTATACCCCAAAAAAATATTTTAAAAGGCAAACAAAAGGATTTAAAAATACAATGAGAAAATTCAATTTTTTGAATTTTTTGGTTCTTTGAAGGAAATTTTGAAGGTAAAAAATGAAATGCAAAATGTTAAAATATGTATGCACTTACGCGTGTGCTACGTATAATTGGAATCCAAATGGGATGCAAATATGGGCCTCTCTGGCCCATTGGACACTCACACGGACCATACGGGCCTGTGTGGATGTCACTGATTTGGGGAAACTGGCCTTGAAACGCGTGAAATAGGCTTGTTGGTACACGGGCCCTAAGGGGCCCGTTGGGGGATATGGGCAAATACAGCCAGATGGGTTTGTATGGGCATAATTGGGCCCAAGGTTTATTTTGGACATACTTGGCCAGACGGGCTGGCCCGCCAAAGTGTGTTTGTCTCAGCCATTTGGGCCGCCGCCTGTGTTGCAGCCCCCTTGGGGCTGCTGCCCGTGCCACGGCCCGCTTGTGGCCACTTGTATCCATTGGTTTGGCCCACGCGGGGCTGTTGCGGCGGCCAAGGGATCCTGCGCGGGCCCAGCCTGTCGCAAACAACGGCCACCGCCACGGGAGCAAGGGCCAGCGGCCCCAGCTCCCTCCCCCTCCATTTGCTTGCCATTGCGAGGGGGAGGGGTGGCTGGCTGGGTTGAACCAGCCAGCAACTGACCGCAACAAGGCGGTGTGGTGACCAATCCGGGACACCACGGAAAAAAAAAAAATCATATTTCAGTTGTACCCCTATGGGTACCTTCATTTCCCCCCATCTGTCAACTTCTCCCTGTCCTAGCGGTCTAGGAAAGGCCTCTTGCCTGTCTCTCCGCTTCGATCCCCCCCTTGTATGTTCAACTCCTACTTGTTGCGCTCGCGGCCCTGACTTTTGGCGACGCGAGTGATTGTCAAACCACCATCCACCACTCCCCTACTCCCTCATCTCCTCATCAATCATTCATCTCTTCCCCCTCCTCACCCTCTTTGATGATCATCACCAATCACTCATCCTCCTCTACCTCTCCCATCACCCCTTGTTTGTCATCCTCATCCTCATCCATCCATCTCAACCTCCCCACTTGTCCTCCCAACTCCAGCAGGCGTCTCATCTTCTTCAAATCTCATTTCATCAATCCCGACCTCTTGACTCATCGGTCCATCAATCTTCAATCCCCAACCTCTCAACTTGATTGATTCCCCCTCCAACTCCCCCCAAGATAATCATGCACTCAATCGAGCAGACCTCAGTCCGACTAAACCAAGACCCAAGTCGAAGATCATTGTCGCCAAACTCAAACCGAATCATCAGATCAAGATCTCTCAACCTCAATTCTTCTGATCCATCCCATCCAAGGAAATCAAAAGTCGCACTAGTACTCCCACGCGCTATCTGAAAAGGACTGGCATCATACCCCGACACAAAACACTAAAATCTGACGCCGTACACAGGCCAACAATTCTCTCGTCAACCCTCATCCGAAGTCATCATCATCATCACCATCACCCTCATCACCATCGAGCTCCACCCTTGATACCAACCGACAAGGAGATCATCATCCATCTTGCCCATCATCTGATCCGACCGACGACAGCAAGCGACCGCTTGCGGCCGTCGGAACCTTCGCCCCGCTGTCGCCGCCAATCAGGCGACGACAGCCGTTGTTGACACCCGCGACCGCTGTCGCGGGTGTCCATCTGGTTTCCCGCGGTCATTCTTGATGCGGGCAACATTTCTTTTTTTTTTCCTCTCATCCCATCTTTTTTTTTTATGTTTTCATTTTTCCGCACCTATTTGTAGTATCTCTTGTACATAGTATACAGGGCCTCATGTCTATAAAAGGAGGGGCTCTCCCCTGCCTTTTGGCCCAGCATCAGAGGATCCTATCATCATCATCCTAGCATCCAATGAGACCATCATCATAATCAAACTTATCCGTGGGCATCCTTTCCCACTTATCTGACCAATTTATCCGGGTATATCTATGATTGCCCCTTGATCCTTTGAGCCTCCATACCCAAACTCTGTCCCTTGGGACCTTGATCCTTATCACCAACCAATAGCCTTGCTGGTTGAAGAAGAATTCCTGTCTGTCTGAATTCTTGAGTGTGTTATACCACTCTGATCCCTTTTTCCGACCATACTGGTCTTGATCTCTCCTTGATCATCTTTCTGGAGCCAATCACGTTTGATTGAAGAGGTTTTATTAAGCTTAAAACCTGGAGTGTTATACCTCCCTTCTTCTTTAAGGTTGAATATTTGCCACGCTATTCTTGAGTCCCTTGAGAAGTGTTGGGATATTCTTGCTCAAATTCGTTATTGATTTGCTTCTAGAGCTTCATAAACAAATTGCTTTGTTTTTTTCAGCCTCCCACAGTTATCTGGTACCCTTCAAGCGCTTGATTGCGGAGAGTTGGGCAGGTTTATTGAGAACCTGGAGGTTGGTTGGGATTGAGTTGATATTTCCTAATCAGCTGCTGACGACCAGAGTTATTAGCTTGTGGGAGTTGTTACTTACAACTGCCTTGTTCTATTGAACTCTGAACAAACCTTGACTTATTTGTTCAAGTCTTTACCTGCACCATCTTGCCTCAGATAGTGTTGTTTCCATCGCTACCAAAAACTCTTATCCTCTTCCCTTACTTTGATTTCTCATCCATAAGGTTCTGGACCTTGATTCCGGTTACATTTAAATATTATTGTAACTCTTAGGAGGGCAGCCTAAACAGCACCTTTCCCCTCCACAGAACTGCCACGGCTTAGCACCGTTTGGAGTCTTACATTTGGTCCCCCGGGCCGGGATTGAACCAGCAACCTTGGGATTTACAGTCCCAAGACATTTAAAGTCAACCTTGAATCCCGATTTTTTTTTTCCATTTTTTTCTCTTCTCAAATCTGATCCGTGGAGGCAACTTATCCTAGAAGTAAGTCCTCCCAATTTGTGCACCGCTTGGGCAAGATACTTGTCGTTTTTGGCGAAACCCTACTCTTGCCACAATCGTGAGCCACTTTGGAAATCTGCTCTTTGGATCCCCTAGGAACTCTGTTATTCAATATGGCATCTTCCGCTACTCCAACCACCCCTGTCCGACCTAACATGGTAAAGATCAAACCTCAGAACAAGAACTTAGGCTTCAACGGTACAAATGTCAAGCGATTCTTGGACTCCTACGAAATGGCTTCTGAAGTGGATGGAGCTAGTGAATTTGATATGGCTTATCAGTTGCGATTCTTTATCTCCTCTGATGAAGTTATGGAGGTAATCAAGTCTTTCGAGGGATTTGAATCCCACAACTGGAAGCTTCTCAGGAAGGCTATGTTGGCATACTGGGGTAAAATAGATGTGGCTAGGTTTACTCTGCAGTATTTGGATGCTCTGGTTTCTCAGTGGATCTCCAATGGTGGTATTTCTTCAGCCTCTGACTATCAGATTTTTAGGAAGTCTTGGGATCCCATTCAAAACTATCTTATCCAAAACGATCACATTGACACAGTGGACAAAATTCGAGCAAAATTCTTCCAATCTTTTTCTTTTGCTGTGCAGGAAAGGATTAAAGAAGAACTGGTCAAATCTGGATCCATGATTACCACCAGGGATAATTGATTCAAGCTCCCTGTTTTTCTTACCCTTAGGAGTACTGTGGATAAATTCATGAAAGGTCAAACTGCTCTTACCTTTGAAAAGCCTAGAACTACTGAACCGGTCCATGCTCCTTCTTTTAAAGAGTCAAACGATATTATGATTAAAATGGAGGCAGATCATAGGCCTAAAGCAGATCCTAATTCCAATCGAGAACCTACTACTATAGATGAAATCACCAAGTTACTTAGAGCCTTTAAGAACAAAATAGATCAAAAGATTTCTTCGCTAGCTACTCCTAAAACTCCTTCTTCTGTCCCCAAATCAACTCTGGTCTGTTACTACTGTCATAGGGAAGGCCATGGAACCGGAAGATGCCAAGAACTTCAGAAGGACCTAAAGGAAAAGTTGGTAGAGCAGAGGGGGAACAATTACTTCCTCCCTAATGGTGCCCTAATCCCTTTTGACTCGTCTTGTCCTATCCGACATGTGGTAGCCTCTTACTAGCCATCACCTCCTGTGAAAGCATCTCTTGCTTCCTTTGAATTTTGATCATCCTGTGGTACCCTCCAACCTTGGTATCCTCCAGCTATTTCTTCCTCTAGGCTTGCTGGGACTACTTATCAATCTGATCCAGCCAGGAAACTACATGAGGAACCTAAACCTCATAAGGCTCCTTCCTTGCCAACTTCAATCCTTCGAAAACCCGTTAAATGTTGATCATCACTTGAGCCTCCTTCCTCTGATGTAGAAGACATGGAGGTGGAAAAGGAACCACTCAGAGAAAGGTTCCCAGATCACCCTGATCCTTCTCCCTCACCTCAACCTTCTAATCCTATCTTAGATTCTGCGTCACCTGAACTTCCTCCCTCCACCCAGCCCAAAGTTCGATTTGAAAGGGGCATCTCCAAGGATCACCCGAATGCTGTGGAGGGAGTATTAAAGAAAATTTCTGATCTCAAAATTCCTGATCTATCTGTGGCTGAACTCCTATTGATCTCTCCATCTGTTGCTGAAGGAATGAAGAAATGGGTCTCTTGTTGACGTGTGGAAATTGGCCCTGAAGAACTCAAAGTCTCCTCTGGCACTTTAATGGAGGACTCTGGTGGAACCAGTCCTTCTATAGATTCCAACCTTTATTCCTGTCCCCTTGGCTTCCTTCCTTGTTATCTTGGTGACTCAGCTAAAACTGTTTCTCCTCTTGTGGATTCTGGATCTCACCTTAACTTAATCTTGGATGCTATGGCCTGCAAGCTCAAACTTAGTCCTAGGGTCAGCTTTAACTCTGCAGTGTATGGGGTAGGAAATCAAGCTTGTGAACTGGTTGGTATTGCTGAAGATGTACCGGTCAGGATTGGTCAAAATATTGTTGGAACCTGCCACTTTTGGATCACTCGTTTGGACAGTCCTATGATCTTGGGACGACCCTTCTTAATGGACTTTGGTGCAACCTTGATGTTTTCTGATCAAGTTGGGGAGAGAATTCTTCTCCCTGATGCTGATGGCAGGAAAATTGAAGTTCCTCTTTGCTCTTTGGATTCTGGCCGTTGGGAAAGAGATTTTCCTGGTCATTCTCCCAAATCATCTTTTAAGGGGAAGCAGAAGGATAACACTAGTTCCTCTCATTTTTTAGGGGAATAGTTGATCCTACTAATGGTTGTAGTTCTTTTCAGCCTCAGACTGCAACTCAAGGGTCAACTCCCATCCCTCAGGCTTATTTTTCATTCCTTTCATCATTCTCTTCTGAGCTCAAGAATATTAAAAAACAAAAACATATCAAAATAGAAAAATCCAAAAATATTTCTTCTCCATCTCCTTCTCTCTCTGGATCTGTTGTGTCTTCTTTTCCTTCTACTTTTGATTCTGATCAATCTTCTCTCAGTTGTGGTTCAAATCTCCGCAATGAGTCTAAACTAGATCCTAATTGCAATTCTGTTTTTGGTTATTTTGGTATGAAGGAATATGGGCTTCAGTGGAGGCAATTTGGGGTACAAGTAAGTCCTCCCAATTGTGCACTGCCAGGGCAACCTTTTACCGTCATTTTTGAAACCCTACCTTGTGCCACACATGTGAGCAACGTATTATCTCCTGGTTCTCCTTTTATGGAAAAGGCACCCTTCAAGGATATTGCAGAACATCGGACTTGGAAGATGTTGGAACTTAGACTCAGCTTTTGTAATCAAGTCTCTCTGGTCAACTCTTGGAGGAAACAAGAACCTCTCTCTTTTGCCACTAAGTATAAACCAGTTGCTAAGAAGATCCAACCAGTCAACCAGCCTATGCCTCTCAACCTCAATCCTCCCCTTATGCGTCCTCCTCTATCTTGCAATCCTTACTGTGGTCTTCCTCAATCTCTTACTGGTCCCTTTGTGCCTAATGGACGGGTCACTTAAGAACGTCTGAAGGTGGTCAACTTTGGTCCAGATGGATGGCTTCTTCCTGATGAGTTAAATTCAATCAAAAATGTCTTATCTCTAAGGGAAAAATCTATTGCTTTCTGCAAAGAAGAGAGAGTTCTCTTGCGGGAATCCTATGGCCTCCCTTATATAATCCCTGTAGTTGAACATGATCCTTGGCAAAAGAAAAAGATCCCTATCCCTGCTGCTAAAGTTGACAAATTCATCATGTTGGTCCGTGAACAAGTTCGAACTGGCCTGTATGAAAAGTCAACTTCTAGTTACTCCAGCCCCGTCTTCTGTGTCCTCAAGAGTAATGATAAACTTAGAATAGTTCATGATCTTCAACCTCTTAATAAAGTTACTATTAAAGACTCTGGTATCCCTCCTGCTACTGAAGAATTTGTTGAATCCTTTGCGGGGAGAGCTTGCTATGGTCTAGGGGATATTATGGGTGGCTATGACAAACAATCCTTACATCCTATTTCTTGTCCTCTCACTACTTTCAATACTCCTCTTGGTTGATTTCAACTTACTCAATTGCCTCAAGGAGCCACCAACTCGGTTGCAGTCTATCAGGCTCAGATGATGTGGATCCTTCAGGATGAAATCCCTGATCATGCTGGTATCTTTATTGAAGATGGAGGAATTAAAGGTCCAGTATCTGACTATGATAATGAGCTCTTACCTTGGCATTCAGGAATTCGTTGTTTTATCTGGGAATATGCTACTACCTTGGAGAGGATTCTGTTTCGAATCGAGGAATCTGGCCTTACTGTCTCTGGATCCAAACTGGCGGTTTGTGTCCCTGCTCTGGAAATTGTTGGTCATGTGGTCTGCAAGGAAGGAAGAAGGATGGCACCAGCCAAAGTCAACAAGATCATCTCTTGGCCTACCCCAATCAATCCAACTGAAGTTAGGGGCTTTCTAGGTGTTGTCACTTATGTTAGAATCTTTATCCCATCTTTATCCAAAATCTGTGCACCCTTGCGTCGTCTAACCAGAAAAGATGCTGAATCGATTTGGACCCAAGAATGTGAATGTGCTTTCCAGCTACTCAAAAGGATAGTGGGTAAAGACATAGTTTTGAAAAAGATCTCTTATGGACCTGGAGCTGGCAAGATCAAGCTGGCTGTTGATTCTAGTTATCAATCTGTTGGGGCCGTCCTTACTCAGGAAGATGAAAATGGTTGGGAACGTCCTGCTCTTTATGAATCTTTGTTGTTTTCAGATGTAGAATCTACATACTCCCAGCCCAAACTGGAACTTTGTGGTGTGGCTCGAATGATGAAGAAACTCCAAACCGTTCTCTGGGGCCAACATTTCGAATTGCAAGTTGATGCTTGATCCATCATTGAAATGATCAATGCTCCCAGTCATCCTAATGCTCCTATGACTTGTTGGGTGGCCTTTATCCAGCTTTTCTCTTTTGATATTGTTCACAGGCCGGGGAAATCTTTCACCATTCCTGACGGTTTATCTCGACGACCTCTTGGGGACAACAAATCTGATGTTGGAACCAATTTCAATGAATAGGAACCTTTAATCCAACCTATTTTTTCTTTTTCTTCTCAAAATTATTCTGGCTTTCAACAAGGCTTCTGGCTTAAATTAGAGCAGTACCTTTCAACTCTTCATAAACCTCCTGATCTCTCTGCTAAGGAATTTCAATCTCTTAAACGAAAGTCTTCTAATTTTTTTGTTCAAGGCTCTAGACTTACGAAGAGAGGCAATCCTTGTGTTCTTATTGTTGTTATTATTTCCTCTAAACAAGATTCTATCCTTGAAAGTCTCCATGAAGGCCTTGGTCATCGTGGGGAAACTGAAACTTATCAACGACTATCCGAACAGTTCTGGTGGCCATCTTTGAAGAAATCTGTCTCCCAATGGTGCAAGAGTTGTGAAGTTTGTCAAAAACGTGATCTTAGGCGCCCAGCTGAAATTCATTATCCTACTGGGGAGTCCACTGTCTTTGGAAGGATTGCTATGGATGTGGTTCATATTAAGGCAGGTGGTGCTAAGTACCTCATTGTGGCTAGAGATGATTTTTCCAGATGGGTTGAGGCAAAATTTCTTCAGAACCTTAGCTCTGAATCAGTGGCAGCTTTCCTCTACGAGACCTGGACAATGCGTTATGGCCTGGCTCAATCTTACTCTACTTATGGTGGCTCTGAATTTGGGGGCAAGCTTGCTGAAATGATCCGATCCCTTCCTGGACAACATAGAGTTACTACTCCTTATTATCCTGAAGGCCAAGGCATGGTGGAACGAGGCCATGCCCCTTTGAAGGCTGCACTTGTTAAACTGGCTGGTGAAAGTGGCAAGAATTGTCGCAAATTCCTTCCTCTTGTTCTCTTCTCTGATCGAATCTCAACCAAAAGGACTACTGGCTACTCACCTTATGAAATCATCTTTGGTCAAAGAGCAGTCCTTCCTTTGGATCTGGAAATGGAATCTTTCTTGGGTATCTCTTGGGAAGAGGTGTCCTCAACCACTGATCTGTTAGTTGCTAGATCCAAGCAACTGGAGCAAAGTGAAGACTTTTGTGATGAAGCCTATCAAAAGATGATGGAGTCCAGAGAAGAATCCATCCAGTATTGGGAGGACAAGCACTCTAATCGAGTCAGGGAGCCCTTGAACCCTGGTGACCTAGTTTTAGCTTATAATCGATCTTTGAAGACCCAGTGGGGCAAGCTTTTCTCTAATCGTTGGGATGGCCCTTATCAAGTGGTTCATCAAGTTAGAGGTGGATCTTATGTTTTGGAGGAGCTGGATGGTACTCGGTTGGCCAGAAGGTTCTCTGCTGATCAAGTCAAGAAGTTTCATTGTCGTGGGGGCAACTTATCTCAGAAGTAAGTCCTCCCTATTGTGCACCACCAGGGTCATTTGCTGCGTTTTTGTTGTAAAACTCTACTGTATGCCACATATGTGAGCACCTGGGACGCCCTCCTTGTTCTATTCCTGCCTCTTCTAGGGCTCATTTGGAAGAATCAAGATATTTTCCTCAACTCTTCAATTGCGCTCAAGATCAAGAAATGGCCACTCTTTGCTTCAATTTCTTTGTTCCCTGTTTTTTTTTTTTTTTTTTTTAAAAAAAAAACCCTTCAAATTTTAGATGCAGACTAGGGACAGTCTGTCAGTTGGGGAGAGATGTGGTGACCAATCCGGGACACCACGGAAAAAAAAAAAAAAAAAAAAAAAAATCGGATTTCAGTTGTACCCCTATGGGTGTCTTCATTTCCCCCCATCTCTCAACTTCTCCCTGTCCTAGCGGTCTAGGACAGGCCTCTTGCCTGTCTCTCCGCTTTGATCCCCCCCTTGTATGTTCAACTCCTACTTGTTGCGCTTGCGGCCCTGACTTTTGGCGACGCAAGCAATCGTTGAACCACCATCCACCACTCCCCTACTCCCTCATCTCCTCATCAATCATTCATCTCTTCCCCCTCCTCACCCTCTTCGATGATCATCACCAATCACTCATCCTCCTCTACCTCTCCCATCACCCCTCATTCATCATCCTCATCCTCATCCATCCATCTCAACCTCCCCACTTGTCCTCCCAACTCCAGCAGGCATCTCATCTTCTTCAAATCTCATTTCATCGATCCCAACCTCTTGACTTGTCGGTCCATCAATCTTCAATCCCCAACCTCGCAACTTGATTGATTCCCCCTCCAACTCCCCCCAAGATCATCATGCACTCAATTGAGCAGACCTCAGTCTGACTAAACCAAGACCCAAGTCGAAGATCATCATCACCAAACTCAAACCAAATCATCAGATCAAGATCTCTCAACCTCAATTCTTCTGATCCATCCCATCCAAGAAAATCAAAAGTCGCACTAGTACTCCCACGCGCTATCTGAAAAGGACTGGCATCATACCCCGACACAAAACACTAAAATCTGACGCCGTACACAGGCCAACGATTCTCTCGTCAACCCTCATCCAAAGTCATCATCATCATCACCATTGAGCTCCACCCTTGATACCAACCGACAAGGAGATCATCATCCATCTTGCCCATCATCTGATCCAACCAACGACCGCGAGCGACCGCTTGCGGCCGTCGGAACCTTTGCCCCGCTGTCGCCGCCAATCAGGCAACGACAGCCGTTGTTGACACCCGCGACCGCTGTCGCAGGTGTCCATCTGGTTGCCCGCGGTCATTCTCGATGGGGGCAACATTTCTTTTTTTTTTTCCTCTCTTCCCATCTTTTTTTTATGTTTTCATTTTTCCGCACCTATTTGTAGTATCTCTTGTACATAGTATACAGGGCCTCATGTCTATAAAAGGAGGGGCTCTCCCCTGCCTTTTGGCCCAGCATCAGAGGATCCTATCATCATCATCCTAGCATCCAATGAGACCATCATCATAATCAAACTTATCCCTGGGCATCCTTCCCCACTTATCTGAGCAATTTATCCGGGTATATCTATGATTGCCCCTTGATCCTTTGAGCCTCCATACTTAAACTCTGTCCCTTGGGACCTTGATCCTTATCACCAACCAATAGCCTTGCTGGTTGAAGAAGAATTCCTGTCTGTCTGAATTCTTGAGTGTGTTATACCACTCTGATCCCTTTTTCCGACCATACTGGTCTTGATCTCTCCTTGATCATCTTTCTGGAGCCAATCACGTTTGATTGAAGAGGTTTTATTAAGCTTAAAACCTGGAGTGTTATACCTCCCTTCTTCTTTAAGGTTGAATATTCGCCACGCTATTCTTGAGTCCCTTGAGAAGTGTTGGGATATTCTTGCTCAAATTTGTTATTGATTTGCTTCTAGAGCTTCATAAACAAATTGCTTTGTTTTTTTCAGCCTCCCACAGTTATCTGGTACCCTTCAAGCGCTTGATTGCGGAGAGTTGGGCAGGTTCATTGAGAACCTGGAGGTTGCTTGGGATTGAGTTGATATTTCCTAATCAGCTGCTGACGACCAGAGTTATTAGCTTGTGGGCGTTGTTACTTACAACTGCCTTGTTCTATTGAACTCTGAACAAACCTTGACTTATTTGTTCAAGTCTTTACCTGCACCATCTTGCCTCAGATATTGTTGTTTCCATTGCTACCAACAACTCTTATCCTCTTCCCTTACTTTGATTTCTCATCCATAAGGTTCTGGACCTTGATTCTGGTTACATTTAAATATTATTGTAACTCCTAGGAGGGCATCCTAAACAGCACCTTTCCCCTTCACAGAACTGCCACGGCTTAGCACCGTTTGGAGTCTTACAGCGGTCAGTCAGGGCCAGGGGGATTTCATCACCCCCTTTCCCAAAGAATGAAGAGGCCGGACGCAAGGAGAGCAACCAGCAGTGGGGGATCTGATCACCCCTCCACCATCAAAGCAAAGCAGGGACCAGGGGCGCTCTCCCCCCCCCTTTACCAAAGGGGAGGAGCAACGGGGCTGAGGGGATTTGACCACCCCCCAGCCCAGTTCCATTGACAATGCCCTGGGGGTATTTACCCCAGGGCCCCTGGTAGGGGGAATGGACCACCCCCCCAGGGATCTGAGAGAAAGAGGGGGGGGACAGCATGTCTGCTGGTCAACCCCCCCATGTGAGTCTGAGACCAGACCCAGGTGTTTCCTGGGTCCCACCTGGCCATTTTTATGGCCAGGGGCTGGTTGCATGAGGCAACCATCCAGTGTGTGAGGCAATAGGACCGGTTGTAATAGATAAAAGGCCCAGGGATTGAACAGAAGAGGGGCTGCTTCAGCCCCATTGAGGTGGAAACACCAGAAACAACTGGAATAGGTTGGTGGTAAGGGTAAAGGGACTGATTCCATGTGAGCTGATGTAGCCCAAACCAAGTTACAAGGCCTGTAGAGCCTGTAGAGCTCTTTTGGGGCGGAAAAGTTGCCTTTTGGCTTTTTGTATCATGGGCTCACAAGAGGCCAATCTTTTTTACTTAAGGAGCTCTTCTCCCTGATGTTTTTGATCAATTTATTCATCATCCAATTGAATTCATCAACAATATCATCCAACGCATTTCCCCATTTGTGAGAGCCCATCAAGCAATTATTGACACAAGGTGTCAAGCATTTCTTTTGCTTTAAAAAATGCTCATTTACCTAAGCTAACTGCTGGCCATAATTATAACTCATTATCAGTACCAACATCATCATTACTTCCAAGCCATCTAGACCCTTGTAACTTACTCTGGAAACTCAAAGACCTCACCTTTTCCAAGAAGATAACCTATATCCCTTATTTTAGCTCCACCAAGATAGTTATGAACAGTCAGAATTATAGTGCTTGGGCTGTCCTTATGGATAGTGAGCTGGACAACATCTGTTGTGGGGAGATAATGGATGCAGATGACACTTTGATCAGTTCAGAAGTGGAGAAAAAGTCTTATCATCTCATCCTTAGGCATCTTGATGAGAATCATGTGACATGGGTTGCTGATACTCTTAGGAAAGATGAGAGAAGGAGGGAAAGCATCCTTTGGAAGTTTCTTAAGTCCAAGTATGCTGGCAATTCTGTTCACCAGAGGGGTATAGCTTTCAATAAACTGTTTAAGTTACAATATTCAAATTGTAAACAGTTTTTTTCAGAGGCTAGATCTAGAATTTCCAAGTTTAAGTCATCAGGACTTAACATGGATCCTGAGTGCTTGTAACCCTTAATCATTCAGAAGCTACCGAAGGAGTTTGATTCTTCAGTCAGAATTATTTCTGAATTGGATCCTCTTCCTGGGGAGGAGGATGTGCTGAAAAGGATTGAAAAGGATGATCTTCAGTTCAAGATGAAGGGGGGTCTGGAAAATTCCTTGTTGGAAAGACTGGAAAATCTGGCAAGAAGGAAAAAAAGGATTTTTCCAAGGTCTTATGCTATAATTTTCAGAATAAAGGGCATTATGCTAATGATTGCAAGGAGGCCAAGAAGAGGAAGAAGTCCAAAAAGAATGACAAGGAGGTCAATCTCACTACTGAAATTTTTGCAATGGTGCCGTTTGATGGTCCAAAGGAAATGGTTGTTGGGGAAGAAGGCTGCAACAAGAAGGCCAAAATTGATGAGGATCAAGAAATGGGCTTGATTGATTACAAATTGAGTAATCTAAAACTCAAGGATGAGAAATTATCAGTTACTTATAAAGCTTCTTTCCTATTAGGAGGATTGAGGGAGGATGTTCTTGTTTTGATTGAATCTGGCTGTACAGATCACATTTTCTTTGCTCCAAATTCATTTTCAAATCTTAGCGATTATGATGGAGTTGTAAATATTGGTCAGAAAGGAAGAACAATTCAGATTAAAGGCATTGGAAAAGTTATTCTTGCAACTTACCGGGGGTCTCAAAATTTCTTTTGAGAAAGTGTTCTATGTACCAGAGTTGCCTTATAACCTTTTGTCCCTTGGAGTGTTGTGGAAAAAAGTTTTGCAGATTTGTTATCTGAAAGAAGATAGGTTTGTTATTGATATGAATGGGATAAATGTTCTTAGTGGACAGGTTTGGAACAAGCTTTTGTGTGCAAGCTTGTTCAAAATCTCATCTTGGAGCACTGTTGCTCACAATAGAAGTGGCCATAAGGTAAAGGACAGCAATTGTGAGAGTTATACCTTAGGGGATAAGAAGAGAAATGTGTTCTCAAAGATTAGAGATTGCACTGATGTTCCTAGAGAGGAATTTTCCATTGATTTGGCAGGTTCATTCACACCGGAGTCCCTTGGTGGGGCAAGATAATTAATCAATTTGGTTAATATTGCAACCAATTATGTTTGGGTCAAACCAATTCAATCTAAGGATCAGACCATAGAGGAGGTTTCTGTAATCTTTCAAGTCTGGAAACAGAATGGTCTAATGAAGGAGATCAAGAGGGTTATCACCAATGGAGGTGGTTAATTTGTGAGTAAAGAGTTTGAGAAGTTATTGAAAGATTATGGTATCATTAATATTGTCACTACTGCAAGAACTCCACAAAATAATGGAATAGTTGAGGGAATGAATAGGAATTTACTGGAAAAGGTCAGAACTATTATGTCTCAATCTGGTCTACCAAATTTCTTATGGGCTGAGTTGATTTGTACAGTCAGTCTTTTCCATAACATTGTAAGTGTTAATATGAAGAGTCCTCATTTTCATATTTGGAAGTTTTACCCCAAAAAATCACACCTAAGAGCAATTGGTTGCTTGGTGTATTATAGTGTCCACCATAATGAGATGGTTGGAAAATTAGACCCTAGAGCCAGAACAGGGGCACACGTAGGCTATCCTTTAATAAGTAAATTGTATAGGATCTATTGTCCAGGGAAAAGAAAGGTTATCCACATTAGGGATGTAAAATTTGATGAAAGTATCTTTCAACTCAAAAGGAGTGAAGATTTTGTTGTGAATAAGTCACATCAAGAAATAGAATTAGCACCTATTTCACCAGCAAAGGCTGCGGGACATGTGGTTCCAGAAGATGAAGAGATGGCAGACGTGCCACCAGAGGGTTCAGTGCCCGCTTAAGGGGAGTCCCTTAATTTGGAACCTGATGAGCCTCCACCTCCAGTAAGAAGGAGTGGTAGGGTTAGAGCACCAGTTGATAGGTACAGGGAATTGAAGTCCCATTATGCTGCCGCAGGATATGAGGAAGATACATTTCAGGAACAGTGTAGGCTCAATGAAGTCCTAGAATTAAGTTAAGAAATGGGTAACAGGGTTAACCCAAATAGCTTTGGCCAAGCTATGAATTCTGATGAGAGAGCCAACTGGAAGAGTGCTATTTTTGAGGAATTTGATTATCTAGAAAATAATAGTGTCTTTGAAGTGGTCAAGCGGGATTCTGTTCCAAAAGTAAAGACCATTGTGGGGTCTAGATTGGTTTTAAACAAGAATTTGACACAAATGGAGTTTTGAAAAGGTTCAAAGCTAGATGCCTTGCACAGGGCTTCAAGCAGAGAGAGGGTATCAATTACCAAGAAACTTTCTCACCAACTGGAAGGCTGTCCACCTTCAGGTACATCATTGCTCTGGCAGTGGATTTGGGAGAAGAAATCAGACAAGCTGATTTTGTAACAGCATACTTGAATGCAAAACTTGGATAGGAGGAGACTGTTTATATGTCAATCCCTGATGGGTTTTGTGAATGATTAGTAGAGACTTAACCAGAAAACATGCAGAAAATCTGTGTTAGAAGTTTTCTATCAGCAGATGAAGGGGAATATGTCTTCAAGCTGTGTAGATCCCTTCATGGATTGAAGCAAGCAGCTAGATCATGGTATAATACCATGAGTAAGAAACTGATACAGATTGGTTTCAAGACGTCTGAGGCTGACCCTTGTCTTTTTGTAAGAGAGGATGAAATTTTGTTTGTGTGGGTTGATGAAATCATCATTATTGGAAATGGTAAAGAGAGAGTCATGGAGACACTCAAAAAGGAATTCAAGATGAAAGATCTTGGTCTGGCGCAAAAGGTGCTAGGAGTAAAAGTCAGTAAGAGCAAGAATGGTATTAAGTTAGACTGGAGCCACTACATGGAAGCTCTTCTTAAGCAATATGGCTTAGAGGATGCAAAGGAGTTTGGTACTCCCATGCAATCAAACATTTGTTTAGAGAAGTCTACAGATGAGGAGTATCTGGAGTTTGTTAAATCTGGGTAAGACTACAGGTCAGCTATTGGATTGCTTAATTATTTGGGGCAGTGTAAAAGCCCGGATATTGCTTTTGTAATTGCCGTCTTGTTGCAACACTTAGAGAAGCCAAGCATGAGGCATTAGTCAGCGTTTAAGACAGTTATGAGGTATCGTCAAGGAACACACATTCTGGGACTGTTGTTTACCAATTAAGAAAACTTTGATTTGGTTGGTTATTCCAATGCAAGTTGGGCAGATGGTAACACTAGGGAATCAAAAAGTGGTTTTTTATTATTCTTAGGTAAGAATCTGGTGTCATGGATGTCCAAGAAGGTGTTTGCAATAAGTCTTTCATCAACAGAGGCTGATTATATAGCTTACTTAGCAGCTTCACAGGAGGCAAAATGGTTGAGAAAAGTCTTAGAGGATACACATAAATCACAAGGGTTTGTGTTTTTGTATTCTGATAACCACAGTTCCATTGCTTTGGCGCAAAACCAAGTGTTCCATTCAAGAACAAAAAATATTGATGTTCACTATAACTATATTTGCGATGCAGTTAACTGCAAGGAGATTGTGTTGAGGTACATGCCCACTGGAGCAATTATTGCAGATATCTTGTCTAAGGCTTTAAATAGGAACAAGCATGAAGGCTTTGTAACTAACATGCAGATGTCACCCCTTTTGGATTAAGGGGGTGTGTTAAAAGACGTATGCACTTACGCGTGTGCTATGTATAAGTGTAATCTAAATGGGATGCACATATGGGCCTCTCTGGCCAATTGAACACTCACATGGACCATACGGTTTGGTGACCAAATCTGGACAACCTGGACCAGATGTGGAAAAATTCAAAAATTTTTTTATGGTTCTTTTATTCAGGTTTATTCAAAAAAAAACAAATCGGAATTTCTTTTTCAGTATCACTTCCCCAATTTCTTCATCCTGTCAAACATCCCTTTGTCCCATTTGTGTAGGAAAGGCCTCTCTTGGCCTGACCACCTAGGTAGCATGTTTGATCCCTTCTCTCTTTGTTCTTTCCCTTCCTTTTGGCCAAACGCGGGGGCCCAGACCCGCTTGGCCCAAAATTCCCTTCATCTTCAAGCCTTCATCCCATCAACTCATCCCATCCAACAATCCACTCATTGATATCACTCGACCAACCCTCAAACAACTCACCGCCAACCATCATCATGAGATCTATGCTCATCACCCTCCTCACTCCATCCAGATTCTCCAATCCTCCATCCTCCTCAAAGCAGTCACCCCCTAAACAACAACCTCAGATTTCCATCAATCCCATCCCTTTGGCTCAAAACTTGAATTGGATCAAGGGTCATCAGGACGTACTGATCCATAGGGTCCACAAGAATGAGCCCTGGCCCAGAATTGCCCTCAGCTATGGTAACCCGCTCCCCACACTACGCAAAGCCAACTCCATGTCGCCATCCAATTCACTCTCCATCAAACCTACCCTCAGGATCCCCCTTGGCCTGTGCCATCTACCCCCTCCTAAGAGGATCAAGATTGAATGGGATACCAGAAAGGTCCTGGTTTGGGAACACAGATCCAATGAGCCCACACCCTCCTCATCCTCACCCAACTCAGAACCACTCAAACTGTCCAGCCCATCAAAATCTCATTGTCTCACAAACCTAACCTATCCAACCGGTACACACCATCCATCCAATCATGATACTCTCACCAACCCCAACACCAATCCATCATAGCTCGCACCCCCTTCCATCTTTGGGTGGGGGTAGGAGAGTGACGTCTACCGCCAGCCGGTGTCTGCGGGCGGTCTGGCCCATTTTTCTTTTCCCACCCCTTCTGCCTTTGTGCGAGGGGTGGGTGCAATATGGTATTGTTGCGCGCGTCTGTCCACAGCCGGGCACAGGATAGGTGAAGGGATGAATGATCCCACCCTGTTCAGGCAGGCCGGGCTTCCACCGGCCTGCGTGATCAACTTTTTTCTGATCACCTTTATCTAAAAATCAAAAATCAAAAAAGAAAAAAAATTCTTTTTCCCGCTCAATTTTTAGTATCTCTTTTACCTAGTCTAACAGGGCCTCCTGCCCATATAAGGAGGGGCTCTCCCCTGCCTTTTGGATCACATCCCACCATAGAGGAGCACCAGATCATCCTAGTTCCCATCATCAGATCAGATCAGATCACACCATCATCATCACATCCTACCATACCAGGGTATCATCATCATTTTCACCTTGCAATACATCATCCGTGGGGTCTTCATTCCCCTTTATCTGAGACAAAAATTTGGGTATATCCATGATTGCCCCTTGATCCTTGAGCCTCCATACTCAAACCTCTGATCCTTGATCCTTATCACCAACCAATAGCTTTGTTGGTTGGAAAAGGAATTAGACTAATTGAATTATTGACTGTGTTACACCACTCCTGATCCCTTTATCTGACCATACTGGTCCTGATCATTCTTTGATTATCTTTCTCAAACCAGTCACGTTTGACTGAAGAGGTTTTATTAAGCTTAAAACCTGGAGTGTTAAACCTCCCTTCATCTCTTTTGAATTTGAATTCTGCCACGCTACTCTTGAGTCCCTTGAGAAGTGTTGGGTTATTCTTGTTTGAATCAGTTATTGTTTTTCTTCTAGAGATTCTTCAAAAAATTGGCCTTTTATTGTGCAGCCACCCACAGTTATCTGGTACCCTTCAAGCGCTTGATTGCGGAGAGGTTGGCAGGTTCATTGAGAACCTTGAGGTTTTTTGGGATTGAGTTGATCTTTCCTAAGCTTCTGCTGACAACCAGAGCTATTAGCTTGTGGGCGTTGTTACTTACAATTGCCTTGTCTTGTTGGACTCTGAACAAACCTTGACTTCTTCTATTCAAGTTTTTCCCGGCACCATCTTGCCTCAGATAGCATTGTTTCCCAGCTACCGACCACTATAACCTTTATCCTCTTACATTTGGTCCCCTGTTTACCAGGTTCTGGAATTTGATCTTGCTTACATTGAAATATTTTTGTGACACTCAGGAGGGCAGCCTAAACAGCACCTTTCCCCTCCGCAGAACTGCCACGGCCCCCAGCACCGTTTGGAGTTTTACAACGGGCCTGTGTGGATGTCACTGATTTGGGGAAACTGGCCTCAAAAAGCGTGAAACAGGCTCATTGGTAGCTGGCCCTAACAGGCCCAGTGGGGGATATGGGAAAATAAAGCCAGATGGGCTTGTATGGGCATAATTGGGCCCAAGTTTTATTTTATAAACATACTTGGCCAGATGGGCCGGCCCGCCAAAGTGTGTTTGTCTCTGTTTTTGGGCTTGGGGCGGCCCATTGCAGCCGCTGCCCATGTTGCCTCCCGCTCAGGGCTGCTTCCCCTGCCGCGTCCCGCTTGGGGCCGCTTGTATCCCCAACAGCCTGCGCAGGGCTTTCCCGATGGCCAAGGGACCCTGCGCAGGCCCAGCCAGTCGCAAACAATGGCCACTGCCGCGGGAGCAAGGGCCAGCGGCCCTGCCTCCCTCCCCCTTGCCTTGCTTGCCATTGCGAGGGGGAGGGGGTGGCTGGCTGGGTTGAACCAGCTAGCAACCAATGGCAATGAGGTGGTTGGTCAGGGCAGGGGGTATTTCATCACCCCCTTGCCCAAAGAATGACAAGGCCGGCCGCAAGGAGAGCAACCAGTGGTGTCAGGGATATGATCACCCCTCCACCATCAAAGCAAAGCAGGGACAAGGGGCGCTCTCCCCCCCCCTTTACCAAGGGGGAGGAGCGACGGGGATGAGGGGATTTGACCACCCCCCAGCCCACTTCCATTGATTACACCCTGGGGGTATCAAGCCCAGAGCCCCTGGGAGGGGGAATTGACTGCCCCCTCCAGGGATCTGAGAGAAAGAGGGGGGGGGACAGCATGTCTGCTGGTCACACCCCCCGTGTGAGTCTGAAACTGAACCCAGGTGTGTCCTGGGTCCCACCTGGCCATTTGTATGGCCAGGAGCTGGTTGCATGAGGAAACCAGCCAGTGTGTGAGGCAATAGGACCGGTTGTAATGGATAAACAGCCCAGGGATTGAACAGCACAGGGGCTGGTTCAGACCCATTGAGGTGGAAACACCAGAAAAAACCGGAATAGGCTGGTTTTGAGGGTACAGGGACTGATGCCATGTGGGAAGATCTAGCCCAAATAAAGTAACAAGGCCTGTAGATCCTGTAGAGATCTTTTGGGGCGGAAAAATTGCCTTTTGGCTTGTTGTATCATGGGCTCACAAGAGGCCAATCTTTTGTGCTTAAGGATCTCTTCTCCCTTCTCTTTTCCATCCACTTATTCATCATCCCATTGAATTCATCAATGATATCATCCAACGTGCTGCCCCATTTGTGAGAGCCCATCAAGAAATTATTGACACAAGGTTTCCAGCTTTTCTTTTGCTTTAAATACTGCTCATTTGCCTAAGCTAATTTCTGGCCATAATTTTAACACAAAAGTTCTGAAAAAATATTCAAAATATCTTTAATAGTTGTTTTAAATTTCTAAAAGCTTTTGAAATCGAAAAAAAAAAATCAAAAAGGAAAACAGAATGATTTAAAATTCTAATGAGAAAACTGAGTTTTTTTGAATTTTTTGCTTTATTGAAGGAATTTTTTAAGGTAATATAATACATCAGAAAAATATTAAAAAAAAAAATCAAAATTATCTTTGACTGTTTCTTTAAATTTTGGATAGCTTGAATCAGAAAAAAGAAAAATTAAAATAAAAGAATGCAAATTTCCAATGAGAAGTTTGATTTCTTTTGGTTTTTTGAAGGAATTTTTAAGGTAAAACAATACATCCCAAAAATTTGAAAAAAAAAGAAAGCTCTCTGAATTTTGCTCAAAATATTCAATAGATGAAACAAAATTAATATAGCCAAAAAAAAAATCCAAAAACACATTTAAAAATTGGTTTTTGGGGAATTTTTTAATTTTTTGATTCCGGTTTTTGAGGGCTTCTAATGCCTCCAAAATTACCAAAAATTTTTTTTGGGGGGATTTATGAAAACCAGCTACAGGACCAAGTTTTCACAACTCATTGAAAATAAATTCTTCAAAGTACCATGAAATAAATTATTTGCCCATGTAGAAGCAAGGAGGTGCAATGGCGCATGGATGTAATCTTCCATGAGATAAAGGGTTGGGGGGTGAGAAAATTAATTCCCTTACCAGAATGAAATAGGAATATGTAGAAATTATTTTATTTGTTTTTTAGTTTTTGTTTCAAGGTATATATTTTCCACCAGAAATATTCCATTTTCTGTGAACAAAACAAATTATCATCATTTTTATTGTTTTTCTCACATTGGCTGATTTCTTTTTGAGATCTGCATTCAAATTTGAATTCCTTGCAAAAAACTGATATTTATAGTATTATAAAATATTGAATTAATTTAATTTGTGACCTTAGTAGAATTCTCCAAATAGATTCTACCACAGACAGTGCCCTAGGCCTTAATTTGGCCCCCAGGGCGAGACCTTTGGGGGCCCAAAACAAAATTAAATGGTGTTTTTTCTCATCCAAGGAAACGCTTCACACTATAAAACCTCCCCCCCTCCAGGCATGGAAAAGAAGTAATTTTGGAGTCATTATAAAAAAAGGGCTATAATGAAACCAATGATGTCTTTTGGCATCATTTTAACAATTTGTTTTTGTAAAATCAAGCCTTTTGAAATCATTGGCATGGGGCTAGTAATTTATTTGGAATGATTATAGACTGTTACTTTTGCTTTTAAAGGGATGAAATGGGTTCAAGGAGCAAAGAAACTTGAAAATTAATCATTGGTTGCATTCAAATCTATTTCATTGGACTGCATTACTCAGGATAAAATAATATAGTGACTTTATATAGAAATAGGTTCAGAATTGAACCAAAAGGGCGCTGTAGGATGCAGAGGCTGCAGAAGTTTAATTTTGGTGCTGATCTATGAGTATATGCAGGCTTAAACATTCAAAAATCATTTCTGAAACAAAAGAGCAGCCCTAAAGAAAGGTAAGGAAAGCATTTTTGGTGCATGGGAGAAAATATCCATGCATTTTCAAAAAGTGGGGTGCAATCAATTGGAAAATTTGAAGAGAAAAGTGTATTACTAGTTCCAGAAAAAAAAGGTTATTAGGTATTGAAAAGGGAATCCAAGGATATAGAAATGCAGATTTATGGGTATTGTAAATCAAAGCTAAGTTATGTGTACTGAGCATGCAAATAGGCAGCAAACGTATGGGGAAATGTAAAAATTTGGGGGTAAGGGACAGATAATATATTGAGAAGCCAATTGTTGGGATAGAAGATTGCAGGAAAGTCAAGGAGTCCTTTATGCAGAATATCAAAGGAGATCTACCAAGGAGGCATCATAAGGCAATTTCTTTGTACACTGTCAGAGATCACAAGCAATTGGATGAATATTAAATGCAGGAAGATTGGGGATAGGAAGATCATTAAAGGGGATATTGGGCATAGTCAACTGCAAAGGTAGAAAGTGTGAGGTGAGTCTCTTTATTTATTTTTTTCTTCAACTATTTGATTTTGGTGTTTGTATATAAGAAAAAGTTTCTACAAGTGATCTGAGGCATCAAATATGAATTTGGATGGGGGAACATAAAACAGAAGAGATTTAATTAATTACTATTCAAAAAAGTGCTATAGTGTGCAGGATATTGGGGATTTTATTATTTTTTTTGGGGGAGGTTCATGTCATAACTCAGGATCCTGAAACAAATCAAGAGGCAAGGCCTAACCAAAAGGATATGAGACTGGCTGAAAGGCCAGTCCATTTGCAGGTTTAATGATGTCACCCACCACTGTGTGACAGTACCCCAGGGTTTAAGGGTACTTTGTACCAAATTGTGTATGGCTGGTGGTAGTTACCCATGCAATCCCCAAGCATGGAGCAATTTTCCAATAAACTCCTAAATGCCATAAGGAGCCACCAAGGCTCAGAATCCTTGCTTTTGAAAGGTGGAAAACCCAAAAATTGTCACAGAAAAATCCTCTCCCAAAACGTTTCCTGATTGGAAATTGAACCCAAAACAGGGTTAGAAAGTCTACTTTCATAACTCAGGATCCTGAAACAAATTGAGAGGCAAAGCCTAACCAAACAGCTATGAGACTGGCTGAAAGGCCAGTACATTTGCAGGTTTTATGGTGTCACATACCACCGTGTGACACTTAAAATTTACATAGTTGTGGAAAGAAAGGTTTTGAGGCTTAGAAAGAATAATTCCTATAATAAAAACAGATGCAGAGCAGAAGACAGAATAAGGAACCATAAAAAGATTAATTACCAGAACAGAGCAGATTTTGGTGGATATTGGTATTGCCAATGATTTTCCACCAAATATTATGGGGCCTCATTGTGAATTTCTCCCCTTGTCTCCATCCTTTGACTGAATAAGGGTAGTTTTTACTTGAATCAAGTGTTTTTTTTTGAAATATTTATGCAATTATGCAATAAATTACTTCCAAATTACCAAATTGGAGGGGATAGGGTAGTTCCACAACAACATTGGGCCCAAAAATAATCCTCAGTAAGACCCCTTCCATGGATGGCAGGGAAGTCAACCTACAATGTGAAAACAAGTAAAAAATTTTTTAGGGAAATGATTCAACCCCAGGACCACGTAGAAGTACAGTTTAGTCCTGGGGATATCCATTATTTGCTTTATAAATTTTAGAATGAAGAAGATGGAAAAGAGGCCACAAAGATGTACCAGGTCTGGCAGGTGGTCAATTTTACCCTGGATGAAGAGAACTTGCAGGATGTAGAAGATATGATATGGTATCAGGAGAAAGACTGGAATAGGCTGTGGGAGGAAATTTTTGAGAAGTGGGAGAAGCAGAAGAAGTGGGAGCAGTTCTTCTGGGAAGTGGAATTGAGGAATTTGGAAGCAGAAATGGCACAAGAAGGGGGAGTTTCAACCAGAATCTCCTTTATTATGTAATATTCCTCCTTTGACTGGATAATCAAGTATCTGGCCCAGAATGACATCCTGGCAGAGGACATGGGTTTCCTCAAGCAGAAAATGTTGAAAGGATCAAATGAGAACCTATGTAAATTTTTTAACTAAAATAATTTACAATATTAATCTGATCCAGAAATCAAGGGATCAAGGTGTGCAAATACTACTGGATATGGGGGATGCTTGCAATACAAATTTTGGAGAATTGGAGTTAATTTAGATCAACAAAAAATGTTGTTACAGCCCACCTATAGAATTTAAGGGGAAATCAACCAAGCACATGGCTCTTCCAGTTATTTTCAATAGCACTGCAGAGGTAATGGAGGTATTTAAAGAGTTTTAAATCCTTCTCCAAAAGGGATTCAAGAAAATGGTATCTCCACCATTTTGTATTGGGGAGTACCAAATAGATTTCATGACCCTTGCAATCCTTTAGCTACTAGAGCGGATAGGGTAGTAAAAAATAAATTCTTCAATTTAATGCAACAATGATCCATAGATATATAGGATAAAGAAAATGCAAGGAGGGGTTTGGTATATTTTAGGTGTGGATTGGTCAAAAAATAGATTTTTAATTAAATAAAAATAGGGGAGAAATTCTGATAATGAGGATATATAAAACCTTACTTCAGGGGATTGGGCTTATAATACTTGCCTCTTGGACATTTGAAACTTGATACAAGGGAATTTAAATCCAGGAAATATGTTATATGGCTGGGAATGGGTAGGAACACAGCAGAGCAAAGAGTAATAAATTACTGGAAAGATAGTTATTAGCAGGTTACCTGAAATAACCAAACTCAAGGGTACTTAGTGGGCCAATTATTATTCTTTGAGGGCTTACCACATTGCAAAATCTGAGTTATAAGGGTTGAATGTTCAATGTAATTTTAATAATAAAAAATTAAGCACTTGCATATCCTGATAAGTACTTTTTCCTTGTATTGCATGGTTTCTGTATATATAATAATGATTATCTGGGGTATAAGAAGTGTAGAGAAGGCCCAAATTTGTCCCCTTTCAGTTTATCAGGGGCCTCCATGAGTTTTATCAGGGAATATTGAGAGAAATCAACCATGGTCTGGGGCCCAAAGTGAAGTGAGGTATGGTCTACCATTTTCTTTCTGTTCTCTAAGATGGATGGCCTTATCAAATTTCAGGAAACATTTTATTTCTGGAATTTGTTGCATGATAATTAAAAGGGAAACAAGCTCTCTTTCTATACATCCTATGGGTGGATTCATTTGTATTTATGGAAGTTTTTGTGACATTTCAGTTAATTAAATAGAATTTTCTGAACATATCTATGTTATGTAGTCAGTGAAAGTGTCACTTTTTTGGGTTTGAGAAATCCGTGAAAGTGGATTTTGCCAATTTTCTGAATTTTATTCAAAAGTGTCAGTTAAAATTTTGAATATTTTTCACTTTTCTTTCTTGCCATATATTTAATTATCTCAGGGTTCAGTAACTTGATTGATATATTGGCATGCACATTAAACATGCATGCCATTCTGTAATATGCATGCCTTTCCCATCAATGTTGTTACCCTTGTTTTAGGGGTTTTTGTGGCCATTTTGGTTCTGAAAGATGGGCGCACAGCTGTAATCTTGTTTAGTGGCTGTGGCTTAGGTGTGACACAGGTCTATGCAGAAATCTTTGTAGAAAGGTTTGTGCATGTCTCAAACCTGTTAATGGTGCACATGGCTGTGTGCGGGAATTTAGACAACAAAAAAATGTGTCAATAACTCCTAAAATTTACACAAAAATGAGTTTCCAACTGAGTTTTAGTTGAGTAGCATCTAAATGATGTTTCATGTGAAAACCTTTATTTGCCAAAACATTCCAACCTGGTGTTGTGGTTATTTTGGAACCATTAATTAAGTGGTGAAGGAGTTGGATTTTGAGGGTAGGTTTGCTAAGTGACCTTACATTTTTTTGATGGGAAATCCAATTCTCTAGTGATAAATGGGGATTCACCCATATATATGTTATTTATTGTATTGATTTATTATTTTTTGTATTTTTGGTACTTTTGTTAGCTGGCTCTTCAATAGTAGTAGGCTGAAATTTTTTTTATCCATTTTCCCACTCCTCCCACCATGCTTCATCTGAAGACTCTCAAGAAATGTTCCTCTAAGCCTAATATGAGTAGGGAAGTGATATGAAAAGACCTGCTTGTATTTCAGAGGCCTTTGTGGAAATAGTTTTTTTATACTTGCATGGTTTCTTCTTTTACTCTTGATCTCAATCACTAATCATATAATTAATCTAGATAATATGATATTGGTATAGAAATTTATAGATTATCTTTCAAAATCTATCACCAGTTGAAAACCCTATCATTGTTCCACAGTTGTGAGGAAAGGCAAAAGCTCTGGTTTGGTTATTTCTAGGACTCACAATGACAATGGTTGGATGTGGATGGCAAGGTGCAACACTAGCAAGTATAAACCAGTGGGGCGGAAGGTCCAGCCACGGAAAGAGCCAATGCTGCAGGGACTTAACAGACCCTTGAGCCCAATTTCTTGGTTGCAGGATCTGTGGGAGATTCCCTTGAAGAAGTCCCATTGGGTAGCACCATTGGAGACAATCACCAACAAGCGGGTTGATGCTCTTAAATTTTGGCCCACAGGATGGTCAAGCACAGAGGAAAGGGATTTATTGGCTTACCTGTTGTTACAGCATGAGAAGGCACTTGCCTTTAGCCTTGATGAGGGCAGACTGCTGAAAGGCAAAATTGGAGACCTGTACATTATCCCCACAGTTCCGCATGAGCCTTGGAAGATCAAGCCAATTCTAATTCACCAGGCCGTTTTGAAAAAATTTTGGGATCTGGTGCGCAAGCGCGTGAGGATGGGTCTCTACAAGCAATCTGTGTCAAGCTACTCCAGTCCAATATTTGCGGTTGCCAAGCTAGATGGAAAGTTGCTAAGAATTTTTCATGATCTGCAGCATCTTAACTCCTTCACTATGCGTGATGTAGGTTTGCCCCTGCAAGTGGAAGAGCTTATGGATTTGATGCCCATTTGCGCGTGCTATGGGTTGGTGGATGTGATGGGTGGTTACAATCAGCAGGAACTTCATCCCAATTTGTGTCTTCTGACCACGTTCAAAACCAGATTGGGGAGGATGCAGCTGACACAGCTGCTGAAAGGTGCGACTAACTCTGTGGAAGTGTACCAGGCCCAGAGGACATGGATAATGCACAACAATCTCCCGGAGGGTGTCCAGATCTTCATCAACAACACCAGTATCAAGGGCCAAAGGACAGATTATAGAGGTGCAGTTCTGGTGGAGGCTCCTAAAGTTTTTCTGTTTGTTTGAGAATACACGGTGATGCTGGAATGGGTCCTGTTCTGGTTTTAGGAAGTGGGACTCATGGTATCAGGAAAGAAACTGGTGGTTTGCATCCCCGCTTTTGAGGTCTTGGGTCATGTAGTGCTCTGGACGGAAGGCTTATTGCAGAGAAGAAGCAGGATAAGGTTCTCAAATGACCAGCTCCATGGAAAATGTTGCACATCCTCCAGTTCCTGGTGTTGTGTAGTTATTTCCACATGTTCATTGAGCTGTTTGTGGAGGTGGCAAGTCCTCTGCAAGCCTTAAACCGGAAGGGCGCAAGGTGGGAATGGACTACCAAGTGCAACAACGCGTTTGCAAAGCTCAAGGAGATTGTTGAACAAAATATTGTCTGCCGGGACCTTGACTACAACGCCAGAGGAATATGACTGAGGGTCAACTCTAGCAAGTTTGGCACAGGGGGTGTCCTAACGCAGGAGGAGGATGTGAAAGATCAGCTGGTGCTCTCCAAGTTGGTCACCTTTACCACAACAGAGAGTGGCTATTATCAGCCAAAGTTGGAGTTGCGCGGGGTCAATAAGATTGTGGAAAGGCTTTAGAACCTCCTATGGGGTTTGAATTTTGAGCTCTTGGTTGATGCCAAGGCCCTGGCGCAAATGATTAACTTGCCAAAGCTGCCAAATGCGCCAATGACTAGGTGGGTAAATATTTTCCTTTAGCGTGGTGCAAGTCCCAGGAAAGGCATTTACAATGCCAGATGCACTCTTGCAGTACCCTTGGGAGGATCCGTACAAAGGAGCGGAGCCTTTGGATGTGGAATCTCTGGTTGTTTGGGTAGGGGTGGCAGAGGCCGGGGTTTGCTTGATGCTGGTTTAATCCAGAAGTTATGCAGTCCTGTGTTCTTATTTGCAGGATCTCCAGTTCCCTGAAGGCGCAAAAAAAGGTCATCTGATGGGCAAGGCAGCGCAAGGTGAACTTCTACCCCCAGGATGGGCAATTGTGGCGGCGGAGTACCCCCATCCCTCTTTTGGTTGAAACGTCTAGGACGGATCAGGAATTGATACTGAGGTGTTTGCACAACAACTTTTGCCACAAGGGCAAGATTGAGACGGGGTGGAGGGTGAAAACGCGGTTCTGGTAGCCAGGAGTTGTGCGCGTGGTTCAAGAGTGGGTAAAGTCATGCAAAGCCTGCCAGCGGAGGAGCTCACGGTTGCCCAAGGATGTTGGTAACGCCATGGGGGAGGACACATTTCTCAGACGGGTTTCCCTTGATGTGGTGCAGGTCAAAGCAAGTAAGTTTGTGTACTTGCTTCTTGCGCGGGATGAAATGTTTGGATGGGTGGAGGCGCGCCCCTTGGTGAAGTTTTCGGCAGAAAAGGTTGCCCATTTCTTGGAGGAAGATTGATTTGTGCGCTATGGATTGCTCCGCCTGGTCACAGTGGGAAGAGGTGCAGATTTCTGGGGTTTTTTTGATGGTTCTGCTTCAGAGTTGTGGGGTAAATTTGGTTGCGTGTCAGAGTACTATCCAGAAGGCACGGGGACATCAACCCATCAAGGAAGCCCTGGTGAATATGTGCAGGGAGGATGTCAAGAAGTGTCAGGAGGCTCTTTTGGTGGTTCTATTTGCGGATTGGATCTCTGCTCTCTGTGAAGAAATCAAGGGGTTACTCACTCTAAAAGCTCCTCTTTGTGCAGCAGCTTGTTCTTCTGGTGGACATTGAGTTGGAGAAGTTCTTGGGCGTTGACTGGTGGAAGTTTAAACCCTCCGCAGATATTATTAAGGCATGCACCAAGCAGCTCTTTAGGCAAGAGGAGACGTTAGCAAAGCCGCAGAGCCTCTTCAGAAGACCCAAAAGGCATCAGTATGGTACTGGGACAAGCTCTGTTCCCAACCCCTCCGCAACCTGTTGCAAAAGGGGGACCTGGTGCTTCTGTAAAATTGGATTCTGGAGCCTCAGTGGGGGCAGCTTTTTGCTAACCAATGGAATGGCCCATACCGTGTGGCCTCTAAGTTCATGGGCAGGAGCTATCAGCTTGAGGAGTTGGACGGGGTGCCTCTTAAGCAGAAGGTTTTGGCTTTGCATGTAAAGCGCTTCTTTGCATGCAGGTCCACCTCTTTCAATGAAAGGGCGGGGAACACTATGGATTTTGAAAGTTGGGGAGCCGCATTGGAAGCACTGAACAACCGGGTGGACTTGGACTCTTTCGCCTCTGAGGATCCCAGGCTTGAAGCGCCCCTCAGGCGGAGTAGATGGCTGCAACCACTGGGGACAGCTGCCAAGCTGAAGGGGGCTCTAGGAAGGAAGGGAAAGCCTGATCTGGTGAGGGGCTGCTCTAGCGTGTTCACAGCCGGAACAAATAGACACCCCAGAATGTTTTTCTCCTTATTTCCTTGATTGGATTGGGTTCTTGGATTGGTACTGGCTTTAGTTTATAATATTTCAGGAATGCAGGCGCAGCGCAATGCTGGTTGCGTATACGCAAGGAAAAGCCCCGCAGCAAATAATAAGGTTGGAGAAGAAAGTGGGACAAGGAGCGCTGCAAAAAAAAACATCTCTCTGTTTCCTTTCTTTTTTTCTTTTGTTTTCTGGATTTGTTTCTCTGTTTCTCTTTATCTTTTTCTTTTTTCTACAGAAAGGCATAATGTGTAATGGGTGCAAAAGTATGTTTGGGACACGCGCAGGAAAAGCTTGATTTGGTGAGGGGGTGTCCTAGCTGGTTCACAGCCAGAATGACTAGGCACCCCAGAATTTCTTTTTCCCTTATTGTCTTTCTTTCTCCAGTGGTTGTGCATGCGCTCTGGCAATTTTCCTGTTTTATTTTTGTGATAAAGTTACAGGGAACTGTGTGGCAGTTTTTCTGGGGCGTTCCAGGTACCTCACGCAGCTCTAGGAGACTCACAAAGGCGTGGGCTCAAGCGCGGTGGAAGGACTTGCGGTTGCGCAATTGCGCGTGGGGAAAAGCGGGAATCAGGCTTCCACACTCACTCACTCAGGGAACAGGGTTGTTCTAGCAGGATCACTATCTTAAGAAGGACTGCGCCCGCAGGAAAGGTGTATTTCTTTGAGAAGTTAAGATAGGGGCGGATACAAAGAATGGAGAGAAGAGAAGAGGAAAGGGGGGAAAGGCTTCTAAGCCATTCTCATCATTTAATCCTTTCCGCCTGCAAATACGCTAAGAGGTGCCGGAATGAGGCCAGGAGCTTGCCTTGTGATTTTGAGGATTGAGCGCTGGGAGTTGCAAGGAAATTCCGCAACATCAAGGTTGACCATTCAGCAAAGTTCTCAAAGTTTGCCTCCAAGAGGGCCATCATGCGGGGATCTCCGGGATCTCAGGCAGGGTTGGCAGAGGGGAGGCAGGAGGCAAGGTGGGGACTTCTGGAGGACCTCTTGGGGGGCTTGGTCCTGGAGGAGGCAACAAAGCAATCACGAGTTGGGACGGTTGTGGCAGGGGAGTGACCTGCGGGGTTGCAGGCCTTTCATCAAAGTCACACAAATACCTAGGGTCAGTTTCTGGTTCCAGATCAGGAGTAGGCCAAAGGAGGTGCTGGAGGAGGAGCAGGACGGGGGGCCTTGCTTTTTATGAGTATCTCCTTGATGTGCAGGTCCCTTGCGCCTTGGGTTACCCCAACACAATTGGCCCAGTATTGCAGGGCCGCCTGGTAAGCCACAAAGGTTGGGAAGTCCTCCTTCTGGGGGGGTCCTGTGCGGCGGAGTTGCAACTCTCACTCAGACAAGCGTGGCAAAGGGGCAAGCCAGGTGGAGTCCACAAGTTCTCCAAGATTTTGTTGTCATCCAAAACCAAAAATGGGTCAGGTCAAGCCCTCTTTCCCTTCCTGGGGAAAGAGTTGGATTGGGGAGGAGCCAGGGGCACTTTCTTGCTAAGCAAGAAGCGGTGGTGGCCATGACAGCAGCCTT
Source organism: Puccinia polysora (assembly GCA_025617555.3). NCBI lineage: Eukaryota > Fungi > Basidiomycota > Pucciniomycetes > Pucciniales > Pucciniaceae > Puccinia > Puccinia polysora. The sequence continues at coordinate 19,872,317 of CM062620.1, read as the reverse complement.
TGAAAGAGCAATGGTTGGGTATGATCAAATACACATGCCTGTTCAAGGCCCAGAACTTGCAGGGTATCATGGTGGCCAATGAGAGGAACAGTTGGCAGTGTGTGAGGAGGAGCACAAGAAAGGAGTTGGTTGGTATGGGGAGGGCAGGAATATGATCAAGGTAGCAATGTGGAGACCTCTGGGGGCAGATTGGGGGGGGTGTGGTGTTGTTATATAGCCTTTTTTTGGGAACCACACCGCGGTTGGCCTGCTCAGCATTTGGTAGGTCAGGCTAAGCATTTTGGATGCACACAGTCTCAGCAGTGGCTGCTGCTAGCTCAGAAGTAGGCACCATGGGTCTCAGAATACTTGGCATGGGTCAGGCTTGATCAGATATGGCAGGTCGCAGCCTGCTCAGACATTATGGACCTATGAATGCAGCTGGCCCAACCACGTTTGCGTGCGGTTAGTTTTGGAAGGTAGAGAGGGGCAGTTTGGGCTATACGAGCAGGCCAGGACGGCGCAAGCGCGGGAAAAACCATGGGGAAGGAGATCACGTGGCGCGCCAGGCAGATATGGACAATGCAGGGGGCTCCAAGTAGGGCGCGGTGGAGGGCTGCGTCATGAGAGGGATGAACTGGGTGTGTTTAAGGGTAGTAGGGCTGGTGGGTGATTGCAGCATGGGAAAGGGTTCTTGTTTTTAGGGTTTCTTTTATATTTGATTTTGGGCTGTCATTGCGCTTGTACCTAGGTTAGGGTTGAAAGTGTGGGAATAAAGTCTGCGCTCTCAACCCCATCTTGATAGGGTGGGGGGATCACGGCTTAGGATAAGGAAAGGAAAGGAAAGGAAGGAAATTCATCTCTCTCTCTCTCTCTCTCTCTCTCTCTCTCTCTCTCTCTCTCTCTCTCTCAAAATGGGTGCATCCTTATCCTTACAGACGCTAGGGCCATTGATTCCATAACTCAGGGACAACTAGGGGAGTTTCACTCTCTTACCTTCCACAGCAGGGGAGTAAAGAGGAAAGGAAAATTGGCCAAGTAAATCTTGATTTTTGAGCGTATCTACGGGTACATGGAGAAGAACCAGGTGGTTGCGGGACAGACGGGGGCAATGAAGGGCATTTCTGGGTGGACTTGCGCTGCAACTCCCTTTGTGGGTGCAGCAGTACTTGTCTGAGCATGGGTAGGTGAAGCCGTTGGTAGACAGGAGTGTTGCACTACTTCCAGACCTAAGTGTCATTACCGGGCAGTGGAAAGCAAGATTGACCTGGAGGAGCTGGTTGAGGACACATCCAGGTCATTCCCAGCGGCCTCAAAGAAGCCAGAGGCTCACTCTATCCCAGCTCTGACTCAGGCACACCCAGCGGGTCCATTGATGATCAAACATCCAGCAGTGCCCCAGCATTCATTGCATTTTCCAGTAAAAAAGGTCATGGATATGTTACAGGAACTTTGGATTCTCCTTGGCCAGATGACCACTCAGCCAACTGGAACACGGCCTCACATGGTTGAGGGCTTTTGACCCACAAGGGGGCCTTTGATTTGATTCACAGTTTTCATGTGCACCTATTGCAGGGATAAGAGTCATTGGAAGTCTGGTTGCGCGGAATTGACTAAGGAAATGGATGGGGGGCTGGTCTGCACATCTGGGAAAACTTAAATATTCCCAAAAGGCAAGCAGGTGGACTTGGGGACCATTCAGCTGCCTCCCCTGCAGTAGGTGTGGGCGCGCATCAAGTCTCCCCCAGAAACTGCCTGGGTATCACTTGGAATTGTTACTGCCCCTGAAAAATGGCAAGCCCCACACGTGGAGGCTGAAGTCAGGGCATGGGCAGTGGATGAGCAGGTTGTTGTGGAGAAGATAAAAATGGATTCCAAGGAGTGGCAATTGGTTCAGGCCCCATAAATTGTTTCCCAGGGTTGGGTAGGCAACACCCCGCCAATTAGCTTTGGTGGGAAGAAGACGGCCGCGGGGATTGCCCAAAGGGTGATGGGGAACAAGAGCCAATAGATCTCACCCTGCGGGAGTTTGCCCAAGTTTCTCCAGTGGTTTTTGACAAGATGGTCCAGGCGCTGAAGGAGTGCGGACATGGCTGGCTCCCACAAAAGCTCAGTGGGTGAACGCGGTAGAGGAGGAAGGGGGACACAAGCTTTGCCAGTCCAAGTCAGTGTTGGTGTAGCTTGCTTATGTCTCAATGAAAATCACAGGTAGGAAGGTGTGGACAATGTTGGACAGTGGGTCAATTGTTAACCTGCTTCTGACAAGGCTGGTAGACAGTTTAGGGCTGGTTTAGAGGAAGTGCACAATGGGGCTTTGGGTGTTGAATGGCGGAGAATGTTGGGTAGATGGGGTTGGGGAGGAGGAAAAGGGTGCGGGGATGGACGGCTGGGTTTGAAACTGCATTTCCAAAGCTCAAGGAGATTGTGGGGTGCAACAATGTCCTCCGGGAACTTGACTATGACGCATGGGGGATTTTTTTTTGTGGTCAACTTGAGTGAGCTTGGTGCGGGAGGTGTTCTGATGCAGGAGGAGGATGGTAAGGATAGGCCTGTCCTCTAAAATTCTGTCACCTTTACCGCAAGGGAGAGTTGGTATTTGCAGCCAAATTTGGAACTGTGAAGAGTCACCATGATCATGTAGAGACTTCAGCCTCTGCTTTGGATTTTGAATTTTGAGCTTTTTGTGAAAGTGGAGGCCTTGGCGTGGATGATCAACTTCCCAAGACTGCCAAAAAGCCCCATGACCAGGTGGGTGGCTTTCCTTCAGCTCTTCTCTTTTAGTGTGGTGCATGTTCTGGGGAAGGCCTTCACAATGGCCAATGCGCTATTGTGGTATCTGCAGCAGGATCTGTTCGAGTGGTCAGAACCCCTTGACATGGAATCTCTGGTCATCCAAGTAGGTGTGATGGAAGGAGAGTTCAGTCTCCTGATGCAGCAGTATTGGCATTACGCGGTCTTATTACTTTAATTGATGATTGAATTTCAGACCAGCAAGACTATGATGGAAAATAACCTTGAGGAAATCAGATGACATTGGAAAACAAGAGTCTCAAACAGGATAGAAAGAATGAAACCAACACAATGAAGACCTTACCTGGATTGCAAATAGGACAGGAAGATGGTTGAGACGTAGATGATTATAATGAGAAGAAGAATCTGGGATGGAACATGATGATGCTAGAAGCAGAGGATGAATCTGGATTGAGAGTTGAGTTACGATCTGATGATTGTTGATCGGGATTGATCTTACCAGTTAACAGTTATTCAGGTTGGTGGATTGGGAGCCGGTTGGTCTATGTTGAGGCGAGTCAATCTTGAGTCTTGAGATTGAATGAGGATGGTGCATCGAAGAAAGTCAAGATTGAAGAAAAGAAATTGAAGATTGAGGAAAAGGAAAGAAAAATGAAAATCAGATAAGAAACATGAAACATGAAAACCCAATGAGTGAGAAGCAGAAATCTTCCTGAAGCAGCCCAAAAGAGAGTTTCGTTTGGCGGCCTTGGTTTAATTGAAGTGTCCTCATCGGGTGAGAGCACCCGCGGACATTCATCAGACTCTTATGTTGTGGTGAGTGCACCCGCGGACAAATACCATTACAGCCTCCATTCTTACACCTCCCTTGACTGAATATCAGTCCCGTTTGTGTTCAAAAATGAGGTCTGAGAATTTTTCCAGTTGATTTTGGTTAGCAGCTTTTGTCAGTGGGTCTGCTAGCATCTCTTTAGTGTCAATCAAGTGAACAGTCAGCATCCCTTCTTTGAGCCCTTCTCAAAGCCCCTTTGTTTTCAGATCCATGTGTTGTGTCTTGGCGCTTGATCCAAACTTTTTGAGTTTGTTGTTGAGTCCCTTGTTGTTGATGAAGTGTTTAGATGGAGGAAGATCAGATTGAAAAACTTCACCCAGCAAGTGGCGAAGCCATTTGCTCTCCAGATAGGAGTTGAGTAAGGAGTTGAGTTTGGCTTCAGTGGACGAATATGTGATGTTGCGCTGTTTGCAACTGTTCCACAAGATGAGAGCCCCAAAGGAAAAACAGATATAACCGGATTGAGATTTGCGGCTAGTGGGATCTTCACCCCAGGTAGCATCACTGAAGTACTCAATGGGTTCTCTAGATTCATCAAAAGCAAGGGTGAGTTTTAGTTCCTTTGTGTGATTAAGATATTGCCATGTTCTTTTGAGTTCCTTCCAGTGAGTTAGACCAGGTTTGTTCTGGAATCTTGCAAGACTGGATACCAAGTAACTGAGGTTGGGACGGGTTTGACAGGCAATATAGTTGAGAAGCCCAATGGCCGACTTATGATTGATATTGAGTTTCTTGAACTCTTCAAAATCTTCCTCAGAAGCTTTGTACAGTTGGAGGTTCGGGGTCAATGGGGTATTGGATGCTTTTGACTCCAGTAGGCCCAGCTCTTCTAGTCCATGTTTGATGTGTTTGGGTTGACTCAGTAAGATGCAGTTTGGTGTTTGCTCAAATTTCATTCCAAGAATGGTATCCGGTTCGTGGGCTTGAGAGTCCTTGAATCGCAGGTTGAATTTGCTATTGAAGTGGTCACCGTCCCCCACAAGGATTAAATCATCAATGTGGAAGAAGAGAAACAAGTTATTATTCTTATGAATATACAGGCAGGGGTCGCTGTCTGACTCTCTGAACCCTACCAATTTGATCCATCCAGTGAATGTCTTGTACCAATTTTTAGGTGACTGTTTAAGTCCATACAGACTTTTTTTTAGTCGTAGGTATTGACACTTGCGTTGACATCCCTGAGGGGTCTTGATGATAACTTCTTCATCAATAGGTGCATTTAGAAAGGCAGCCTTCACGTCGTACTGTCAAATATTCAGCTTGTTCTTCAAGGCGCGAAGTATTATTTCTCTTAACAATGCTATTTTTCCTGTAGGAGCAAAGGTTTCATCAAAATCTAGTCCGTGTACCTGATTAAATCCCTTGACGCAGATTCGAGCTTTGTATATGATCGTATTGTCATGAGAGTTGTCCTTTATCTTGAAGATCCAGGTTGTATGTAGAGGATTCAGTGGGGTATCTCCCTTGTAGTCTTCCCAAACCTTGTGGAGTTTGCACTGATCCATTTCCTTTTTGATTGCCCCCCCCCACTTGAGATTATCTGCAAATTGCCTGGCTTGATCAAAAGTTTTAGGTTCGAAGTAATGGTGAAACCCATACCTTTGAGGAGGTCTTATGGAAGATTGATCTCAAAGTTTCCTTCTGACTGGTATTTCAACTGTTTCCGTTGATTCAGCAACTTGAAAGGGACTCGGAAATGGTTCTTCCTCTGAACTAGACTCAGATTCTGGGGTAGATGCTGAGGTGCCTATCTCCTCATCAGATGAGTCGGCTTCAGTCATGGGGTCGCAATAGTTCATACAATTGGAGATTGTCTTCTCATTGGGGTCTGCCTTGTCCTTTGATTTGTCTATACTAAAATCCAGATCCATGGTTGACTTAAGTTCCAATTTTTCCACAGATTCCTTCAGGAATCGAACATGCTTTGATTGTATGATCTGTCTGTTATTCATGAGAATCCTATACGACAGGGATTCAGGATTATATCCAATGAGTTTGCCCTCCAGTCCTTTTGGATTGAATTTTGCCCCTTTTGGCCTTCTTTGGTTTAACACAATTGTGGTCACGCCAATTGGTTGAAGGAAGTTCGGTGGCAGCTTGCTTTTCTTGATGAGTACCCAGGGCAACCGGTCCAATTTGTCCTTTGGTATTTGATTGAGTCCAGTGCAGCATGCCTTCAAGACTTCTGACCAGTATTTCCGAGGAAGATTTGCTGAACTTATTGATGATCTCACGCTCTCAATGATTGTTCAATTGGCCCTTTTAGCCCTACCGTTGTGTTCGGGATGATAAGGTTCAGTTACCAAGTGAGTGATAAACTTCTCCTTGAGATACTTTACTAACCTAGCGTTTACAAATTCTGTACCCCCATCCGAGCACACGGTTGAGGGGTAATAACCGCTGACCTTTCTTTGTTTCTCTATAACTTCCATCAGCACAGGGGCCACATCATCTTTTCAAGTTAGCGGTATGCCTGCGATGTAGCCTGAGTAGTTATCCACCACTGTGAGAATATATTTTTCGTGTCTTAAAGATTCTGGCGTGATTGGACCAATAACATCCAGATGGATCCGTTTGAAAAGTTTAGATGCCAAGGAGGACGTTGATTTGAATGGGGATTTGGTGATCTTGCAAAGAAGGCAGTCCACACATTCAAATTTTTCTTTTTCTTTGTTGCTGTATTGAAGGCCCTTCAGCTTTGATAAACCACTGAGTTACGCATGACTGTAGGACAGATGGAGATCTCTTAGTGTCCTAGGTTCATCTTGCTGCACCATATAACACTCTTTGTTACCTAACTTGCGCGGCTTTTTCAAGACGAAAAGATTGTTGACGATAGTTCCTCGGCAGATAGTTGCTTTGTCCTTTTTTAATTTGAATTGACCGGATTTAGCATTCAGAACACACCATTGATCAAGAAGTTTTCCTGGACTGATCAGGTTAACGACAATGTCGGGAACATACAAGCAATTAGCCAGCGTGATTGTTTGGTTTTTCCACTCCAGCCTAACCATTCCTATTCCCAATATTGGTAAGTCTGCCCCAGCTTTGCCCGTGGTTATGTGTTTGCCAGTGAGCGGATTGAGAGAAGTAAAGAATTGTCTCTCTTTGAAGATATGAGCGAGGGCTCCACTATTGATGAGGATGTTCCTTTCTGCACCAATTTCAGGGTCTATCAATCGAGTTACGAAGGCATGAAAGTGAGCCGCATCTTGAGCCTTTTTTTGCTTATCTTTCCATTTTCTTTGCTGATCCCTCCACCAATTGGGTGCCTTTTCCGGATGTAGGTGAAAGCATTCCGATTTGGTGTGGTTTTGATCTTGTTTTGGATTGTGATAACCTTCAATACATCGGCTTGACAGTTAATTTTTGGTCTTGGTTCTCATGGATGCAAGGGCAGTTTCAGGGATGTTGTGCAACGTTCCCTTCTCAACACTTTCAGCCTTCACTTCATTGTGATATTGGACAAGGTGATTGCACACGAATTCCACAGGTATTTGTTTGTTGGTGTGCATGAGTTGACATTTGAGATCCTGGAGGTTTGCCGGAAATTTGAACATAATGAGATAAGCAAGAATGTTGTCAGGTAGTTCTATGCCTATGTCAATCATCTTCTTGATGGAGATTTTGATATTGGTGACAAAGTTCAAGATTTCATCCTCCTTGAATGTCAAGTGGAGGAAGTCGTTAAATATTCAGGCCCGATTAGAAGCTTGCAAGGAAGAAAATCGTTCCTTGATAGCTTTCCAGATGTCCTTGGCAGAGTTGACGTTGGCTGCATTAATTACGTTGTTGTGAGTGATTGAATCAACATTAGATATAAGGAGAAGCTGAATTTCATCGTTATCTTGAGTCGCTAGGGTTCCATTGACTGAATCAAGAACGTCCAGGACTCCTCTGAGTTTAAGCAGCGCCATCATCTTGTCTTTCCAGATCCCATAGTTTTCTTCGGTTAGGAGTGGAGTTGTCTCTAGTGCTGTCTTGAGCATTGCTTGTCGGAAGGAGTCCGACAAAATCCTGATGTTGACATGATCCTGTGTCTTGCTGGCCTAGGTGAGCGATTCGGCTTTAAACCATATTACTTTAATTGATGATTGAATTTCAGACCAGCAAGACTATGATGGAAAATAACCTTGAGTAAATCAGATGACATTGGAAAACAAGAGTCTCAAACAGGATAGAAAGAATGAAACCAACACAATGAAGACCTTACCTGGATTGCAAATAGGACAGGAAGATGGTCGAGACGTAGATGATTATGACAAGAAGAAGAATCTGGGATGGAACATGATGATGCTAGAAGCAGAGGATGAATCTGGATTGAGAGTTGAGTTACGATCTGATGATTGTTGATTGGGATTGATCTTACCAGTTAACAGTTATTCAGGTTGGTGGATCAGGAGCCGGTTGGTCTATGTTGAGGCGAGTCGATATTGAGTCTTGAGATTGAATGAGGATGGTGCGTTGAAGAAATTCAAGATTGAAGAAAAGAAATTGAAGATTGAGGAAAAGGAAAGAAAAATGAAAATCAGATAAGAAACATGAAACATGAAAACCCAATGAGTGAGAAGCAGAAATCTTCCTGAAGCAGCCCGAAAGAGAGTGTCGTTTGGCGGCCTTGGTTTAATTGAAGTGTCCTCATCGGGTGAGAGCACCCGCGGACATTCATCAGACTCTTATGTTGTGGTGAGTGCACCCGCGGACAACTACCATTACAGCCTCCATTCTTACAGGTCTTGTGCTCCTTTCTGCAGGATCTTCAGTTACCCAAAGGCATAAAGGGAGTGGTAATTTGCTGGGAAAAGCGGTGGACAACAAACTTCTATTGAGGGGAAGGGCAGTTTTGGCGGCAGAGTGCCACTGTGCCTTTCATGGTTGCAACATTGAGGATGTACTGGGAAGAAATCCTGAGGTGTCTCCACAATGATCTTGGCCGCCGGGGTGAGATTGAAATGCAGAGGAGGGTGAAGGAAAGGTTTTGGTGGGTGGGTGTGGTGTGCGCGGTGCAAGAGTGGTTAAGGTTGTGCAATGCCTGTCAGAGGCATATTTCAAGGCTTCCCCAGGAGTTGGTTCACCCTACAGGAGAGGAAGCTTTGTTTGGAAGGTTTACCTCAACATGGTCCACATAAAGGTGGGGATTTTCCCATATCTGCTTGTTGCAAGGTAACATCTATTGGGTTGGGTCAAAGCACATCCTCTAGTGAAGTTTTCAGCAGAGAAGGTTGCTCAATTCTTGGAGGAATATTGGTTTGCTTTGCCTCATTACTGTTGATTGGGGCATGGAGTTTTGGGGCCGCTTGATGACGCTGTTTTGGATTTGCTGAGCAAAGTTTGGATGGGTAACAGAGTACTACCAGGAGGGCACTGGGATGATCAAACGCGGCCATCAGCCTATCAAAGACAATCTGGTTAAGATGTGCGGGGAGGACAGAAAACGGTGGCAGAAGACCCTTCCTGTGTTTCTCTTTGCAGGTAGGATCTCTGTTAAGCAGTCAATGGGCTATTTGCCTTAAGAGCTACTTTATGGGCAGCGCCCAGTGCTCCAGGTGGACATTCAGTTGGAGCAGTTCCTGGGTGTGGATTGGGGGAATTTACAGACCTTTGCAGAGCTTGTAGAAGCGCACACCAAAGAACTTCTTGGGCAAGGCATGATGCTGGCAAAGGTGGCGGAACAGTTGAGGAAGATCAAGATGGTGTTGGTCCGCTATTGGGACAAGCAATTTTCCCATTTACCCTTGGAGCTGCTGCAGAAGAGGTATCTGGTACTAATGTGAAACTGGAGTCTGGAATCCCAGTGGGCGAAACTTTTTGCCAACCAATGGAACAGACACTTTTGCGTGGAATCCAAGTTCAAATGCTGGAGCTATCAGCTGGAAGAATTGTACAGGACTCCTCCCAAGTGGAAGGCCGCGGCTTTTCAGGTGAAGCACTTCTTTGCGTGGGGATCCACCTTGTTTGAAAAGACAGCAGGGGAAACGGTGCTAAAATACGTATGCACTTACGCATGTGCTACGTATAAGTGTAATCCAAATGGGATGCACATATGGGCCTCTGCGGCCCATTGGACACACACACCAACCATACGGGCCCATGTGGATGTCATGGATTTGGGGAAACTGGCCTCAAAACGTGTTAAATAGTCCCATTGGTACACGGGCCCCAACGGGCCCGGGGGGGTTTATGGGCAAATACAGCCAGATGGGCTTGTATGGGCATAATTGGGCCCAAGGTTTATTTTGGACATACTTGGCCAGACGGGCTGGCCCGCCAAAGTAGTCATCTCTCACATTTTGGGCTTTGGGTAGCCCATTGGGGCCACCGCCTGTGTTGCAGCCTGCCCAGGGCTTCTGCACGTGTCGCAGCCCGTCCAGGGCTGCTTCCCGTGTTGTGGCCCGCTGGTGTCCCTTGGTATGACCCGCGCGGGGCTGTCGCGCGGCCAAGGGATCCCCTGCGGTGCAATGCCGTGCAGGCCCAGCTGGTCGCGCCCAGCAACCAGCGCTGCGGAAGCAGGGGCCTGCCGCCCCAGCTCCCTCCCCATCCCCTTGCTTGTTGTTGCAAGGGGGATGGGGGTGGGCTGGCTGGGTTGAACCAGCCAGCAACCAGCCACAATGACGCGGTCGGTCAGGGAAGGGGGGACCTGCCCAGGGAAGACAACGGATCCGGCCGCAAGGAGTGCAACCAGGCGGTGGGGGGGATTTGATCACCATCCCACCGCAGAGCAAAGTGCAAGGAGGGGTGTTCTCCCCCCCCCCCCCCCCTTTACCAAGGGGGAGGAGCAAAGGGGCTGTGGGGACTTGACCACCCCCAGCCCAACAATTCCTTGACAACGCCCTGGGGGTATCAACCCCCAGGGCCCCTGGTCAGGGCATTTGTCCGCCCCCACAAGGGATTTGAGAGAAAGAGGGGGGGCGTCATGTCCAACGGTTACACCCCCCCCTAGTGAGGTTGAAACAGGGCCCAGGTGAGTCCTGGGTCCCACCTGGCCCATTTGAGGGTCCAGGGGCTGGCTGCATGGGGCAACCAGCCCATAAGCAAGGTGATAAGGATGCCAAGTCTGGTTGTAATGGACAACCAGCCAAAGGACTGAACAGCGAGGGGCTGTTTCACAACCAGCCAATGGACTGAACAGCAAGGGGCTGGTTCAGCCCCTTCATGGTGGAAACACCAGAATGGAACGGAATAGGCTGGTTGTAAGGGTGCAGGGACAGAGGCCATGCGGGCTGATGTAGTCCAAACCAAGTAACAAAGTCTTTAGAGCCTGGAGATCTCTTTTGGGGAGGAAAATTTGCCTTTTGGCTTGTTTTATCATGGGCTCACAAGAGGCCAATCTTTTGCACTTAAGGAGCTCTTCTCCCTGCTGTTTTCCATCATTCATTCATCATCCAATTGAATTCATCCAACGTATTTCCCCATGGTTAGAGCCTCATTAGCAACTATTGACACCCAGTGTGCAGCATTTCTTTTGCTCTAAATAATTCTCATTTGCCTAAGCTAATTGCTGGTCATAATTATAACACATTATCAGTACCAACATCATCATTACTTCCAAGCCATCTAGACCTTTATGCCTTACTCTGGAGAACCTCAAAGACCTCAAGTTTTCCAAGAAGAGGTCCTATATCCCTGATGTTAACTCTACCAAAATAGTTCTGAATAGTAAGAATTATAATACTTGGGCTCTCCTTATGGATAGTGAGCTGGATAAAATCTGCTGTGGGGAAATTATGGATGCAGATGACACTCTGATCAGTTCAGAAGTGGGGAAGAAGTCTTACCATCTGCTCCTTAGGCATATTGATGAGAATCATGTAACATGGGTTTCTGATAGTCTTAGGGAAGATGAGAGAAGTAGGGGAAGCATCCTTTGGAAGTTGCTTAAGTCCAAGTATACTGGTGATTCTGTTGACCAGAAGAGTATAGCTTTTAATAAACTGTTCAAGTTACAATATTCAAATTGTAAACATTTTGTTGCAGAGGCTAGGCTAGCATAGCCAAGTTCAAGTCATCCGGACTTAACATGGACCCTGAGTTTTTTTTGCTCTTAATCCTTCAGAAGCTTCCAAAAGATTATGATTCTTTAGTCAGAATTATTTCCCAATTGGATCCTCTTCCTGGGGAAAAGGATGTGCTGAACAGGATTGAAAAGGATGACCTTCAGTTCAAGATCAAAGGGGGTTCTGGAACCGCCCTTGTTGGAAAGACTTGAAAATCTTGCAAGAAGGCAAAAAAGGATTTGTCCAAGGTCTTATGTTACAATTTTCAGAAGAAGGGTCACTATGCTAAGGATTGCAAGCAGGCCAAGAAAAGGAAGAAGTCCAAAGAGAATGACAGGGAGGTCAATCTCACAACCAAAAATGTTGCAATTGTGGCCTTGGATGCTCCGATTGAAGAAGTTGTTGGGGAAGAAGGTCCCAACAATAAGGCCAAAATTGATGAGGATAAAGAAATGGACTTGATTGATTATGAAGTGAGTAATCTTAACCTCAAAGATGAGAACTTATCAGTGACTGATAAAGCTTCTTTCCTGTTAGGAGGATTGAAGGAGGATGTTCTTGTTTTCATTGATTCTGTTTGTAGAGATCACATGTTCTTTGAACCAAATTTATTTTCAATTCTTAGTGATTATGATGGAGTTTTAAATATTGGTCAGAAAGGCAGAACAATTCAGATTAAAGGAATTAAAACAGTTATCCTTGCAAATCACTTGGGTTTCAAAATTTTATTTGATAAAGTGTTCTATGTACCAGAGTTTCCTTATAAACTTGTGTCTCTTGGAGTGTTATGGAAAAAAGGTTTCCAGATTCTTTATCTTAAAGAAGATAGGTTTGTTATTGATATAAATTGGAGAACTGTTCTTAGTGGACAAGTTCGGAATAAGCTTCTGTGTGCAAGCTTGTTCAAATTCTCAGCTCTGAGCACGTTTCTCACAATAGAAGTGGCCATAAGATAAAGGAAAGCAACTGTGAGAGTTGTACCTGAAAAGATCTGATTGAATTTCTTGAGAACTTATAACCAGCTTAGGAGTGTAGATCAACGGGTGTTGCTAAAGGAGACAGTCTTGAATTGAGATCTAAGGACGGAGAGACAATAGAGGAACGAGAAAGAATAGAATTCGAGTATAGACGTAGATGAACTGGTTTGAAGTATGAAGTCAGGCTAGGTTCAATGGGGTCTTGTTGAAGAGATCCTCATCTTACCGGTCAGAGTCAGATGTATTCAAGTCAAGCGGTTGTGGTCATAGCTTAGTGTAGTCGAGTCAAGCGCTTGTTTGAGGTAGAGATGGAGACTAGTGAGGCGAGAGAGAAAGATGGAAGGACAAAAACAAAAAGAAAAGGAGAAAGATAGAAGAATGAAAAATGAACAGAAAAGGAGAAGAGACAAGAGTAGAGAGAAGAATGAAAAGAGAAGGAGATGAGACCAGAGTAGCCCCTAGTCGTCCTCACAGAAGAACGTATTGGGGTCCCTGTCAGAGACTCAGTGCGCCAACCGCACGCAGAAGCGCGGTCAGAGGTGAGAATTTGGAAACGTGGTAGAAGAAGAGGGCGGGAGAAGGAGAATACTTAACAGTACCTTGGGGGCTAAGACTAGAAATGTGTCCTCCAAGAGTAGAGATTGCACTTATATTCCTAGGGAGGAATTTTCCATTGATTTGGCAGGGCCATTCACACCAGAGTCCCTTGGTGGGGAAAGATACTTCATCAATTTAGTTGATACTGCAAATCATTATGTTTGGGTTACACCAATTCAATCTAAGGATCAGACCACAGAGGAGGTTTCTGTAATCTTCAAAGTCTGGAAACAGAATGGTCTAATGAATGAGATCAGGAGAGTTATCACCAATGGAGGTGGTGTATTTGTGAGTAAAGAGTTTGAGAGGTTATTGAAAGATTATGTTATCATTCATATATTCACTACTGCAAGTACTCCACAAAATAATGGAATAGTTGAGAGAATGAATAGGAATTTACTGGACAAGTTCAGAAATGTTATGTCTCAATATGGTCTACCAAAGTTCTTATTGGCTGAGTTGATGTGCACAGTCTATCTGTTGCACAAAATTGTAATTGTTAATTGGAAGTGTCCTCATTATCAGTTTTGCAAGTTGTACCCCAAAACATCACACCTAAGAACAATTGGTTGCTTAGTGTATTATAGTGTCCACCATAATGAAATGGTCAGAAGATTAGACCCTAGAGCCAGAACAGGGGCACATGTAGGCTATCATTTAATAAGTAAGTTGTATAGGATCTATTTTCCAGGGACAAGAAAGGTTATCCGTAGTAGGGATATAAAATTCAATGAAAGTACCTTTCCACTCAAAAGGAGTGAAAATTTTGTTGTGAATAAGCCACAACAAGAGACAGAATTAGCTCCTATTTCACCAGCAAAACCTGTGGAACATGCGGTTCCAGAAGATGAAGACTTGGCAGACCTTCCACCAGAGGGTTTAGTACCCCTTTCAGGGGAGTCCGTTAATTTGGAACATGATGAGCCTCCACCTCAAGTTAGAAGGAGTGGCAGGGTTAGAGTACCGGCTTACAGGTATGGGGAATGGAAGTCCCATTATGCTGCCGCAGGATATGAGGAAGATACATTTTGGGAAAAGTGTATGCTCAATGAGGTCCTGGAGTTGAGTTCAGAAATGGGTAACAGGGTTAACCCAAATAGCTTTGGCCAAGCTATGAATTCTGATGAGAGAGCCAACTGGAAGAGTGATTTTTTTGAGGAATTTGATTCTCTAGAAAATAATAGTGTCTTTGAAGTGGTTAAGCAGGATTATTTTCCAAAAGGAAAGACTATTGTGGGGTCTAGATTGGTGTTCAACAAGAAGTTTGAAACAAATGGAGTTTTGAAAAGGTTCAAGGCTAGATGTGTTTCACAGGGCTTAAAGCAGAGAGAGGGTATCAATTACCAAGAAACATTCTCACCAACTGGAAGGCTGTCCACCTTCAGGTACATCATTGCTCTAGAAGTGGAGTTGCGTGAAGAAATAAGAAAAGCTGATTTTGTAACAGCATACTTGAATGCAAAAACTTGGAGAGGAGGATACTGTTTATATGTCAATTACTGATGGTTTTTGCAGATGGTTAGTAGAGACTAAACCAGAAACCATGAAGAAAATCTGTATTAGAAGTGTTCTTTCAGCAAATAAAGGGGAATATGTCCTCAAGCTATGTAGATCCCTGTATGAATTAAAACAAGCAGCTAGTTTGTGGGATAATACCATGAGCAAGAAACTGATAGAGATTGGTTTTAAGGCTTCAGAGGCCAATCCTTGTCTCTTTGTGAGAAAGGATGCAATTTTTTTTTGTATGGGTTGATGAAATTATCAGTATTGGAAATGGTAAAGAGAGATTCATTGAGACACTCAAAAAGGGGTTCAAGATAAAAGATCTTGGTCTGGCACAAAAGGTGCTAGGAATGAAAGTCAGTAAGAGCAAGAATGGTATTAAGTTAGAGCAGAGCCATTACGTGGAAGCTCTTCTTAAGCAGTATGGCTTAGAGGATGCAAAGGAGTTTGGTACTCCTATGAAGTCAAACATTTGTTTAGAGCAGTCTACAATTGAGTTGTACCTGGAGTTTGTTCAATCTGGGAACAACTACAGGTCAGCTGTTGGATTGCTTAATTATTTGGGGAAGTGTACAAGGCCCAATATTGCATTTGAAATTGGTGTCTTGTTGCAACACTTAGAGAAGCGAAGCATGAGGCATTGGTCAGCGTTAAAGAGAGTTATGAGGTATGTTAAAGGAACGCACAGTCTGGGACTGTTGTTTACAAAGTCAGCAAACTTTGATTTGGTTGGTTATTCCAATGCAAGTTGGGCAGATGGCAACACTAGGGAATCAACAAGTGGTTTTGTATTATTTTTAGGTAAGAATCTGGTGTCATGGATGTCCCAGAAGGTGTTGGAAATAAGTCTTTCATCAACAGAGGCTGAGTATAGAGCTTAATTAGCCACTTCACAGGAAGCAAAATGGTTGAGAAAAGTCTTAGAGGATAAACATAAACCACAAGGGTTTGCGTTTTTGTATTCTGATAACCAGAGTGCCATTGCTTTGACGCGAAACTAAGTGTTCCATTCAAGAAAAAAACATATTGATTTTCACTATAACTATATTTGCGATGCAGTTAACTGCAATAAGATTGTGTTAAGGTACATGCCCACTGGAGAAATGATTGCAGATATCTTGAATAAGGCATTAGATAGAAACAAGCATCAAGGCTTTGTGACTAATATGCGGATGTCACCCCTTTTGGATTAAGGGGGTGTGTTAAAATATGTATGCAGTTACGCGTGTGCTATGAATAAGTTTAATCCAAATGGGATGCACATATGAACCTCTGCGGCCCATTGGACACACATATGGACCATACAGGACCATGTGGATGTCACAGATTTGGGGAAACTGGCCTCAAAACGCGTTAAATAGTCCCATTGGTACATGGGCCCAAAAGGGCCTGGTGGGGTAAAAGGGCAAACAATGCCAGATGGGCTTGTATGGGCATAATTGGGCCCAAGATTCATTTTGGACATACTTGGCCAGAAGGGCTGGCCTGCCAAAGTAGTCATCTCTCACATTTTGGGCTTTGGGAGGACCATTGGGGCCGCCGCCCGTGTTGCAGCCCCCCCAGGGCTGCTGCCCATGTTGTGGCCTGCTTGGGGCCGCTTTTGTCTCTCAGTATGGCCCATGCGGGGCCCAATGGCCCACGCAGGGCTTTCGCGCGGCCAAGGGATCCTGCGCAGTGCGATGCCGCGCGGGCCTGGCTGGTTGTGCCCAGCAACCAGTGCCACAGGAGCAGGGGCCCGCTGCCCCGGCTCCCTCCCCCTCCGCTCGCTCGCTTTTGCGAGGGGGATGGGGCGGGTTGGCTGGGTTGAACCAGCCAGCAACTGGCCGCAATGACACGGTTGGTCAGGGCAGGTGGGACCTGACCACCCTCCTGCCCAGGTAAGACAATGGTCCAGTGGCAAGGAGTGCAACCGGGCGTTGGGGGGGATTTGATCACTCTCCCACTGCAGAGCAAAGTGCAAGGAGGGGCGTTCTCCCCCCCCCCCCCCTTTACCAAGGGGGAGCAGCAAAGGGGCTGTGGGGACTTGACCACCCCCAGCCCAACGATTCCTTGACAACGCCCTGGGGGTATCAACCCCCAGGGCCCCTGGGGGTATCAACCCCCAGGGCCCCTGGGGAGGGCATTTGACCGCCCCCACCAGGGATTTGAGAGAAAGAGGGGGTGGGGCTTCATGTCCACCGCTTACACCCCCCCCCCTAGTGAGGTTGAAACAGGGCCCAGGTGAGTCCTGGGTCCCACCTGGCGCATTTGAGGGGCCAGGGGGCTGGCTTCATGGGGCAACCAGCCCATAAGCAAGGTGATAAGGATGCCAAGGCTGGTTGTAACGGACAACCAGCCAAAGGACTGAACAGCAAGGGGCTGGTTCAGCCCCGTAATGGTGGAAACACCAGAATGGACCAGAATAGGCTGGTCGTAAGGGTTCAGGGACTGATGCCATGCGGGCTGATGTAGTACAAACCAAGTAACAAGGTCTGTAGAGCCTGGAGAGCTCTTTTGGGGCGGAAAATTTTCCTTTTGGCTTGTTGCATCATGGGCTCACAAGAGGCCAATCTTTTTTACTTAAGGAGCTCTTTTCTCTGCTGTTTTCCATCATTCATTCATCATCCAAATGAATTCATCCAACGTATTGCCCCATTGTGAGAGCCCCATTAGCAACTATTGACACCCAGTTTCCATCATTTCTTCTGCTTTAAATACCTCTCATTTGCCTAAGCTAATTTCTGGCCATAATTATAACAAAAGGGAAACTCCAATGGTGATGGTGTGGTTTTGGCAGAGGACGGTGGTAGTCCTGAAAACACAGAAGGCACAGGTCCTTCACTTCTGGTGGTACCTGCACGCGGTGTGCTGGTACAGCGGAAAGGTTGGTTGGGGCCCACTGGGGAAAGTGGCCAAGCTGGGGGGGCCCTAGTGTTTGATGGTAAAGCCTGATCTGGTGAGGTGGTGTTTTAGCCGGTTCACAGCTGGGATAACTACCCAGAATGTTTGTTTCCTTACTTCTTTGTTTGGTTTGGTTTCTTGGATTGGTACTGGCTCTGGTTATGATTGATTGCAGGGACGGGGGTGCAGTGCAAGCCGGGTCTCTAAAGGCAAGGACAAGCCCCGTAGATGGGAGATGCGGGAAAAGGAGTGGCAGAGGCCCAATGTTAGTTTTGGTAGGGGCACATTTAAAAAAAAAACGCTCTTTTTCTCTGTTTCTTTCTTTCTTGCTCTCTTAGGCCCGGATTGGAAAGTTGGATGGGGGGAATATTTTGATTTGGTAAGGGGGTGCACTAGCCAGTTCACAGCTGGAACAACTAGGCACCCCAGAATTTCCATTCTCTGGTGTCTTGGTGTCTTTTCTCTCTCTTAAGTTTTGTGTGTGCGCTGGTGTATTGTCATTTTGTTTGTTTGAAGACTGGGTACAGGGACCTGTTTGGAAGTTTTTCTGCGCTTTTCCAGGTACCCTTTGAGAGATTTTGAAAATACTGGACATGGATCTTGTGGTTCTTTCCTCTCAGGCTTGCAGGCAGACGTGTACTTTTTGGTTGCTTTACTCAGGCTTGGGATTCCTTTCTCTCAGGATTCAGGCGCAGATGCGGATCTATTTTTTCTCACTCTTACTCAGGCTCAAGGTTCCTTGCAGGGACCATGCACAGATGCAGTTTTCCAATTCTCTTCTTCCCACTCTCACTCTCACTCAATTCCTGAGGCGGCTCACTCAAGGATAGTGCATCAAAAATCTATTTTTTTGAAAGTAAAGAATTGCGCAGATAAAGACAAGGAACAAAAGAAGGGAAATGGCCAGGCTAATCCACCTAAATCAGGTCCATAAACTCCACCATTTTTGAAAGCACCCCATCCAGAATTCTGCAGCAGGCCGCCAATACTTTGCGCTGGGATTTGGTTCCATGAGCACCTGGAGCTGAGAGGAACCGCTGCAGGAGGTTTTCTGACTTGTCTTCAAAGTCCTCAAAGAGCACCTCCCTTAGCTCTAGCCTGGTGGGGATTTCTGGGATCTCTGGAATTGGTTGCATGGGGAGGAGGTGAAGCCGGAGTTAAAGATTTAATTACAACCTGTTCTGGGGATGCTGGGGTTGAGGAATGTCCCGCGGGCTCCGGTGAAGATTGCAGATCCAGGGATGGTGATGCTGATTGAGACGCCGGGGTGGAGTTCCAGGAGCCAAAGGGGGGCACCAGGAGCCAGAGGAGGAGGTGGTGGGGGACTGGGAGTTGGGCCAGGGGCTGGAGGGGGAGCCAGGTGCCATCCAAAATGTTCCTCCATATGTGGGTCAGTTGTTCCTTGGTTAAAGCAGACCCGGTTGGCCCAGTAGCTGAGGGCTCTTTCCATTCCTTGGTGTTTTCAAAGTCCTCCTTGCGCAGCGGTCCAGCACAAAGGAAAGGGGATTCTGAGTCGCAGCTTTGGGCCAAGTTTTGGGGTGGTGGAGCTTGTGGGCGGCGGGAGGATGGCAAGCCAGGAAGAGTCCACAAACATTCCAAGATTGACTTGTTGCTTGATACTACAAATGAGTTGCGGTTGGCTCTCTTACACGGACGGGGAGGATTGGGGCCAGGATGGGCTTGCAGCATAGTGTTGCCAAGCAAGCAGCGAAAACGGCCAGCATGGCAGGATGAGCATGCACAAAAACTGGAGAGAAGGGTGTATTTTAACGCGTGCTGGGCACAGAAGGTGCAGGGCGGAACCATGGCAAAGTCAAGTTAGGAGTGGGGGGGTGGAACTTGGGTGACTAGGGAGGGGTAGGTGGTGAGAAACTCAGAGATGAGTGCTGGAATGGTCAAGGCAGCAATGGGAAGACCTCTGGGGACAGAATTCAACTTGAGGGGGGGTGTTGTATTTATAACCTTGGATTGGGAACTGCGTTGCAGGCTGCGTGCTCAGCAGTTTGGTAGGTCAGGCTCAGCATTTGGTGCAGGTTGGACCCAATCCACGCATGGCAGGCTTACAACTCACTCAGACGGAGCAGACCAAGTAATGGATCCAACCCAACCAAGTTTGCGGGTGGCTAGTTTGGAAAGCAGGAGCAGGGCAATTGTGGGGTTATACATACCAGGGAGGTCTGCGCAAGCATAGGCGCGGACCAATCCGCAGACACGCTTGGACAGATAAAAATGTGGGCTCTGAGTAGGATTTGGTGGAGGGCCGCACCATGAGAAGGAAAAACCTGAAGTACATAAAAGCAGAAGGGTTGGGAGGGATTGGGCAGTACGGGTTAAGTTTGTGCTAGGGTTCTAGATTTTGGCGGTTCTTTTTTAATTTTGTTGTTAGGATTTCAGTTGCGCTTGTACTTAGGCTGGGGTTGGGAGGGAGGACTTAAAACCTCACTCTCAACTCTGGTTTTTAGGATAACATCATATCATCACATCTCATCATGGAAAGATCAGGGAAGTATTGAAGGGCAGGAATATACAACATCATTTTTTTATTCATCTTTTTCTTATAGCTATCTCTTATTCTCAAAACCCATCAACAATCAACCTCCTTACAGACGCCTGGACCAATAAATTCCAAATTGAGGAAAACTTAGGGGAGTATCTCATTCCTGTTTCCACAGCGCAAGAAACAGCAGCCCCAAGCTGGCCATGGCATGGGCAATGGCCCCAACGGGCTGTCCCAGCCCAAAACCCTAAAATGACTACTTTGGCGGGCCAGCGCAGCTGGCAAGTATGTCCAAAATGAATCTTAGGCCCAATTATGCCCATGAAAGCCCATTTGGTTGGGGTGGCATATTCATCTCAACAGGCCTGTGATGGACCGTGTGCCAAATGACTTATTTCACGTGTTTTGAGGCCAGTTTACCCAAATCTGTGACATACACACAGGCCCGTGTGGTCTGTGTATTTTTCCAATTGGCCATAGAGGCCCATATGTTCATCTCATTTGGATCAAACCCATACATGGCCCACAGGTAAGTGCCTACGTATTTGAACAGTGGATTGCATGTGGGGCCTCCCCATTGAAAATGATTAACATAATCATCAACCATCTGCAAACCCCTCACTGCATCCTCAATTTGGGAGAATCTCTGGTGTGGGCGTAGATCAAATGAAGTAACCCGCTTGATAAAGTTAAAATTGTAAGGAGATTGAGAAGGATTTATGGGGGAGAATACTTTTGCAATAGAAAAATTCACAACACAAAGCACTAGTTGAAAGCAGCTGAGCTTAATGGGAAAAGCTTTATGGAATTCATATTTCAAATGAAGGAATGCAGTGGGTCTACCAGTCAAAATTCAATTGAGAGGGTCACTTAGAGGCCCTGTACTTCTCTCATACTGGGTCTACAAAACTTTTAAAAAAATTCCATCATATTGATTTTTTGGATTGTAATTATAAAACAAATACATACAAAATCCCTCCATTTAATTATGTATAAATGACAGCCAACAAGAAAACCTTTGCAAAGTCTTATTTTTATAGCAAAAGAAATGTTTGAGTTCTGCAGTTGGCCATCAATTGCACTAAAGGAGTTGGCTTTTGACCCACAAAGGCTTACAAAATTCTTTGTTATGGACCCTGAAAAAGTTCTTATTTTTGCAATTGAACATATTTTCCCTGAGTTATCCAAAAAGTTGTGCTCTTGGCACTTTTCTAAAAATATTCATGTGAATTTCAAAGTTTGCTTCAGTAATGAAAACAAAGGATGATAAATTTTTGTGTCTCTGGGGGCAAATTATGGGGCCTCTAAAACCAAGGGGGGGCAGAATTCAATGATGCGGAACCCAGAGAAGGCCAATTTATTTCTTCTTCTGTTCATTTCTTCTTGGATTGCTTATGTTGAAACTTGTATAAAGGGTTTCTTGAAAGATTGTGAGGATTTGCTTGGGTATATGGAAAATTTCATTTTCCCTATCAAAGAGACGTTTGTAATGGCATAAACTTGTGTCAACCCTGACTTTGGAAATGAAACACTGTCTTGAATAGAAGGAGCCCATGCTACTTTTAAAGAATTACTTGTGGGATCTTTGGAGAAAATTTTGGATGTGTGGAAACACTTGTAAGGAACCGTTGATAGACAAATCAAATCAGTGCTCATTTTTCTTAACAAGTCTTGAATAAATTTCAGAACTTTTATGCCAAAAGAAATTTGAAATTTTGTTTAAAAAATTTAAATTGAGGCAATTGAATGGATTGGGGAGCAATTTGAGAATTTAAAGCAGGACAATGATTGAAAGGTTTGTACAAAGAAATCTTCCAAGACAATGAGATTTCCCTTTTCCCACATATTAGGAGAAATAATATTATCAAGAGTATCCATTGTGCCTGAGGATTTTCATGCTCAGCGGAATTTAGACTATAACCCTTGCAGTTCAGTAAGTTGGATTATTGGATTGTTTGAGTTTCTTTTTGATGAATGATTTTTTATTAATGATTTTTGATTTATTCTTTTTGATTTATGATTTTTGATTGATTATTCCTATTTGATTACTGATTCCTGAATGGATTTACCAATGAGTGATTTTTTTGCTTTTTGAAATATTCACACTGATCCATTGCTTGAATCTTCTGAAATTTTTGATAATCTCATTTCAATTGTTTTGGGACCACCTGGTTCAGTTAAAGCGCACCTTTTGAATTACTTGGTCAAGCATGCAAAAACTTTGGTTTCTAAGCCAAGGCCCAAGCCAAAGGTATTATTTTCCAGCTGGGGTGAAAAAAATTCAAGGACACCTCATGTGAAATTTAAATATTTGAGCATGTGCAAAGGGAGATTAAGAAGAAAAAACTGTTTATAAGGGCACCAAACAGACCAAAAATCAAAATTCTTTTATTTTTAGAAGTGTTATTTTTTAGGTTTCAATGAGCTGATGGCTAACTAATAATTATAGTGCAATTCAGGCTCAGAATATGAATTTCATAGTTCAGAGGAAGAGACTGAAATTCAATTAGCCTCCCTTCAATTCAAATTACAATAATCTTCTGAGGAATAAGAAGAAGTGGGGAAGTCAACCAGAAGCTCATCTTGGGTGATTATTGGTTTCTTTAATGTGATTAACATGTTGGCTGAGTAAGTTTTGACCATAGGAACAAAAATTGAAATACCTCAATAAAATACCTGAGAACTTAAATAAGATCTTGAGTGAGGTTTTGGATCTGGTTGGCATTGGGAATTGCAGATTAAGAGTCATTTCTAGACCACTTGGGTTCAATGACAATGGTTGCTTTAAATTTACAAGGAAAATGATTGAAAAATTGAGGAAAGATAATTTATGCTATGGTAAGATACTTGATGGTATCCAAGAGGTTTAAAGATTGAAAAAAGACTTGATTTCAATGCCATCAATGAAAATCTTCCCTCTTCAAAATTGCTTGCAAAGTGATATATGGGCCAAATCATAGCAGACACTTATTGAAGGCCAGTTTTTTTAATTTCCTTGGCTTCATGTTTTACTTATAATACTATGAAAATGGTTTTAAGATAACAATCATATGCCATGTTCATTTGCTTTGTTAACAATAACCACTGTTCAATTCAATACTTGAGCAAGAAAAGATTTGGGTCCCACCCATTCTAGAAAAACCTTCTTCTTTGATTTCAAAGAAAGCTTCTGGGAGGGTTGATCATCTCAAAGATGAACTGCATTTAAAATTTAATTTATAAATATCAGTTAAATCCCTCATTTGGTTTTGTTCTAACATTTACTTCTGGCACTGATCTTGTAATTCTATTAATACAAAGGTGTATCACATTTTGAACATCATCATGGTGATTGTTTTGATTTAAAATAATTATTTTGAATATTTTTCATGAGATTTTATTGGTAATTCAGTTCAACTTGTGTTGGGCCACTCACATCACAAGCAGGATTTTTACTTCTGATGATTTGATCAGCTTAACAAAAGTTGAACTTGTTTCTTTTTTGGAATTTTTAGTTTAGGGATAGTCCATTGAGTTGTTGTTGTATCATGTCCACCTCAATGGACTAAATCTATTTTTCTGGGGGGATTATTTAGTTTTGCACTATTCCAATAAAATAATTACAACTTGTTTTGGGATGATCCCGTCATAAGAAGTCTTTCTACTTCTTATTATGGGATCAGCTCAACACAAGTTGAAGTTTTTTTTGGCCTCTTTAATTGTGGCCTAGTCCATTGAGGTGGCCTTATTTTATTTTATGAAAATATTATATAGATTCAGGTTTGTATTGCTTGTACATTTTTTTTTAATTTTATTTTACACAATTTTATTTTTCCATTTTTTTTATTTTTTTTTTGGGCACAATTTTTTGATTTTTTAGAATTTTTAATTGTTTATTTATATTTGTTCATACGGCCATGAATTTCAATTCATGACGCTGTAGTTGTGAAATTTTCACAATTTCTTTTATATTTTTTTTAATTATTAATTTTTTCTAATTTTTCTGGGTTATGTTAAATTCACGGCTCCAACTGTGTGGTAGTCCTGTAGAGCCCTACATGACTCAAACAAGCCTTGGGGGCCCATAGACGACAACAAAGGGCCATTTCAAACACGCGCGACCCCCAGTGGGTTGTGTATAAGCCGTGTACCCCCTGAACAAGGCAATTTCACGCTGTGTACCCCTGTACAGGGCTCAAAACTACCGTTTTTGCGGGTGCACAACCCCCCAGAAGTTGTGCCAGAATTTTGAGCACCCCCTGGACCACACTTAGGTTCCTTCAACCCAAATTTGGGATCAACACATACTTTGTGGGACTTTTGTTCCACACCTAGCAATTCCAAATTGACTTTAAGTGAAACCAAAGTGAAAGTAAATTGAAAATTGAAATCATATAAAAATCTCCAAACAATTCTTTCTCAACCCAAAAGTGAGCAAACTTTGTTTTTTAAATTCAAATTTGGATTGAATACTGAAGTATATCA
The DNA here is from genome assembly GCA_025617555.3 of Puccinia polysora. NCBI lineage: Eukaryota > Fungi > Basidiomycota > Pucciniomycetes > Pucciniales > Pucciniaceae > Puccinia > Puccinia polysora. The sequence continues at coordinate 19,847,843 of CM062620.1, read as the reverse complement.
TTGGATTTTTTGGCTGGGAAAAGTGGCAAGCCCTCCTTCTTCTGACATGTCTGCGTGGAATGCCTACATTGATAGTGCCATCAACAGAGCTTTGGAGAAATAAAAAAAGGATTCAGGTAATGAAACATTGGAAGCCCCAATTTGATCTTCATCAAGGGTGAAAATTGAGGAACAAATGTTTCACAGTGGCATTTGACCTCTGGTTCTTAGTAACATTTTATGTTACTGGTCTTTGCCATATTTAATTTTATTGAAACCAATGGGGTGCATGCCATCAATATAACTATTTAACTATGACAGATCCACTTGAACCGCCTCCTGTGAGAGATTTTCCTACTAGGGAAGAGGCAAAAAACTTTTTTCAAGCATGGGCTATGAAGCATGGTTACGCTCTGATGGTTTTTAACTCAAAGAAAGCTAAATATGTGGATTTGGCCTGTGATTGCCATGGATCCTATTCAGGACAACTTCTTACCAAATGGTCTGGACAAACTCACACAAGGAAGGTTGGGTCCAAGTTTTGAATCCATTCAAGTTGCACAAAGGCAGACCCCTTGTGGCAAATCTCCTATAAAGAAACCCAACATAACCATAAAACATCTGAAAATCCCTCTGTGCATGCTCAACTGAGGAGAATCTCTGGGAAAGTCTTGGATAAACTTAAGGAAGGCATGAAAAATGGGCTCAATACTTTACAACTTAAGAGAAAATTGAGCAAGATTGATGGGCAGGATTATGTTGATGACCAATCAATCTATAACACTAAGCAGAAAATAATGCTTGCAGAACTAAAGGGGAAAAGTGTTATGGAGGTACTCCATGAACAGCTTGAGAAAAAATTTTGATTCACCGGTCAAAGTTCAGTGGAGAGGGTCACTTGGAGGCCCTGTACTTAGCACCTCCTGAGGCAGTAAAGCTTTCAAAAAAATTCCATCATATTGCTATTTTGGATTGTACTTATAAGACAAATAACGACAAAAAACGCTATTGCATGTTGTAGGAATGACAGCCAATTGGAAAACTTTCACAAAACCTCTTTTTTTCATAAAAAAAGAAACATTTGAGTCCTACAGTTTGTCTTTAAATTCATTAAAGAATTTGGGTTATGATCCTGAGATAGTTCCAAAAGTCTTTGTGAAGGACTGTGAAAAAGGACTGATTTGTGCTATTGAATCTAGTTTCCCTCAGTCATCAAGAAAATGTTGCACATGGCACTTGTCTAAAAACATACAAGCAAACTTCAAAGTGCACTTTGTTAATGAAGTTGAAGGATGGAAAAGCTCTATGACTCTGTGGGCAAAGGATGGGGCCTCAAAGACCAAGGAGGAGGTGTAGGTCAATGACGCAGAACTCAGAGTAGGTCCAAATCACTGCTTCTTGTTCTTACTATTTTTTGGTTGTAAACTTTTGACTTGTATGGTGTTTCTTGAAAGACTATGAGGATGTACTTGACTATATGGAAAATAAAATTTTTCCTATCAAAGAGACGTTTGTAACAGCTTTGACTTGTATAAAACCAGATTTTGGAAAAAAACAACATCTTGGGTTGAAGAGGGCCCATGCAACTCTCAACCAATTTCTTGCAAACTCTTTGGGAAACCTGTTGGATTTTTGGAAAAGCCCTGAAGGAACAGTTTTTAATCAAATTAAATGGTTTTTTGCGCCAATTTATAACTCTTGAGTTAAGTTAGGGACAGTTATTCCACCTGAACTGTTACCTTTGGGTTAAAAATTGTCTTTAGAGGCAATTCATCTTATTAGGGAACAATTTGATAAATTCAAACGTAATCATGATGGCAAAGTGTGCACCAAGTCATATTCCAAGACTATGGGTTTGCCTTTTTCCCACCAAATAGGTGACCTTCTAGCATTCAGAGGATCTGTGGTACCCCAAGATGTTCATCCTCAGTGGAGGTTTGACTATGACCCTTGCAGTTCTAGTTCTGTAAGTTGGCCTAAGTTGGATTGTTCAAGTTGGATTGTTGAAATTACTATGTGATTAATGCTTTTTGATGAATGAATCCTAATTTGATAATGGTTGATCCTTTTTAATTTATCAAGTGCAATGTCAATTCAATGCTAAGCATTCCTCAGTCGTGTGAAAAAGCGAATGCAATGATCTTGGAATCTCCAGATCATCAGCAAAGTTGCCTATTAAATTACATCATTCAGAAGATTTTAAAATATTGATCAAAGCCAAGACTTGAACCTAAATTCTTAAGATCAATTAGGGGCAGGCTAAGATTGACAGATAGGGGGAAAGAACCATTTTTTTGAGCATGTTGAAAAACAACTCAAGGGGGAATAAAGGACTAGAAGGGCTCCAAATAAGAAAAGACAAAAGATTGTAAGTCTTTTCTTTTTAGATATGTTCATTTTTTTGGTTTAATTAACTTAGTTACTAACTAATTATGAATTGTTAGTCAAAGTCAGCATAATCTGAATCTGAATTTCAAATTTCAGAGGAAGAGACTGAAATTGAATTGGGGTCACTTAATTTGGAATCAGAATTCTCTTCAGAGGAAGAGAATATGCAGCAAAGCTCAACCTGAAGCTCATCTTTGGTGATTATTCATTCAATTGATCTGATTGAAGAAATGAATACTAAGTTAGTTTTCATGATAGGAACCAAACATGAAGGACCCCTCCAAATACCCAAGAAATTCCATAAGTTCTTGGGTGAGGTTTGGGATCCAATTGGAGATGGGAATGAGGATTTAGAGTCATTGCTGAATCTCTTGGTTATGAAGAACATGGTTGGTTAAAATTTAGGAAGGAAATTATTTAAACATTAGAGAAACATAAATCATGCTACATTAAGATGCTTGGTGGTGCAAAGGAGGTTTAAAAGATTAAAAAATACTTGATTTTGAAGACATCAATGAAAAGATTCCCTCCTCAAAATGGCTAGCTAAATTACATATGGGTCAAATCATAGCAGACACATATTCCACGCCTATATGTTTCATTTCATTGGTGTCAGGTGATACTAATACTCAAATAAAAAATGGTGTTACTGATCAATCAGATCCAATAATCATTTCCTTTCTAAAAAATAAACACTTGTTTCTATTAGTACTTGAGGGAGAAATGATTCCAATCCCGCCCATTGTAGCAAAGCCATGGTCCTTGATTTCTAACAAAGCCTCTGGTGGGGTTGATCATCTAAAAGATAAACTGCAAATGTATTCTAGATTATAAACATTATAGACATTGACTTCAAATCATCATTGGGTTTGATATAAATTGTAATTCTAATGCAGATAAAGAGTTCTATTAATATAAAGGGTTATCACATTTTGAACATCATTATGTTGAGTGTTTTGAGTTAAAATCATTCTATTGAGTTTTTTTGAATGAGAGTTTAATGCTAAGTCAGGTCATCATGCGTTGGACTGATTCCATCACAAGATTAAATTATGTTAAGCTTGGGATGGGATCAGCTTAACACAAGTTGAACTTTTTTTGGTGTTTTTACTTTAGGGCTGGTCAAAAGACTTGTATCTTTTTTGGAACTTTTACCTTAGGGATGGTCAAAAGACTTCTTTAATTTTTGGGCCCTTATACTATAGGGCTAGTCAAGTTGAACTTAATTTAGGGCTTGTCAACTTATTTGTATTTTTTTTGGTTTTTTTACTTTTGGGCTTGTTAAGCTCCTTGTCTTTTTTATGGTGTTTTTCCTTTAGGGCTTGTCAAGTTACTTTTCTTTTTTTGGTGTTTTTAGTTTAGTGATAGTCCAGTTACTTTTGTTTTTTCAGGTCTTTTATCTTTAGGGCTAGTCCATTGGATAGTCCATGTTTTTTTGTTTTCTATTTATTTACTTATTTTTTTGTTTTTTTTTAAACCCAAAAATCAACATTTTTTGATTTCTTTGATTTCTTTGTTGATTCCTGTTTTTTGGGAGGTTTCTTTTATTCATGGGTTATGTTAGTGCCCTTTCATTCCATTTTTTATGGGCTCACCGCAGTCCGGTGGCGTGTGGGATGCCATGTGACTACATTTTAGCCTGTACAACTCTGCACAGCTTGGATGTAGTTGTGTGGGATTTAAAATGCAGGGGGACCAGGCTAGATCAGCCGCGCAACTTTCAGCTTACTGATACCAGGAACTTTGTCCTCCTTTAGCTACAGAAAGTGATATTGGTGTTGGAATAATAATAATTCCATGAAAATTACGTAAAATGCTCAAATGGTTGATTTAGAAGGGTGTGCAAAGTTTGAGTGGTTTGGTTGGATTAAATTGATTTAAACATATTTTTCAAGAGGGGCCACAGTTTCTGCAAACAGGGGATCTTTATTGGATAAAAACCTCTCTTCAAGGGGCTCTTTTGAACTGTGTAAAAACCTTGGAACAGTGAGGTCCTAAGTGATTACTCAAAAGGGGTTTACTCAAGTGGATTGGGTGGACTGGCTGACTCACAGCAATTATGCCTGGAGGCAAGGAGGAGATAACTTACTAATTTAAGCAGACACTCCAAGAAACTTGCAGAAATTCACGGTTAAAGAGTTTCAGGACAATTGTCGGGGATATTTCTGATACTCTTCAATGGAATTCACAATGGTTTTAGAATTAATAATTATAGTATCAGACTGGGGCCATAAATCACTTTTTTATCTTGAAAAAACACTTGATCACGGATGGCAAGGGGTCTGGATGGATTACTTAAAAACTACTTGGGTTTAAACCATCTAAAAGGGGTTGTTTATATACTTTTCTGGGGTAATAAGATCATCCCAGGGCATGTAGAGAGGTTTGTGCTTGTTTTCTGGGGTTGGAAGGCTAACAAGGGCTAGTTTGGAATGAATTCTTGGTGCTGTCAACTGGAAAGCCTTTCCTGTGTCATATTTCTATGTGAAATAATTGTCAGAAATTATTTAAATATTAATTTTTTATTTTTATGGTTCAGACATATTTCCTTATTTTGTATTACTTTCTTTTGAGTTGCATGGGTAGAGGTGGGTATTTGTAAATTCTACGCCATCTTCTGTACATTTTGGTAATTTTAAATAATTTTTTGCTAGACTTCTTGGTGTTTTTGTGGTTCATAGAGACTTGGAAATCTTATTTATTTGACAACCTTCATTATTTATTCTCACAATTTATTTTCTTTAATGTTTTGATTTTCATATTTCTATGAAATTTTCTTAGATTTAAAATATCTCCCTATCCCTCAGTCAACTTTTTACATATGCATGATGTATTCATGCAAGTTTTAGCATGTTTCTGCGGTACCTGGCTGTTGGAATTAGCACGACTGATATTGACGCGCGCAGGCTTTACAGCTCCATGTGGGAATCCATCATCATTCATTTTTCATGTGTCTTTCTTGACATGCGCCTACATACTGGGTGTCAGGCATGTGTACCCTTTCCATATGAATGCGGGGCTGCATGCGGGAATTTTTCATAACACAAATCCGCCTGTAACTCCTAAACTATAAACAAAACGTCAATTCTGACTGAATTTTAGGTGCAAAACATATATGTGGCACTATGTGTGAACTATTAAAATGGCCAAAAAGTGCCATAGTGGTGCCTTGGTTTATTGGTCTTTTTCTTCTCAAATTATTTCAAAATTCAAGGAGTTTGAATTCAAGGGTGAAGTTGGTGAGTGACCTACCTATTTTTGGGTGGGAAATAAATTTCTGCAATTATATATATGTATTTCCCACTCCTTCCAATTTTATTATTTATTTTCTGTTTTTGATCTGCTTTTACATGTTGCTTTTGTCAACTAGCAAGCTGACAGCAACTCTTCAAGCCTTGTTGGGTCTTAAAAGGCTTGGATTGGACTGTGTGGCGTGCCACACGGCCACTTTTGAACCGTGTGCATGGCTCAATGAGCCATGAATTTAAAATTTCCCTTTTTTTTTATTTTTTTTCAATTTTTGTATTCTTTTTAAACTTTTTTTGGTATTTTTTTTTGTTTTTTTTTTCAATTTTTTATTTATTTTTATTCAATTTATTCATTTTAATTATTTCATTTTATGTTACTTTTTCTTGTAAACTGTTTCCAGTTGGGAATGGTCATTCCCAACTCTGCAGGTTTCAAATGGCTGCTCAAGTCTCAGATGAGCTGTGAAACATTCCCCACAACCCATTTTGGGTGGTGAAAGGTTTGTGCTGGGCTGCAACTTTAACACTGTCCTTTCAATAAATATGAAAAAAATGGTTCTTATGGATATATTCATAATGTTTTTTCTTGATTTTTATATTTATTTTCTTGGTTTTTAATGAAAATAGAATTGAAATAATGAAAAAAAATCTAAATTGAATGGAGCAATCAAACGCTTGGCACTAATCCTTAAGACAGAGCAATTTCTCAATTTTTCTTGGTTTGAGTGATGATTTCTGCAGGGAAAAAATCCAAGAAAATTTGGAGAAAACTTGCTTGGAAGCTGCACTGGTAGCAAAAACTGCAAGATATAACCAACCCAGGGGATCAGTTGGAGGAGAGATAAATTTTAATTTCATTTTCTTAAGGAATGGATTCAGTTGATGAAGTAGGGTAGTTTGGACTGACTGAAATTATTCTAAATAGGGTAAAAAAATGTTTTTACAGGGATCAGATGGAGGAATGAATAAAGGATGATACATACAGTAGAACTTGTCCTAACCCATACTTGTGAAACCCATAGCTTGCGCAAACCCATGGTAAAATTTATCCACCAAATTGGTGCTCACCAAAAGTTGGCTCTGGCACAAGAGCCAAGTTGGAGTCTCTGGCTGGCCAGTGACTTCATGTCACCATCCAGTCCCCTTTTCTGGCCAATTGAACCCCTTTATGGGAAAATTCCCTTCACCAGTGAATATTCTTGAGTTCACCTCACTTTACATCAAAAAGAAAATATGATTCACATTTTATTAACCATGGTGGAAAATGAATTTCTTTTGTAGTTCCCCAATGAAAAAACCTGAATTCACTTGGATTTTCACATTGATTCAACCAGGATTTGCTTGAAATTTTGTATGGAACAAAAAAATTCCAACTAAAGATTGCATATTTTGATATCCCAGCTACAATTTCAGTGATTGATATCTTCATCAATTCAATTACTGCTTCATTCTGATTAATTTCAGTATTCATAGAAAAAAATTTATTTAACAGTTTATTTCTTATCAATTTTTTTGTAAAACTACAAAGTCTATATTAAAAATTTCATTGGTGTTTTTCCAGTCTTTCACTTGTGTTTCAAATCTGGTTGCATTACTGAAAAATCAGCTCCAAATCATTTTTAGTTTATCCTTCATGAAACTTAAATGGATAGAAACTAATACTTAAGCTCAAAATTTTCATAGGTTTTTTATGAAAAAAATACTAATTTTATAGCACTTCAAAATTTCAATCAGAAAGAATATTAATGATGTATAATCCAAAATGATAAAATATATGAGGGAGGATATTTCCAAATAATTTGCCATAGAATTGAATTAGCAAGCCACAAAATTTAAATTTAAATTCATACATTAACAGGAACATGCTAACAATGCAGCAGATACATTACTACAAAATTTTTCAGAATATAAATCACAAAACTTTCTTTACAGAAATATATGATATATAGAACAATCTATACTAAATTTTCAATTTTACACATTGATATTTATAAGTTACCTTTTAACTTATATTAATGCATTTTCATAAAGATATGACTTACAAGTTCATAAACACAAGCAAAAAAAAACATGAAAGAAATAAATACTGTATACTGCTCATACATCAGGGGCAATAGCCAAAAATGCAATTTAATTCATTACCATTGTAAAAAATCAGGATAGGTCACTGATAAATTTTCATTTTAGTATATTCTTATTAGTTTATAACATACCATGCATGCAAATATTAAAAACAATCACAATCAAACTAAACCTCAGCTCATACTGGTTAATTCCATCAAAGGACTTTGCTTGATGCTCAATTGATTGTGTCCTTCTTGTTTTGAGTTTTGAGTTTGAGCTCTGGCTGAGAAAATTAGAGATGAGGAGGAAAATTGTTATGAGTCCAAGATGAGTGGATCTTAACAGTCAAAGGGGGCACTCTGGTTCCAAGGCAGGAGGAACAGATCGTTTCATTCACTTGTAAACTTGCAGCTAAAGTAGACTTACTACAAGGAGGTCAAACCAGTGGTTGACAAGATGAGAGACTAAAATGGATAAAGTATGTTTAAAGCACAAGTAGGATAGTCACAAGAGCAAATTTTAAAAAAGTACAAGTTTTCAATGGATATTCACTCACATGGACTACACTTAAAATGTTAGTGATATGATAAGGCATCTAGGATTAGAGATAAAGAACCCACAAGGACTGTGACTACTTAGCACAGTACAAAGAGGTCACTACACAATAACACTCAAGAGAAATCATGGAGGAAGGCCAACAGGATTCAGGATAAAGATGTTGCTAGACATATAAATAAACAGTATAGAATAAAGAACACACTAGACATGAACACTCAAGAGCAGAAATCAATTGATGAAATATAAAGCTAAAACTAGTAATATTGCACTCTAGCTTGAGGCAACACTTGATCCAGACAAGATTTTCAACACACCCCCTTGCCTTAAGCTAGAGGGAATTAAAAGTACCAAGAGAGATGAAGGGCCTTTACAAGTAGCAACCAGATCTGGTTGAATTCTATAATACAAAGGAAGGTTTTGGAGCAGTGAAGATGAATTAATAAGACAAAAAGAGATGATACAACAAATAGATGATTATCTAAGTTAGTAAAGGATTGATATGTTAGAATTATGGCCAGCAATTAGCTTAGGCAAATGAGCATTATTTAAAGAAAAAGAAATGCTGGACACTGGGTGTCAATATTGGCTAATGGGGCTCTCACAATGGGGCAATATGTTGGATGAATTTGATTGGAATGATGAATGAATGGATGGAAAACAGCAGGGAGAAGGGCTTCTTAAGTACAAAAGATTGGCCTCTTGTGAGCCCATGATACAACAAGCCAAAAGGCAAATTTTCCGCCCCAAAAGACCTATACAGGCTCTACTAGCCTTGTTACTAGGTTGGGATTACATCAGCCCGCGTGGCGTCAGTTCCTGAACCCTTACGACCGGCCTATTCCGGCCCATTCCAGTGTTTCCACCATTACGGGGCTGAACCAGCCCCTTGCTGTTCAATCCCCTTGGCTGGTTGTCCGTTAAAACCAGCCATGAGGACCTCATTATGTTGTTTACGGGCTGGTTGCCTCATGCAGCCAGCCCCTGGCCTCTCAAATGGGACAGGTGGGACCCAGGGCACACCTGGGTCCAGTCTCAGACTCACATGGCTGTGACCAGCGGACATGCTGTCCCCCCCCTCTTTCTCTCAAATCACTGGTGGGGGCAATCAAATCCCCTCACCAGGGGACCTGGGGGTTGATACCCCCAGGGCGTTGTCAAGAAAGTTGGCCTGGGAGGTGATCAGGTCCCCCAAGGCCCATCGCTCCTCCCCCTTGGTAAAGGGGGGGGAGAGCCAGCTCGCCCCCATCCCCCTTGCGAAGGCAAGCAAGGGGAGGGGGAGCAAGCCGGGGCCGCAAGCCCCGGCTCCGCAGCGCTGGTTGCCCAGCGCAATCAGCAGGGCCCGCGCGGGTTGTCGGGCCCCGCGTGGGCCATACCAAGGAACACAGGCGGCCCCAAACGGGCCACAAAGCCAGCAGCGGCCCCAAGCGGGCCCCAACGCCAGCAGCGGCCCCAAGCGGGCTGCGACGCCAGCAGCAGCCCCAAGTGGGCCGCGATGCCAGCAGCGGCCCCAAGCGGGCTGCAATGCCAGCAGCGGCCCCAAGCGGGCCGCAACACGGGGGCGGCCCCAATGGGCAGCCCCAAGCCCGAATTGTGAGAATTACATACTTTGGCGGGCCAGCCCGTCTGGCCAAGTATGTCCATAATAAAGCTTGGGCCCTTATATGCCCAAATAAGCCCATCTGGCTTGGGTGGCCTGTGAGGGCCGGTGTCCCAAAAGACCATAAAAATTTGTTTTGGCGCCCAAATGCCCAAAACCAATAACACCCACATAGGCCCACATGGCCCACGTGATGTCCAATGGGCCGTGGAGGCCCATTTTTGCATCCCATTTGGATTACACACTCCTATGCATATTACCTGAGTGCATCCGAATTTTAACACACGCCCTTAATCCAAAAGGGATGCCATACGCATACTAGACACAAAACCTTCATGTTTGTTCCTATCTAATGCCTTAGTTAAGATATCCGCAATCATTGCCCCAGTAGGAATGTACCATAACACTATCTCTTTGCAGTTAACTGCATCCCGTATATAGTTACAATGAACATCAATATGTTTTGTTCTAGAATGGAACACTTGATTTTCTGCCAACGCAATGGCACTCTGGTTATCAGAATACAAAAACGCAAACCCTTGTGGTTTATGAGTATCCTCTAAGACCTTTCTCAACCATTTTGCTTCCTGTGAAGCTGAAAAGTACGCTCTTTACTCTGCTTCTGTTGACAAAAGACTTATTTCTGACACCTTTTTAGACATCCAAGACACTAGATTTTTTCCTAAGAAGAATACAAAACCACTTGTTGATTCCCTAGTGTTACCAACTTCCCAACTTGCATCAGAATAACCAACCAAGTAAAAGTTGAATGAATTTGAAAACTTCAGTCCCAGACTGCTTGTTCCTTTAAGATACCTCATAACTCTCTTAAACGCTGACCAATGCCTCATGCATGGTTTCTTTAAGTGTTGGGACAAAATACCAATTGCATTAGTAATATCTGGCCTTGTACACTGCCCCAAATAATTCAAAAATCCAACAGCTGATCTATAATCATTCCCAGATTGAACAAACTCTAGATGCTCTTCATCTGGAGACTTTTCTAACCAAATGTTAGACTGTATTGGAGTACCAAACTCCTTTGCATCTTCTAAGCCATACTGCTTAAGTAGAGCTGACACATAATGGTTCTGATCCAACCTGATCCCATTCTTGCTTTCCTAAATTTCATTCCCAGCACCCGCTGTGCCAAACCAAGATCTTTTATCTTGAACTCCTTTTTGAGTGTCTCCATGACGCCCTCCTTACCGTTCCCAATAATGATAATGTAATCAAACCATACAAACAAAATTGCATCCTTTCTCACAAAGAGACAAGGGTCAGCCAAACTTGTTTTGAAACCAATCTCTATCAGTTTCATGCTCATAGTATTATACCATGAACTAGCTGCTTGCTTCAATCCATACAGGGATCTACACAGCTTGAGGACATACTCCCCTTTATCTTCTGAGATAAAACTTCTCACACAGATTTTATTCATAGTTTCTCACTTGGTCTCAAACAGCCATTCCTTGAAACCATCAGGAATTGACATATAAACAGTATCTTCCTCTCCAAGTTTTTCATTCAATTATGCAGTCACAAAATCAGCCTGTCTGATTTCTTCACCCAACTCCACTGCCAAAGCAATGATGTACCTGAAGGTGGACAGCCTTCCAGTTGAAAGAAAGTCTCCTGGTAATCAATACCCTCTCTCTGTTTGAAGCCCTATGCAACGCATCTAGCCTTGAACGTCTTCAAAACTCCATTAGTATCAAACTTCTTTGTTAACACTAATCTAGACCCAACAATGGTCTTTCCTTTTGGAACTGTCATACTGACACCAAACTCAGTCTAACCCTCAGGCCTGATCTACTTTCTCAGGAACTTCAATTTCAGGGCTCAGGGGACTTACATCAATATGTCTCCAGTAACTATATACCTCAGGATCTTCATGCAGTACATACCTACATATAGTCTAACCTCATACTATACACAGATAGACTCCATAGGCTTGCACATACTCAATATCCCAGGCTCTACACTACCTCTCTGTCTAACCCATACCTCTGTGGGTTACCTCTCTGTCTAACCCATACCTCTTTGGGCTATCTCTCTGTCTAACCCATACCTCCTCTGTGTGGTTTATCCTTTGGGAATCTTTATGTACATCCTCTTGCAGATTGTATTACATACTCTCTCTACTTATTACATAGTGTCATGACCCCCATGTACACTGTACATCCTCCAACTGTACTCTCCCAACTTATACAGCTCAGACCTGGAACCTTGCCCCAATGTAGAAGCAGCCTAACCTAATGTAGTAGCATACCTGATCAGCCCTCTCTGTTACTTAGACTGTTCCCATGACATCATATTTATAGTCTGAGCCCCAATCACTTGTACCTCTGTTGTAGTTCCAACCTCTTGTCTATTTAAACAGGCCTCTTCTTCCCTCTTCCTGATGGTTCCCCAAGAAATCAGTTTACTACTTCTTACTAGGAGATCTTTCCCAGCAAGTTTCATTCAGCACCCTTCAACCCAATCCTCCTCTGCTCCTTGTAGCCTGTTTCAGTAACCTTGCCCCCAAGCCTACTGTGGGTAGAGACCCCTCTGTGCCAAGCCCTGCTTGCATGTCAGCAGCCCTTGTGACATTAAACTGATTTCTTCCCCAATAACACCTTCTTCACCAACCACACTCCCTATCCCTTTTAGACAGCATCAAATCTTGCTATTGATTTGTGGAAATTTTTGTTTGCTTTATCTCTTTCCCAACCTTGAACTTGGCTATTTTATTTGTGGCCATTTTTATTGCTTCCCTTACCTTACTGTCAAAACTACTCAAAAGACCCAGCTCTCCACCCTCTAAGTATCACTTCAATGCTTTGATGCTTTGACACTTTGACGCTTTGACGCTTCAACACTTTGACGCTTTGACAATTTGACACTTTGACGCTTCAACACTTAGACAAGGTATAGTAACTAGTATTTGACTGTCCCCTAAAGGTAATCAGAGGAAGAAAAAATTCTTTTTTTCTTTTTAATTATTTTATTCTTGTTCCAAGGTGAAGAACAACTTTTGGGTAACTAATTATTCTTATAAGTAAGAATGCCCCCACAACGAGCTCTCTTTTCTCACATTTCTAGCCCAGCAGTCACCCGTAGCTTCAGGGGGAGAGGTGCCACTGAACCTACTGAACATTCTACCCCTAGATCTCGTGGAACAGTTAGGACCTTTTCTAACTTGGCTGCACCAATGGTTACCACTTCCACCCCTATGGATACAGGTTTATTGGAACCTATTCCCCAAGTATCCCTTTCTACTATTCCTTCTTCTGACAATGCTAACCTCCACAAAGTCACAGGTCAGTTTCCAAGCCCAGGTTACCATGGTTTGGACTCCCCTGCCTATGATGCAAGCATTTTCCCAATCCCAGGAGAAGGTGAGGAAGATGAAGAGGATGAGGACTCAGGATTTGATTCCAGAATCTTGAGTGGCCTGGGATCACCATCCCCAGAGGGTAATCCTAGTCAAACTTCTAATGCAACAGCAGTTCCTTCACCTTCCCCACACACCAACCTTCCTTCCACCACTCAGGTTCCTTCAACTGACCCTGCCCTGCTGGCCATTCTTCAGCAAATGACCACTGCAATGAATCATCTTTCTAAACCTGGTGACCATGGACCCTCTTCTAACTTCATCTATCAATGCCCCAGATAAATTTGATGGAACTAACCCAACCAAGCTTAGACCCTTCCTTCAAGCTTGTGAACTCATTTTTGCAAATGATGAGAGAGTTTTTGCTAATGACAGAAAGCAAGTATTTTTTACAGTCTCTTACCTTTCAGGAAATTCCAGTCAATGGATCCAACCCTATCTTGCTCACATTGTTAATCATGAGCCAGATTTCATACTTAACTCCTGGCTCCTATTCACTCAACAGCTTCATACCCTTTTTGGGGATTGTCTGGAAATCCAGCGTGCTGAGAAGGAGCTAACCCTTCTTAAGATGAAAGACAGTGGTTATGCTACTAACTATATCACTGAATTCAGGACACTTATGACCAAGGTCTCTGGATGGGGTGATAAAGCCTTTTTCTTTCATTTTAGACAGGGTCTCCCAGCCAGATTACTCGAGCAACTAGCAGGTTATGATGGACCTCAAGAAACCTTGCAAGACCTAATGGATATTGTTCTTAAGTATGATACTTGTTACCATGAAAGGATCCGGGAGAAGTCCTTCACTCTCCCTCAGACCTCAAGACCTGGACCCAGTCTTCCCAATCCTCAGAAATTTCAACAGACCAGCCAACCAGGTAGGTTCAAGGGGAAACCAAAGACAACCCCTACTAATTGTACTCCAACCTATGTTCCCAATCCCAATGTGGGAGAGGATGGACACCTCAAGGCTGGATAAAAAGCTAGGAGAGAAAGAGAGGGTTTGTGTAACTACTGTGGAGGAACTCACAAAATTAGCCTCTGCAGGAAAGTCCAGATTTTAACCCTGGCCAGAAGCCCAATCCTATGAAACCCAAACAGGGAAAAGACTAGATGATGGAAATGTGGTACTCCTTGACCATCACCCTCCCAATATTCGAGTACAAACCTTGGAAAGGAAAGACTCTAACCCTCCTTCTAAAGACTTATGTTTTTTTTGCTTGTCCAATAACCAGGCTTACAGTGTACTTGTTGACTCTGGAGAAACTCAATCTGTTATTTCAAAATCTATGGTTTCAAAGTTTTCTCTGTCACCCAAACCTCTGACCACTCCTATCTTCTTATTTACCTTCAGTCCTTCTGACTCACCTTCACAGGAAATCACCCATAAGGTTTACTTCAATTTCTCTTTGCCCTCTTTTCCCAACTTAGAATGGGATTTCTTGGTCGTTAATACTCCCCCCAAAGAAGAAATTATTCTAGGTATTGACTTCCTCAATTTCTGGAACCAAGAGGTAAATTGGCAACTGGGATTGATCACCCCAAGACACCAACCAACTTTGGATCATTCCTCTTCCGTTGAACTCTCCTTGGCCACTACTTCTTTTCCGCCAGTGAACCTGCAGGTCACTGCTCCTGTCCCCTTTCAGAATCTATGCACTCGCAACACTCTCCTTTGAGTTCAACAACTACTTCTGTGAACAGGATATTCTTTGGAAATTCTCTGAAATTCTTGGAGGATATGGAGGATAATCTATCCATTCAAGTTTTGCGTATGATTATTTCCACTTCTGACTCTGACCCAAAGCAGGCTACTGCAGAAGGTTTGGATGAAGATGAGGAAACTGATGAGATTGAAACTGTGATGGAGAGAGTTCCTGATGCTTATCATGCCTTTTTAGATGTTTTTTCCAAGGTCAAAGCTGATAAACTCCCTCCTCATTGCGCTTATGACCATCATATTGAACTGGAAGGCCCTATGCCTCCAGTTGTGCCTATCTACTCCCTCAGTCACCATGAGAAGGAGGCCCTAAAAGCCTATATAGTGGAAAATATAGAGAAAGATTTCATTTGCCCCAGCACTTCCAGCACTGGAGCACCTGTCCTCTTTGTAAAAAAGAAGGATGGTGGTTTGCAATTGTGTGTTGAATATCGCAAACTCAATGCTGTGACTCAAAAGAACTGGTATCCCATTCCTCCCATGACTCACTTATTAACAGTCTTTTCTGGTTCTACCATTTTTTTCAAAATTGACCTCAGGGATGCTTATAATCTCCTTCGAATTAAGGAAGGGGATGAACATCTCACAGCATTAAGAACTCAGTTTGGGAGTTTTGAATATTTGGTAATGCCTTTTGGACTCACCAATGCTCCTGCCTCTTTTCAATGTCTTGTTAATGAAATTTTTGCAGACCTTCTGACCATCTGTGTGGTGGTATACCTTGATGACATTCTTATTTTTTCCAAAAACTTAACAGAACATACAGCTCATGTGTGTGAAGTCTTGACTTTGGAAGAACAACTTATATGCAAAAGCTTCTAAGTGTGAATTTCATGCCTCCTAAGTGGACTATCTAGGATATTTCATTTCCAGAAGTGGCATTGAAATGGACAACTCCAAGGTCCAGAAGTTCTTGGACTGGCCACCACCAACAAACAAAAAGGCCTTGCAGCAGTTTTTGGGTTTTTATAATTTTTATCGCAGGTTTATCATTAACTATTCCAGAAAGGTGCACCTCCTCACTGCTCTAACTGGGGCAGATCCCATCTTTCCTTTATCCCCAGGGGCTTTGCAGCAGTTTGAGGACCTCAAGGTAGCCTTTACTAAAGCTACTGTACTCAGACATTTTGATTTTTCCTTACAAACCTTTTTGGAGACTGATTCCAGTGACTATGCCCTGGGGGCTGTCCTCACCCAAGTCTCTCTTGATGGATCCAAGAACCCAATTGCTTTTGACAGCAGAAAATTGGGTAGTGCTGAACTGAACTATGAAATCCATGATAAGGAACTCCTGGCCATTGTATGGGCCATCAAGATCTGGAGAGCTTACTTCCTCAGTCTTTCTTCTCCCTTTGAAGTTCTCACTGATCACTTTTCTCTTAAATATTTCATGACCTCCAAAGTCTTGACTTGTCACCAAGCCCGTTGGGCTGAGTTTCTGTCTGAATTTGACTTCACTATAGTCTATAGACCTGGAAAGAAATCAATAGTGCCTGATGTCTTGTCACGTCAAGACAAAGTTTATCCCAAAGGGGGGATGCCCTATGCAGAAAAGAATCCAGCAAATGTCAAACAACTCTTGAAACAGACTGACTTTGAACCTTCTAGAATTTTCTTTATCTCTCCAAAACAGGTTGACAAACAATTGGAAACCTTAATTCAGTCCCAGATCTCTAACAAATCAATCCAGCAGATTATTCAGAAGCTACATAAAAAGGAACAAGTAAAGAGTTATCTTATAGACCCAGACACTGGACTCCTTATTTTCCAAAATAGGATAGCAATCCCCAAGGAGGACAAACAACTCCAACTTGAAATACTTTGAAAAAGACATGACTCTCCTCTCTCTGGCCACCCTGGACAAGAAAAAACAGCTGATCTAGTCAAAAGAGATTTCCACCGGAAAAATATGACTTCCTTTATCAAAGATTATGTTTCTTCTTGTTACCTTTGCAGCAGAATCAAAGCCAGTCACCACAAAAAGTTTGGACTCCTCCAACCCTTACCAATTCCAGATTCTCCCTGGACTTCACTCTCTATGGACTTCATCTCACAACTGCCACTATCCAATGGATTTGACTCAATCCTTGTGGTAGTTGATTGTTTTTCAAAAATGTAACTCTTTATTAAAACCAGAACTGATAGCTCCTCTGTGGAGTTAGCTAACGTACTAATTTCTCATGTTTTTACTAAACATGGCCTCCCAACTGACATTGTTAGGGACAGAGGATCTTTATTTGTTTCTTCCTTTTGGAAAATTGTATGTGAAAAATTACAGATAAAAAGAAATCTTTCCACAGCTTATCACCCTGAAACAGATGGACAGACGGAACGAGTAAATCAGATCCTAGAAAAATTTCTTAGGATGTATGTCAGTTATCACCAAGACGACTGGGATACCTGGATCCGCCTTGCTGAATTTGCTTACAATAATTCCACTCACACTTCTACTAAGCAATCTCCTTTTTTCACCATCTATGGACAACACCCCAACTTTGACAGTCTCCATGTAGTAGATGATCAACCTGCCAGCCACTACATAACCAAGATTCACCAGAATCAGAGGTTATTGGGTATTGAACTGGAAAAGGCAATTAAAACCTACAAAAGATATGCTGACCTAAAAAGTGTTGATTGAGTGGATGAAGTAAAAGGATATATAACATTGGAGGAACTGGAAACATTCTGAACAATGACAACGGCATGAGTTGAGATGAGAGAAAAGAACAAGTGAGAAAATGAAAGAACAATTCAAGGATTGAATGAATAGAACAGAAATCATACCAGACAGTAGAAAGGTTGAACTTGAGGTGCCTGGAGAATGGAGTGTGAGAATTGTATCCGATTGAGTTGAGAATTGAAGTATGAGGTTGAGTCAAGATTTGATTGAGTGAGTTATTGAGTGAGTATAGCGAGTAGGTGACGTTGAGGAACAGAGAGCGTTGAGTTAAGAGAAAAGAACATGAAGAACAGAAAAGGTAGAGAAGTAGAAGATGAAAAAGAACAAAAAAGAAAAGAAAGAATTGAAACTAAGAAAAAGATCAATGGAGTGAGATTCCATTGTGAGAGCCGGTAAAGACCGTTAGTCATTGAGTCGAGTAAGCTTGAATTCCCCGGACGTGGTCTGGGGATGTGCGGGTTACTGCGCGACCTGACAGAGCCGCTTACTGCGCAATCTGACAGAGCCGCTCAGAGGAATTTGATTATCTGACACCCCTTGTGGCTGGTAGGATTTCGAGGTAGTTGAAGTGAGGATTGATGACCCGGAGGAGTTTGGAATGTTGAGTCCGGGGTAAAGCTTTTGTTAGGCCGTCGGCTAACATCTCTTCTGATGGTATGAGCTTGATCTCAAGGTTATTGGCTTGTAATTCCTCCCTGATCACCTTTGTTTTTATGTTGATATGTCTAGTTTTGGAGTTGCAGCCGAACTTTTTCAGTTTGTCATCTAAGCCCTTGTTATCAATGTGATGAATGCTTGGTTGAGTGTGCTTTGTCCACATTTCTGACACAAGGCTTCTCATCCGAATTGCCTCAAGAAAAGAGTCGACTAATGGATTGAGCTCCGCTTTGGTGGTGGAGTGCGTAACATTTCTTTGGCAATAACTACTCCATGCAACAGGAGATCCAAACAGAAGAGTCAGGTGGCCAGATTGGGAATGTCTGGTTTCGAGGTCATCATTCCATGTTGCGTCACTGAAGCATTGAAGTTGAGTGTCGCAATGTTTTACTTCCAGAACCAGTGAGAGTGACCTTGTGGCCTTCAGGTACTTCCAGCCCGCTTCACTTCGCGCAAATGGTTTATTCCGGGCCGTTTGCAAAACCAAGCTAAGCTTGAGACCGCGTAGCTGATGTCTGGTCAAGTCAGGCAGGCAATATAGTTCATTAAGAACACCGCCGACCTGTAATTGATGTTTAGTGCTTTCAACTCTTCCTGTTCATCAACGGTAGCAGGTCTTAAATTGAAATTGGAGGTTAGAGGAATGGAGGAAGGACGGCAATCAGTTAACTTCAGCTCTTCAAGCCCGTGGTCAATGTGATTGGGTTGAGAGAGATAAATTTTATTATCGGATTTTGAGTATTTCATCCCAAGGATGGTGTTGGGATCATGAGCTGAAGAGTTCGGAAATCGTTGCAAAAAGTTTTCCTTGAAGTTGGAACCGAGACCTATCAAGATGAGGTCCTCTACGTGGAAGAATATCATAGAGCGAAATGACGGATTTAAATAGAGACAAGGATCCGATGACGACTGATGGAATCCTTGACTGGAGAGCCACGTCATGAGGGTATTGAACAAGTTGAGTGGAGCTTGCTTAAGCCCGTATAAGGACTTTTTGAGTTTCAGGTATTTTGATTTTCTCTTTGATCCTTTTGGAGTTTTGATGATGACGAGTTCCTTGAGGGGAGCATGAAGGAAAGCGCTCTTCACGTCGAATTGAGTAATTGGAAGTGAGTGATAAAGACCATAAAGGAGCGCGATCCTGAGGGAGGCAGCTTTGCCAGTTGGGGAGAACGTATCTTGGTAATCAATCCCGTAGATCTGATCAAATCCCTGTACGCACAGTCGACTCTTGTATATCAGGGGATCTCCGTGACAGTTGTCTTTGAGGTGGTATACCCAAGTCGTGTTGAGAGGATTCGCGGGTTCGGGACCGTCGTAGTCTTCCCAGACTTCCATTCTTTCTATGCCGCCCAGTTCTGCATCCATTGACAAGTCCCAGTTTTTGTGATCCTTGCACTTCTTGGCCTGTTCGAAAGATTTTGGAACGTAGTAGTGGTGATATCCATAGCGATTGGGTGGATTGAGTGTTGACCCATCACGAAGTATCCAAGAGGGAATTAGTTTGTCTGCAATTTCCTGTGATGAGTGAGAAGATTGATTGTTCGCATGTTCGACAGCTTCCGCCAAGGGTGGACTTTGATTGACTGATTCTGTATAATTGGTAGTGACAGGAGGGATATTATGAGAACAATCAAAATTTAGGAAGGGAAGATCAATTTCAAGAGGAGGGTTGATTTCAGGAGGGTTTGCTGCAATGGGAGTTTGAGGTAGAGACTTGATTATCTTGATGTGTTTGGAGGAGATGATGTGATTGTCAGAATTTAGGATGCGATAGGACAGGAGGTCAGGGTTGAATCCTACAAGAGTTCCCTCCAGTCCGCGTTCTTTAAGCTTATCCCCACGAGCCCTCTTCAGATTCAAGTAAGCTACCCTGGAACCTAAAGGTTGAAAGTAATCCAGGGGCAGCATCTTGTTCGTGAAAATTTTGTAAGGGGATTTCTCATTCGCGTTTTTGGGGATCTGATTGAGCATGAGAGTGGAAGCTTTGGCCACTTCAGCCCAGAGGTTGTGTGGTAGTTTTGACGATCGGAGCACAGTTCTGATGGACTCGGCAACCGTCCGATTGGCACGTTCGACTCGTCCGTTGTGTTTGTGATGGTACGGTTCCGTTACGATGTGTTGAATGGCATTCTCTTGAAAGAATGAGATCAGTTCTCGAAAGGTGAATTATCCTCCGCCGTCTGTACAAATAGTGGCTGGAAAGCAACCTCGTTTTTGTTTCTTGAATCTAAGAATGGATAGAATTTGGGGACAGGCGTCAGATTTAGAGCTGAGAGGAATTGCAGATAAATACCCGGAATTGCTATCAATGATGGTCATAATATACCTCATCCCGTTGCGGGATTCCGGATTGATTGGACCCATCAAGTCAATATGGAGTTTTTCAAAGGGTTTAGTGGCGTGATTTGCTTTGGAATTGAAAGGTGTTTTCGTGATCTTCGAGAAGATACAGTCAGCGCACTAGAAAGAGTCAATCAGAGAGTGAGGAATTTCGGGGAAGACATTTCTTAGACGGTGAGGGCTTGCGTGCCCGAGAGATTGATGAAGATAGATAAGCTTGTCGTGATCAATAGTTTTCTGTGTGAGATAACTAATTTTGGAGTTATTTCCAATGGATTGAGGGAGGTTGAGGGAAAAAAGGTTGTCTCAAATGAATCCTTTGAACGCAAGCGTTCCATTGTGATGCACCTGGAAGGAGTTGCAGTGAGCTGAGACCGAGCATTGTTTTTCTGCAACCAGGATTCCAGGACTAATAAGGTTGATGACAAGATTGGGAACAAACAGGCAGTTGGAAAGTCGGATAAGAAAATTCCTCCAGGCAAGGACAACTTTGCCTTTTCCTTTGATGGGGAGATTGGCGCCATCTTTTCTGGTGCTGATGTGTTCGCCATTGCATTCTTGCATCGAGGTGAAGTATTGGGAGGAGTTGAACATATGGCATGAGGCCCCCGAGTCCAGGATGATTTGGTGGTCGGTGTTGACTTTGTTGATCCATGTGGTTAGGAGAGCGTGGTAGTGGGCGACTTCATTGCTTTTGGGTTTCTTTTGCACTCTCCATTTGGCTTGAGCATCCTTCCACCAGTCCAGAGCCAGTTTTTCATGTTTGTGCCAGCAATGTTCCTCGGGATGATCAGTGACAAAGGGGTTGTGATATCCCTGACGGCATCGTTGAGGTTTGGAGGTTGAGGGTTTTGAATTGTTCGTGACCAATGCGGTTTCTTGGACAGGAGTCTCAGTGAGTTTTGACTTTGATTCATTATCCAACTGCGTCAAGTGATTTAGGACTAAGTCAACCGTAACTTCCTTGTCGGAGTGCATGATCTGCTGACAAAGCGAGTGAAGCGACTGAGGGAATTTAAAGAGAACCAGATATGCTAAGATGTCCAAAGGGAGTTTGATGCCGACGTCCAGCATTTTCTTGAGAGCGATTTTTATCTCGGTAATGAAGGCTGAGATGGCTTCGGGTTTGAACGGGTGGTAGAGGAAGTCGTTAAAGACTCAAGCTTGGTTTGCAGTTTGAGACAATGCAAATCTTTCCTTAATTGTTTTCCATAGGCCTTTAGCGGAATTGATGTTTTCGGGGTTTACCACATTGTTGTGAGTGATGGTGTCGATTTTGGAAAGAATAATTACTCGTGTTTCGAGGTTGTCTGGGGGCTAAGAGTTTTGGAGTCATCATTGAGAATTTCTTTGGTACCTTTGAGTTCGAGCAAGATCGTAATCTTATCTTTCCAAATTGAGTAGTTTTCATCTGTCAGATTAGGAACGGCTTCAAGAGCGGCCTTGAGCATGATTTGTCGAAAGCCGTCCATGTTGCCAAGTCCCTCCATTATATTGCGCGGTTGAGTCGTTGTGCAATTCGGCTTTTAACCGTGTTGATTGAGTGGATGAAGTAAAAGGGTTTATAACATTGGAGGAACTGGAAACATTCTGAACAATGACAACGGCATGAGTTGAGATGAGAGAAAAGAACAAGTGAGAAAATGAAAGAACAATTCAAGGATTGAATGAATAGAACAGAAATCATACCAGACAGTAGAAAGGTTGAACTTGAGGTGCCTGGAGAATGGAGTGTGAGAATTGTATCCGATTGAGTTGAGAATTGAAGTATGAGGTTGAGTCAAGATTTGATTGAGTGAGTTATTGAGTGAGTATAGCGAGTAGGTGACGTTGAGGAACAGAGAGCGTTGAGTTAAGAGAAAAGAACATGAAGAACAGAAAAGGTAGAGAAGTAGAAGATGAAAAAGAACAAAAAAGAAAAGAAAGAATTGAAACTAAGAAAAAGATCAATGGAGTGAGATTCCATTGTGAGAGCCGGTAAAGACCGTTAGTCATTGAGTCGAGTAAGCTTGAATTCCCCGGACGTGGTCTGGGGATGTGCGGGTTACTGCGCGACCTGACAGAGCCGCTTACTGCGCAATCTGACAGAGCCGCTCAGAGGAATTTTATTATCTGACAAAAAGAAGTGACTTTCCTGCCTCATTTGCTGTTGGAAACAAAGTTTTGCTCTCTTCTAAAAATATCAAAACTAATCTTCCAACTCATAATCTCTCAGAGCAATCGTTAGGTCCTTTTTTGATTACAGAACAGATTGGGAAAAGTTCATTCAAGCTTTAACTCCCTCAGCAATGGTCCACCATTCACCCTGTATTCCACTCCTCCTTACTAAAGCCATATCAGGACAACTCACTATCCTCTAGGCACCAACCACCAACTGAGCCAGTTAAAATTGATGGTGAAGAAGAATGGGAAGTGTCTCAGATATTGGATTCCAAACTTAAGAGAGGGAAATTATTTTACTTAGTTGAATGCAAAGGCTTCCAGAATGACAAGGATCGCACTACTTGGGAACCTCACTCTAATCTTACCAACTGCCCTGCTTTACTTCAAGACTTCCATACACTCTACCCTTCAAAACCAAAGACATTCTTAAAAGAAAAACAATATAAACCTTATTCTCCTTTTCAAAAAAATAAATAATAATTAATATCAATAAAATGATAAAAATAAATATTCTTTCCCCCTTTCCCTTTTTCAACCTTAACAAAAAAAAATAATCAATTACTCCCCTCCAAAGAAAATATAAATAAATAAACAATAAAATAAAACAAATTTCATATAAACAACTTTTTAGATAGCTTCAAACATCAATTCTTCCAACTCTTTCACTCTAGACATCCAAGTATTTACTAATTTCAACTTTGCAACTTGATAAGAATTTTGCCCCCTTATAGTAGTCCCTACTTCAAAAGTATGTCCAGCTAAAGCCAAAATATCAGCTAGTCTTTTCTTTATCTCTAAAACTTTTTTCTTTCTAGCTTCTAAAAATCCATACTTATCCTTTCTTATCTCACTACCCCAACCCTTCTTTAAACCTTCCTGAAAATTTGAATTTAAAGTCCTAGAATTCCTACTATAAATCTCCAAAGAATGATTGACTTGATCTTCATTTAAAACAGAATCTTCCCTGAATCTTCTTGCTTCCATCATCTCCAACAACCTTTCTCCATTTTCCAATTCCTCCAACCAGACCTCAGTTTCACCTCTTTTTTCAATTCCTCCTGTCTTCCACCACCTTCATCTTCACCTCCAAATCCTTCATCTTGTTCCTTAAATCCTCTAACTCCAAAGAGTCAACTGACCTTCCCCCTTCTTTGACGATGATCTCTCTACCTTTTCCTTTGCCTGTCCCTTTAGTAGCTTCTCTATCTTCATCCATATCACTCAATTCCATCTCCAAACTCCCTTTGGCTTCTTCATTGTTGTCCCCACTTTGACAATCTGCTTTGACGCTTTGACGGTTTTCTTTGACGCTTTGACGGTTTTCTTAGACGCTTCAACGTTCGACGCTTCGACGGTATGCTCCAACGCTTCAAGGGTTTGCTTTGACGCTTTGACGGTTTGCTTCAACGCTTTGATGTTTGATGCTTCAATGGTTTGCTTCGACGCTTCGACATTTGACGCCTCGAAAAACCCCTTCAACGCTTTGAGGGTTTCCTTTGACGGGTTTGAGGGACTCCAGAATGCCCTTTTTTCTTACTCTTTTTGGAGGGACCTTGACCACCTACTTGTCCGAATCTACGTGAGGGGTTCCCCATCGTATAAATGCCTCACCGCCCTCCTCCTGCGGACGCCTCAATGTACCATCTATGGCCAAATTGCCAGTTTGACACAGCGTCTCCCTCTTTTCTTGCGTTTTCTTCAACCTCTCCTGCATTAAACGGACTATTCCAAACTTGTATCAGCATTCCAGAACCTCCAATACTAAATCCAGAAACACTTACCTGAAGATTCATTGAGTCTGGATGAATACACCAGAGTCATGGCATCATCATCTGGAGCCTCCTTCACTTCAAAGGGCTGACTCTTCTCCAGGACCCATGAGGTTGGCCCCAAGGCCTTTCTACCTTGCTTATCCATATCACACATTCTTCCATACTGCCTACAACTTTCACATTTGGCAGAATTATGTTTGATACTGGTAGTGCAGATTCTTCCAAGCTTGATACACCTATCCCAACTTGGGTAGTATTGTTGGACTGGATAGTAATTGTTGGTCTTCTCCATTGGATAGGTTTGTGTAGGTGATCTGGTGTAGGTAGATAAAGGTGGTAATGGGGTGGATGGTGGTTATGGTTGTGGGTAAGGGGAAGGAAAACTCAAGTTAGACATGGCTGAAGGACAAACTGGATGGCCTCTTCAACCTCTCCTTTTATGGTCATCAGGAGATGCCCTCCTCTTCACCAGGGGGTACTGTCATACTGACACCAAACTCAGTCTAACCCTCAGGCCTGATCTACTTTCTCAGGAACTTCAACTTCAGGGCTCAGGGGACTTACATCAATATGTCTCCAGTAACTATATACCTCAGGATCTTCATGAAGTACATACCTACATATAGTCTAACCTCATACTATACACAGATATACTCCATGGGCTTGCACATACTCAATCTCCCAGGCTCTACACTACCTCTCTTTCTAACCCATACCTCTGTGGGTTACCTCTCTGTCTAACCCATACCTCTTTGGGCTATCTCTCTGTCTAACCCATACCTCCTCTGTGTGGTTTATTGTTTGGTAATCTTTATGTACATCCTCTTGCAGATTGTATTACATACTCTCTCTACTTAGTACATAGTGTCATGACCCCCATGTACACTGTACATTCTCCAACTGTACTCTCCCAACTTAGACAGCTCAGACCTGGAACCTTGCCCCAATGTAGAAGCAGCCTAACCTAATGTAGTAGCATACCTGATCAGCCCTCTCTGTTACTTAGACTGTTCCCATGACATCAAATGTATAGTCTGAGCCCCAATTGCTTGTACCTCTGTTGTAGTTCCAACCTCTTGTCTATTTAAACAGGCCTCCTCTTTCCTCTTCCTCATGGTTCCGCAAGAAATAAGTTTACTACTTCTTACTAGGAGATCTTTCCCAGCAAGTGTCATTCAGCACCCTTCAACCCAATCCTCCTCTGCTCCTTGTAGCCTCTTTCAGTACCCTTGCCCCCAAGCCTATTGTGGGTAGAGACCCCTCTGTGCCAAGCCCTGCTTGCATGTCAGCAGCCCTTGTGACAGTAACTGAATACTGCTTAATCACTTCAAACAAACTATTATTCTCTAGAGAATCAAATTTCTCAAAAATAGCTGTCTTCCAATTGGCTCTCCCATCAGAATTCATAGCTTGGCCAAAGCTATTTGGGTTAACTCTATTACCCATTTCTGAACTCAACTGTAGAATCTCATTAAGCATACACTGTTCCTGAAGTGTATCTTCCTCATATTCCGCAGAAGCATAATGGGACTTCCATTCCCCATACCTATCAACAGGCATTCTCATCCTTCCACTCCTTCTGACTGGAGGTGGAGGCTCATCAGTTTCTGATTCCACAGACTCCCCTGAAGTGGGTACTGAACCCTCCTGTGGCACGTCTGCCACCTCAATATCATCACTAATGATATTCTCTCCAGCCTCTGCTGGGGACATAGGCTCCAATGCTATTTCCTGCTGTGATTCCTAAACAGAACTAGGTTCACCCCTTTTGAGTGGAAAGGTACTTTCTTCAAATTTTACATCCCTACTACGGATAACCTTTCTTGTCCCTGGAAAATAAATCCTGTATGACTTACTTATTAAGTCATAGCCCACAAGTGCCCCTGTTCTGGCTCTAGGATCTAACTTTCCAACCATCTCATTATGGTGGACACTATAATACACCAAGCAACCAATTGTTCTTAGGTGTTTTTTGGGTACAACTTCCAAAACTGATAATGAGGACAATTCCCATCAACACTTAGAATATTGTGCAACAGACACACTGTGCACACCAACTCAGCCCATAAAAACTTTGGTAGACCAGATTGAGCCATAATAGTTCTGACTTTGTCCAATAAATTCCTATTCATCCTCTCAACTATTCCATTGTTTTGTGGAGTACTAGCAGTAGTAACTATATGAGTGATACCATAATCATTTAATAGTTTCTCAAAATCTTTACTCAAAAACTCACCTCCTCCATCAGTAATATCCCTCTTGATCTCCCTCATCAAACCATTCTGTTTCCAGACTTTGATGATTACTGAAACCTCCTCTGTTGTTTGATCCTTTGATCTTATTGGTTTTACCCAAACAAAATTAGTTGCTGTATCAACCAAATTGATGAAGTACCTTGCCCCTCCAAGAGACACTGGTGAAAATGGCCCTGCCAAATAAATGGAAAATTCCTCTCTAGGAACTTCTGTGTGGTCTCTACTCTTTGAGAACACATTCCTGGTCTTGGCCCCTAAGGTACAACTCTCACAGTTGCTGTCCTTTACCTTATGGCCACTTCTATTGTGAGCAACAGTGCTCAGAGCTGAAATCTTGAACAAGTCAGAACAGAGAAACTTATTCCAAACTTTTCCACTCAGGATATTTCTCCCATTCAAATTAATAACAAACTTATCTTCTTTAAGATTACAAATCTGGAAACCCTTTTTCCAGAGCACTCCAAGAGACACAAGGTTATAAGGCAAATCTGGTAAATAGAAAAATTTCTCAAAAATTATTTTGAAACCCATGTGATTTGCAAGAATAACTTTTCCAATCCCCTTAATCTGGATTTTCCTTCCTTTTTGGCCAATATTTACAACACCATCAAAATCTCTAATATTTGAAAACAAATTTGGCTCACAAAACATGTGGTCTGTACAACCAAAAACAAGAACATCCTCCTTCAACAATCCTCCTGTAAGGAATGAAGAATTATCAGCCACTGATAAGTTCTCATTTTAATGGTTAAGATTACATAATTCATAATCAATCAAGTCCATCTCTTGATCCTCTTTGATTTTAGCCTTCTTTTTGGGGACTTGTTCCACAACAGCTTGTTCCATTGAAACATCCACTGCCACCAGAGCAACATTTTCCATGGCAAGGTTGACCTCTTTGTCTTCCTTTTCACTTTCCTTGGATTTCTTCCTCTTCTTGGCCTCCTTGCAATCCTTTGCATAGTGCCCCTTCTTCTGACAATTATAACACAAGACCTTTGATAATTTCTTTTTGGCCTTTGCCTTCTTCCCAGATTTTCCTGTCTTGCCCACCAGAGCAGTTCCTGTGCTCTCCTTGATATTGAATTGCAGATCATCCTTTTCAATCCTTCTAAGCACATCCTCTTCTCCTGGAAGGGGATCCAACTGAGATATGATCCTGACCAATGATTCATGTTCTTTTTGCAGCTTTTGAAGAATTAAGAGTGAAAAACACTCAGGATCCATGTTCAGCCCAGATGACTTGAACTTAGCAATACTAGATCTAGCTTGCCCCACAAATTGTTTACAGTTTCCAAATTTCAACTTAAAAAATCTATTGAAAGCAATCCCCTTTTGATGAACAGAGTCACCAGCATACTTGGACTTGAGCACTTTCCATAAAACACTCCCCTTCCTCTTCTGTTCCTCCAACAGAGTAGCAGCAACCCATGTTACATGATGCTCATCCAAGTGTCTAAGAATAAGATGATAGGCCTTCTTCTCCACCTCTGAACTCATCAAAGTATCATCTCATTTCATAATATCCCCACAACAGATGTTATCCAACTCATTGTCCATAAGGACAGCCCAAGCATTATAGTTCTAACTATTCAAAACTAACTTTGTGGAGCTGGACTCTGGGATATAAGACATCTTCTTGGAAAACTTGAGGTCCTTGAGGTTGTCCAAAGTAAGGTATAAGGGTCTATCTTGCTTGGAAATAATGATGATGATGGTACTGATAATGTGTTAGTGTTATGGCCAGCAATTAGCTTAGGCAAATGAGCAGTATTTAAATCAAAAGAAATGCTGGACACTGGGTGTCAATATTGGCTAATGGGGCTCTCACAATGGGGCAATATGTTGGATTAAATTGATTAGAATGATGAATGAATTGATGGAAAACAGCAGGGAGAAGAGCTCCTTAAGTACAAAAGATTGGCCTCTTGTGAGCCCATGATACAACAAGCCAAAAGGCAAATTTTCCGCCCCAAAAGAGCTAAACAGGCTCTACTAGCCTTGTTACTTGGTTGGGACTACATCAGCCCACATGGTGTCAGTTCCTGAAACCTTACGACCAGCCTATTCCTGCCCATTCCAGTGTTTCCACCATTACGGGGCTGAACCAGCTCCTTTCTGTTCAATCCCCTTGGCTGGTTTTCCGTTAAAACCAGCCATGATGACCTCATTACGTTGTTTATGGGCTGGTTGCCTCATGCAGCCAGCCCCTGGACCCTCAAATGGGCCAGGTGGGACCCAGGGCACACCTGGGTCCGGTCTCAGAATCACATGGGGGGGTGTGACTAGCAGACATGCTGTCCCCCCCCCTCTTTCTCTCAAATCCCTGGTGGGGGCGGTCAAATCCCCTCACCAGGGGCCCTGGAGGTCAATACCCCCAGGGTGTTGTCAAGAAAGTTGGCCTGGGAGGTGATCAGGTCCCCCCCGGCCCATTGCTCCTCCCCCTTGGTAAAGGGGGGGGGAGAGCGCCCCTGATTGGTCGCTTCACACACTCAATGGTGGAGGGGTGATGAATTCCCCTCCACCTGTCGGTTGCTACTCTTGCGGGCGGCGCCGCCACCTCCCTGGGCAAGGGGGTGGTCAGGTCCCCCCTGCCCTGACCAACTGCACTGTTGCGGCCGGTCGCTGGCTGGTTCAACCCAGCCAGCTTGCCTTCATCCCCCTCGCGACGGCAAGCAAGGGGAGGGGGAGCAAGCCGGGGCTGCAAGCTTGGGCTCCGCGGCGCTGGTTGCCGGGCGCGACCAGCGGGGCCCCCGCAGGATCCCTTGGCCGTGCAACAGCCCCGCGCGGGATCCCTTGGCCGCCCGACAGCCCTGCATGGGCCGTACTGAGGAACACAGGTGGCCCCAAACGGGCCGCAACGTGGGCAGCAGCCCTGAGCGGGCGGCGGCCCCAATGGGCTGCCCCAAGCCCAAATCTTGGGAATTACATACTTTGGCGGGCCAGCCTGTCTGGCCAAGTATGTCCATAATAAAGCTTGGGCCCTTTTATGCCCAAATAAGCCCATCTGGCTTAGGTGGCCCATCCACCCTGGCGGGCCCGTGAGGGCCCGTGTCCCAAAAGACCATAAAAACGTGTTTTGGCGCCCAAATGCTCAAAACCAATAACACCCACAAAGGCCCACATGGCCCACGTGATGTCCAATGGGCCGTGGAGGCCCATTTTTGCATCCCATTTGGATTACACACTCTTATGCACATTACCTGAGTGCATCCGCATTTTAACATGATAGACTTCAAGTTACAGGGCAAGTAGGTGTGCAATCAAGACTTAATGAGATAAACAAGAAACCTTGGGTAGCAAGGACAAGATTTGAAGAATCAACTCAAAAAGGTGGTCAATGCAAGTAGAGGCAAATTTGAGTTATGTGACCAAGAGAGTGTGAGTGTGCAACCAAGATGATGCAAGAACAGAGATTGATGGATTGAAAAATTGTCTGTTGCAATTGGATGGATGGCTGAATCAATGGCTCAGAGATCAGTGGAGCAAATGCAACAGTGAGACAATATAAGCAATCAGATTTTCGGTGCAAAGATGATTGGAAGGGATGGCTAAATAGACCGTGATAGAAAACAAGGCATAGCAAATTGATTAGGCAAGAGCAACAAATATTTCAAGTTCAATAGAAGGAAAGCAATGAAATTGCAAGAAAATTAATTCACCAAAGTTTGGCAGGGGAGCAATTAAGCGCATGTGGAAGGATGGCAGTGAGATTGCAATAAGGGTAATTGACTAATGGTTGCAGGGTAGCAATTGAGGGAATGAGACCAAGATCTTATAATGACAAGAAAATGCAGGATTTTTTGAAACCACATTCAAGGATCATCTAACAAGGGTAGGACTAGCAATAAATAGAGCAAGGAGTTGGTATTCCAACAACTGAGCCAACAGAGTAAAGTTGAATACTACGGAAAAGATGGTGGTGATGGCATGGCAAGCTAAGATAAAACAGGCCAGAAGTTTCTAGGTTTGTAATTGATGAATCAATACAGAACTTGAAGCAATGTATTTGAGGGTAGAACATGATGGTTTCAATGGACCAAGTGACTTAGAAATTTCCATTGAGGTATTAAGGAATATCAATGAAGTTGGCAATGACATGGAAGAAATCATGTCAAGACAGATAGGTCCTCAAGGAATCAGACAGGCTGGTGGTTGCAACAGGAGGGATGGCCAAACCAATCAAGAGAAACTTTTAAGAGAGCAATCAGAAAAGCAAGCAATCAAGATTTTAGGACAGTATGAAAGGCAACCAAGATGATAAGTTGATACACTCCAAATAGAACTAGATGAAGAGTAGCTGAAGGTTTTAAAATTGAAAGCCATACTAAGAATGTCAGGGGAGCATTTCAGCTTTTAAGCATCCTGGAGACTAGATCAAATGAGAATAGGATTGAGGTTTGAAGAATAATTGATTGATCAACCAAGTTAGTATCAGGAAAACCAAATTCTCCTGCAAGTTATGGCCTTTGCCTTGGATTGAAGAAACAACTATTTTACCCCTTGAAAATTTCACTTTGGCTACTTTCCTCACAGCTGAGTTAGGTTTCCTTGGTTTGAAAGTATGTATTTTTGAGCAAAGACCTTTCTTTTGAGGAAATCCTTTCAGGGCGGGTGCCTTCTTTTCTGTAATCACAGGTTTTCCGCATCCTTTAATGGTCTGATTAATTGTTAATTAAGTCAAGCTTGTGCTTTTACATTCTTTACTGGGAAATTGTAGATTTCTTGGCTGTAACCAGTTGGTTCCACCGTACAAACAATAGTTGGTCAAACAAGTCAGCTGAGTCTGAGTGTAAGATATCTACATGGAAAAATGTGTGTGTCCCAAGTGACTTGTGCAACTTCCATCCTTTGATTAAAGTTGAAACAAAATCCTCCTGTTTGGATGCATGCATCCAAACACTAATATTTTTGTGCAACTTCCATGCTTTGATCCAAGTTGTACCAAAATCCTCCTGTTTGGATGCATGCATCCAAACACTAACATTTTTGTGCAACCTCCATGCTTTTATCCAGGTTGCACTGAAATCCTTCTGTTTGGATGCATGCATCCAAACACTAACATTTTTGTGCAACTTCCATGATTTGATCCAAGTTGCACCAAAATCCTCCTGTTTGGATGCATGCATTGATAAAGAAATTGAGCAATCTGAAGTTGCATTGGTACTGAAATTGAGGGCTGATGAAGATCCACAAAACTGCAATGTTACAGCAATAAGGACAGATGAAATTTTGAGATTAATGAGACCAACAAGATGGGAGAAGGACACAGAAAGATGAGCACAATTAGGGTTGAATTTGGGAAGGAAATGGTGATCCTGAGTGGTTGATGAAAGAGAGGTTGAGTTTTGGGTAATTGGGGGGTCCTATTTTATGGTTGTGGAAGATCAGTGAGAAGGGATTGAGGGATTCCATTCAATCACAATCTCACCAGCTTGTTAGCCAAAGGATCTGGGAAAGAAATTGTGGAAAGGTTTGGGTTGAGGTTGGTAGTGGAATGATTGAGAGGCTGAGTGTTGAGGCTGGTTTGAGTTGGGAAAGTGTGAGAAAGTGAAGGAGAGTGGGGAAGAAAGACAGAGAAGAAAGAAAATAGGCTAATCTAAGGAAACTGATTGGAAAAGATGAGACAATTTGAGGAGAGAGTTGATCAACCCCGCAAGGCTAATTTAGGTCAGATTTTTGGGGTTCCTAAGGTTCAGCAGCATGGACCGGATTTTCCTGCAGCTGCCTGCATATCATCGAGCTTTCTGCACTCTGAGATTCCAAAATGCATCCGTACACTAACATTTTTTTGCAACTTCCATGCTTTGATCCTGGTTGCACCAAAATCCTCCTGTTTGGATGCATGCATACAAACACTCACATTTTTGTGAAACCCCATGCTTTAATCCTAATTTCCTGTATTTTTACAAAGTTTAATGTTAAATTCACAGCTAATTGAGCTGTTCACACGATTTGAAATGAGCTGTGCGGCATGCCATACGGTCCAATTTGGGTTGTGTACAACCCCCTACAGCTCACGGAGTTGTGCGGCCCACCCAACCTGGTCCTCCGCCCTGTGAACTTCCACACAACTACATTCAAGCAGTTTGGAGTTGTACACAGCTCAAAAGTAGTTTTGTAGAATCCCACACTGCACCGGACTACGGTGAGCAAAAAAAATAAAAGGAAAAGGAATGAAAGGGTACTAACACAACCCATAAACTAAAGAAACCTTCCAAAAAAACAGAAATCAACCGAAAAATCAAAGAATGTTCATTTTTGGTTAAAAAAAAACAAAAATAAATAAATAAATAAATAAAAATAAAAAAAAAACTGGTACTATCTAATGGAATAGCCCTGAAGTAAAAAAACCCAAAAAAACGCAAGTAACTGGACTAGCACTAAAGTAAAAACACCAAAAAAAAGACAAGTAACTTGACAAGCCCTAAAGCAAAAACACCAAAAAAAAGAGAAGTAACTTGAAAAGCAAGTAAAAGGGCCCAAAAATTAAAGAAGTCTTTTGACAAGCCCTAAAGTAAAAGTCCCCAAAAAATACAAGTCTTTTGACAAGCCCTAAAATAAAAACACCAAAAAAACAAGTTCAACTTGTGTAAAGCTGATCTCATCCCAAACTTAACATAAGTTAAGCTTTTGATTGTATTGGCCCAACACAATTTGAACTGACTTACCATTAAATCTCATTCAAAACACTCAATATAATGATGTTAACTCAAAACACTCAACATAATTATGTTAAAAATGTGATAACCCTTTATTTTAATATAACTTGTTAGCTGCATTAGAATTACAATTTATATGAAACCCAATGATGAAATGAAGTAAAAGTCTATTAAAATCTAGAATACATTTGCAGTTGATCTTTGAGATGATCAACCCAACCAGAGGGTTTTTTAGAAATCAAGGAATGAGATTTTGCTACAATGGGCAGGATTGGAATCATTTCTCCCTCAAGTACAAATAGAACCCAGTGGTTATTGTTTACAAAGGAAATGAAAATTGGATCTGATTGATCAGTAACACCATTTTTCATTTGACTATAAGTATCACCTGACTCCAATGAAATGAAGCATATAGGTTTGGACTATGTGTCTGCTATGATTTGACCCATGTCCAATTTAGAAAGCAATTTTGAGGAGGGAATCATTTCATTGATGTCTTCAACATCAAGTATTTTTTTAATCTTTTCAATGTAATTTGAAACAAAAAGCATATTAATGTAGCATGCTTTATTTTTCTCTAATTTTTCAATCATTTCCTTCCTAACTTTAAACCAACCATGTTCTTCATAACCAAGAGATTTAGCAATGACTCTAAATCTGCAATTCCTATCTCCAATTGGATCTTAAACCTCACCCAACAACCTATGGAGTTTCTTGGGTATTTGATTGAGGTATTTCATGTTTGGTTCCTATCATCAAAACTCACTTATTATTCATTTGTTTAATTGGATCAATGAAATTAATACTCACCAAAGATGAGCTTCTGGTTGAGCTTTGCTGCATGTTCTATTCCTCTGAAGAGGATTCTGATTCCAAATTAAGTGATCCTGATTCACTCTCAGTCTCTTCCTCTGAAATATGAAATTCAGATTCAGATTCTGCCAACTTTTACTAACAATTCATCATTAGTTAGTAACTAAGTTCATTAAACCAACAAAATGAACATATCCCAACAGAAAAGACTTGCAATCTTTTGTCTCTTCTTGTTTTGAGCCCTTCTAGTTATTTTTTCCACCTTGAGTTATTTGTCAAAAAGCTCAAACTTAGATGGTCCTTGCCATGTATCTGTCAATTTTGGCCTGCCCCTACTTGATTGTAAGACTTTAGGTTCAAGTCTTAGCTTTGATTGATATTTTGTAATCTTCTGAATGATATAATTCAATGGGCAACTTTGCTCCTGATCTGGAGATTCCAAGATCATTGCATTCACTTTTTCACGTAACTGAGGAATGCTTAGCATTTCATTGACATTGAACTTTAAAAATTCAAAAGGATCAACCATTAGTGAATTAGGAATCATTAATTGAAAAGCATTAATCACATAGTGATTTGAACAATCCAACTTAAGCCAACTTACAGAACTAGAAAGCAAGGGTCAAAATCCAACCTCCACTGTGGATGAATATCTTTGGGTACCACAGATCTTCTGAATGCTACATGGTCACCTATTTGGTGGGAACAGGGCAAACCCATTGTCTTGGAATATGACTTGGTGCACACTTTGCCATCATGATCACGTTTGAACTTTTCAAATTGTTCCCTAATAGATGAATTGCCTCTAAAGACAATTTTTAAACCAATGGTAACAGTTCAGGTGGAAGAACTGTCCCTAAATTAATTCAAGAGTTATAAAGTGGCGCATGAACCAATTTAATTTGATTCAAAACTGTTCCATCAAGGCTTTTCAAAACATCCAACAGGTTTCCCAAAGATTTTGCAAGGAATTGTTTGAGAGTTGTATGGGCGCCTTCAACCCAAGATGTTGTTTTGTTTCCAAAATCTGGGTTTATACAAGTCCACACTCTTACAAACGTCTCTTTGATAGGGAAAATGTTATTTTCCATATACTCAAGTACATCCACATAGCCTTTCAAGAAACACTATAAAAGTCCAAAGGTCAGAACCCAAAACCAGGAAGAATAAGAAGCAGTGATTTGGACCTACTCTGAGTTCCGCATCATTGACCTCCCCCTCCTCCTTGGTTTTGAGGCTCCATACTTTTCCCACAGAGTCATAAAGCTTTTCCATCCTTCAACTTCATTAACAAAGCGCGCTTTACAGTTTGCTTGTATTTTTTTAGACAAGTGCCAAGTGCAACATTGTCTTGATGACTCAGGGAAACTAGATTCAATAGCACAAATAAGAGCTTTTTCAAAGTCCCTCACAAAGACTTTTGGAAGTCTCTCAGGATCATAAGCCAACTCTTGTAATGCATTTACAGACCAAAGGTAGAAATCAAACGTTTCTTTTGTTATAAAAATAAGAGCTTTTGTGATATTTTTCCAATTGGCTGTCATTCCCACAACATGAAATAGCAGGGTTTTGTACTTAGATTTGCTAATTACAGGGCCTCCAAGTGACCTTCTCCACTGAAATTTGACTGGTGAATCCAACTTGTTTCTTCAAGCTGTTCATAGAGTACCTTTACAACACTTTTTTACTTTAGTTCTGCCAGCGTTACCTTCTGCTTAGTTTTATAGATTTTTTGGTCATCAACATAATCCGGCACATCAATCTTGCTCAATTTTCTCTTCAGTTGTAAAGTATTGAGCCCATCATTCATGCCTTCTACTAGATTGTCTAAGGCCACCCCCAAGATTCTCCTCAGTTGAGGATGCACATCGGGATGTTCAGCTGGTTGATGGTTATGTTGGGTTTCTTTGTAGGAGAGGCGCCACAGGGGGTCTGCCTTTTGGCAACTTGCATGGATTAAAAACTTGCACCTAACCTTGCTTGTGTGGGTTTTTCTAGAAGGTTTGGTAAGAAGATTTCCTGAATAGGAACCATGTCTATCACAGGCTAAATCCACATATTGGTCATGCTTTGAGTTGAAAACTGTTAAAGCATAACCATTTTTCATTGGCCGTGTTTCACAATAGTTTTTTACCTCTTCCCTAGTAGGAAAATCTCTCAAGGGAGTTGGGTCCATTGGATCTGCCATAGTTACATAGTTATATTGATGGCATGCACTCCATCAGTTTCATTCAAATTAAATACTTCAAAGACCAGTAAGATAAAATTTTACTCACTACCAGCGGTCATGTCCATTTGTGAATCATTTTGTTCTCCAATTGTCACCCTTGATGAGGATGCAATTGGGGCTTCCAATTTTTCATTAACCAAATCCTTTTTTTCTTTTTCAAAGGCTTTGTTCATGGCACTATCAATCTAGAACTTCCACAAAGACATTTCAGAAGTAGGAGGGCTTTCCACTGTTACCATGCCTAAAAATGCAATTGTATACTTCAGTATTCAATCAAACTCTTGATTGATCAAACAAACTTTGCTCCATTTTGATTTGAGGAAGAATTGTTTGCAAATTTTTATATTATTTATAATTATTCACTTTAATTTCACTTGGGTTTCACCTTAATGTCTCTTTGGGATTTCTTGTTGTGGAAAAACAGTCCCACAAAGTATGCATTAATCCCAAATTTGGGTTGACAGAACCCAAGTGTGGTCCAGGGGGTGCCCAATATTCTGGAACAGCTTCTGGGTGGTTGTGCACCCCCAAAAATGGCCAATTTGGGCTGTGTACGTGGCCACATGGCTCATTTGAGCTGTGTTTGGGTTTCAGCCATGAGTCATATATAGATGTCCAATTGTCTGCACAACTCATATGTCTACTTAATACAGTGGTTAAGTAATGACTCAGTGCTCTGCCTACAGAACACCCAGGTCTTGTGTTCAAGCCTCCATTGTGTCACTATTCTGATGTTATCAAGCATTTTGTATTTTTACGAATATTTTATAATATTATTTTATAGTATGTTTTTAACCTAGATTTTATCACATAAAACTTTGATAAATTATATTATAAGTTATGGAAGATCTTATAACTTAAATGTGAGTTGGAATCACCAGGATTCGTCCATTTAGATGCAAAATGAATGTCCATAAAGATTTCCCTCTGTGGAAATAATATTCTTTAATAAATTCCATTTACCATAACCCATACAGGGGTAAATTATTATTAATGTTCTGTTTTTCTCTCCTTCCAGCCTGTGGATAACTTTCAGGAACCCATACAGGCTGGAAAAGCGTACACACAGAGTCCATTCAACTCAATTGGGGCATATAAACTCTGTGGGATCATCTGCCAAGAATGTACATACTAATATAAGCCATAATATGGTTAAGAGTATGGTCTTAATCTTTAAACACATGCCACGAGAGATCTGTTTAGAGTTACATGATGATGTATACTTATTATGAAGCCTTGAGAGCGTCCACTTGGCTGCTAATTAAGTTATTGGGATGATCTACAGTCTATATGATACCTGTTGGGGTGATTAGATTAAACTTTACATTGAAAATCACCCTCAATGAGTATGTAATTCCTGCTACTCATTGGGGAATAGTACAAGGGGCTCTGAGCCACTGGAGACGAAATCTAGGACAGTGGTCTACTCCCCTGATGGTCCCCTGAGTCCCCTGAGGACTCATGTTAATATAAAATAGGAGGGTCTTGCCCCTATAAGTCCTTTTCCTCATTGTATTTTTGAACCAGATATTGCATAGTTAACAAGCCCATTAAACTTAATCAAGAAGATTGACTGGGGCCTTTTAATTTAATATCACATCAATCCAACAATCAATAAGACAACTTCAAATTCGAGTTCAAGGTCCTTTTTGGAGTTGTAGCCCTCTCTGGCTACTATAAAGGGTGTGAGCTTCCAGGTGTAAGCAAATCTCCTTTGAGCTTTATTTATATAAATCCAGGCCCCTTGCCTTTTATAAAGTTTTAATGTGTGGCTATTTTGCTCCTAATACCGTAGTATTAGTTGAGCTGTACTGATATAAGCATTGAAATTAAGATAAAACTGACATATAACACTTGTTATTGTGTTATTTTGCAGGTATTTGTCACAGCTTGTTACAGCTATAGAGACAATACTCTGACATTGGGGTTTATATGGCTCCTACACGACCCCCTGGGGGTTGCGCGTGTTTGAAAAGGACCTTTTTAGTCGTCCCTGGGCCACCATGGCTCATTTGAGCCATATAGGGCCCTACACGACTACCACACAGTAGGAGCCGTGAATTTAACATCACCCTTTTACAAAAATACTTGAATTATAATCTCCTGTATTTGTAAAAAAATTCTTTGCCCTTTATTTCCTGTAGTTGTGAAAACATATTGATGTTTGGATGCATGATTCCAAACACTAACATATCTTTGGAGCTCTCATGATTTTATCCAAATTTCTAGTAGTTTCACAGATGACTTGATTGAGGTTGGTAAAGAGTGTGGGGAATTCAAAAATGGGTGAGGAGTATTGAAATGCGTTTCTTTGATTGTGTGGAAGTGTAAGGAGTGGTCAAAATCACATGAGGAGTGTTGAGATCCCCTTTGGGTGGGAGTGTAGCAGGTTCAGGTTTGTTCAAAATGATTAAGGTGTGTTGAAATCAACTTTGGTGAGAGTGTAGCAGGTGAGGAGTTTTCAAGATGGGTGGGGAGTGTAGAAATCCAATCTGGTAAGAGCTTACAAGGGTAACTTGTGTTCAAAATCAGGGGGGGGTGTTTTGAAATCTACTTTGTTAAAAGTGTAGCAGGGTCAGATGTGTTGGAATCCACTCCAGTGAGAGTGTTCAGGGTGAGGTGTGTTCAAAATTGGGAAAGGAGTTTTGGAATCCACTCTTGTGAGAGCGTAGCAGGGTGAGGAGTTTTGAAAATTGGGCAAAAGTTCTTTGAATTCACTTTGGTGAGGGTGTGCAGGATGAGGAGTGTTAAAACTTGTGTAATGCTTGTTCAAATTCACTTTGGTTAGGGCTTCCAGGGAGAGGAGTTTAAATTTCCACTTGTGTGAAGGTTTGGCGGGTTGAGGTGTGTTCCAAATCAAGTCAGGAATTTTTAAAATTGGTGTGTTGTGTTCAAACTTCAGTGTGGTTTTTGGAACGCTGAGTGAGATGTGGTTTAAGTGGTTTACACATACCAGTGTTGTGTAATTTAACCTTGGTGGTGGGACTTGAGTCACCTGGAAAACACTTGGGTTCTGTCAGCCCAAATTTTCATGCCTTACTTACTATATGGGAGTGCACATCACTGCACTGGCAATGGTGAAACTAAAACCAAATAAGAGTGTACTACCTCCTCTGCCCACCCTCTCATGTGGATGAAATAAACACTACAATGATTCTGTAAAGTACCTTCACTCTTTTTACAAAAAAAAATTTTCTTGTATAAAAGAAATATTGATTTGTAAGTCTACAATATTGACCAACAAAAATTTTTTGGTAGTTGCTCTGGTCAATATTAGTTGTCCTTTGCATGCTGGAGACAATGTTTCACATGCACAAATGAGTCCATGAAGTAAACCCTGCAATGTGCAGACTTTTTTTGATGATGGTCACCAGGAAAAATCTGGTGGATCTGGTCAGCCAGTGACATCACATCCTTTGGATGAGATGGTTGCATCCAATTGATTTCAAGAATGTTTCCATCATTTGGAAACACAGCTTACCCCCAGTTTACAATTAGTTGCTTCACAACTTCTCAAATGATTCACATCTGTTTCTCATTTCATTCCATTCCGTTTCCCCTTTTGATATCCTACCTTTCTCCTTCTTTTCTTCTTGTCTTACTTATGATTTCAATTGGTATTCTCCAAGGATTCTATTTTACTTCCTCACAGATTCCATGTGGTTTCCAATTTTTTCCTCCCTGACTTCTCCCTGATTTCTCCCTGATTTCTTGCTGATTTCGCACAAGTTTCCATTTTTCCACCTATTAGGATAATCCCTCCTAATTTTCTGAAATGAAATAAAAGCATTTTTTGAACAAAATTTATCCTCATCATTCATACAATTCCTTCTCTCATGGATTTTCTGTTCTATCTACAGGTAATGCTTGATAGATTTAATTGGAATTGACTCCAAAAATAAATCAAAGAAAAAAATTGAAACAATTCATAACACTTGGCATATTCCATAATTTTTAAATTTCACTTTCAGGAAGATATAATTTTGTGACTAGTATTATTCCATTTTGAGAGAAATATGCACACTGGCTATCAACAGCATCACAAGAAATGATTTGTTGTTCA
Organism: Puccinia polysora; assembly: GCA_025617555.3. NCBI lineage: Eukaryota > Fungi > Basidiomycota > Pucciniomycetes > Pucciniales > Pucciniaceae > Puccinia > Puccinia polysora. Next base: position 19,807,272 of record CM062620.1, on the reverse strand, counting down.
ATCCCATGTTTAACTTTGTAAAAATTGAGATGCTTCCAATCAACTAAAAATTTTTTGTCAATTTGAAATGGAGTCACTTCCAAGAAGTAACCTGGTATTCTCCCATATGGATCCACCACACTGAATTTGGTTTTTATCTGACCCAAGAAGGAGACTTTACCCAGATTATATGACACAGTACTGTTTCCAGAATTTGATTCTGTTGTTGATAATGCCATTTTATTCCAATGGAGATGATTCTGATAGTTCCACCATGGTGAAAGAGTAACAGTGTTTGGTTCATTGGCACTATTGATTTGATTGAAATCTTGCCAATTTGTAGAAGAGATGGAATTCCTGAGATAATTGAGACATTTGTAATAAGATTCTGGATTTGCATGGACAGGATTTAGGTGTGGGATTGAATTTGACCTGGTGGATGATTCAAGAATTCTTGAAAGTTGATTTATATCTGGTGGTGCACCTGGTGTGTTGATCAGGGCCTTTAAATTTGAAAGTCTGCAGAACCTTTGAACTATAGTAAGTGGCACTTCATCTGAGTTTTATGTAAATCATAGTCAGCATTGTTGTATTCTGTATATCTTTGATTGAAAGTAATTCACACACCCAAAACATTTTTGCTGTTGAACTTGGAAAATAGCCCATTCAAGCGCTCATAAGCCCAGGTAGCACATGTGGGGCCAGGCCCCCACCTTTGTAAAAGTTCAGGGATATGGGATGCAAGATGATGATTTGGCTTTTGATTTTGCTCTGGAAAGAGCTTCCTACAAAGTTGGCAATATTTTGCCCAGTGCCTGTTGAAATCAGAACCATTTTGTGAGCTGATATTCCAACTAGTGGCAATGTTCAAACAGGTCACTAAATGGAAGGTATTTTCAACAACTGTTTCTGGGAATGGACATTCTTCAAATTGCATGGCAATGATGAGATTGGGAATGTAGACTTTATAAAGAAGAGACCACTCTGCAGCCTTGAAACTTCCATGACTTGCTGCTCCAAGGTTTTTTGGTACTCTTTTCCAATCAGATGGGATTAGAGTAATCTTGATGACTTGTTGAAGATTTTTCAGCAGAACAGAATCAAACTTGAATTTTGATAAAATTGGAAGGCTTTGCTCGGGGATATCACTAGTGCTTGGATCCAAAAATGAAACAGGTACAGAATCCAAGTCAGAGAATGAAGAAGATGCCCCCATGAATCCTTCATTAGTTAGAGCCGGAGTTTGTTCTCTCCCTTTGCCTTTGTATTTTTGTATATTTTGAATATCTTGCCGGGAATCTCTTTTCAAGTAATGCAATTCTCTAGAATAAATTTGATTTTCACTGGGATCTTCATTGTCTCCACTTTCATCTCCATCATCATTTGATTCATCATCTGACAAGTCTGGTGCATTTTTCTGTATCTTTTTCCAAGAGGATTCTGGAAGTTTTAATTTGGTAACAGCATGATCTTTCAAGGCTCCAAGAATCATATTGTGCATTATGTCAAGGTTGGCCATTTTTGTGGCATCCCAATAAGGGAGTTCTTCCAATATTGAGTAACGGACACTGTTTTCTTTGAAGAGATGATATCTGTGTGATTGAGTTGCATGTAACCATGAATTTACTTGAATTTTGTGCTCTGAAAAATTTCTTGGGGCCCAATTGAAAGGCTCAATGTCATTTATCTCAGACTTTTCAATGGTAAAGAAGTTGAAAAACCTTTTTCCTGAATGACTGGTAAATCCTATGATCTTGCGCATTGCCACAACATCTGCTATGACAGTGAGTATAGCAGCTCTGATGGTAACTCCTGAAGGATTATTATTGGTCTTGGAGAAGTGGACACCATTCCAAAGTTTCTAAAGTTCCCTGACTAGGGGGGTGAGTATATGATTCAGTTGAGGACCAGTAGGCTCCTTGGGGCCAGGTATTATTCCTACCAGATAAATGTTTTCTGCTTTCAGACGTATCTCAGGTGGAAGATTCAGCCTTACCATGGCAATGGTTCCAAGAGAGGCATGACGACTAGACTTGCCAAAAGCATTAAACCAGTCAACATATAGGGTGAATGCCAAGTTCCCAGGCTTTGAAAAAAAGGGGGAAGTTTCATTTGGGCCCTTGAATCTTTTCCAAACAATCCCATCCCAGATATCTTTCATTATCTCAGAGGGTTTGTTTTGGAGATGTTTTAGAAGTTCTTCCTCAATACCTGGACGGTTCAAAAATCTTGCCAGCCATTGTTTAAATGGTTGGTAAATTAAATGTTTGCTTGCGGAGAATTTTGATTCTTGTAAATGCTTTCTGCTAGGCATGGAGTTAATGGAAGTCTTCATAGATCCCAAGGTTGATGAGCAAGGTGGACCCTGGTCAAATCTTTTTAAATTTCATGTGCATTTGATATTAGGGTCTGTGACATTTTTTTCTTGGTCAACCAAGTAGAAGCACTCTGGAAAACAGACAAATATCTCCAGTGAAGCATCCAGGTTGAGATGCTTGAAGATGGTCAAAATGCTGAGGGGAATCTTTGAGCTGTTATTGGGCTGATGGTTTTGAAGATTATTTTGAATATTGAAAGCACAAAGCAGGAACCTTGATGCCTCTGTACTAATGTGATGATGCAAATTCATGATGGCTGTGATCACCATTGGAAGGATGATATGATGTTGGTTTTGTATCCAGGGTAATAGGACAAAGTCTTGAGTGTCAAATATGGGAACACCAGCCGGAGGTGAAATTGACGTTATATCATCTTGAGATTGTGCCACGTTTGCATTGTTATTATCTAATGGATACCTATGGCTTGATGGTGATCTTGGAGACAGTGCTTGTGGAGCAACTAGTGCTTGTGAAGAAACGTGAGTGGAAAGCAAACTTGTGGTGCTTCTTTGATGCTTAGCATATCCAGAAGGGGTAAATGCTATGCCTTGCTTTATCCCATTGGGAGTCATATGAGTTTTTCTGGAGCAATTTTCACACATGCAAACAATAAGTTGGATATTTTTAGGGGCCATTTTGGTCCAATTTCTTGATGAGTGGGAGAATTGATGATGGAGGAGAAATTTGTCTCTTTATATGAAAAAAACTTGCGTGAAATATGTTGGAGGTTCAATGTTTTTTTTTCCTCCTCTCAGTGGCTCATGTGGCTTATTAAGATGAAATAAATTGAGTTCTTATCTTGAAAAATTTAAACTGATTCCATGAGACATGTTTTGGGAACTTGGAAGAACAATTTTCTTCACTTATCATGAAACCATAGATGGCTTATCATGAAGCAGTTGATTCGCTATCATGAAACAATAGAGGACTATCATGAAAAATTTTAAGGCTTATTGTGAAACATTTGAAGGCTTATCATGAGGTGTTTTATTTCATTACTTATCATGAAGAATTATTTACATAGGGTTTTTGTTTCCCATAATACATTAACCCAAGAGTGAGACTTTTGTAGAATTTTTATGTGTGGATTTCTGATTGAGGATAGTTGATTTTTTTCATTGAATTCCATTTCCAGCATGAAGGAATCACTACTTTCTTTTTTTATATTTCAATAAGTAAAATTCTTATGATAATCAGAAGGAGAATTATGAAGATCAATAAAACATATTACTGTAGTGTAATTGATCCAACATGGGTTTTACGTGGAACACTAAATACAAAATTCTCTTCAGTATTCACAGATTGAAGCCAATAATCACTGAAATCAAGTACCAGACATTTAGCAAGAGTAAATCGTGAAGTCCAAGGCCAAGAGAATGCTTTATCATCAAAGAAAGATTGTTGAATCAGAGATACAACATATGAATCGGTTCTTTTCCATATTTTTTCAGTTATATCTTTTGGCTCTAGCTGATTTATTTTAGAGATTAATGATATAAGCTGGAGAGAATCAGTGACTTTGAACCTCTTCTGATCATCTGGAATAAGCAGGAAACCATGTATTCCAGAGACCAGATATGCTGCTAGAAGGTGATAGGCAGGACGTTTGGTGAATTGTTGAGGAAGTTTGGCAAAAGCAGGAGTATATTTTGCAATAGTGGTTGTTGCCCTGTTGATTTTATGTTTTGCCCAAAGAATGGAGAAAGCTATGAGCATATAGTAAATGCCATCTACCACATTATCTATTGCTTTGAAGTTGCTTGCAGGCATGTTGGATAGATTGTTTTCTCCAGACTGTGTGATTTCTGGTTTGTTTTGCCAAGATTTGATGCAATTGATGAAGTACTGAATTTTAAAGATTTCCTCTGCAATTTCATCCTCTGGATCAACTGGATTATCAAATTCTGGGGCAGGAGTGACTTCCTGAGAAACCAATGAAATTGACTGGAACCAGATGTGGGCCCAATTGCATTTGCAGTGCTTGGTAGGAAACAAAAGTAATTGGATCAAATCCTCAAAGGAATAATAGCCCTTTTTTGGGAGGTCGGTTGGTGTGGAGGGGATGTTGATGACTTCTGGAGAGTAGTATGGCTCATTTACTTGAGCTTTGAACGGGTTGGAATCTGAATGCAGAAAAAAAACCAGTTCAGCCTTGAAAAAATGCATGCCAACATTCAGATTGATTTACCACTACTTTCCAACTGCTTGACCCACTCCTTCAAACCAGTCAAACATGTTTCAAACCGGATGGACTGGCTCAGAGTTGAGGGGTATGATTCCAAGGGTTTGATGTGTTTCAACCGAGCCTCAAAGAGATGAATTGTGGATGAAACTGCCAAATCATATGCTGAAAGGGTGAGGGAGGTAGAGAATATTTTGAGAATTGTCTGAGCTTCTGAATGATACTTTTTGAGACAAGGCATCCCATCTTGAAAGAAATCAAAGAAAATAATTTTAACATTAGTTTTACTATCAATCAATATTAAATAAATATATGTTCCTTACCAGGAGCTGGGTTTTGGACGCTCTGAGAGAGCTGCAGATTTTGAGTTGATTGAGCAGGTGTTTCTGAGGAGGAGCCAATATTTGAGATTGTCTCCCCAGCTGGATTGGTTTCAGTTTCATTGTTGGGGAATGCAGCCAAATCATCTGGTTTTTCTGTGTTGGGTTGTGCAGACATGTCCGTTTCATCTTCTTCCTCATCACTTTCTTGAACAAATACATGCTGTTTTTTGGCAGGTCTGTTGGAGGAGGAGTGAGAGGCGGATTGCTTTTTGAGTAGGTTGCCACTACCAATTCTGACCTCTTCATCTTCAGGTAATTCTTCACCCTTTGATACGGCTGATACAGAACACAATGGTCAACAGGGGTCAAGATTGAAGTTGAGTTGGAATGACTTACTGGCATCATATTTGTCACAGGCTTCAATTCCTTGACAAGCAATATCACCAAGAGAGCGGGTGGCTGTTTTGTCATTTGCAATTTTTTCCAATTGTTGACGTTTTCGTTTGTTACTGGAGAGGAATTCCTGGCGTGATATGAGAGAGACTTCTGAATTGTTTGAGAATCCACCAGTTTCAGATGGAGAAGGGGGTGGGAGTGGTTTGGCTGCATTGTCTTTGTCACCAACAACTTTGTTCCAAGCAGGAGGTTTAGGCAGGTTTGAGCTAGGGGCAGGGGGGGCATCCATTGCTGCAGGCTCCAAGCTATCAGGTGAAGTTTGGATATTGACCTGGGCAGTTGTATTGTCTGTTGATGCAAGGGGTGCAGGAGTATCATTCCCAAGGGAATTGAAAGAAGATCGAGTGGTAACCATGATCAGATATATAATTTTAAAAGAGTATGATAAGAATGGAAATTAGGATGTAGGAGCTGGGGATGAAACGGTGGTGTAGTGAGGAAAGATTGAGTGGATGGATGAGGGGGGAGAAGAACAGGGAAAGACGCTCTTTATATAATGGTGCTGGGGGATCATGACTGTATTTGATATGAAAGCATGAGATGACAGAACTGATGACAGGGCCTTGAAAAAAAATTCTATTCAAGTATATTCATGTTTTGATGGTGGCATGTGTATATTGCAGACAGAACATAAATAAAACAAATACCCAGTACAGAGACCGGATATAGTATGAAGCAGGAGATGTAGTGTGCAGATCAATAAAATTACATACAATGTGGTAATTTACTTCTTAATTCTGCATGGCGTGCAGATGAACCACCAGTTATCACCTCATCCTCTTGCATTGCGGCCAAACACCCATTGTAAAGTCTCTGAGCAATTTGCACAGAAATACCAAGTCTGGTGAATGGACTTCCTGCCGGTCGATCAGATTGAACAGTTTGGTGGAATAATAGGTTGGAAGCCCAAAAGAGATCAATCCATCCATCATGCTTGTCAAACTCAATGACTGTGGAAATACCTGGAAGAACAAACTGGCCTTGTTTGATGTCAAATCCTTGACTGAAGTGAGCTGGTTCTCCGGTTGCCTCATGGATACCACAAAAGCCACCATAAGTGATAGCATTGATGTTGTCATCAATATGAGCTTGATTGTAAAACTCCCTCCAGGTGGCGGTGATGTTGGCAGCAAAAGGCTCGGTGTCCTGGGGGTCTCCATATTCTTGGGAACCAAAACCAGGAATGTTTGCCTGTTTCATCTGCTCAATTGCATGTGAAAAGAGTCCAGGGGCCAACGCTTTGTATCTTTCGGACATGATTTGTTGCAAAAAAGGCATCTTGTCCAGGAGAGCCTTCCACTGTTTGTATCTTTCTGGCGTAAGAGTCTTTGAAGCAAAAGGCTTATATATTCCTAATTAAAATAACTGAATTAAAATGAGTATCAATTATAATTGAAAAAATCAATAATAAAATTACTTGCCGAATTTTTCCACTTCATCATACCCCTTACACCAACCAAGTGCTTTCATGATACCACCAAGAAAAGAGGCATTTTTTTGATTTCCATAGAAAGATCCAAGTTGGAAAATGGTTTTGGTCAAGAGTCTGATTTCATCATATTCCGTGGGTGTCATGTCTTACCACTTGGTGAATTTGTAAACCAAGCCAAGTTCACGCTTGTGGTTGGTGAGGACAACCACTGGAGGTCCTGGGTTAATATGGTGTTTGAACTGCTCAAGGAACCTGGTCGTGTTTGAAATTGAGTGCACATCTGGACATTTCATCATTGTAAAGTCATCCGGTTGGTTGAGGGAGAGGCTGAGACCAGGGCAGCGGGTGTTATTGGCCAATGCCTCAATTTTCTTCTTCTGAGTTTCAGAGCTGAAACCATAATCCTGACTGGTAGAAGTACGGGTGAGGACATGTTGGCTCTGAGTTGGACGTGGAGGAAGGACCGGAAGAGTGGGTATGTTAACCACGGGTGCTGAGATTGGTTGGCAAGAGCCACTTGCTCCGCTAGCTTGCTGAGCCTGCCTACGAGCTTCCTGGGCCTCCTTGGAGTGGATTCCACGTCTCTAAAATCCACAGCAAAAATTATCAGCTTGAATCCAAGTATGGGATGCCAAGGTGAACCATGAAGTGCTTGCGCGACATTCAGGCTCGTCATCATTAGGAAGGCAATACAAGGCGCCCGTCCTGGATAAACTCCCTGCGTAAACCCTCCCTCCAACAGGCATCCCATCCAACGGACATAAGAGAGGAATGAAAGATCATCCCAGGGGATAATGATGTGAACCATGAAGTGCTTGCGCAACATTCAGGCCACATCCTCAACAGAGAAGCAATACAAGGCGCCCGTCCTGGATAAACTCCCTGCGTGAACTTCTCCTCAGACAATCATCCCCTGGGAAAGGATCAGAGATGAAAATGAAACAACAAACCGTCTTTTTCCTGGGGGCTGTGTGAAAATGGTGAGAGGTAACAACAAACATTCTCTGATGAAAGACATGAGATGAGGGGGAAAAACCTGGACAATCCATGGGGAATGGTCTCCTTTTAATCTGCCAGGGAGAGTATTGATATCAGCTTTCTTTTCCTTTGTATTCAAATGATCATGTGCAAAATAATGTAGTCAAGCCACTCACATTGTATTTGAATGAAAATTTTAATATCACAAAAGCCACGTCCCAATTGGTTGTTCCAGTTGAGTTACAGCAAAGGGGTGACCAATGTTGTACTCCCCAGTATGAAGTGCAACATCCAGTGTACAAAAAAATAAGACATCCATCACTTGGTTGAATGGATGCTTCCATCCACTCATCCAGTCAAAAGTAAACTGAGTCAGACCAAGCTCTCAAAGCCAGGTTTGGGTGAAACTGGTTATGGCACGGGTGTGGTTTTCAGGTGAGGCTGGTGCAGTTGGATTTCTCTGATCAAATGCAATCCCCTTCCCACGCTGAACTGCCAAATCACGCTCATCATTTGTGGGTAGTCCCGGTAGTGTGGTGACATCCCTATTCTTCATTTGAAGCAAGAATCTGGCATGAGCATGGACCACAGTGCGCATGGTATCAGTCTCTGGTGGGAGTTGTTCATTCAACTCTTTCTGCCTCTCCTTGTTAGTTTTCCTCTTGGAAGATAGGGAGGCCCTGGCTCTGAGTCCTTCATGTTGGCATGCTTGTGAGTCCCGTGCATAGTCTTCCACTGGAACAAAGAGTTTATCAAACCAGTTAGTCATTTTTAAATACTGTTTAGATAATTGAAATCCTTGAAAACCTTCTTCAGCATTGTCAGGCTTGTTTTCTGTTTCCGTGGCTAAAGAATTATAAAATTTTCAGTTGATGTCCATCAGATGAAAAATTAAAATAATTCACTCACGTATTTCAATAGCCAACTGATCATCTTGACTTGATTGCATGACTGTTCAAAAAAAATATCCCAAAAAATCAAGTTAGATTATTGAAAAACTCTTTGATAGGAGCCATCACCCATCATTCCCATGTGAAGTTCCATCAGTTGGTTGGTCTGGAAATCAAATAGAATTTACATCCAATGTTCAATGATTAAGTTTTAAGTATTTATTTCACTTGATTTAACTCACAATTTGAACCCAATGGAAAATTTTGTGAAGCTGTTGTTGTGTCAGCCAGCCCTGAAGGTGGGATTTGAGGGGCATTAATGGATTGAGGTGGAGGTGACATTCCATGCATTGGTATGTCAGTGGCTGCTTTATTAGTTCCTGCATTCACATCCATGGCGGTTGTTGAAGTAGGTTTGGGAGGAATTGAAGCAGTACTCATTTGTTGGAGGTGTGGATCTGTTGGTTGAGGATTATTCCCCACAGTTTTTGAAGGTGATAAATCTGTTCCAGAGGCTTGGGAGGCTGGAGGGTGTGAAATAACTTCAATATTTGAATTTCCCAACACATCCGCATCTCTTGTTGGTTGTTCTTTGGGGAAAGAAGGGGAGGCCCTTGTTGATACAAATGGATGAGCCCGTACTTCCTCCAGATGTGGGGTAGACAAGCTGAAATGAACAGCACTTGAACCAAAGGACATAGAAGGTTCCCCTGGCACAACCTATTGGATTGGGAGAATGGGTGACATGTCAGTCTTTCCGCTGAAGATTTTATGAAACAAGAAAACCCATGAGAGAAGTGTTGAAAACTAATGTCCCAATCTCACCACTTCCAAACCACTTGTATCAATTCCACCCTGGGTCAATGTGGGCTCCGGTGTATCTTGCACTTCTGGGTTTTGTTGAGACCTCTCCATGACATTTTTGGATTGCCAAGCAGATGCCCTCAATTTTTCCTGGAAGTTACTTTCCAAGACAAATCCACTTGAGCCACCCTCCCCTCTATCATCAACATGCTGCGATTGCCTCATAAAGCTAACTTCATGTGCTCTCAACCGATTGAACTTGTGAACAATTGGAGAGGAAAAATCCATGGCTTGGGTAAAAAAAAACTCAAAAATGCATCAGTTGAGCCAAAAATAATTAAAATTCAGCTGTATTCCACTCAAAATCTTCTCCTATACGCCTTGCAGACCAAGGCACATCTGCATTAATATTTCCTCCTATGTCATCATCACATGTTCGCACCCTCTTGCGCATCTCTGGGCCTAAATAGAAAAACAAAATATTCATCCTCAAATCCACAGTCAAAATTGTGGGAAATATAATTAATTTACCCTTTGATTTATGTATCTCTTCATACACTGGCTGGCCATCTTTGTCATACCAAACTCTTTTACCTACTACCTCTATTGCCATGTCATCATTTGACCTTACTTTTTCAGATTTTTCATGTGGCCTTCCTATCCATTCTGAAGGGTTTGGTAAAGATTGCATGCGTCTGTGAATTGGAGCATTTGGAGGCCTTTGGGATCCCAATGGATTTAATTCAAATTCTTGGCCTCCTTTAAGATTACTCCCAAATAAGTGACCCCTTCTTCCCTGGATCTGTAAAGTCCCCCGCTCTGGTATTCTACGGCCAAGTTTCTCCATTCTATACAAATATCTTCTTTGTAATTCTGCAAAATTAAAAAAAAAATCAGATCTTTCCTCACAGATAAAATTAGCTGCAAATATAGATTACCATCTGGTGTGATATTGGGAGGTGGAGCTTCAAGTTGGGCACCAGGATTCATCATAGTGGAATCAAAAATTGATTGATGAATGCTAGGCCCTCCTATCATACCCCTTTCCAAATCTTTTTTACCCGCTTATTTATAAACAATTAGCATCAAAATCATAGACAGTGACAATTTTGAAACTTTGAGCATTTCAAAAACCTACCTGGTGTTACCATGAGATTAGATCCTGACACATATGCCTCATCATTGACATTAACCACAAGAAGGTTCTGACTGTGCTCTCCTAACACTTGTGCTTGTTTGAAAATTGTAAGTCAGTTAAATCTTACAAAATAATTCCAACAAAAAATATAGCTCACAAGGATTCATCAAATTTATTTCCAAAGAACCCTGCCTCAAAGAATTGTTTCTTTGGGGAGAAGTAAAATTTTCAGCCCCTGTTTGTATTAAAAATCAACTCGTGTTTCATTGACCAAAGCTCATGGTTATCTCAAAGTAAACAAAAGAAACACACCTCTTTTTTTTCCTTTCTGGGAAGCTGGGATACCTGATCCTGTCAAAGCTGCCTCAATCTCACCATCTGAAGACAGGGAATCTGACTTGTCCATTTGTTCTGTTTCATCTCTCATTCTCCACAAGGCAGGATTCTGATTTCTTGGAACACGTAAAGAAGCCTCTATCCTGGAGGCCAGGCTTGAACTCTCCCCACGTGAAGAAATTCCTTCAGAGGCCACACTTGCTGCTTTGGAAAAAATTGGGGAGGCACCCAATGGGAAAATCATTCCTAAAATTGAAATACAATAGAACATGTCAGAAAAAATTCAGAATAAATAAATAAATCAATGTCACATGCTACCTGGAGATGATTCCCTTGTGACATCAAGTCTCATTGCTCCTGATGGTTGAATGAATCCTTCATAAAAAAAAAATAATATCACCAACAAAATAAATTGATTGAAATAAAACAAAACATACCTCCCTGTGGGCTGCCTATCCTTCTATCCAATCTCTCAGATGCAGCCTCCTGCATTTCCTGAAATCTCATCTTCATCCTCCATAGCTCAGGATTCTCACCTTCAGGTGGTTGCAAATCTGCTTGAATCCTGGCACTGACACCGGCACTCTCCCCATGTGAAGATCTGCCCCAAGAGGCCCCACTTGCCGATCTGATTGAACGTGGGGAGACTACAGGATTGATGAATAAAGGTAAATAAGAATTAATACCACCAACAAAATCAATTGATTGAATCAAAATAGAACATACCTTCCCTGGGGCTGCCTACCCTTCTATCCAATCTCTCAGATGCAGCCCCCTGCAATTCCTGAAATCTCATCTTCATGCTCCATAACCCAGGATTCTCAACTTCAGGTGGTTGCAAAGCTGCTTGAATCCTGGCACTGACACTGGCCCTCTCCCCACGTGAAGATCCTCCCCCAGATGCCACACTTTCCAATCTGATTGAAGGTGGGGAGACTACAGGATTGATGAATCAAGGTAAATAAGAGTCAGACAAAAAATGGAAAAATAAAAACTAATACCTGTGTTGGATTCCTTTGAAGACGTGATTACTTTTTCTCCTATGGGGGGGGGAGATAATTCCCAATGCAAAATAAGACTTCAGAAATTGTAATCAGTTAATATTAGTAAAACCCCTCACCTTTTTCTTGATGAGACATGGTTGGAGATGCATGTTGTTGTTCAACTCTTTTTGTCAAAATATTTTGGACCAATGAGCTTGCACTTTCAGACCGTGAGCGATCTGACTTATCACTGCGTCTAGCAGATGCCAATTTCTCCTTTTTATTTGTCTTTTTCACTACACCTTTCTTTCCTTTTTCTTTTATGAAAAAAAAAATAAATTTTAATATATAAAGATTGACTAAGTTCATATTTATGAAGACTTATCCCCACACTACGTACCAGTTCCTGTTAAATCACCCCACATTAATAAATGAAGAAAATTAAACAAACAGAGTATCAACCCTTCACTCACCAGTATTTTCAGATTGAATATTGTCATGCGGAGAATGTTGCCCCATTCTTGGACCCAGGCTTTCTTCATCATTTCGACTGTGCTGAATCTGATCACCTGGGGTTGGTTCTGCTGTTCATCCAAGACAAAATAAATTAATTCAGTAAAAAAATGGTTGGTATTTCATCCATTCCAAGTAAAAAAATGGTTGGTATTTCATCCATTCACACCAATCCAACTTCCTATGATGAATACACAACATTACCTGGTTTTTGAACAGAACTTCCAACAGTAATCAAAGCTTGAGTAGGAGTAACCAAATTATCTTCCTTGATATATCAATTGTTCTCAGGATCATCTTCAGAAATACACAGGGGTTTAAGAATAATAAAAACAAACGCATCAATCCATCAGTCAAATACACACAAACTAATCTGCCGTAGGGGGAGATCACTGGTGATTTTCATGATGCACTGGGTGAGTACCCATTTAAAGCATCTATATATATCAATAACTTTTCAATTGAAGTTTAACTGACAATCAACGACACGTTCCATCTTTTCACTTTGTTCAGGATCAGTACTCTTTCACTTGGTTCAGGATCAGGGGATAAATGGATGAATGTTCTGGGAAAGTGAATGTATTGGTGGGAAGCCTGGGGATTATATATTCCCCCTGAATACCTGAGATAACCTTTGGAGTGCTCATGCGCTCGGATTCACTGACCAATAGTCAAGTCATCAGTTAAGATATCGTTCTTGCTTCTCAGCTTGACAATATCAGCAATATGGACTGCTCGACAATATCAGCAATATGACTCATAATTCAATTAAAATGAAAAAATTAGACATCCTCAAAACGTTTGCATGTGTCTTGATTGTTTGTCTCATTGAACATTGGATGCAAATCATTTGATTCCCCCTTCTATACCCAATACTCATTTGATCAAAACAATCCAATAATAGAGAGAGAAAATGTCACACTCTCTGGTAAGACACTCTACATAAAATTACACATAAGATTTCTCAAATATTCTCATTTGAAAGTAGTGATTTCGTTGTTCTCAGATTCCATCACAAAGCAATCAAAGCACATCAATATTATCCCTATGAACCTTTCATGTTTTAGTTTTGATATCCTAAATACAAGAGCATATCATCCTGCAGACAAATTTACTTCCTCCTAAGTTACTCTGGGATTCTTTACAAGACCAATATTCCAAAAATGTATCATGGTTGAGAAATTCAGCACCAAAGCTTTGGCATGGCGTATTCCATCCTTGTAAAAATGAATCATTTGTTTCAAAGAGCATTCCTTCTTGATTGGTGGACCTTCCAAGATTACAAGTCATTATCTGACTTAGAAATATGATTGCACATGAACATAGCACTGACCTATTCCAACCCATTTAGGTGCTGTTCAGCTGCACGATGTATAGTGTATCCAGTGAGTTTGGTCAGGTGGTCAACTCCCGCTGGTCATGTGACAAGACATGGTTGATGGTCGGACCAAATAGCTTGATGGGGAAATAGCCAAGGGGGCCCCATCTTTTTGGGTCATCAACTTGACAAAGTTTCTGATCAACTCAGGGCAACAAGAAGTATTTTTTCTGCTGCTGTGCTCCTCATGACTGTTACGACCAACAGGGTGGCCTCAAGTCAATGCCAGACTCTTGGTTGCTTCAGTTGAAAGCCGCTACAGCCAAGTTGATGACACACCTCCATTAGTTGACCACCTGACAAGGGGTGGTTGACTAAGCGCCACACAGCTTTGAGAACCTGCCAACTGTGGTTTGACAAAAAAACCCACTGAGTTGATGAGCCAATGAAACTCAGTGTACACACCATATCTGTAACTGTAACAGATCCCCCCTTGCCAAATTGAAGTTACAAAGTTACACTCCCATGCTGCCCTCCGCAAAAAAGGTTACAGAAAGTTACAAGCTCTTACCCTTGTAACTTGCTGTAGCTTGCTGTTTATGCACTAAAAATGAGAGCTCACAGGCCCAAATCTGTTTGGCTGCGGGGCCCTGATATGAGCAGGTACTTACAGTTACAAATCCACTCATGGGCAGATTTTTAACTTGTAACCAGCAGTTACAGTTACAAGTCATCTGCCAAAGGGGCCCTTACAATGCTTGGTCCAGAGTTTGTAAAAGTTAGGGTGCATTTGGACCCACATGAACCTTCATGTACCATCATGAAAATCCTGGATATTTATGAAGGCATATGATGGTTGGGTAGCTTTTCATGGTGTGTGTTTGGCGTCCACTTGTGAACTTTAGCCCAAATGACGGTAGTTGATGCTTCTCAAGGTTTGAGGTCTGCCATAGGCCAAAATTGGACACAAGGGAACATTTTGGTCCAGACCAAATTGTTAGCATCATGTACATACATAGACACATCCTCTCCTCCCTCTATGCGCTAACTATTGACTTATCCCCCACTTTTGCCCTTGACATCTCCCCTGTCACTGGTGAAAGCCAAAGACATCTCCCATCAAGACTATCATGTTGCTTGTGGACACCAAACCCATCAGGTTCAGAAATAAGGTTGCATCATGTTTGATTTTGCACAAAATCAAACATGACACTAACTTTATTTCCAAAATGAGGCTTCATGATGGTTTGTGTGGGTACAAACTCACCCTTAGGGATTTGTGTTTCATTCATGCCCATGGAAACTTTGTGAAAAATCCAAGCATTCCATTGATGCTCTCAAGTTTGAAGGAATCTATCATCATCTAAGATCTGTTTAATTTCAGTTCTTCTATCATGAACAGGGTCAAGCTCTTCAATCTTTTTGAGCACTCTAAATATTAGCCCATTCAAAAAATCAACTTGACAATCACTCAGATTCTTGCTGAAATAAAGCTGCTTCGTGCTATTGTTTGGTGGAGTAAATTATTTATTGTAATGGAAGCAAAAACCTCATCTATTTGTACCTTAAATTCCGGCTGATTTGCCACCCAAAAATGGTGAAAGTATCCTTTTAAAAATGTGTATTTTCAATTTTTTTTGGAATAAATGCATGGTGATTTGTTTGGAAATCAAACAGCTTGTAATTACTGAATTTTTGGAAAGCAGTATGCAGAAGCTAAAACATGGTTTGCAAAAATGGTCATGGGAGATAATTTCAGCTTTTTCACATTATCCTTATTCAAGAAAACATTCATCTCACCTATTTTTTCTTCAATATTAAATTATCCATTGCAACCATCACTTTCCTCGTTTCTGGACCATATTAAATGGTAGGTGATTTTTTTGACAATTTATGAATCAAATATGGTGTATCCACTGAGCCTGGATTGGTGGTAAACTCCTGCTGGTCATGCGACAAGCTGGAGTTTACCACCTGACAAAATGGGTTGATGGGGCAAAAGTCAAGGGAGCCCAATCTTGTTGGGTCATCAACCTGACCTAGTTGTTGATCAACTGAAAGCAACAAGAAGCAATTTAGCTGCAGTTGTGATCCTCATGACCAGCATGACCAATAGGATGGCCTCCTGTAAATGCCAAACTCTTGGCAGCTTAAGTTGAAAGCCGCCACGCCCCAGTTGATGGAACACCCCCATTGGGTGACCACCTGACAAGCAGCGGTTGATTAACTGCCATGCAACTTTGAGAACCTGCCAACAGTGGCTTAAAAAAAAGCCACCCAGTTGACCACTTGACCAAACTTGGTTGATACAACATAAGAGGAAAAAAGGTGAATTGAAGAAGTAAATACTTGGAAGTGATCAAATGGGGTTAAATTATTTGAAAATAATACAGCTCTGAAAGAGATCAAACATTAATCTGAGGAAAATCAAATTGAAACCAGGGAGAAATCAAGGGGATTCATGGGGGAAAATTAATGGAAAAGCAAAAGACACTTTTGATAAGTCCTGCAGAAACCAATTAGAAACACAGTGGAAAATTTGAAGAATAAAATGAGAATTCATTGGTCACTTTTGGAGAATTTAAGAGGAGTCTCAGAAGCAATCATGGATCAAATGTGTTTCCATCTTTGTGAACTCTACCAGAAAAAAAACAGAAATCATGGTGATTTCCTCTGGAAATTGATTATAAACTGTGAAGCAATTGGGGAAACCATCATGGTGAAGTGAAGTCTCTGGTCAGGCAGAGATGCCTGATTTTTCCTCGTGGGTTTTTGTTTTTTTGGGCTGTGGCCGCACCATGCTCAATGGGCATTCCTTCCTACATCTGATTTGTAATCAAATAGGCTCAAAATCAAAAATTCATTGAGGCAGTAAATGGCATAAATATGTTCCAGGGGGGCATTTTGATTTCTAAAAATGGTCATTTAAGGCTTTTACTGAAAATCCAAGCATCCAAGCATGTAGTCTTTGAACATAGGTTCAAATTGGTGTGGTTGTAGTGACCAAAATGGAAGGGCTTTTTCTTGAGATTATGAGTAAAGATAATCTTTTGAAAAAATAAAACCCCACCAGGATGATAAAGATTTGAGCACAGAATGCCAAATATCTCAAAAATGTGGATCAAAGAATGCATGCAAAATAAAGGCAACTAAGACAGCTCCTCAGGTGAGTAAAGAGAAAGCATACAATGAACACTGAAAGGAGAAAGCTATTTAAAGTACATGATTTTTGTGGTTTATACACATTGGCACCTTTCATTTTGAAAATTGATTCATATGAATTAAATTGAACAACAAATTCCATCTGGGATGGTAAAATGAGGAAAAATAGGATTTGTCTTAGAAATGAAAATTTACCACCACATACCCTGAAAGTTGTTGAGGATTTTGTTGAAATGGCAGTTGGTGCTCTAAACTGCATTGCACCTTTTCCTTCCTGTTCTGCTTGAAGTCTCAGCCTGCCTGTCTTGTTTTATCCTAGGATGATTCTTCTTCCCATTACTGGTAGTGAGTGACACCTTGGTTTTGTGTCAATCCTCCATGTGAAAAATTTAAGGAGATTTCTATTTGGATTCTTCACTTTCTGGCAGAGATATTCATGTTTTTTACATGAAGTAAATTTTTGAAGAATGAAAAAAATCCTCTTTGGTAAATGCCAATCCATAAAAAATTTTAGAATATTTGAGTGAACTATGATTTGATCTGTATTGGTTTACTTGTGAAATTATGTGAGGGGATCTGGGCATTGAAAAAAAATCCAGGATCATTCTATTGAAATATACCAGCACAAGTGATGTGAGGTGAGTGGAAAGGTCTTGGGACCAGAGAGTAGACACAAGTGATGAGAAAGAAATGAATACCCATTCAAATATACCAGCACAAGTGATGCAAGGTTAGTGGACAGGTCTTGGGACCAGAGAGCAGACACAAGTGATGAGAAAGAAATGAATACCTGTTGAGCAGGTAAGAAAGGAGGAGAAAAAAAAGGATGAGGAAACATAAAGAGAGCTAGTTACAACAAGTAGTTATAGTAGTTACAGGCTCTTGCTTAGACCTAATCTAGTGGGATACACAAGGTTGCTGCATGTTGTTAGTTCTGTTTGTTGATCTCCTGTTGGTCCTTGTTTGGTCCCTTGCTGGTTACTTTGAGTCTACTTCTCTATCACAATACCCCCCCTTGCTTGGTAAACCATTCAAAGGGAAGTGATTCAAAGATTACAAGAAAATTTGTGAGTGATTTTTGGAGAGAGAACTCTTGTGAGGCCTACCACCACATTTCCACCAGTGGGGATGTATTTTAGCTCAAAGAATCCGTCTTCCAGATGCTGAGAAATCAAGTGAAGTCAAACATCAATGTGGCAAGTGCAATGCTGATATAGTGGATTTTCTAGGAGAGCAATAGCCCGCTGGTTATTGCAGAAAAGGGTGGGTGGTTTGAGGGTACAATTTAATAGGGGAGCTAAGACTTACAGGAGCTGAGTTTTAAAGAGGAGTTCTTGTCCAGATTCCAAGCAAGACCTATGTTTGGCCTTGGTGGTGGATAAAGCAGTGACAGATTGCTTTGCCACATCATGGGGACATGAAGAAGGAGAATGCTCCCTGTGAACAAGTTTCAATCTGTGCTGGAGGCATGATTGGCGTCGCAGTAGGCGGTGAGAGTTAGGGCTTATTCAATTGGTCCTCCTAGAGTGATCCTGAGTTTTTTTGTGTGCTTCAGGTAAGATAGTACATGGGTGAATTGTTGTTGATGAGTGATGGTGGAGGAATTGAGAAATTGCAAAAGATAGCTCAAGCAGAAAGCAAGATTGGGTTGAGTACATTGTACAAGGTAGTCCAAGAGTCCCACCGCTCTGCAGTAAATGAATGAAGGATCAGGTGTGCAAGAAGAGATGGGAAATTTGGAGACTCCTTGTGGTAATGGGGTTGAGGCTGGATTGCAGTTGGTCATTCCAAATTCATGGAGCATGTTGTCAATGTACCAGTCTTGATGAAGTTGTATAGTTCAAGCGTGTTGGTCGCAAGTAACCCTCATACCAAGCACCCACTGGCATTTTCCAAGGTCTTCCATTTTTAAATTTTTTTGAATTTGATTCTTGAATTTGGAGACACTGAGTTTGGTTCCTCCAATTATTAGATTGTTCACGTTTACATAGACTATGCAGAGTTTGTTGGGGTTGGAATGGATGATGAGGCAAGGATCAAAAATGGTTGATTGAAAGTTTAAAGAAGTAAAGAAAGACAAGATTGCAGAATACCAACAGTGGGGACTTGGTTTCAGTCTGTATAATGATTTGAATAATTTTAGACCATGACCAGGAGGAATTTTGATATCAAGGCCTTCAGGGACTTTGATGAAAATTTCTTCCTTGGGCTCTCCATTGAGAAAAGCGCACTTCATGTCCATTTGATGAATTTTGAGTTCAAAGGAGGCTATAAGACTTAGGACAATACATAGGGACGCAATTTTTCTGGTGGGTGCATAGGTTTTGTTGTAGTCAATCCCTTCAACGTGTCGAAATTTGCGGGCACATAGACTAGCCTTCTTTTTGATGAATTCCCCATTGGCTCAATACTTGGACTTGAGGACCCAAGTTGTGTCTAGCTTGCACCAGTGAGCAGGTTTGGGGAAAATTTTCCACACTTGGTGACGTCCACAATTGTTTTGTTCAGTTTCCAGGGCAGCCTTCCATCCTTCCCAGTCATCCAATCTTTGAGCCTCTGAAATTGTCTTTGAATCCAAGGAGAATGAAGGTTCAGAGAAGATCAGATGGGCTCTAGGGCAGAAGCTGGTTTGGAGGATTAGATTGGTGGAAATATCTGCCCCAACCTCGCATGGGGCCTTATTGTACCAAGGCACAAAGGTGTAGTGAGGGTTGGTCAAGGGTGAAGAGGAGGGAAGGAGATTGTTGTTGGGAGACAGAGGAGTTTCAAAGGAGGGTTGATGCAAAGGAGAAGTGTCAAGAATTGAGTGATCATTTTTTGATACACTGCCATTGGAGACAATTTCAATCCTGTTATCTCCAGGGGAGTCTGAGAGGACGGTGGAGAGTTCCTCAACAGAAAAAGAGGAAGTATTTGAATAAAGAATGGAAAGATTGGATTTGAAAGGAAAAAAGTTAGGAAAGAATCTTGCATGGTGGGTAATATGTATCTTGTCCGTAGCGGGGATCCAGACTTTGTAGGAGTGATGATAAGGGTCAAAACCAAGAAGCACACCTTCAGTTCCTGAAGGGGAGAATTTGGAGTTACTCCATTTCTTCTTGATAAAGACAATAGTCTTGCAGCCAAAAGGATAGATGTTTTCAAGGTTGGGAGGTTTATTTGCCCACATTTCAAATGGGAGTTTTGAGCTTGAGAGACAAGTGAGGGGTTTGATTTTCAATAAAAACAGCAGTGCAAACAGCTTTGCCCCACCATTTGAGAGAAAGGCCACTGGTGCACAAAAGGGTTCAAGCTTTCTCAATTGTAATTTGGTTACCTTGTTCAGCAAATTGGTTTTGTTGTGGAGTGTAGGGAGCAGTTTGTAGATGTTTGATGCCATGTTGATGGAGGAGGCACTTGAACGATTCATTTAAAAACTCTCCCCCATTATCCAAGACTACATATTTGATTTTTTGCCCTGAGGATTGTTCAGATTTTTTCATGAAGAGAGTGAATTGTTAGTAAGCATTGGACTTACACCAAATGGGATGAATGGAGGCATATTGGGAATACCCATCAATGATTTTGAGGAAGTAGTGATTGTCTCCTTTTTGATTCCAGAGATATGGGACCACAAACGTCCCTGTGAATGCATTTGAGGGACGCAGATGGAAGTGGAAATTTTCCTTGAGAAGGATCTTTTGTCATCTTGGCCGTTTTGCAGTTGGGGCAGTCAATTTTGTCAAGGTTTCAAGAAGGAAAGAGATGTTGGAGAAAAGCATGGTTTGGGTGTCCGAGTGCTTGGTGAAGGTCCAAGGAAGGTAGTCCTGTGTTGGCTTGATTGGTGGAGGTTTCCAGAGCAAGTATGTTGTCAACAAATCTTCCAGAAATGATGCACTTGTTTTTGTTTTTACACAAAAACCCAACATTGGTGGAAGAGATAGAATAGCCTGATTGAAGATAAGGGGTCATGGGAATGAAGGAATTGGAAATGTCAGGAACATACTGGGAAAATGGTATTTCCAGAAGCCCAGTGACAAGGTGAGTAATGGCTCTGCTGTGGCCTTTGACACAAAGAGGATTACTGTTGGCAGCAAAAAGGGTAGAGGAAGAGGGACTGAAATTGACAAAGTATTCTTTGTGTTTAAGGAAATGACCTGAGGCTCCACTTTCCAAGATAAAAACATTGGGACTTGATAGATTGAGGCTCAGCATGGCTTTGCCTGGGTTTCTTTTCCCTTTCAAGTTCTGGAATTGTTGGAGAGCGGCATGGTGATAAGCTATGGTGAGTTTGGGATGCAACTGATGGCATTTTTCAGGATTATGGGTGGTATTTGGATTGTGAGTACCATTTTCACAGAAGTTCTGTTTTTTGATTGTCTTTGGCTGACTGGGTTGAGCTGATTTAGTGAGTTGAAAAGCAGAAGACTGAGGTTGCTTGTGAGAGTGGTCCTGTCGCTGGATTTCCATCTCAAGATTGCTTAAAAAGGTGTTGAGGGGAATTTTGCTTTCTTGCCTTTGTATTGAGCAAATTTTAATGATTGCATGACGGAGAATGAAGGAGGAAGTTGCTTGAGGATGATTATAGCCCACAATTTTTCAATGGTGGTGGAATCAAGGCTTCCATCCAATACTTCAAGAAGGAGTTTGAAGGTTTCCCAAAATTTATTCATGGAATCTTGGAGGTTTCCTTCAGAGAACTGGATTTCATAGAGCCAATCCATTTGATTGACTACATTTTAAGGAGATTTGGTGGGGTATTGGTTGCAAATGGAGTCCCAAAGGATCTTGGGTTTTTACAAGGTAGGATTGTTTGCACACCAAGTGAAGTTCTGTTGATCCAAATGCAGTCAAATGAAAGTGGTTGCGTACTTCTTTTTGAGTTTTATCTCAGTTTTGAAGGCATCAACTTGTTCCAGTGCCACATTGTCCAGTTCCTTGTATCCCAAGATGCTGAGGAATTTTTTTCTCCAGCTTTCAAAATTTTCAGCTCCCATGAGTTTTTCTCTGTTAGGAATTTGTGAGTCATTACATTCCCCCATGATGATCAGAGTAGAGTGAAGAGTGAGTTGATGTTGAATGGTGAGTCCAGATGATGACAGGGATGATGAATTGGAGTATGATGCATATTTTCTAGTGGAGGTGGTTGGTGAGGTTCCTGAAGTGGGACCTATTGAAATATAGCAGCACGAGTGATGGGAGGTGAGTGGACAAATCTTGGGACCAGAGAGTAGGCACAAGTGATGAGAAAGTGATGAATACCTTTTGAGAAGGTAAGAAAGATGGAGACAAACAAGAGTGAGGAAACATAAAGAGAGCTAGTTACAACCAGTAGTTTTATTAGTTACACGCTCTTGCTTAGACCTAATCTAGTGGGATACACAAGGTTGGTGTGTGTTGTTAGGTCTGTCAGTTTGATCTCCTGTTGGTCCTTGTTTAGTCCCCAGCTGGTTATGTTGAGTCTAAATCTCTATCACAACACATTCAAACTCCTTGAGTTGGTGGAGAATAAGCCAAGAGACGGAATTCTATGGTGTTCATGTTCTTAATTAAGGATTTTTTTAGCAGGTAGAAAACCCATGTATCCAGCTAGGAGATGGGTTAGCTAACTCTGATGATTAGCTTGAAGAGGGAAGCATTTTATGGTGTGTGATAGAATTTTTTTCACCAGAAAAGTGGGGCTTATTCCCCAGGTGTATCACCAAAAAAATAAGTAAAATCTGAATCAATTTGAAGTTGTTCCCTTGTGAACTTATAGTGACACCTGGGGACACTTTTGTAAAAGCATTGTTAAATTTATTTTGCGTGAAATGCTACGCAGTGTAATACCCATCTCTGAACAGAGAATTATTTTGGATTTTTCTCTAACCTGCTTTATTTTTTTCTCTTTTTATTTATGTATTTTTTTGTTAGGATAAATTTAGCACTGACTTCATTTGACACAGGGAGAGTTCATTTTTTCATGTATGAATACTCACATTTGTTATATGGACTCTTTATGGCCTTCAATCTTGGCCTTGGAAAAAACTTCCAACTGTTTGTAGGGGACCTGGAGCTTTGGGAAACTAAAATTTTCAATCTGTGAAAAGTGAGAATGGCAAAAACTGAAAGCAGTTTATAATCATTTCAACCTGTCCAACAAACAAACTTCTTCAATTTCCCTGTGAAAACTCAACATGTTTCACAAAATTAATTTTTTCCAGAAATTGTTCTTGTTTCATTTTGGAAGAAATGCCAGGATTCAAAGTTCATGATTTGGGAAATGCAGGTGACTTTCAATTTTCAAAAAGTTGAAATCAAGGTGGTTCTCATTTTCAGCAGCAATGAAATTTCCTGGACTTTCATTTTCCATAAAGGTGAAACCCACAAGAAATATTGTGTACAGCATTGTGAAAAATGGAATATATCATTTTGATTTAATGGTGAACCTTTTGATACTTTTTGGGGACAAAAGTGGTCACAAAAGTGACTTCATGTCACTGGTCAGCCAGAGACCCCAATTTGGCCCTGGTGTTGACCCATGATCCTGTCAAAAGGGGTATCACATAGGTCAAAAATCAAAAAAACTGCAAGTTTTGCTGTAGACCTTGTTCTACCCCACCCTACTAACCCATGGTTTTTAGTCCACATATTCCCCATATCATCTCCAATCTACACCATCTCCTTGCATTCATATGTATGACCTTTTAATCAACAACATATTGTACTTTCTTGACCTCTATCTCCATTAACTCATAATCAATTTAAATTTCTTGGTATACTCACAAAATATCCCTTTTCTTTTTTTTGCTTATCATACTTATCCTTCAACTCAAAGCACCTCAATCCCCCTGCATCACAACCTTGAAATTTTTTGGCATGGAAATTTTATTTCTTTCTCAAGCACCCTTTATTTCTCTTTTTCAACAATGCTAGATAAAACCAAACTTGACCTTTTTGAAGCCAGCCTTGCAAAACAAACTTACTACGTGCCAATTGCCTTTCATAACCCATGCAAAGCATGGGTTAATACAATTTTCTGCTCTAAACCATGATTTTCATGGGTTATTATAGGTTCCTCTCCAATCCTATAAACTAGCCTAACCCATAGAAAAACTACTCCACAAAGTGGTATGGGTAGGACAAGTTCTACTGTACAATTCACCCGGGGCTTCCGGGAATTCGAGGGCATGTTCAGGGTCTGGGGTTCGGGATGAGGCTCCCCCCCAAAGCCCCGGGTCACAGCCTTAGTGTATATGCACACATCACAACACTGCCTCATACAGCAAGCACCCGTTTGGCATGCAATTAACTCCATAATCTCATGTCTTTTATTCAAATTCATTGTGCAATCACTTGTGCAACTCATTGTTCAATTAATCAGGGTGCTACAGCTTTTCAGCGCTGGGAGAATAACATTTTAAGTTTGGGGAGAAAAGATAACACAGTCGGTGGGAATGAAACCCACATCGACCCCTTCCTGAGGGTTGGTCTAACCGCTTATGAGCTACGACCGCTCGATGCGAGACATCACAACAAAAAAGCTATCCCAATTTGTTTACAATACGTTATAAGAAGTTATTTATACAACTGAGTTGAATTCATATTTCCTATTGGATGAAGACCTACATCAGGGTTCACTATTTCAGAAATGAGGCCCAAAAAACGAAAGGACAATTGGAAAGAATGGTAATTTTTTTGGGAAAGTGTTGGGATCAAAGCTAATCTTTAATCCAGGCAATTATCTGGCGTTAGTTCCACCTGGGAATCTAGTATGCACGTTAACCTCCCAAAGCATCCGCTGCGTCGTCCATCAACAGTTACCCGCAGCATTTGTGGTGTTGAATGGGCGATCTAATGCAACCTTCCTGGTAATGATTTGTTTTCCATCGCCGCAAGTAACTCGCAAATCTCCTGTTGTGCCGAGTCCTTGAGGATTGGATGGTTGGACTAAAAATTGCGAAAGGATATTCGAAAAACAACATATTTTTAATTTCTTGTCAGCAGAGAAAGCAGAACTGCATGAATGCTCTTTCGGTCGACGACGGCTCACAATAGTTTGAACTTGATTGTCTGTTTAATTGTATCCAACCCTGATTGCCGGTGGAAACAACGCTCTGACCATCAACCGGTAAGATTTCTAACGAGCTAATGGGTTTATTCGAACCCGCAACTTGAACCGAGGTGAACCAAGGGTTGGTACCACCTTTGTTGATGAATTTGATTGGTGTGGAAAAGTTACACGAGACCATTTTCCTGGAAAAAAGTTTGAGTAAAAGAAAGCTACAGTCAAATTGGGCGCTTTTACATCGAAACTCATGTTTTGGCATCAGAACAAATGAAAACAGTGGGAACAAACCAGCTTATGTTCAATACTCCTGGATTTTGATTATTACTAACTTTTTTCCAGAGATCCGATGAAAGATCAAGACCGTTAGACTTGCACTATAATGATTTTAAGTATAAGAATAAGCTTCGAATTCGGAAAGCGAAGAAAAAACGATCGTCACATAGATCACTCACTGATGGGCATTGGTCACTGACAATCGCTTGATAAACGTTCCCTGAAGGAGCAGTTATAGCAATGCAAGCCCCACAAACTCCAGCCGAATTCCATAGGTTTGAAGCAATAGCAATAGATCCTAGTCCCTGAGGTTGGG
Organism: Puccinia polysora; assembly: GCA_025617555.3. Taxonomy (NCBI): domain Eukaryota; kingdom Fungi; phylum Basidiomycota; class Pucciniomycetes; order Pucciniales; family Pucciniaceae; genus Puccinia; species Puccinia polysora. Next base: position 19,781,782 of record CM062620.1, on the reverse strand, counting down.
GCCATCTTTCAAAAAGACAACTAATTAAGAGTAGTAGGTCAGTAAATTTCACAAAAATAAGACAAAGAATCTTCGCGTTCATTAATACCGTTATGTCGACGCGGTAAACAAGTAAATTTAACTGAATCGATGTACAACGTACTTGCCTGTGGGCCAGTTGGCTCCCTTGTTCCCAAGGAATCGCAAGAAATCTGATATAAGTTTTCACCCTGTCGAATCACATTTGAGACCGAAAAGAACTAAGTGGTCACTGATAATAAAAACTGAAAAATCACATAAGTGGTGGCTTCTCCTTGGAAAACCTGTCCATCTATCCCCGAAAGGGATTTTCCAAAAGAAATCTGTGAAAGCATCCTCCGATCACTCTGAATTGCTCCCACGGCTTGAAAGGGACATCGAAAAAAAATGAACGTCAACGCTATCAAGTTGAGATCTAGCCTGAGGTGCATCATTGTCCGATATCGGGGTTTTTTAACGACGGAATTTCTATGTGAAGAGGATTTCAAAACGATCGCAGGAGAAGTGACGAAGGAAAATTGTGGTGATGAAGAAAGGAGCCTCTTGGCCAACTTAAAACCCCAAACATTTATATGCGTATCGCCTCACAACACCAAGGATTCATCCAGGAAACAAACGGGATACTGAAAAAAAGCTACTCACATTCAAGAAGCGTTTTGAGTATGAGATTGATGTAAGAGGCGGTAGAGTGTTTTTAATTTTAATTTTCCAGACTGTTCGAAATCCATGTGTCAACAAGCCGTAGTGCACATCATTGTTCATTAAAAAGACAGGTCAACGATTTTTGTTGTTGGCTAGAAGTCAACCAATAAACAGCCTATGTTGATTGGCCAGAAAAAAACTACTGGTTTTTAGATTTCAATCTTTCAACCCAAACATTGTCGCCATGGATCACAGACCGTGCTTGAGAATTTTTTTTCTCTGCGTGCCAAACCAAAAGCTCATTCATGACAAGTGATGACGTGATGATGAAGACGGTCCAGACGCGTTGTTTTCTGCCGTTGCCGCTTCCAGCCGTTCGGTCATCAAGTCTGGAATGCAGAAAAAAATTACGCACAACCTTGCGAGGTGTAACCGAATCAATGGTTGAACCATAGCCCGGACTTTGCTCTGTCCATTACAAATTCAGTGTCGTTCATTTCGTGCGCGAGAGTGGGAGTTGAAAGTGGGTTGCAAAAGCTTCTGTCAGGAGTAGGGAATATCGATCAAAGCTCACCGTCTGAGATAAACAATCTAACAACGAGAGGCCAACCAGTTAGGTGAATTAAGGTGCTACTCCTTTTGCAAAATGGTCAAGTACAGACTGCAAGTCTGGCGTGATGGACTGATTCTAACCACGCGAGGCTGGCCATCTTTATGTATGGAGGCGGTAGCCTGCAACAGGTGGGAGCTATCAGAGCCATCCAACCACCCCAGGAAAGATAGCGCATCCTTCAATTCTTATTGATCTCTGAGAAAACTTTGCCTATCACAATTCAATCACTCACAATGGGGAGATGTGAACTACAGCTACTAAGCACACGATCTGCACTCCCGACGAGTTCTCAGCATCTCAGCATACTATCTGAATAACTCAGTACGGCGCGAGACAGACGACACCCATCCAGGATTTATGATGGGAGGCCAGAAGGTGAACCGAAATGCGAATAAGTAGAAAAAGCAATTATTCAAAAGAATAGCTTTATTATAGCTTGAGTATTCGCAGGTGGCTCGCTCATATCGCGCTGTGCATCTCCGGTTCTCCGCATCGAAGTTTGTGCAGGCCATTCAGTATTTACCGTCCCACTTGATATTTCAACAATGGCGAGGTCATTATCACATTTAATTTCGACGATGTTGTTCTCGATCTTCATAGGAAAGAAAAGGATTCTGCACAAAATGGCTTCTGAAAGATCTTGTGTAGGGAGTTATACTCTGCTTCAGTTGTAAAAGTGAAGACTTGGCTGCTTCGACGCCCGAAATCAGAATAGTCAAAATAAATTTAAAAAATTTAAAAAAATTGAAACAATTTTTTTCAAAAAAAATAAAACGGAATTTAATTAATTTGAAAAAAATAAATAAAAAATAAAAAATGCACAGGCCATGTTGAATTCACAACCCCGGGGTTACATGTGAAGATTTGAGTAGGACGCTCCGGTTGAAGTTTGAAGGAAGAGATGAGAAGGGATCTTATGAGGCCAAGAGGAGCCAAGAGGAGCCAATCTGGGGAGCCAAGGAGGGCTCTCCGGCTCAGTGTGACTAAGAACAGATTATTAACATTCACTTGGAAACCAGCAGCTTTAAGTAGACTAAGTACAATGAGGCTGACATGTGGTTGACAAGATGGATGAATAGAGCAAGTTTGATAAGCATAAATGTGAAACACAATATGTCACAAGATAGGTTCAGTAGATGGACCACTGTAAATGAGATATAAAGAAAGCACTAGAGTTGATACAGGTGGAAAATTGTAAAGACTTTACTAGACTAGCATACTTGTGGTAAAAGCTACTGTAGGTTAAGATAAAGATTATACTCAAAATAAGACTTGACAAGCTTATTATAGAGATAATAATAGACAAAACACTTAGGGCATAACTTAAGAATATAAAGCTTGAAAAATGGTTGCACTCAAGTATTGGGCAACACAATGTAAGACTAGAATTCTAACATTGCAAACGGGCATGGATTGCCATTCACAGCCTATATACATTGTGAACAGCAAATCATAAGTCAACAAGGAGCAGTAAAAGTCACTAATAACTTGCGCATCCCCAATTGCAAACCTTTTTGAGTCGCCATTGGGGATTTGAAACCCTTTTTGAGTTGCAATTGGGAATTCAGAACCCCCTGGTATATCTTCAAGTTTTTGAGATATGATACATGCTTTCATGCAGTCTCCAGGACCATAGTCCCTGGATTCTTGTAGTTGGTACTCATTCATCATATTTCCTCACAATGTTACATTGTCATTGACCTCTAAAAGCATATCTTAACCACTTGGAAGCAAGTTTCCTTAGTATAGTTGACAGTACACTTGCCATGCATGAGAGACATGGTTTCAATTCCCAGAGGACACATGTTATTTTCACATTCTTACAGATTATGAGCCAAGAGCTACCTAAGCACCCATCATGAGTGTGATCTTAGAATTTTTCCTTGCTTCTTTCACCCTAAATTCAGCATAGGGGTGTGTTGAGATATGATAAATGCTTTCATACAGTCTTCAGGACCATAGTTCCTGCATGCTTGTGGTTGGTATTCATTCATCATATGTCCTCACAAAGTGAAAATTTCATTGACCTCTACAAGCATATCTTAAACATTGCGAAGCAAGTGTCCTTAGTATACTTGGTAGTAAACTTGCAATGTATGAGAGAACTGGTTTCAAATCCCAGAGGACACATTTTATTTTCACATGCTAACACAAGTTGTGAGCCTGGTTGTGCATGTTTTCCTGGCCCATTTGGGGAAAAATGGCTCCAAATGGGCCATCTGAGGGGGGAATTGGGGTACCTAGGCACTCCTGGACTACATTTGAGTTCCTTAAACCCAAATTTGGGGATTGGGAATACTATATGGGACTTTTTGGCCACAAAAAGAAACTTGGAAATCAAAAATTTTGCCTATTGGAAAAATAAAGTCTTTTCAAAAAACAATACTCACCAGTTGGATAATTTTTATCTCAAGCCAAAATTGAGTAAACTTGAGAGTTGTTGGAAACAGTTTGATTGAATAATAAATTGACTTGGTTTTTTGGGTTTATGGGAACATTGGCAAGCCCAAGACCCCCTGGTTTAAACATGGCTGCAATAAAGGTATCAATCAAAAGTTTTTTTAAAAGAGCTTTGGAGACTATGGATTTTGGTGGGGGGTTTGAAAAGAAAAAATTGGAAGGAAGAATTGCATCCTCATCTAGGGTCAAAATTGAGGAAAAATATATTTCTTCACCACTGGAATTGACTAAAGTTGGTGGGTCACATTTCATATGCCATTTGACCAAGAATGATTTGTCTTGATCAATACTAATGTACAATGGTGGATGTAACTATCCAAATATGTAGCTGAGAGGTGCCAAAAACCCAAAACCCTCCTCCTTTGAGAGCCTTTTCTAGTAATAAAGAAGCAGATATTTATTTTCAAAAAAAAAGGCAGCCATGCATGGCTACGCATCAAAAACATTCAACTCAAAAAAGGAAAAATATGTCAACCTAGCATGCAAAAAAATTGGAGTATATGAGGGGCCATGCCTCACTGAACAGCAAAGGCAAACTCACAAAAGGAAGTTTGGGCTTCAATTAATGATCTGTTAAAATTCACAATAGCAGATCCCATGTGGAATCTCTCCATTACAAATGGCCAAAACAATCATTAACCATCTGAAAATCCCTCAGTACTTCCTTGACTGAGGAGAATCTCTTGTGGAGAATACATTGATGATATAAAAATCTATAAAACTAATCACAAGGTGAAGCTAGCAGAGCTGAATAGGAAAGGTGTTATGGAAGTTCTATTAGTAATGCTCCAGGAGAAACAGTGGTTTTTCTGGTCAGAATTTGGTGGAGAGGGTCACTTAGAGGCCCTGTTATTTGATAATCCTGAGTCTATAAAACTTTGTCAATAATTCCATCATATTGCTTTGTGTGATTGTGATGAGATGAACTGGAGCCATGTATGTGGGATGTGGAAGGATTATTCATTAGCTTATGAATAGGAGTGAAACGGGAGTGAAAAATAAGAAGGAAGCATTGCAATGTATGAAAAATAAAGAGGGTGCAGACCTGGAGCCATGTATGTGGGATGTGGAAGGATGAGGAGAGAGGTTCTTCCATGTACACTGCTCCAGGTAGGCTACAAGGCTTGTGACATTTAGGTGAAATGACTCTGACAGGTTTGTGGCATAAAAAGAGGAGATAGAAACAGGAGAAAACAACGTGACATAGCTCAACACCCCCCTTGCTGCCAGCCTGAAGAGAAAAGGAACAGAAAGAACAGATAGAAGGAAAGTGAAAGAGAGAAAGTGTTGGAATTCCTGTCTTGTGATATGTGTTGCCTAACACTTGAGTGCAATCATTCTTCAAGCTTTAAATTTCATACTCTATTATTGCCTTGTAAGTGTTCAAGTCTAGTGTGCTCTTTATTCTATACTGGTTAGTTACAGGTCTAGTGGCATCTTTATCTTGAATCTAAGTGGGCCATCTTCTATGTCCTTGAGTGACTTTGTCTAGTGTGTTCTTTATACAATACAGTGTTTGTTATTGTTCTAGTGACATCTTTATCATTGTTCCTAGTGGACTATTTCTATTGTCTTGCTCATGAGTATTGCAGTCTAGTGATTTCTTTATGTTATACTGATTAGTTATAACTCTAGTGAATTCTTTATCTCAATCCATGTGGCTCATTAGTCCCTATCCTGCCTGAAGTGGTCCTCCAAGTTGTTTGGACTCTAAATGGTCTGGTATTAAATATTCATTATACTTATTCATTATATTTCCTTTCAACCACTTGTCAGCCTCTGATGTACTTAGTCTATTTAAGTCTGAAGCCTGACAAGAGAAATTAAACCATCAGTTCTTCCTCACTTTGAACCGGGAGTTCTCCCTTGACTCTCTTGATCTGCTCCCCTTGGCGACATAAGAACTTATCATCCCTTCTCCTTCCTCTTTCCACCGGAGCACCTAGCTTAAAATTCTACAGAAAGAAATGGGAGTAGAACAGAGAGATACAGAAAACGCCTTCAGGGGACAATGCCAAAGGCAGAACTGTGCTTCTCCAGAAGAATTTGTGTGAGTGGCTTGGTGAGCATGTTGGCCAACATGTCCTTTGTGGAGACATGGACAAGGGAGATGGTGTTTTCCTGCACGCACTCGCGCATGAAGTGGTAACAAGCATCAATGTGCTTTGTCTGGGAATGGTGTTCTGGGTTCTTGGCCAGGGCTTCAGCGCCCTAGTTATTTACATAGATGGAATGGCGGTGTTGGGTTGAAGCTTCAATTTGCTGAGGATTTGCTTAAGCCACAGGCTCTCCCTGCAAGAGTCAGAAAGAAACTTACATTCAGACTTGGTGCTGGAGAGCAACACGGTGGCCCGCTTGCGCAATTTCCACAAGATTGCGCCGTCACCAATTTGGTATGAGTAGGCTGAGGTGGACCTGCAGTCATTGCAATCCTTTTCCCAATCAGAGTCAAAAAACCCCAAAAGAATGAGCTGGCCTCCAAGAAAAAGCTTCAGATGTTTTTTTAACATGAGGTAGTTTAGAATTGGCAGCGCGGCTTGATAGTGGATTTTGGATGGATCACGTAGATGATGGGACAGGCGGTTGACTTCAAACGCTATACCCGGATGTGTGCACTGAGACACCCAAAGCAGTGAGCCAATCAGCTTATTGTAAGGTCCTGGCGAGGAGGGGTCACCAGGGGACTTTTGCCGGATAGAATTGAAGGTGGAGTCTGTGGGGGTTGCCACCGGGGTGTGCCTACCATCAAGAAACTGGTCACACAGGTATTCAATGTAGTGAGACTGATTCAGGAAAACATGTCAATTGTCCCGGTCTTGCGTGATTCTTAGGGACAGGAATGTGATGATTTCACGAGTCACAAAAATTCTCTTTATTTCAATTCAATCAAGCAGCTCTTGTAATAGTATAACTTTGTGAACATAACAATTGTTAGGAGATAACTTTGAGCGAGATTGAGAGAAGAATTGACGAGAGAAAGAAGCAGTGACACAATATGAAAATGAAATAAAGAAACTGAGGTCAAAAGATCACCTTGGTCTTGAACTAGTGACGTGAGTTCGGCAATTTAACCTTGAAGGAGTGGATGGATTGATTTTACTCCTCCTTGATGATATTACGGTGCCGAGTTTATAGTCGCGGTTGGTGGTTGTATTCCGGTGAGCGGTTCAAGGGTTGACTGATCTGGTCGAGGAGAGTTTGGACGGAGTAGCGCGATAAAGGGAAGGAGGAATGAGAGATAGAGACGAGAAACAAAGAAAAAGGAAAGAGAGAGATCGAGAGAAAACAAGAGGAAATAGGAAGGAGACCTCCTGGTTCGGACAAGGCGCTCAACACTGGAGAGTTCAAGTAGAAGTCAAGGGGAGGTTGCGCACAAGAGCTGCGGCGGCCGCGGAATCTCTAGTTGACACTCCTCCTAGATTCTGCAGCAGTGAGATGCAACTGGACTCGAGCCTGAATCACCTTGACGTCTCCAAGGCGCTTTGTGAGTATATCCGCGATCATTTCGTCGGTAGGTACGTGTTTGACGGAAATGAGGGACTTAGACACCAGGTCCTGCACGTATTGAAAGCGGATCTCAATGTGTCGCGAGTTGGGGTTCGGCTGGGCTTCCTTGCTGATAAAGTTGGCCCCTTGATTGTCTTTCTTTATCTTCGGCTTCGAGATGGCTATGCCGAGGCCAATAATCAGAGTGGACAGCCATCGCATCTGTTTTGCACAAAGGTTTATCGCCACAAATTCCGCCTCCGTAGTGGACTGAGCAACTATGGATTGCTTTTTGGTTGTCCAGCTGATGGGGTTTCCGTACAGAGTGACCACGTAACCGGAGGTTGACTTTTGGGTTGTGACGGATTGACCGTAGTCTGCATCCGCCCACCCGCACAGTTGGTCCTTGGGATTGACGGACTTTGTGAACAATATGCCCGTGGATTTTGTTCCTTTCAGATATCAAAACAGGTGCTTGACCATCTTCCACTGAGCCTGTGTTGGTCTATTCGCGAATTGAGACAGGAGATTTGTTGAGATCTCTGAGTTTCCTCTCATCCTCACTTTGATGCCCGCGGCACTGCGCAGTGAGGGAACTCCATAATCATCTTCTCCCCCACTCGAGGTGCTCGGGGAATCCCGGGGGTTTCTGGAATAGATATCCCGGGAGAATTCTTTTCTCTCTCTGACTTGGATCGGCACTCCAATTCTCACTTGTCTTATTTTCTTTTCTCGTTTCGTCTGCCTCTCTTCCTTCTATTTATCCTTCCTATTTCTTCTCTCTCACCACTCAACTCGTCGAATGGATTCTATCACCACTCACCTTGTCGAATGGATTCAAACTCGCATCTTGATCTCTGCCTGGTAAGACCACCATCATCAAATACTCACCACTCAAGTGATCCTGACGATATTATCTTAGATATACGTACCTATAGCCTGTCCTCATCCTTCACTCTTGTCCTTCTGATATTTTCCCTGCTAAGTCTGGTCTAGCTGTTGGTATCTATTTCTCTCGATTCTCCTTTCTTATGATTCTATTTTCTCTCTCGAATATGTTTTCTAATATGTGAAATTCAGTCTGTTGGTTTTAGTCCTCTAGCCAAAATCTCGAAATCTCATCACGGTTAAAAGCCAAACTCCCCACTGGAATAATTGAAATCCTCAAGATGGCCGAACCAACGGGAGCTACCGACTATTTCCACCAAGTTGCTTTAAAAGCTGCGGTCGACGCCATACCACTTCTCAACGACAAAAACTATTTGATATGGAGGGACAAGATGCTGATGCTCTTCAACCTCAAAGAAATCAAGGACGCTATCACAAAGAATATAGGACAAATGTCTATCAAGCAGGATCAAGATATTAGGGCCTTTCTCCTCTCGAAATTGGACAGCACAACGCATGCCAACGTGGTCAACTCAACAAACTTCAACTCCTCTAAATTACTCTGGGCCAATATAACTTGTCGATTTGCTTCATCTGAGACTGCCAATCGTGCCCAAATATTCAATCACTTCCTCCATATTACCTTCAATGATCACGCTATCGAGGACTTTGTAACGGAAACCAAGAAAGCCTTAACAAGGATGCACAACGTAGGAATAGAGTTACCAAAAGATATCCTCGCCTACCTAGTACTGTTTAAATTTCCACCATCTCTCAAGAATCTGAAACAACAGGTCATGCATGTGGAGAAATTGATTACGATCGACGTAGTCTTCAACCATCTAATCCAATATGACAACGAACGAAAGGCTCAACAAAAAGGCTCCAAATCCACTTATACTCTCTCTCTTGTAACTACCAAACCTCAAAACTCTCAAGAAGATAGGAAAGTTAAAATGCGATGCAAAGAGGGTTACCACGATCCCAATGCCCCACATCCTGAATCCTCTTGCTTTCACTTACACCCTCAAATTGCCCCCAGCTGGTGGGTAGAACAACAGAACAAATGGAAGAATAAAAATAAGAAATCAGCTCCAACCATTAACTATCACGCTCTCCTAGCTTTATGGATTAACACGGACGACACTCCCAACTTGATCCTGGATTTGGGTGCCAATGTTCATGTGTTTAACAATTGTAAATACTTCATCGATCTCAAAACTCAAGAAGAACATGAAGTGATCAAGACTGGAAAACTTGAAGCCAGTTTGAAGATCATGGGGATTGGTACGGTAAGAATAGAATGGAGGGACTCAATCATCACCTTAGAAGATTGCGTCTTTGTCCCAGATATTGTTGTGAATCTCATTAGTCCTGGTCTTCTCGCTAAGAAAGGCTGTTGCATTACTCAAAATCAAGAAAAATTCTCCCTTACCAGAAACGGGTTGACCATACTTAATGGATTAATCCAAGATAATCTCTTCATAGTCGAGAAACCCCAGGCCATTGGTTCAACCAATGTGATCAATCACATCGCTCAATCTATGCAAGACTCATCCTCATCACCTCAATCTATGATGGACATTCACAAGACATACGGCCATGCCTCGATCTCGACCCTACGACCAATAGTAAAGGATCTCTTTGATCGTGATGTTTTAACCCAGTTCCAATGCGATGCCTGCGCAAGAAGCAAGATTACTCGCTCCTCCTTCCCTGCGGTCTTGACTTGCTCTAATCTTCCCCTCAAAGGTATTCATCTTGATCTAGTTGGACCTATTACTCCACAGTCCAAGTCCAGTCATTGGTACATGCTAACCCTGGTCGACAACTATTCGGGATATCTTGCGACTTTCCCTCTACACTCCAAAGACGAAACTCCCAAAACTATCATCAATATACTTGAAGTTGAGTTCAAAAGACTCAAATATTACCCATCAGAAATCTACTCCAACAAAGGCTCTGAATTCACTAATGCCACGCTCAATGAATTCGCTAAGGCTAAGCATATCAAACTACTCACTTCTGAACCTTATCACTCCCAACATAACGGCCGCGCCAAAAGAGCAAACCATACTATCGTCGAATCTGCTTGATCTACTTTTTCTTCCTCTCAAATACCCAAGAATTATTGGCATATTGTCACGAGAAGCTGCTGCTTCATTCTTAATCAGATACCAAGAGAAGGTAACCATCTCTCTCCTTGGGAGCTGATGTTTAGTAAAAAACTTCCTGCTAACTACCTGAGACCTGTAGGCTCTCCTCTCATCTATCTGGAAAATCGCATACAAAAAGGTTGCCAGTTTGATGAAAAAGGATACAAAGGGATTCTAGTTGGGTTTAATCCCGCTTTTCACTCCTACCTTTTCCTTAACTCACTGGGCTCTATTTTTGAAACTAAGCACGTCACCTTCCTCAAGGCACATACAATCGACTTTCCCCTTCTTGAACTGGATGGAACCAATATCTTTTCTCACTCCTACCGCGACTCCAACAAATCAGATTTTTCCTCACCCAACAAACAATTCACCGCCAGAAGTCATAATGATGACTCCTCAGAATCCGACTCAACTCAAGACAATTCCGTCTCTCTTAATTCAAATTTATCCGATCCTCAACCGGAACCCCCAGAATCTTCTCAAATCCCATCTCCTGCTCTTATCAATCCCAAAATCCATCAACGACCCAAACGAGAAACTTGTAAACCTCAACGTTATGGCTTCCATCACTATTACAAACCCCCCTCGTATAAAGCTGCTTGGAAGTGTCCTGAATGGCCTAAGTGGGACAAGGCTTCAAGAGAAGAACTGGAATCTATTGAATCTCAGGAAGTATGGGAGGAGTATTACGGCACACCGGATAATGTTCTGAACACTACTTGGGTTTTCAAAGTAAAAGAAAACTGCCACGGCAAACCGGTGAAGTACAAGGTGCAATTATGCGTCCAAGGATTTGACCAAATCTGGGGAGTGGACTACAAAGAGGCCTGGTCGCCTACCGGTAAGCTAGGCTCACTACGAATTGCCCTTCTGTACGGGTTGAAGGAGAAGATGACTTTCACTCAGTTCGACGTCAAGGGGGCTTTTCTTCATGCCCCCCTCAATGAAAATGTAATTATCAAAACTCCGGAAGGTTCACTCCGTAAATCTCCCTATCTCAAACTAAAGAAGTCTCTGTACGGTCTTAAGCAATCTCCCAAGAACTGGTACAAAACGTTGACTTGTTGGATCAAGACTCAAGGTTTCCACGAATCTAGCAGCGATCCGTGCTTATACATCAATTCCGACTCCAAAGAGGTACTCTACTTCCACGTAGACGATCTCATTCATGTCGGACAAAGCGAAACCTTCAAGACCATCTTTCTAAACAGATTTAAAAACTCTTCTTGCCACCCGCCAAATACAATCCTCGGAATGCTAATGGAAGTAAACAAAGATCGAATTCTGCTCAGTCAACCTAACCATATCAATCGCGGTCTTGAAGAATTGGGTCTCTTGGAGTGCAGAGACACTGACTCTCCACTCACTCAAAATCTCCATCTGGAACCAGCTTCTGACAAAGATCACGCTGAATTTGCAAAACTCAACGTTAATTTCCGTTCTGTTACCGGTCTCCTCAATCATCTTGCTCAGTACACTTGTCCCAACATTGCTTTTGCTGTTTCGAATCTTGCTAGGTTCAATGCCAAGCCTGGCATGTCCCATTGGAGAGAAGCGCGCAAAGTCCGGAAATATCTGAAAACGACCCAAGACTTCAAACTCACTCTCAGTTACAAATCCGAAGAAGGAACAATCTTGGCTTGTAGTGACGCTACGTGGGGGGATGATCCAAACTCAAGAAAATCTCAAACTGGTTTCATTATCTTTCACTACGGGAGCCCCGTGGTCTGGAATTCTTCAAGACAAAGAAATGTGACTTACTCCTCTACTGAATCCGAGCTCAATGCTCTCCTTGACTGCTTTCTCAAGCTCAAGTGGGTCACCCAATTAATCGGCGAGATTCACCAATCTTCCAAGATCAAACCCACCATCTATATTGACAACAAAGGATTGGACAACAAGATCAAGCGATTCGGGTCCCACTCTAAATCTTGTCATATTGATATCAAGACCAAGGGTCTAAGGGAAGACTACAATAGATCGGAATACATCCTATCTCTTATCTCTACTGATTTGATGGTTGCCGACTCCTTGACAAAGGCTTCCAGTCGCAACTCACTCCAAATTCTTCATAATTCTGTCTTTACTCTGCCCAAAGATTAGCTTGTTTTTCTTTTTTTCTTTTTTTCTTTTTTTTCTTTTTTTCTTTTTTTTATTTTTTTCCTTTCCTTTTCTTTTCCTCTGTTCTTCTTGCCTCTTTTCTTTTTTTTTGATGTTGCCCTAACCAGTCACGGGGGGTGTTGAGATCTCTGAGTTTCCTCTCATCCTCACTTTGATGCCCGCGGCACCGCGCAGTGAGGGAACTCCATAATCATCTTCTCCCCCACTCGAGGTGCTTGGGGAATCCCGGGGGTTTCTGGAATAGATCTCCCGGGAGAATTCTTTTCTCTCTCTGACTTGGATCGGCACTCCGATTCTCACTTGTCTTATTTTCTTTTCTTGTTTCGTCTGCCTCTCTCCCTTCTATTTATCCTTCCTATTTCTTCTCTCTCACCACTCAACTCGTTGAATGGATTCTATCACCACTCACCTCGTTCAATGGATTCCAACTTGCATCTCGATCTCTGCATGGTAAGACCACCATCATTGAATACTCACCACTCAAGTGATCCTGACAATATTATCTTAGATATATGTACCTATAGCCTGTCCTCATCCTTCACTCTTGTCCTTCTGATATTTTCCCTGCTAAGTCTGGTCTAGCTGTTGGTATCTATTTCTCTCTATTCTCCTTTCTTATGATTCTATTTTCTCTCTCAAATATGTTTTATAATATGTGAAATTCAGTCTGTTGGTTTTAGTCCTCTAGCCAAAATCTTGAAATCTCATCAAGATTGACTGTAAACTGTATGTCCGGTCTTGTGTGGATGGCCAGATGAATCAATGTACTCAGCGCCCTCTGCATCGTCTTCGCGTCAAAATTTGGTGATTCCTGTCCCACTACGTCGTGAATATTCATGGGTGCGGGCGCCTTGACCGCGTTGAGATGCTCAAAACCAAAGTCCTTTAGGGCCTTCTCAGTGAAGTCGCGCTGATGCATTTTTAGCAATCCATCTTGATTCCACTCAAGGGTATAGCCTAGATGTTGAGTAGGGCGTTCCTGAAGCTTGATTTTGTAGCGGCCCCCCAGAAGTTTCAGAAATCGCACTATCTCCTCCCAATCACTCCCAACAATCAAACCATCATCTACATGTAGATGCAGACGCAGCGACTTGGATTTTTTCACAAAGATTGATTCGTCCCCGGTCGACGGAGTCAGGCCAAGAGAGTCAAGCGTTTTTGCCAGGTGCGATTGCCAACATCTTGGAGCCTGCTTAGTCCCGTATAGCGACTTGTTCAGGCGCCACACCCAGTCCTCCTTGCCTGGTAATTCAAACCCCGCCACCTGTGCCACATGGACGATTGCGTCGATTTCGCCGTAGAGAAAGGCCGTTTTGACATCAAATTGATAAAGGTGCCAGCCGTGTTGCACAGACGCCGAGAGTAGGGCTTGTAAGGATTCGCTCCGACCGACCGATGAATACGTATTGAGATAGTGTCGAGGATATTCCTGGTGATTGCCGAAGCACACCCATTGGGATTTGCGCCTTGTTACCTTGCCGAACACATTTTTCTTCCTGACCAACCGCCACATGCCCCCAATGACCTTGTCGTTGTCCGGTCGCGGCACCAGGGTACCCGTCTTGTGCATCAGCAGGGACTGATTTTCTTCCGTCATGGATTCCATCCACTTCGGTCGTTTGTTTGGATCCGCCATGGCCTTCTCCACCGATACAACCTTGCTGATCAGAGCATCTTTGGCGTTGTCATCCTCGACATTCAAATTCCGTGGGCGCCGACCGTGTGGGATGATTGCCATAACGTCAATGTCAGAGGAGACGTTCCTTGGTGCCTTATTGTAGTACGGCACATACGCGTACCCCTTTGGAGAAGACTTTGGGGCTATGGGTGGTTCTGGCAGAGCTTCCTCAGCTAGAGGATCCAGAGGGGAGGATGCTACTGGACCGGTCGTGACCTCCATCAAAGGCTGAGGAGAAATAGGCGGACCCGACGGTTGCGAGACCCCTGGGCGTTTGAGGCGCCTGGAGGCGGGCAGCAGAACATGGGTAGGCTCATCCGCGACGTTAGGAGATGGAAAATGGAATGGCACAATCTGCAGAAGCGATGAGGGGGACTTCTTCAGAGATTGGGTGGAGTTGTAGCGAAACACGAGGCGGGTTGGTTTGAAGTCATGGCTTACCACCACCTTCCGTTTGTTTGGGTCCAGAAACCGGCCAGAATCCAAATAAGGCTCATATCCGAGGAAGAGAAGCGGCTTTGACTGTACTTCCAGCTTTGAGGGCGGGGAACTGTGCACATGCACCTTGAGACCAAACGGAATGAGGGTCAGTACGTTCCGGACGGGCTCTATTGTTGCATTCACAGCAAGTAGCCTGCTAACCGGCGATTCCCATCCAAGCAAAGCAGAAGGGAGAATATTTATCAGCATAGACGAGTACCTGGCCGTTTCGTCCCAGTAGTTTATTGGTACGTCCGATTGGGCGAGAAGGCAGCGCATTTTTGTTAGAATTGTCTGATTGAACCGTTCCGCAAGTCCGTTGGATTGTGGTGAATCTGACGGGCCTTGTTCGAGAACAATCCCGCGACTTGATAGAAAATCCCGCAGCTTTGTCAATCCAAATTTGCCGCCGCGGTTGCAGTGTATAAACGCAGGGGTCACCTCCAGTTGATTTTTTATTTCATGGATGTAACTTACTATTCTCTCCTCAGCATTTGACTTGTTCTTTATGACGTAGATTTGGTTGAACCTTGAATAGTCATCGATGATTGCCAACATGTAGGATGCTGACTGTTTACACGGGGGAGTAATTTGAAGGATGTCCATGTGAAGTCGCTGAAACAGTTTGGTCGAGGTGGGTAGGGGATTCGAGTGCAACCTGCGCTTGATCTTGCATTCCGAGCAGACATTGCATTGGTTTGCAAACGGGAAGGGGATCGGAACCGGTATCTTATGAAGATGGAGGAACTTCTTCAGGTAAACGTCCGACGGGTGACCAAGGGTTATGTGCCAGTCGACCGGTTCATCGCCCATGTTGGTTAGGTAGATATTGGGAGGGGGAGAGTAGTACGAGATGTACAAGTTGCCAATGCGCGGGAAGCAATAGACGATCCGTTCTGCGAGTTTTACAAGAACCGTTTGGTGTTTATGAACAATCCGTAGACCGTGATCTTCTAACTGCGTGGCTGATATCAAGTTTCTGGGACCGCCCGGAGCGTAGAATACTGGAAAAATTATCTTGCCCCCTATGTTAAGCTTACAAACGTGAGTAACATCAACACTTCCTCCGTAGGTGTTTAGCCGTTTTGCAACAGGGGAAGGATCTTGAAGCAATGCAATGTTGCATACCGTGGATCTCGATGCGCCAGAGTCGTATACCAGCTCGATCCTCTGGTCCTGAGGGGTAGAGGTATGATAAATGGCGTCCTTGCTGACTAGGAAGCCGCAATCATCTGGGTCGGTGGATTGGTCCGCCACTAGGTCCGCAGTGTTGGCTTGGTCCTCAACATCTGATTCCTCCGAACACTCCTCGGTAGCGTTTATGGAGTGTTGAGACTGAAGCTGTTGTAGTTCCCAATTCAGTTTTTCGATCTGTTTGGTGAGTGAGGGTGGTTTGGAACCAAGCTGAGGATTCTTCCGCGTTGGAGCTATTGACCTGGGAAGGAAAGAAACGGAGCGTGGCGGTCTTTCTGGTAATCTGGCTGGGGTCTTCTCGTTGGCTTGGTCCTCAACATCTGATTCCTCCGAACACTCCTCGGTAGCGTTTATGGAGTGTTGAGACCGAAGCTGTTGTAGTTCCCAATTCAGTTTTTCGATCTGTTTGGTGAGTGAGGGTGGTTTGGAACCAAGCTGAGGATTCTTCCGCGTTGGAGCTATTGACCTGGGAAGGAAAGAAACGGAGCGTGGCGGTCTTTCTGGTAATCTGGCTGGGGTCTTCTCCTTGCCTCGACTGAAGCGTGACTTAGTGCTGGAAGCGTAGTAGGTTGTTTTGACAGAGTTTGATTCTTGTCAGGAGTCTTCTAGCAACACTCTTCTTGACACAGCCTCTAGAGTAAATGGTTGAATATTGTACAGAGTGGATGTGATACTTGAGAGTAAGTCGTCTTGTTGTAGGCTTTTGATGAAAAACACCGCGGCCAGACAAGTGGAGACCTGCATGATTCGCTTCTCGGGAGGTTGACTGTTGATCATATCAATGAGGTTTACATATGTGTCTCTAAATGTTGAGGTATGCTCTTGGAGGCTTTTACCCGGCTCATAGGTTAGATTGACCATTTGGATCAGAGCATCTCCTATGACTATCAAGGAGTTTTCTCCGCATTTGTTAGCGAGTAGACCATAGGCTTTCTTGAAGTCGGACTTGCTCGATTTGATGCAGGATAATAGATCTTTTTCAACCGAATTCCGTAGGAGACTGAGGGCCAAAGCATTCTTCCGGCGATATGTTTTAGTTTTAGAGTTAGTTTTGATCCACTTGTTGTCAAGGATTTCTTCATGTCCTTTCCCAACAATGATGTCCTCAAAGGCGCTCTTCCAGTCATGCCAGTTGTGGCGGTTGAGCTTGAATATCTTCGATCTGGTCGAGTAATTGTTGTCTGAGTCTTCTGAGATTGGGATGTTTATGGGGTGTCCTTTGCCGTCACCCATAGGGAGAGATACCTGAATAAGTTTGACCTGTGTATCTATTCAAGAGCTGATTTTAATCAAGAGTCAACTCTCGCTACCATGTGATGATTTCACGAGTCACAAAAATTCTCTTTATTTCAATTCAATCAAGCAGCTCTTGTAATAGTATAACTGTGTGAACATAACACTTGTTAGGAGATAACATTGAGAGAGATTGAGAGAAGAATTGACAAGAGAAAGAAGCAGTGACACGATATGAAAATGAAATAAAGAAACTGAGGTCAAAAGATCACCTTGGTCTTGAACTAGTGACGTGAGTTCGGCAATTTAACCTTGAAGGAGTGGATGGATTGATTTTACTCCTCCTTGATGATATTACGGTGCCGAGTTTATAGTCGCGGTTGGTGGTTGTATTCCGGTGAGCGGTTCAAGGGTTGACTGATCTGGTCAAGGAGAGTTTGGACGGAGTAGCGCGATAAAGGGAAGGAGGAATGAGAGATAGAGACGAGAAACAAAGAAAAAGGAAAGAGAGAGATCGAGAGACAACAAGAGGAAATAGGAAGGAGACCTCCTGGTTCGGAAAAGGCGCTCAACACTGGAGAGTTCAAGTAGAAGTCAAGGGGAGGTTGCGCATAAGAGCTGCGGCGGCCGCGGAATCTCTAGTTGACAAGGAAGTGGTGGAGGTCTTGATTGTCACCAATCTGAAACTTTTTACCCAGTGAGTTAACAAAATTGTTCACAAATGTGGGCTTACCAACAATTGCAAGGTCATCTACGTGGGTGGTTAAAGCCCCAACAATGTGACTGTCTTCTATTTTGAAGTAAAGGGTGGGATTGTACATGGAGACGGAGAGACCAAGGTTGAGCAGAGCTTGATGCAGCTCCACATTCCACTGTCTGGGGGACTGTTTCAGTCCATATAGGGACCGGTCCAACTGACAGACCCAGTCCGGATGCTCAGGGTCCTCAAAGCCCGGCAGTTGCTCCATAAAGACAAGGTGGTCAAGATGACCGTTAAGGAAGGCTGTCTTGAAGTCAACCTGCCAACCTTTCCAGTCTTTGGAGGCCAGCAGACTGAGGATAAGGCGTAGGGTCTCCAGGTAGAGAGTTGGAGAAAAGACCTCATCGTAGTCAAGACCTTGTATTTGGGAGTAGCCCATAGCGACCAGGCAAGCCTTGAGCTTCTGGAAAGAGTGATCAGGGCGGCATTTAACCTTGAGCACCCATTTGGATTTGATAATCTTCTGTCGGCAAGGACAGGGGACCAGGCACCAAGTTTCCATTCCAAGAAGAGACACAAATTTTTCCTCTGTGGCGCCTAGCCACCAATGTTTGTTGGGAGATCTCAGCAGCTGGCACCAAGTCTTGGGTGTGTTGACTTTTCCGGAAGCCGCGGTGCTCTTTGACCAGTTTCCATAGCCTTCTGGTGCCTTACATTTCCTCCCGGAGCACTTTTTGTGTGGGGAGGGAAGGGGCGGACGTGCCAGAGGGACTGCTGGTGGAGAAGCTGTACCAGAGGTTCCTGGCCGAGAGGTTGAGGGTGGATGGGGACGCGAGATGGGTCAGGCTGAGGAGCGGGATAAAGGCGGGAGATCCACCTTCACAACCTGGTTGGTGTTGGAGGAAACTGGAGACAGAGCAGGTGAGGGGGTTGGGGAGTCAGATCCTGAAGATATGACTTCTTTGTCCCGTGGTAAATTGGCGGGCTCATGAATGGATGCTGAGAGACAACAATCAAGATCTCCTTTGAGGGGAATGGTAAAAGGGGGAGAGACATTTAGCAGCAGGGAATCTTGGGTGGGAGGGACAGCCAACTCAGAAGGGGATGATGATGAGCAGGTTGGCCAGGGAATGTCAACATGGACAGATTGGGGCAAAAGTTTAGTCCCTGCAGAGTATGGGAAAGAGAAATCAGTAAAAACTACATCCCTTGACTTAATAACAGTCCTCCTGTCAAGGTCCCACAGCCGGTAGCCATTCCCGTCCAACAGGTATGACAGCAGGTGCAAAGACCAAGCCTTGGGATCAAGATTTTGATGATTTGCCTCAGGGACCTTGTACCAAGTGAGGCATCCAAAAGGGTGAAGATCCTTGAGGGGGGCGGACTCTAAACCCAGTACTGACAGGGGCAAGCAGAACCCGGCCAGATTATTGCAGGGAAAGGAGTTGAAAGGAAAGGTGGAGTGCCTGAGGGCATCAGCCCAGAAGGACTTGGGGAGGGAGGCCGGAAGTAGCGCACATTAGACCAGGTTGTGGATGGTTCTTTTTGTGCATTTGGCTATGCTGTTCAGTTCAGGGGAATGGGGGGCCCTGGCTCATGATGTATGCCTAAGGATTAAAGAAAAGTAGAGAAAGAGTGAGAAAGTTATTCTCCAACATTGTCTGTACGTAGTGCCCTGATGGTGTGTTTTCCACTCTTCTTGAAGGTGGACCAGAAGAGCTTGAAGCAAGTGAGGTTGTCACTTTTGCATTTCATTGGGAATATACATGTAAACTTAGAGAAATCTTCAAAAAAAGTCACAGAATACTTGTAGCCCTCCCTAGAGCAAACCTCTAAGACGCCACGTTGGAGTGAATGAGCTCTCCCGGGAAGGTGGATTGATGTGGCTTACACGACTTGAATGCCTTCCTGGGAAGTTTACATTGGACACAGGTGGGACATTGCTGCACGGCTATTTTATTCATGGTGCTTGGGGTGATGTTGTGAAGACAGAGAAGGCGTTTGAGGGGCTTGAGGCCTATGTGAGAGAAACAAACCTGATAACCCATCAGGGAGTGGTCAACCGGCGCAGGATTGGATACACAGGTGTAATTTGAGCTCACAGGTTCAGACGGTAGGTAGTAGAGGTTCCCTTGCCAATAGCCTGTGCCTGATTGTTTTCCCATAATTTTCACGTTGTCTGTTGGGTAGATGTTGCATGATCCACCCGTGAAGACAACTGTCAAACGGATATTGCACAGTCTGGCAAGGGACAAGAGTGGTTTGTGGAGAGAAGGCACAACAAGTGTTTTGATGGTCTTGTCCCCCAAGATTGGCACTTTAGAGATGCCCTTTGGAGTAGCTTCTACCAGGGAATGATTGGCTAGAAGCACTGGCGTGCAATCAGGTTTTGCATTAAAGAAAGATGATGCGTCCAAAGTAATGGAGATTGAGCATCCTGAATCAAGATTGGCATTGCTGGAGGCATGGTTAAGGAGAGTGGAAGAGAGAGAGAAGGCAGTGTGGCTGGCAACAAAATCATATTCAGATCCGGAATAATCTGACTCCTTGGCTGAAGCACCAAGAGCTGCGGAGGTAGCTTGGCCTGCCTTAGCAGCGGGCCTGGTAGTTGTCTTGGGATTGGATTTAGTCTTCTGTGAGGCCTTGTGTTCTTCTAGGATGCGGCAAGTATTATTGCACATATTGAGATCATGACCATTGATGTTGCAGAAGGTGAAGTGGCCAAACTTCTTTTAGTTGTTGGTCTGATGCTTCTGTGGCTGGGTTCTTGATTTAACGGAAGAGGCTAAAGAAATGGTATTGGTCTGAGATTGATGGCGAGTGTTTTTGTTCATGAGGGAATATACGATTGCTTCTGTTTTCACACCATCCTGGTTCATTAGCGCAGAGACTCAGTGGAGCCAGTCTTGGGGGATTGAGCTAAGCAGGGCGGCGGAGTGAACATCATTGGGAGTGAGGGGCTTGTCTGAAGAGACCAGAGAGTTGAGGCTTTCATAGTAGTTTGAAATGGTGTCAATGTGTCCTAGAATATCATTTTTTTCCATCTTTGTGAGAAGGAGTTTACAAATCCAGTAGACCCTCCCGCCCGTTGAGGAATCTTGATGCGCACTTGTGAGTGCAATCCACATATGATAGGAATCACAACGGTGTTCTTGAATGTGACGTAGGTTGCATGCATCAATGGTTTTGGTTATCACCAAGCAGACAAGCTTGTTGTCACAAGGCAGTGGGTTTCTCTGGCATTGGTTGGGTGACAATGTAGTCAAGACTTGCTGCCTCAAAGTATGCCATTACTACCAGCTCCCAGTCAAGGTAGTTTAAGTCTGGCCCTGGGGCGTTGAGGACAGGGAGATGAGCATTTGAGGGTTTTTGAGGATTAGTGGAGATGGAGTCCAAGCCAAGTTGGACAGAGTTGCTCATTGCGATTGATATGGTTGGAGATGTTCTGACACAAATCAAAGGGAGGAGTAGAAGGTGCTTAAACAGGAAGCTTATGGATCCTTATGGTGAGGCAAGACAGCCAAGCTCTGGGCTCATAACCTGATGAGATGAACTGGAGCCATGTATGTGGGATGTGGAAGGATTATTCATTAGCTTATGAATAGGAGTGAAACGGGAGTGAAAAATAAGAAGGAAGCATTGCAATGTATGAAAAATAAAGAGGGTGCATACCTGGAGCCATGTATGTGGGATGTGGAAGGATGAGGAGAGAGTTCCTTCCACGTACACTGCTCCAGGTATGCTACAAGGCTTGTGTCATTTGTAAAGATGAAAAAGAGCTTAGGCTCAGATGAAATAAATGTAGAATAATTGACTGTTCCTCCGCTTCTTCTATCTATTTCCCTTTCATGTCACATTCATGTCACTGCGCCCATCCGCGCACTTGCCTTACTCTGCTCAACCGGTAACTCAATCTCAGAGCCAACTGGAAGAACAAACTTCTGAAGATCAACTTCCTAATCAACACATCTTCAAATCAACTAACCAAATCAACCAAATACAACTAGTGATCTTTATTGTAATCTAACTTCTTACTTCTCTTTTTCTTTTATCCTTATTCTTTTCTCTTCTACTCACTCATCTCTTCATCTCAAACAATTAACTGAATCAATTAAATACAACTCGCTTTCATTATCTTCTTCTTTCTTATAACTTCTTTGTTTTCTGTTTCTTTATTCTTGTCTTTTCATTATTTCTTTTACTCTTTCTTCTTTTTATCTTCTGCTATCATTCCTAAAACGTCTTTTTCTCAATTGATTCCAACTCTGTCTGGTAAGACTCCTTCAACTACTTCTTTTTCTTCGTCCTCAAATGATGTCGCTTATCTTCTGCTTATTCGACTGCTTGTAAAAGCTCTCTTCCTATGTCTCCTCTTGTCGTCCTCTTATCAGCTCTTTCTCATTATTGATTGATTATGCTTCACGCTTGATGTTGGTCTTTTCTTTTCTTCTTCTTTTTCTTCTTTTCTTTTCTTGAATATTTCTACTGATACTTTTCTGTCTTATCTTAGCCCTCTTAATCCAGAAATTCAATTCAATTATTTTAAACGGTTAAAAGCCGAAGACTCAACAAGCTAACCGCGATGGAGGGATCGAGCTCAATTTTGAACGATGGATTTACCCAAATCATGCTCAAAGCGGCACTCGAAGCGGTCCCGATACTTACAGAAGAAAATTACTCAATGTGGAAAGACAAAATATCCATATTATTGGAGCTAAAGAACGTCAAAACGGCGCTGGAGGACGAGACAAAACAACTGAATAAAATGGAAGATATCAAAGTTAGGGTTATAATTCTGTCAAAAATTGATTCAATAACGCATAAAAATGTGGTAACTCCGGAAAACATAAATTTGGCAAAACTTCTTTGGAAAAGCATCAAGGAACGTTTTGCTTCATCTCAAACTGCAAACCGAGCTCGAATTTTTAACGAATTTTTATATCAAGAGTTTTGAACGGAGGATATTATTGCTTTTATAACCCAAACAAAAATATCGATTAAGAAAATGGCAGATGTTGGAATCGATTTACCTGACGACATAGTGGCGTACCTCCTTCTTTTCAAATTTCCGCCTCAATTACATTTGCTACGAAAACAGATTATGCACTCAGATAAAGAAATTACGGTGGATCTAGTGCTTAATCATCTTACTCAACTAAACAACAAAAAGAAATCAAAAATCAGCGAATCTAAATCTCACGAAACAGCCCTTATAACCTCTGAGAGGCAAAAACCGAGCGTGCCGAAGGACCAGCAATGCAGGAAAGGCTTCCACAATCCCAAATCAAAAGACCATCCGGAGGAGCAATGCTGGCACAAGTACGAAAATCTGGCTCCAGATTGGTGGAAAGAAGCTCAAGCCAAATGGAGGGCCCAATTCAATCACAAGGACAGGGAGGTTGCTCATTATCACGCTTTAGTAACCACGTGGATTGAAAATATCAGCACCGACTATAGAATAATCCTTGACTCGGGTGCCTCTTGTCATATGTTCAATTCAAAAGCTTATTTCACGGAACTGAACAAAGAAATTGGCGACTCAATTAGCACAGGAAAAGAAGGAGCGAATTTGCCTATTTTGGGAAAAGGGACGGTCAAACTCTCGTGGAGGTCCTCCCACATAACCCTTTCAAATTGTTTCTATTTTCCCGAGCTGGTAATCAACTTAATTAGTCCAGGAGAACTAATTGCCGAGAAAAATTGCCAATTAGAATCTCGTGGCCAGCAATTCAAATTATTAAGCGAGGACAAGTTGGTGTTCTCAGGATATATAAAAGAGAATTTGTTTGTGTTGAATATGCCAAAATCCATAGGAAACGGAGGGAAGACGTCGTATCTCACTTGCAAAATCTTTAATCCCGAGAAACTAATGCATCTTCACCTCTCTCTAAGTCACGCTAGTCCTCATCGATTGAAATTACTATTTCCTGAAATCAACGACAGTCAAATCGCCTCATTTGTCTGTGAAGATTGTTCATTCTCAAAAATAAAAAAAACTTCGTTCAAAAACACTTCTTCGCTAGCTTCTAAACCTCTTCAAAAGATCCACGTAGATTTAATGGGACCAATCACTCCTATGTCAAGAAACAATATGAAATATATAATGACGATTGTCAACAACTTTTCTGGCTATCTGTCAGCTATTCCCCTAAATAACAAACATGACGCTAGCGAACAACTAATCTCAATCTTGAATTTTGAAAACAAATCTAGAGGATATTACCCTGCAACAATCTGCACTGATGGAGGTGGCGAATTCACTTTGAACACCTTTTCTGAATTTCTCAAATTTCACTCTATTCAACATCTTATTTCAGAGCCGTATCATCACGAACATAACGGTCGAGTAGAACGAGCTAATTGAACAATAGCTGAAGCCATTAGAACCACTCTAAGATCTTCAAAAATTGCTCTTTCGATGTGGGCGGAAATTGCAAAATCCGTCTGTACTTCACTCAATCAAATAACTAGAAAGAAAGGCCTAAAATCTCCTTACAAATTGTTTACTGGCAAAACCTTACCTATTGAATATTTTCATCCCATGGGATCAAGAGTTGTGTATCTTGAAATGAACATCTCAAGAGGGGAAAAATTTCGCAATAGAGGGAAAGAAGGGATCCTTGTGGGCTATAATCCTCCATTTTTATCTTACCGCATACTAACCTCTAATAATAACATCATCTGTTCCAAGCACGTGAAAATTCTAACCTCTCCGACCAACCTACCAAAGACTGATCAAGTATTTGAAATTGAAACTGGAGAAAACTTGAGTTCTTCTCTCGATGACATTCCATTATGCACTCCAATCAACAACTCTCAAGTAACTTCGCCGTAAGAAGAAGAAATAAATTCTGATTCTGTTTATGAATCTAATTCCAATGAAGACGTAGAAGAATCTCTCATTCCTAGCAACAACAAAACTATTGTCAGAACTCTTAGGGATTGTTCTAAGTTAAATCAGCCACAACAATATGGTTTTCACCACTATTTTGTTCCCAAATCTTACAAACAGGCTAAACGGTGTCCCGACGCTAAATTCTGGGATGATTCAATGACCTTAGAACTGGATGGCATCGAAAATATGGATTTATGGGAAGATTATCTGGGACCTGAACCAGTCAATTCCCTAAACATGACCTGGGTTTACAGACTCAAAGACAACTGTCACGGCGATCCGCTGATTTACAAGAGTCGCTTATGTGTCCAAGGCTTTGATCAAATCTATGGTCTTGACTATCAAGACACCTTCTCTCCTACTGGTAAAGCGGCGTCTTTACGTATCGCTCTCATTTTTGGTCTTTATCATTCTCTCCCTATTGCTCAATTTGATGTCAAAAGCGCTTTTCTACACGCTGACCTTAAAGAAAAAGTTATAATTAAAACTCCTAAGGGATCTAAAAGAACTGCCAAGTATCTCATCTTAAAAAAATCTCTCTATGGTTTAAAACAGGCTTCAGCCAATTGGTACAACACTCTAACTGCCTGGATCTCTAGTCAAGGCTTTCACAAATCTTCTTCAGATCCTTGCTTGTATCTCAATCCTCAAAATAAATCCATTCTTTTCTTTCACGTAGACGACCTAATATTAGTCGGAACCGGAAACAACTTCGCCAAGGAATTCCTAAAAAGATTCCCTAATTCATCTCATCATGATCCGAACACCATCCTTGGAATGAAATACGTTTGCAAAAATAACAAAATTTTTCTTTCTCAACCTAAGCATATTGATCACGGATTAGAAGAATTAAAACTTATCGACTGCAAGCCTTCTTCCATTCCTTTAACTCCGAATATCAATCTGAAACCCGCTACTGATGAAGAACATGAAGAGTTTTTATCCCTCGGTATTAATTATTGTTCAGCTGTTTTTCTCATGAATTACATTGCCTGTCTCACTCGTCCCGACCTAAGCTTTGCTGTTTCAAATCTTGCAAGATTCTGTGAACGGCCTGGAATTCTTCATTGGAAAGAAGTAAAGAGGTGTTGGAAATATCTTAAATCTACTCGGAACCTGGCTTTAACTCTACAAGTAAAGGAATCAACTACGCAACTACAATGCTACAGCAATGCTACTTGGAATGACGACGTGGTAACTCGCCATTCTCAATCCGGTAACCTTACTCTTTTATGTGGATCGCTTATTGCCTGGAGTAGCTACAGACAACGAAACATAACTCATTCAACTACTGAGGCTGAACTCAATCCCCTAGTCAATTCCTTTCTGGAAGCTATCTGGATGAGAACTCTTGTGGCGGAAATGTGGGATATTAAGGTGGAAACAAGTATTCATTACATAGACAATAAAGGTTTAGACGAAAAATTGAAGAAATTTGGGTGCAACTCAAAGACAAGACACATAGACATCAAAACTAAAGCTCTCAGAGAAGAGTTAAAATTGAAAAATTGAACAATTAAATTAGTTCCCAACTCATCTATGCTAGCAGATGGCTTAACAAAAGCTCTACCTAAATTTTCCCTTTCCTCTTTAATTAACATCATAAACTCTGATTCATCAGTCTTACCAGACACGGGGGATGTAGAATAATTGACTGTTCCTCTGCTTCTTCTATCTATTTCCCTTTCATTTCACATTCATGTCACTGCGCCCATCCGCGCACTTGCCTTACTCTGCTCAACCGGTAACTCAATCTCAGAGCCAACTGGAAGAACGAACTTCTGAAGATCAACTTCCTAATCAACACATCTTCAAATCAACTAACCAAATCAACCAAATACGACTAGTGATCTTTATTGTCATCTACCTTCTTACTTCTCTTTTTCTTTTATCCTTATTCTTTTCTCTTCTACTCACTCATCTCTTCATCTCAAACAATTAACCAAATCAATTAAATACGACTCGCTTTCATTATCTTCTTCTTTCTTATAACTTCTTTGTTTTCTGTTTCTTTATTCTTGTCTTTTCATTATTTCTTTTACTCTTTCTTCTTTTTATCTTCTGCTATCATTCCTAAAACGTCTTTGTCTCAATTGATTCTAACTCTGTCTGGTAAGACTCCTTCAAATACTTCTTTTTCTTTGTCCTTGAATGATGTCTTTTAACTTCTGCTTATTCAACTGCTTGTAAAAGCTCTCTTCCTATGTCTCCTCTTGTCGTCCTCTTATCAGCTCTTTCTCATTATTGATTGATTATGCTTCACGCTTGATGTTGGTCTTTTCTTTTCTTCTTCTTTTTCTTCTTTTCTTTTCTTGAATATTTCTACTGATACTTTTCTTTCTTATCTTAGCCCTCTTAATCCAGAAATTCAATTCAATTATTTTAAAATAAAAGGTAATGGGAAATGAATGAAAGGAGCTCATAACTTCAAGCATAACGGACCTGAGGACAGGAGGAGAGGGGCACTCCGGTTGATTTAATTGGCTGAAAAGATGATGAATTCCACTTGAGAGCACCAGTGTTTAAATAGACTAAATACACAATAGGCTAACAAGTGGTTGAGTACAAAATGAATAAGGTAAAATTATCATAAGCATTTTAAGTGACATGGTATGTGAAATGCAATGATTGGACAGTCTGGCAATCAAAATAAAAAAAACACAGCCTAGTCATATTTTACCCATTATTTCAATACTTCAATAACAATGAAAAAATAAATCAAACCAATCCAATCAAAGACACTTAAAACTTCAGTGAAAGTCACATATATAAAAATTCAAATTCTAACAACATTCAGGTGATATGACTCTGACAGGTTTTTGGCATAAACAGAGGAGATATAAAAAGGAGAAAACAACGTGAAATAGATCAACAGATTGTACTTATAAAGAAAATAGGTACAGCATACCTCTATTACATAATGTAGGAATGACAGCAAACAGGAAAATTTTTAAAAAGGATTTTGTTTTTATAACAAAAAAAATTTATGAGTTCTACAGTTGGGTGTTGAATGCATTAAATTAGTTGGATTATGATCCAGAGAGGCTTCCAAAATTCTTTGTGAAGGAATGTGAAAAGGCTCTGATTTGTGCTATTGAACATAGTTCCCCTGAGTCATCCAGACAGTTGTGCTCCTGCCACTTGTCTAGAAATATTCAAGGAAATTGAAAATTTTGCGTCATTAATGATGATGAAGGACAAAAAGCTTTATGAATCTGTGGGCAAAGTAGGTTTCCTCTAAAGCCAAGGGGGAGTCAGAATTCAATGATTCAGAACTCAGATTAGGCCAATTTTGGGCTTCTTCTGGGAATGCTTATGTTGAAACTTTTATACAGTATTTCTTCAAAGAATGTGAGGATGTTCTTGAATATATGGAAAAGAAAATTTTCCCTATCAGAAAGAAATTTTTAATTGAAAATGGAATAGACTTGTTTCAACCCAGAATATGGAAATAAAACAATTTCTTGGGTAGGGGGGGAACATGCTACTTTCAAACAATTTTTTGTGGGATCTTTGGGGAATTTTTTGAATTTGTTCAAACAACTCCAAGGAACCATCAAAAGCCAAATCAAATCAGTTTATGCTTCATCGAAAAAATCTTGAATAAAGTTAGGAACTGTTCTTCCAAAAGAACTTCCAACTTTGCTTTAAAAATTGTCAATTGAGGCAATTAAACTCATTGAGGAAAAATTAGAAAAGTTAAAGCACAACCACAATTGCAAGGTGTGCTCAAATTCATATAAAAAATGGGCTTGCCCTGTTCCCACATCTTAGCAGAAAAACTAACAGCAAGAGGATCCATTGTGCCTGAGGATGTTCATCCTCAGTGGATCATAGACTGTGACCCTTCCAGTGAAGGAACTTGGGTTTTTGGGGTTTTCAAAGGGTACCAATTGTAGGATTGACAGATTAATTATTGTTTTTCTGTTTGAAGGAACACAGATCAAGTGCTTGAAAAATCCTCATTGTTTAAGAAGTTGAATTCCATGCTTGTGGGACAACCGCTAAAAGTTACATTGGATATTTTAAAGTCCATTGTCAAGTATAGAGCTACTTTGATTCCCAACCAAGTTTTGAGCCAAATTTCTTAATTTTCAGCTGCGGTCAACCCAAATTGAAAGCTACTTGTTGTGAACATTAAAAATTTGAATGTGCTGAAAGGGAACTTGAGAGGTAAATACAGGTTAGAAGGTAACCAAAAAGACCAAAGATATTGAGTATTTTGTTTTAAAAGCATTCATTTTTATGGTTTATTGAACTGATGGGAAAACAAGTTTTGTAGTGCAACAAAGGATATTCATCTGAATTCCATAGTTCAGAATAAGAAACAGAAAGTTAATTAGGCTCTTTTTCCTGTGAATTTGAATCTTCTTTGTGGGAAGAAGAAGAAGTGGAGAAGTCAACCAGAAGCCCATATTTGGTTAGTATTCATTTCATTGATGTGATTAACATAATGAATACTAAATCTTTTTGGATGATAGGAAACAAAATTTAATTACCTCAATCAAATAACTTAGAACCTACATAGGTTTTGGGGGGAGGTTTGGGATCTGTTTGGTGATGGCAATTGCAGATTTAGAGTCATTTCTAAATTGCTTGGGTACAATTAGAATGGATTGTTTAAAGTAAAAAAGGACATGATTTAAAAATTGAGGAGAAATAAGAAATGTTATTCTAAGAGACTTGGTGGAGGTGTAAAGGTTGAAAATATAGAACAAATACTTGACGTTAATGACATAAATGGAAAGATTACCTCTCCAAAATGGCTTGCAAATCTAGAAATGGGCCAATTAATAGCTGATACTTATGGAAGACAAATCTTTTTTATTTCATTGGATTCATGTTTCACTTATACCCCTGTTAAAATGGGTGTAAAAGAAAAATCAGATGCAATCTTCATTTGCTTTTTCAACAATAATCACTAGTTTTATCTTGTACTTGAGGGAGAGATGATTAAAATCCTGCCCAGTGTTTCAAAACCTGCTTCTTTTAATTCTCAAAAAGCTGCTGGTCATTTTCATCATGTAAAAGATAAAGTTAAGTTGTATTCTAAGTTATAAACATCATTTTAATTTGATCATTTGTGTTTATTTTCCAATGCTGGTCTGGTAATTCTATTTATATAAAGGGTTATCTCATTTTGAAAATCATTATTTTGAGTGTTTTGAATTGACCTCATTATTCTAATTTTTTTGAATGAGATTTTATTGGTCATTCAGTTCAACTTGTGTTGGTCTGATCCCATCATAAGGAGTATTTTTACTTCTTGTGATGGTAT
Organism: Puccinia polysora; assembly: GCA_025617555.3. NCBI lineage: Eukaryota > Fungi > Basidiomycota > Pucciniomycetes > Pucciniales > Pucciniaceae > Puccinia > Puccinia polysora. Next base: position 19,751,937 of record CM062620.1, on the reverse strand, counting down.
CAGCTGAACACAAGTTGAACTCTTTCTTTTGGTTTATTTACTTTGGGGCCTCTCCATTAAGTTGGAATTGATAGTAGTCTTTTTTGGGTTTTTTAATTTGGGCTAGTCCATTGATGTGGGCTTGATACAATTCCACCTTGTTGGAATAGCCCCATTTTTATGGGGGTTTGATTTAGTTTTGCACTAGTCCAATGAAATAAGTTTAACTAGTTTTTGGCTAGCTGATCCCATCATAAGGAGAATTTTTACTTCTTGTGATGGGATAAGCTTTGCACAAGTTAAACTTGTATTTTTTGGTGTTATGACTTTAGGGCTGGTCCATAGACTCTTTCATTATTTATTTATTTTTTTGTGTTTTTGATTTAGGGCTGTTCCATAGAATTTGTTCATTGTTTATTCATATGAGCTGCACATTCATAGCCCCAGAGTTGTCAAATTTTTAGAATTTTGTTCTATTTTTTTTCAATTTTCCGATTTTTTTTAGATTTTTCAGTGTTTTTGCTTCATTTTTTTTTGTTCAATTTTTTGATTATTTTTGATTTCTTTTATTTTATTTTCTTTCCTTTTTTTTCTCACTGAAAATGTTTCCCGAGTGGCTGTTCAAAACTGAAATGCTTTTTGAGAAGCCGTTCACAACTGAAATGGGTTGTGAGCAGCTTTTCAAAGCTTTGATGGGCTTTTGAGCTGCGCCACACAACCCAATTAAAGTTGTGAAAGGATTTTGCAGGGTTGCCAATTCAAAATTGTCCAAAGGCACCGGTTGCAAGGGAAACCACCACAGCCAATGTGGATTCCTGTCAAAACCGCTTCTGGAAAAGTGGATTTGATGGAACTCCCCCCAGCCAGCAGTTTTAACAGGCTGTCAAAAGCTCTATGGCCATGTGGCTTTGATAGCAATGTCAAAACTGCAGGCTGCGCATTTTGGCGCTGGATTTAGGAAATTCAAGGCTTTTTTTGTGTTGACATTCTTCCCCGAGGTGGCCTACCAGAAGAGTCATCCCACCTGTTCTGGAATGTCAAAGGAGGGACCCAACCTTTGCATTCTAGGGAATGGAAAGAAAAATTCACAATAAGGTTTCACCCTTTTTGAAATGGGGAAAAATGCCAAAAGGCATTATTGTAGAAAAACTACTATATTCACCCCTTGGGTCCTAAATTTTTCTCTTTCCTTAAGAAAACCAAATCATGGGGAATCATCCTAAAACTCATGAATTTAGAAAAAGACTTTCTCAACTGATAGATTTTTCACAGAAAGTAATTATTTCAGTAAATTTGAGCGCATTAATTTATCCCAGGCCATAATTTTACTGATTTTTGTATTTCTTGCAAACAAATTTTCAGCCTCTTTTAATTACTTAATTCAAATCAGAAGCCTTACTGGTGGAAATTACTCATATTTCAATCCTAAAATCAATCAAGATTATCCCTTGAACCTCCAGTACAGATTCATTACTCTTGAAGTTACAGGGATTTTTCTTAATAATCTTTATCAGGACTTTAAACTTGTCTTAAAAACTCCATTATATCCTGATGAATTCTCACCTTGATCGTGATCAATAAATTCAAAACATTTTGTATCCTAATCATTAGAAGGAAAAATTGGGTATTCTGGAGAATTGTATTCATAAAAATAATAGGATGAATCAGAGTTAAAATTTTCAAAAATTTAAATGGATAATTTCTGGCCTTTGCATTTTTTTCAAAATTTTATCTTTTTCAGTTAAAAAAATTTTTCATTGTTTATTTTGACACAAAAAATATTTTTTGAGAAATTGATATTTTTCCTGAAAGAAGCTATTTAAAATTTTCAAAAATTTGACTCTCATATGCTCTAATAAGCTGATTTGAACACCTGGTATGGACCTTGTTCAACATAATGTTGATTTTAATGTAAAATTTGTGTCAAATTTAAATAAAATAAATTATGACATGAGTCTTCCAGGCAAAAATGGGGAAAAATGATGTATTTTGTTATCACAAACAAATGAAACAGAAAAATACTATCTGATCCAAAAAAATATGGTTGTATAGTTTTTGTAAAAAAAGATTTAGGAATGATATATTTGATTAAAATTTGTTCAAATAAATGTTTGGTTTGCCATCACGTTTGTGTTTTTACTCATTGAAATATTGATGAAATCAATAAATTCAATAAAAAATTTCTATATTTTGGTATTCATCAACTGAGATATATTATTCTGCTGCTCCTGATATTTCTTAAATAGAGATTAACTTCAAAATCCTGCAACACAAGTAATCATTCTTAAGTCATTCAAGTGGAATATTCCATAAATAATTGAGAAACAATTTCTGCAACAATTTATAAACACTCCATTCAAATTTGAGCCAATTATACAGAGATAAACAGATATTTGGATAGAAGGATTTCATTGAGGATTTTAAGATTGATTCTGGAAGAAATTATTTGTTTCAATAATATCAAAACATTTCCTGAATAAAAACTAAGACTTTGCAAGCATTTGATGGAAGATTAATTCAGGGAGGAGGTTTTGATTTTTATTTTTATGCATAGAATAGAAAAAAATCTGTAATTTTCCAGACAAAATTTTAGTTTCATATAGAGAAATCAAGGATAACCAGGCGGATCCCAAATGTAAAATTCTGAATCAGAGTCAAGTTTGAAACAATTTCAGACATTCATTCATTTTTTGAATAGCTGTGTGGAGACTGGTTTGAAAATTCTGGGTTTCAATATATTTATGATTTATGATGAGGTGTTTGATGTGGAATGATGAGTTAAATGGTTTAAGAATTTTGATTTTTTGTGGACAATGATTGTGTATTGAACTAATGCTAGGCTATGGGAGATTATGTTTAAGGTTCATGGATGATTATTCATCAATGGAAGAAAAATGAAAATCCAAACTTTATTGATCAAATATTTTCCAATTCCAATTATCAAAATTAAAAGTGAACTGGATTGAGAATTAGGAGCTGCTCCCTCATTGAGAAAATTGAAGTACAAGATAAGATAGGAATGGCTTGAGGAGGGTCAAAAATATCATCTTTAAAGATTTTTTCCCATTCATCTTTGATGTTGGCCAATATTTTATACAGAATAACACAGTAGATAATTCTTTTGGTGCATATATTTATTTTTTTGAATTTGGCGCCAGTTTTTCCTTTTACTATAGATGGCCTAATTTGATTTCAGCAAAATTAATGCATTTGCAATCTAGAATTGTGATGGGAAAAGATTATATTTGAGATCAGTTTTTCCTTGATGATTAGAAAAAACATACCAATATTCTCAAATAATATAATTTCCACTAGAATAAGCTTAATATTCAAGAATTTATTGATCTTCATCAAAGTATTTCTATGGTTCTTTTGCCATAAACACCCAATTGAAAACACATAAATCATGACAGAAATTTGGAAGGCCAGCAAGAAAGAAATAAAACTCTTTTTTTTTCAAAATCTATTTGAACAGAAAAAGGGTATCTCATTGAAAAAATTAAGGATGGTTGGTCAGTTTCTAATCTCAAAAACATTGAAAAGTGAAAATACATATTGCATTCTCTTCCAATCAAAAGACTGGTTGCAATTAAGGTTGGGATTTTGACTCAGGTTCATGGTAGTTTACATCAAAAAAATCCAATCCAAAAAGTAAAATCTTCAATCTTAATGAGCTTAAAAATCTCCTTCTGCTCATCCTTTTTTGGCCAGAAAGGTAATGAGAAACAGAATCCAAAAATATAAATCATAACTCTTTTGGTGTATGAGTCAAGATTTCCATATCAAACTGAGAAGAGGTTTTCTAATAAATGAATAGATGCTCCATCTTAATTTTATCAAAATCTACAAAGAGAAATTTTCATTTGGAATTCTGGATCTTTTTGAGGATTACATTTTATATTATGAAAGATTTTTTGATTTTCAATCACCTCCAACCAAATAGTTTTGGAAAATTTGTTGAAAGCTAAAGTCAGCCAGTAAATAGAGCTCTTGTCTTTCATAAATGGGATGGCGGAGATACTTTTTTCTAGGAACTATGTATTTATTTTCCCATAGAGCATTCAATGATGAAAAATTTTATTTCAAGTTTGATTCTGTATTGAATTCAAAGAATAGAACACGTTCAGTCAACTTAATTCTTTTTTCAATTCAATCTTAGGGAGTTTTTTTTTGGAAATTTTGAAAGTAATGGAAATTTGATGTGTATCAACAAGTATATGAGGCAGTTTTATGAGGAGCTCATTATTTTCTTAGACAGGGTAATGATTTTATGATTTGATGGGAAGGAAAATTGATTTAAGGATTTGATGTGTGATGGGTTGTTAATGGATTGAAAAATGTGGATTTGTGGCTGGATTATTTCTATGGAATGGCTGATGGATGGATGATGATGAGTAAGTGGAAAATTTGATTTTTCAAAAATTCCATTTCCATGAAAAAAACCATTTTTAAAAAAACCAGTAAGGGTGAATGCGTATTCCAGAAACCTTCTAATGAAATGACAGCTTTGGTAAAAATAAAATTGCATTTTTCTTATGGCAATTTTTCTAACTTTTAAAAAGCCTGTGATTGTTTTTTTGTATTTTTGAATTATATTTGAACTCCTCTACTTGATTGGGCTTTGTGATTTTTTTAAATAGATATTGAAATCCCATCAGAAACATTAGTTTTAATTTAAATAAATAAATTTTTGACATTATTATTATTAGGGTAATGTTAAATTCACGGCTCCAGTTGTGTGGGAGTTGTGTAGGGCCCCACAAGACCTGCGGTAGTTGTTTAGGGCCCCACAAAACCTGTGGGAGTCTTCTAGGGCCCCTCAACGCGTGGGGGCCTATTCACTACTCAAAAGAGTGGTTATAAAGACGCGCAACCCCTGGGGGGGCATATACGCCCCATAATGGGCATTTTTGATTTTTGTACCCCTGTACACAACCATATTTTTATTATTTATTATTTATTATTTATTATTTATTATTTATTATTTATTATTTATTATTTATTATTTATTATTTATTATTTATTATTTATTATTTATTATTTATTATTTATTATTTATTATTTATTATTTATTATTTATTATTTATTATTTATTATTTATTATTTATTATTTATTATTTATTATTTATTATTTATTATTTATTATTTATTATTTATTATTTATTATTTATTATTTATGATTTATTATTTATTATTTATTGTTTATTATTTATTATTTATTATTTATTATTTATTATTTATTATTTATTATTTATTATTAATTATTTATTATTTATTATTTATTATTTATTATTTATTATTTATTATTTATTATTTATTATTTATTATTTATTATTTATTATTTATTATTTATTATTTATTATTTATTATTTATTATTTATTATTTATTATTTATTATTTATTATTTATTATTTATTATTTATTATTTATTATTTATTATTTATTATTTATTATTTATTATTTATTATTTATTATTTATTATTTATTATTTATTATTTATTATTTATTATTTATTATTTATTATTTATTATTTATTATTTATTATTTATTATTTATTATTTATTATTTATTATTTATTATTTATTATTTATTATTTATTATTTATTATTTATTATTTATTATTTATTATTTATTATTTATTATTTATTATTTATTATTTATTATTTATTATTTATTATTTATTATTTATTATTTATTATTTATTATTTATTATTTATTATTTATTATTTATTATTTATTATTTATTATTTATTATTTATTATTTATTATTTATTATTTATTATTTATTATTTATTATTTATTATTTATTATTTATTATTTATTATTTATTATTTATTATTTATTATTTATTATTTATTATTTATTATTTATTATTTATTATTTATTATTTATTATTTATTATTTATTATTTATTATTTATTATTTATTATTTATTATTTATTATTTATTATTTATTATTTATTATTTATTATTTATTATTTATTATTTATTATTTATTATTTATTATTTATTATTTATTATTTATTATTTATTATTTATTATTTATTATTTATTATTTATTATTTATTATTTATTATTTATTATTTATTATTTATTATTTATTATTTATTATTTATTATTTATTATTTATTATTTATTATTTATTATTTATTATTTATTATTTATTATTTATTATTTATTATTTATTATTTATTATTTATTATTTATTATTTATTATTTATTATTTATTATTTATTATTTATTATTTATTATTTATTATTTATTATTTATTATTTATTATTTATTATTTATTATTTATTATTTATTATTTATTATTTATTATTTATTATTTATTATTTATTATTTATTATTTATTATTTATTATTTATTATTCATTATTTATTATTTAGTGGAGGCTACACAACTTGATTTTAGTTGTCTAGCGTGGCACACGGCTCATTTGAGTTGTGTAGGGTGCCAGACGGCCCATTGAGTCATGTACACGACTCAAACACTTTTGTACAGAGTTGTGTACATGACTGAAAGAGTTGTGAATTTAACATTTCCCTTATTATTATCATTATATAACTCAACAAAATATTTTACTGGGGAAAATTTGATTTCACTTCCTAGAAAGTTCAATTAAGCAATCTCTGTTTGAAAGAGTTTCAAATCTCTAGTTGAAGCTATGGTCATTCTCAAACCAATTTTTTGGTTTGCAGTACCTGTGCACAATGCACAGTGACTGTGTATTGCAGCTTGAATTAAGTTGGAATTGAGCTTTTCAGGACCTTTACCAGGGCTTGGTTGTAGATTGTAACTTAAATCCTTGATTCCACTTGCTAGAGGGTGACATGAAGATTTTTGTGGTATTTGTTTGAATATTCAATTGAATTTTATTTCTCCTTAAAAAATGGGTCTATTTAAAATGTTTATATGTTTTTTAAATTTTTGGTAAAAATTTATTTAAATTCCATCAGAAATAGTGAATTTCTTGCAATTAAATAAGTTTGTGATATTCTCTATATTATTTTGCATTTGATGGAGTTGTTCTGGCATATTTCAAAATATTTGGACTATAATCATAAAATTAGTATATTGAGAATTTTTATATGCCTATTTATGTTTGGTGCAAATTTATTTAAATTCCATCATAAATTTTGATTTCTCTTCAAAGAAATCTGCTTTCAATATTTTTCGCATTTATTTTGTACTAAGTCCAATTTTATTTTATTTTTTTAAAAAAAAATTTTTATTACCCTGATGAAAAACTGAAATTAGGACCATCAGAGTCAGCGCAAATTCCATTTTTTTAATTGCAGGTTTCAGAAAAATACCCCTATTTGTAACACTATTAAAAATTACAAAACCCACTTATTTCCTATCAGAAATGTCAGAGTTACCTGAAAATATGTGGTTTTTTTCAGATAGATCATTCAAAGGTTTTTGAAACCTCAACCACACATTGGTCCACATATCTTTCCATTTATTGGTCCATGTCATACAACCCAGGTTTCACATGTGCTTCTTCCTCCAACCTCATTGGAAAAATCTGATTCATCACTCTTTTCAATTCCTCACTCTGGTTGCTTTATTTCTCTAATCAGTTCCTCACTCTCATCACTTTACCCCTTTATCCCTCTTACTCTTTTCAAATTGAAACTCAGCAAAACTTCCTGCACAAGTCCACACAAAACTCCAATGCACCAAATAAAAAATCCTCCATGAACTCTAAAAAAATCAATCTTCCTCCATCAGCTTCCAAATTTGCAAGTCAGTGTGAAAAATGAAAGAGAGCTACTCCCCTCTTTGTCCTTGAGTTTGGAAGGCAATGATATCAGCGTCTGTAACTTTAAGAATTCTTGTTTGTTGTTAAGAGTGAGAGAGGGAAAAGAGAGTAACAAAGGATGTTGAAATCCTTCCCTTTCTCTTCCTTTCCTTGTCCCCAGATCCAATGGTAAGATAAGATAAGATAATACCCCCAGAGCTGGAATTGAGGGTTTGAACTTTATTGCCACCCTCCCAACCCTAACCTACGTACAAGCGCAATAACAGCCCAAAAACAAATCTAAAAGAAAACCTAAGCCCAGAGACCTAGCCTAACCCTAACCCATTCCCTGCCCGCTTACCATTAATTACATCCAGTTTGTCCTCCTCATGACACAACCCTCTGCTGCGCCCTACTCAGAGCCCCCTGCTTTTCTGTATCCACTTTGTGCGCTGCATGATTCCCTTCCCTGCAGGTTGGCCTGCGCCCAAAGCCCCAATTTCCCTGCCCTACTTCCCCAAACTAGCTGCCCACAAAACTGGTTGAGGAGGCTCCATTCTTGGGTCCATAATGTCCAAGCGGGCCGGGGCCCACCACACCTGATCATACCCAACCCATGCCCAGTATGCCAAGCCCCCGCGGGGCCTACAACTGAGCCCATTGCGGGTGCCTCTGATCCTGCAGCGGCCACTGCTGGGACTGTGCGCATCTGGGTGCTGAGCCTGACCTACCAAATGCTGAGCATGCCAACTGCGGCGCAGTCCCCAATCCAAGACTATATAAAAACACCAAATTGGCTCAGGAGAGATGATCACATCATCCTGGTAAACTGGCTCATAATTACCTCCAACTATGATGCTTGCTTTGGATCCAAAAATGAAACACAATTTGTCCAACCTCCATGCTCTAAGGTTGAAAGAATAAAAAGAAAAGGTAGGCTCTTTCCACTGGCTTTGGTATCAGAAACTCTTGTAAAGCCAAGGAAATCAACTCAGTGGTTTATAAATTGGACCCCGTTTGCCCTTTTTATGTTCATATGGATGAAATATTTTGAAAGAATGCCAAAATTTCCCCTTTAGTTGATTTTGATGCCAAAAATCCAATTTGATTGATGCTGACAACTTGGCTGTGGAGATCAGCCAAGCAAAAATGATCCTGATGAAACCTTTGAGTGGCGCCAATCCGATGTTGAGGAGGATATTCTCACACAACCAGCTCCAATAATGTCCACATCAGCATTGATCAACCCTTTCAAACCATTGCTTGGATCCCTCACTTACTTCTTTTGATTTTTCCCTTCTGGGGTTGAAGAACTAGAAAAATTGGCCAGTGGGGAGCAGGATATTCCAGTATTCCCATTAAAATCATCATCTGTTCAAGTAATGAAGCAATTTATTATCTTTTCTGGTTATTCCTGACTGATGTTGAATTTAAAAAAAAGCCTCATACTTTCCTGAATGAAAAAACACTCAAGCCAATTGTGCCTTCCACATCACCTTCAAATAAGAGTGATGATGTTCCCACACAAACCTTCTCTGCAAAGGTAAAGGGGAAGGCCTCCAATTCAATAAACATTAAACCCAATAGCCATCAAAAGATTAGAAGCCCTTCCAATTTTTCTGGCTTTGAAGATATCATGGAGAAGCAAGATTAAAGTAAGTGTGTTCATCAAATCTGCTTGCTTTTTAAATATGGATGAAATTTCCCTAAAAAAAACAGTGAAATTACAAATAGAATTAGAAAAACTTGAATTTGAAAAGCAAATGTGAGAAGATCAACTGACTATTGATGGTCAAAAGCAGAAAGCTAACAGTGTGGATCATCATAAAAAGTTGGATTCCAAGTGCATATTGAAATAGGAAGAGTAATATTTTAAAAAAGAAAAAAATGAGAAGTATTTAAAGCAAGATTGACTGTAATAGGAGAGAGATTAAACGGCTGTAGAAGAAAATCTATGTTATCTGTAGCCGTGGAATTTCTTGGTAGCAGTAGAAAAGTGGAAGAAATACAGTCAATTCCTCAATTGCTTTGCTTTTAAATATATCTAATTGGATGAACATTTGAAAAATAAAAACAAACAAATTGTTTTCATTAAAGGAATTTTTGAGACTAATTTGTGAAGTAAAGTGGTGACTGGGTTGATGTACTTTTTCTCTTGCACAGAGGGTTTATTCAAAAGTAAGGACTCAGTGATTGCAATGAGAGACTTGTGATTGGATTCATCAAGAAAAATAACTTTCCCAGAGCTGAAAAAATAAAATTTTTTGATCCTTTCTTTGGGGAAGGGCATTTGATTGGTCTTTCTCTTTTGGGAGAAGATGGAAGGATACAGATCCAAATTTTTAAGTTTTTTTCCAGACCACACAACCTTACCATCAATCCCATCCTCTGCTACTTCCAAAGATATTTGTTATATCTGTTTTAAGCCCTATTTTTCTGAAAAACCCTAATCTTTCCACCTCTCTGTATGTTAATCAAATCATATCCTCGCATCTTTTTCCCTCCCATCCACATAATTCAATTGGGGTGAGTATCAAGACATGATTCAATTTTTTTGTTTAACATTTGGAGGGAAGTGGGATAAGAATAGGCGTTCCAGAAAAAGTGAGGGTGTAGAAGGAACAAGGGGTCAAAGAGCATTTTGAATTGAATAGAATCAACAAAACAGAAAAACAGAAAAAATAACATCATCATTCATGTTAGGGTGATGATAAATTCACAACTCAAATGAGCTGTGTGGCATGGCTACACAACTACATTTGAGCCATGCAGAACCCCACACAACTTGAGTGTGGTCAGGCTGTACTCCACACGGCACCAGAATGCCATGTGGGGACCGCAAAACTACATTTGAGCCGTGTAGAGCCCCACACGACTCAAATTGTGTTGCCATTCCACAGGGCCAGCTCAACCACATTCAAGTTGTGTGGGGCTCTACACGGCTTGAATGTAGTTGTGTAGCCATGCCACATGGCTACAAGTCGGGTGGGCCAATAAAAAAAAACTAAAAACTAATATAAACTAAAATAAAATAAATAAAAATACAAAAAAAAGGAATCAACCAAAAGATCAAAAAAGGTTGATTTTTTGGTTAAATAATAAAATAAAATAAGAAATAAGATAAAAATAAGTATAAATAAATAAATAAAAATAAAAATAAAAAACACTGAAGACAACCAACAGGGTGTCTTCAGATTCAAGTAAAGAATTTAAGTTCAACTTGAATAGCCCTAAATTAAAAGGGCCATAAAATACAAGAAGTCTTTTGAGCAGTCCTAAAGTAAAAGTTCCAAACAAATTCCAGTCTTTTGACCAGCCAAAAAATATAATAAAATTTTTGACTAGCCCTAAAGTAAAATTTCCAAAAAAGATAATTGAACAGCACTAAAGTAAAAACACCAAAAAAAAGTTCAACTTGTGTTTAGCTGATCCAATCACAAGCCTAACACAAGTTAAGCTTTTGATGGGATCAGCCCAACACAAGTTAAGCTTGTGATGGGATCAGCCCAACACAAGTTGAACTTACTTACCATTAAAATCTCATTCAAAACACTCATCATAATGATGTTAAATAAAAACACTCAACATAATGATGTTCAAAATTTGATAACCCTTTATATTAATAGAATTACAATATCAGCATTTTAGACCAAACCCAAATGATTAAATTAATCTATAAGTTAGAATACAACTCAAGTTGATCTTTGAGGTGATCAACCAAAAAAGCTGCTTTTTCAGAAATCATGCAACTTGGTTTGGAAACTATGGGCGGGATTGGAATCACATCTCTCTTAAGTAAAACATGACCCAATGGTTATTGTTAACAAATCAAATTAACATAGGATCTGATCCCTTGTAGGAAAAGCTCTCACAGGAGGTGGGGAAAGTGGATCTGATAAAATTAGGATTGGTTTGGAAACCAAGACCAGTCTGCATTTTGATGAGATGGAAATTAGAAAATAAGAAACAGGACATGGCATCTCAGAGCAAGGAAACTGAAAAAGAAACAATACCAACGGGAGTCTTGTTCAAGACAAGTTGAAATAAACCAGCAACAACTTAACCAAAACTGATCAGAGGATTGCCTTGGACAAACTGTGAGATTGGTTAGTTAGAGTCACAACCAAAGAGTTGTGATTGTTTCTTACTTGGTTTGAGCTGGCTGCAGGTGACCATGATTGGTTGAGTGTTGAGACCTCCAATTTTTGAGGATTTTGTGTTGGTTATTGATGGATCAGGAAGGCAAGATGGAGTCTGGCATATCTTGAATGACTTCTGGAGTTGGCCACTCCACATCCGGAGAATTGGCACTCAGAAATTGTGATGGAACAGTCCCTCAAAGGGAAAAGAAGTAGACAGGAGAAGACACATTCAAAAAGAGATTCAACACCCCCCCTTGACTCAGAGTTTAGTGGGAAGGGGAGTAGAATGAATTTATTAGTCTGGAGTTTGAGATTTTGTTAGCTGCATTGGTTAGAGAGTTCACAGCCATGGACTCAGAGGATATGGGCATTGCATCAATTAATTTATTTTGTAATCATCCAAAAGGCTCTTCACTTTGATCTTGATGTGCTTTGGCTTGGATTTTGTTCCAATTGGTTTTATGTTATTTGAAAGACCCTTATTATCAATGAGATGAAGTGGAAAACCCAATTATTTTCAATAGATTTTGGATAGTAGTTGATGAAGCCATTTGCCCTCCAAGTGTCAGCTGCAAAGAGAAAAACATTCCAATTCTGTAGAGGAGTGGGTGATACTTTATTTTCAATGGCTTGTCCAGTATAGGGGGATTCCTTTGAAAGAACAGATGAATCCTCTCTGGGAGATTCTGCTGTTGGGGTTGTCTCCCCAGGTGGCGTTGATGTAACAAATCAGCCTGTTAGAGAGGAACAAGTACCAAGATTCATGGAGATCTCTTTGGTGGCTGACAGATATTGCCATACGTGGACAATTTCCATCCAATGAGAGTATCCAGGTCTTTCAGAGAATCTAGCTAGGCTGGACACAGCATAAATGATGTTGGGTCTAGCCAGACCTGCAATGAAATTGAGGCGGCCAATTGGCAATCAATAATTTACACCAAGATCTAGAAACCTTTTGTGATCTTCTACTGATTCTGGAGAAAGGTGAAGTCCCACGGTCCTGGGAGTGGAGACTGGTTTTGGTCAGATTCATGGCATTCAGGCCCTTTGCAATGTGGAGAGGTAGGCTGAGGTGTATGAGACCATTGTCTCTAGTTACCTTCATTCCAAGTAGTGTGTTGGGTGGATGTGCTGAGAAGTTCTTGAAGCAATCAAGAAATTTCTTTTTGAAGTCTTCTGTGTTTCCAGAAACTATTAAACCTTCCATGTGAAAAAAGAGCCAAGGAGTCATCTTTGCTTAGGAAGAGTCACAGGTCACAGGCAGATTTGATATATCCTTGATCTTTGATCCAGACCATCAGCGTTTTGTACAAGTTTTGTGGCGCTTGTTTCAGGTTGTTGTGGTGTTGTATTTAGAACCTTGGATTGGGAGCTGGGTTGCGGGATCGGCGCTCAGCAGTTGGGTAGGTTGGGCTCAGAATTTGGGGTGCACGCGGTCTCAGAAGTGCCTTCTGCGGGCTCAGCAGCAGCGGATGAGCGCTCAGAGGCAGGGATTGGGGGGCTTGGCACCAGGTGTGGGTTGGGCCTACTCTGGGGGGCGCCGGGCCGCAACCGGCCCAGAGAACGCGGACAAAGTAATGGAGCCGGCCCGACAAAGCTCCCGGGTGGCTAGTCCCGAAGGCAAGGGTGGGGCGATCAGGGGTTATATGCGCCGGGGAGGTTTGTGCGGGCATAAGCCCGGGCCAACTCACAGATTGCAGGATCCGCGGTTTGCGCGGGCATAAGTGCGGTCGGACTCACGGATTGCGGGATCCGCGGACGCGCCCAGATGGATAAAACCGGGGGGCTCTGAGTAGGGCGCAGTGGAGGGCTGCGCTATGAGAAGGACAAACTGGACATAAGTGATATCAAAGGGGAGGGTTTCAGACAGGGTGGGTGGAATGGGGTAGGGTTAGGGTTTCAGTTAGAGACTCTGTGAGCCCAGCATGCGCTCTGCGCACCAACAGCAGTGTCCAATGGATATAAGACATCACCACCTGGCTAATCCTTGAGCAGAGCCCTACCCCCCTGGAGAACTCCTAGCGTACCTCTCCTCACTTGTCAAATCCTTACCCCCTGTTGGCCATCCTCAAGATTGAACCCAAACCCACCAGCAACTACCCCTCAACACCAGTTGCAGTATCCAGGAGGAGCAAAGACTACCCTCAGTGGAGATTATTGTTGTAGTCTAACCCAACCACCTGCCTGCAACTGTCAACTTGAGACCACCTGCTGGATGTCAACTGCAGGTAGTAATCTTTGTTTCTTACACCCAGATTTCTATCTCTTTCTACGTCTATATCTTGTCACTCACGCTCCTGTTTCCTAACTAAACCGTTGTTAGTTATACTGCTACAAGAGTCTTAATAAGTGTTGAAATAAAGAGTCTCATTGAAAAATCTCATGGTAGCCAGAGGCAACTCTTAGCACTTATGACTCTTGAGCAGATAACAAGACAAATAGGATTTGATCCATCAATGGCCAGTCACGCGGGTCACCCAATCAACATTCCCTACTCAGACAACTCAGACAATGACTACTCTACTAAGGCAAAAATTGTAAAACTAAACCGCCACAACTGGCACGACTGGAAGAGTGCCTTTGAAGACATCATAATTGGCAAGGGACATGAGAAAATCCTAAACAAAGAATGGATCAATTCCAACACTGGGTCAAAAACCTACTTTAGAAAAAACGCGCTTGCTCTCAGCTTACTTCAAAAATCTGTTGAAAAGGACCTTCAATCGTGTATCAATTCAAGCAAGTCCGACTTCACCAAGGCCTACCATGCATTAGCCGCCAATTGTGGAGAAAATTCTCTCATTTTAATTGAAGACGCCCTTATTCAAATGGTCAACCTAACCTATGAACCAGGAAAAAGCCTGAAAGAACACACATTGGCATTCAAGAACGCATACATCAATCTATGTGAGATGATCAAAGGCCTGCCTCCCAGCAAAGAAATCATCAATGTATCAACAGGGCTGGCCGCAATTTTATTCATTAAGAGCCTACGCCTTGAAAAGATAATTTCAAGCTTGGTTTTGACTCTCTACAACCTACGACGATTTACGGTGGAAACGGTGGCCGCCAGGGTCCTCCTAGAAGACTCCAGGCGTGTCTCCAACTACTCCAAATCAACCTAGTACACTAAAGACAACAGACCCAATTGTCCCCTCAATTTTGCTCCAACTAAGGATGGAGGGCAGCAAAAAATCAAGCCTTGATCTGCTGTGCCCACCACGAAAAACCCCCAAGATCAAAATAAACGGGGAATAACCGCTCAAATCAAATGGCTAGAAAAAGATATCCAGCAACTCAAGAGCTCCTGCTCCATGAACGCTGTGGAAGAGTGTAACCCTGCCTATGATGGCGGAGCTCCTGAGGACAATGCTGATATTGCTATTGAGCAAGTAACTGATTCAGAAGACTAAAGCTTTCTGATCCAAGAAGATGCAATGTACAGCATCAACAAATTGGGTAACTTGCCAAAAGGGCTGGTCTACAACTCTGGAGCCTCAAGGTTGACATTCTGCAATCTATTGCTACTCCAGGACCCACAGCCAATTCATAAAAAACTTAATACTTATGGGGGGACCATAACCATCACCCATGTTGGTAAGTTGAACATTGGAGGCACCACCATCCACCCCGTTTTCTATGCACCCAACGGCCCCTGAAACCTCATATCAGTGACACAGCTTGAAGAAAATGGCTTGAAGGTGGTACAAAAGCACCGCACGGTACTGGTCAAGCTTGGGAATCAGATAGTCTACCGGTTACCACGTATTGTCAACCTCTACATGGCTCAGCACAACCCCATGTCCAGCATCAATCTAGCCAAAGTTTCCAGTGCCAATATTGACTGGCATGTTACCCTTGGCCACCCGTCCAATGGGTACTTAAAGAAATTACTATCCCTGCATAACCTACCACTTCCAATCCCGTTTCCGTCATCTGCTAAATGCAAGATTTTTTCCCAATGCAAGATGCAGCGTCAAACACACTCCAACCCTCTTCCCACTTCATCCAAGCCGTTTCACTGGCTACATCTAGACGTCCTTCAGATCAGCCCACCGTGAAAACAATTGGCCTTGTACATCCTGGCCATAATCAACGACTTCTTGCAATTTAATTGAGTCTACGTAATACAACACAAATCAGACTTGGCAGACAAGATCATCAGCTACATTAAGGAGATAAAGAACCAACTTGATGTTACACTGGCCATCCTGCACTGCAACCAGGGTGGTGAGTTTATGTCAACCAAGCTCTCCAAATTTCTGTCTCTCAATGGCATTGTATTGGAACAAGGCCCCACTTACTCTCCCTAAACAAACGGATTAGCCAAGCAATTAAGCCCAACAATCCTTACCAAAATGAGGTGTATTCTGGCTCAATCCTTGGTGCCAATCACCTACTGGGATGAATCTGCCAGGTACTCCTCAATCCTCATAAATATACTGCCCTCTGCCGCCCTTAACTAGAAGTTGCCAGTCAGCATGCTTCTCAATACTAGCTCCACCATTGAGCCTGTGAGGGAAATACTAAAGCTCATACCTTTTGGACTGAAGGTGCATGTGCACACACACCAACGCTCCAAGTTGGATGTCCGGTTGAGGCCACTGCTTTTCCTTTGTTACAAACCGTACTCCAATGCCAGGAGATTTATTGATCCTAGCAAGCGTCAAATAATGGTGAGCAGGGACTTCACCCCTACCCGTGTGGTTTTTTCCCATGACTTTTTGTTTCTCAAAAAACACCATCCACTCTTCCCCAGAGCCTGCCATATGGGCCATCTCCCAAAATCTCCAGTGGTCTCCCTCCAACGTATGAGGTCACAATGCATCTATCCACCACCAAAACCAGAGGACCCCGCCCAAGCATGAGCACTTGTTTGGACAGGATTTCCCAGACACCAATGGACCTCACTTTGGAGAGAGAACCCCCCCGGACAATGAGCCCAGAACCAAGGATGCAACACCCCAAGCAACAACAGGTGGGTCAACCCAAGCGGTGTTGATTGTTATTTTCATAACCACTCAGTAGGTTGTCTGGGACCCTGCCGTGTCTCCTAGCTCATTGTCTCTCTACTTGTCAACTGTCCTTATTTCTTTTCCTTCTCCTCTCATCCTTGTCTATGGTTGATTTCTCACTTGGTCTATTTGATCATGTACATGTGTCACGTACTGTTGTGGCAGCTGTCATTCTCTCTATATGTCCGTGACTGTCACTCATGTGACTGTGTACTAGATCACAGAGAGAATTCCCGTCCGCGACTCACTACTTTGTCTCTACTATAAATTTTGTCTCCTTCTTCTTCTCCTATTATGATTGTGCTCTGGCTCTCAAAGACTCGACTTGACTTATCAACTTCATCGGATTGGATTGGCACACGACTTCAAACTCGCCAACCTGATCATCCTCCAAACTACAACTGTCTGGTAGGCATCAGTAACTCAACGTCATCTCAGCCTCAGGATGGAAACTGACCTCTCCTTTGAATAGCACTTGTCCTCTGGGTAGCTCCATCACACTTCTGATTCCAGCGTCACATTCTCTACGTAGTCCTCATTAGGGCCAGAATCCAGCCCGTAGAGACATTGTTCCTGTCTGTTGTTAATTCCTTCTGTCATGTGTTTTCTGTTGACCTCTTTCTTACCAATCTATTTTTGATCTGAAATTCATCAGCCTGGTTCAGGTTTACCACATCAGTTTTCCTTCTACACGTTTAAAAGCCAAAATATGGATCACCCGAGCTCATCCAACTTGGCAAGATCTTCGGAAACACCTGGACCAGGAGTTGATGGCAACTTCAAGGCATTGGCGCTTAAGTCCCTGATGGAATCCACTCCCCTACTGACGGAAACCAATTACTCTATCTGGCAAAAGAAAATGGAAAGATTATTTAAGATGAGAGGCATCCTGAAATTAGTCAACTCATCCAATCCTCAAGCAGATATTCCCAAAGACAATTAGATGGCCGGATACCTGATGTCTAAGCTCAATCCAAGCACTCACACCAACATCATCACGCCAGAAAATGAGGATTCAACAAAAGTGATCTGGAAGGCAGCCAAAAATCATTTTTCATCCAGTCAAGCTGCCAACTGAGAAAAGATGTTCTTTAATTTTCTTTACCTGGGATTTAATCCAAACAACATTGACTGTTTTGTCACCTCCATTAAGAGTCATCTTGGAAAATCGGACAAAGTTGGTATCACTCTTCCTGAAAACATCCTCAGTTATCTAATTCTCTTCAAACTCCCAGACTCCCTCAAGGCTAGGAGATCGCAGATTATGCATTCAGGCAGCAACTTAACCGTCAACCTAGTACTAAATCATTTAATACAACACAAAAATGAAACGCAGTCAAAAGCGGTTGAGACTATGGACACGAACTCATCCATGTTTCCCTCCAATAACTTGAAAGAAAGTGGAAACCTCAGATGCGAAAATGGGAAACATAATCCTGCAGTTAAATCTCATCCAGTCTTGTCATGCTGGGCTGAATTTCCGCAATTGGGACCCAACCATTCTTCAAATAAAGGCCAACGGAGTTTTAAGAAGAAGCAGCCAGAAGAATCCCACTACTACAACTATGCCTTCTTCTGCACTTCAAATCAAGTCTCACATTATCATTCCACTTGATACATCTTGGAAAGCGGATGCTTGATTCACATGTTCCACAATTGAAATACCTTTCTATTGCTGTCGGAAAAATCTGGAGAAGAGTTTATCAAGACTGGGAAAAAGAGGGAAGGAATCGCTATCAGAGGTATGGGCACAGCTGTCATCATCAGTGGAGGAAAAACTATTCATTACAAGAATTCTGCCTGGGTTGCTGAAGCTACTGTCAACTTAGTATCCATGGGAGCTTTACTGCTGAAGGGTTGTTCTCTCAGAGTCAATTCTAGAACCAAGCCTCCCAGCTTTTTGCTGCGTCAATCAAAGTCTTCCGTCCTAACTGGTTGTGTCAAGAACAATCTGTTAATGATTACCTTCAAAAAATCCTCAAACCCTGGTCAACCAATCCCTACCAATACACTCATTAAAAAGAATCCATCCTGCTATTTGTCTTTATCCAATCTACAATATCTACACCTCAAACTTGGTCACGCCAGCATAGAGCAAGTGGAAAAACATCTTGGATAGTCTATTGACAAAGAAAAGTTGGAATATTTTGAGTATTTGGCCTGCAAAAAGATTAAAATCAAACAAGCTCCCTTCAACAAGGAGCAACTTCCGGCAGCTAGGGTATTCAACCAATTGCATATGGACCTGATGGGCCCTCTTAATCCAACTAGCAAGGGGGGTATGAGATTCTTGCTCACCATAGTGGACAACAAATCTGGATATATCTCAGCTTTTCCACTCCCCTCTAAGGATGCAGCAACCCAGACTATCCAGTTCATGATCAAAAACAAAGCAAAAAAGGAAAGAAGGTACCCTATGGAAATAGTCACTGACGGTGTAAGACTCAAAACGGCGCAGGGCTTTGGCAGTTCTGTGGAGGGGATAGGTGCTTTTTTAGGCTGCCCTCCTGAGTGATACAAAAATATTTCAATGTACCCAGGATCAAGGTCCAGTAACCTTTGTTAATGAGGAATCAAATGGGATAGTGTTGAAATTACTCTATGATAAAAAGAAGTAGAACCAGACTACAAGGGTTGAAGAAAATCAATAACCAAAGGACAAGGCAGGAGAGCTGATTTAAGGAAGGAATGAGATAAACACCAATACTGTAAATAGTACAGTATGACGGACTAAGGTAGGTTGAGGAGATGAGTTGGCTGAGGAATTGAGATCTTCATGATAAGAGTCAACATAATGATGAGATCAGAACATGAGGAGTGATTTGAGTCAAATAGCAGTTAGGAGATTTTTGTTTCTTCTCACCAAACAAGAGAATGAGGAGTCATTGACAGTTGAAGGTGTTGACGTGGCTTTGGCGATTTAGATTGATGGTCGATAAGTTGTTGGTTGATAGATAGCGGTTGTTGGTGGTAGGTGGTCGCGGTTGTGAGAGTATGACAGGTAGTAGTAATGGAGTAGAGAAAGAACTAAGAAGAAAAAAAAAGAAAGGAAGAACTGTAGGTGGTCGTTGATCAAATAGGATTTTTATGGAGATTCAATTGAGAAAGGGAGAGTCAAGTCAAGATGAGTTGGAAAGGGGAGGCCGCGTCTTCATCACTAGGTGTGACATGTCATTGATAGTTGACATGGCTCTGGCATCGCACAGCGTCGAGTCTAGTCAGAAGACCTGTATTCCAACACCCCAGGATGTTTGGTGAGAAAGAGAACGGATGATCATTGGAGGCAATTCTTCCTGAGACATTCCAGAGACCCTGCCGAGCAGCTTTTTGACAGAGCATCAGCTACCATTTCCGATGAGGATATGAGTCAAACGACAATTTCCTTTTCTTCGTACAGCTGCCGGATGTATTTCACTTTGATGTCAAGATGCTTAGTTTTGGCGTTGGACCCTATGTTTTTGATTTTTTCCAGAAGACCTTTGTTGTCTATATGAAAGAGAGTCGGACTTGGATTAGACTGCCAAAGTTCGCTGATGAGAGAAGTCATCCACTGATTCTCCTGTACACCATTGGCCAGAGCTTTCAGTTCGGATTCCATTGAAGACATGGAAATGTTCTTTTGCTTCTTACTTGTCCACGTCACAGGGCAGTTTTTCCAGAAAGAGATCCATCCGCTTTGCAATTTGCAATCCAACAGGTCGTCCCCCCAGGTGGCATTAGTGTAGTAGCTGACATTGTTATCATTTGATGAGAATGGATTCAGTATCAATGCTAGATGAGATGAGCCTTTCAAATACTTCCAGCAATGGATAACCTCTTTCCAATGGCTTAGACCCGGATTGGAATTGAACCTTGATAGGATAGACACCGCAGCTGAAAGATCAGGGGGGGTTCTACAGGAAAGATAGTTCAACAGGCCAGTGAAGGTCTTATAATTATATCCAAGAGCCTTGAACGCACGGGAGTCTTCCTCGGTGGCAGGCAGAAGTTTAATGCCTGGATTCAGAGGAGTATTGACTGAGCAACATTTGGTTAACTTGAGCAGTTCCAGTCCTTTGGTTATCAGAGAAGGCTGAGAGAGAGAACATGATCCGTTTTCAATGGCAATGTTCATACCCAGAAGAGTATCAGGATTGTGTGCAGAGGAATTGGGATACTGCAATAGAAAGTGCTTCTCAAAGTCTTCCACGTCGCCCGCAACTATGAGGTCGTCCACGTGAAAAAATAAGAACGTCTTACGATTGGAATGGATGAATAAACAGGCATCAGAGTCGGATCGATAGAATCCGAGTGATTTCAGCCAAGTAGTTAATGTGTCATGCCAGTTGAGCGGTGCCTGGCAAAGACCGTAAAGCGACTTTTTTAGTTTGAGGAAGGGACTTTTGCAATGGGACTCGGAGGGAGTTTTTATTAAGAGAGTCTCATGGAGTGGTGCGTAGAGAAAAGCACTTTTGACATCAAACTGTCTAATGGGTAAGGAGCGATCAAGAGCAAGGATAAGGAGAAGGAGAAGGGAGGGGAATTTGCCAGTAGGGGCATAGGTTTCAGAGAAATCCAAACTGGGCGTTTGCAGAAATCCTTGTATGCAGAGGCGAGCCTTTGTCTTGGCCGGAGAGGAGAGTGTAGCAGGCTTATCTCTTACGGCCCAGGTGGTTTTGAGATATTGATCAGGAGTGAAGTAAATGTCTTCCCAAACATCGTGATCTTCAATGTTCTGAAGCTCCACTTGTTTAGCTTCCGTTACTTTTGATGAGTAATCACTTTGAGTCAGGTAGCTGTACTTATCAGGTTTGACCGCCAAGGTCCTTTCTCGAAGAGTCCTACCCGATGGAATGAGCGTAGCTTCTACATTCAAATCAGAGGTGGAGTCTTCAGCTGAGGGACTGTCGGACAGGTCATTGCTGATTGGTTCGGAGTATTCATGTGATTCAGGCTCTATCTGGCCTGGAGCTTCAGGAAGAGACTTTTCTTGAGACAGTTTGGACGAGATGACATTGGTGGGTGGAAGCTCCAGCTCGTCGTGGGAGGAGGAGGAGTGAGCAAAGGGTGATTTGGAAGGGAAGGAGAGAAATGTGACACTTTTGGTGTTAACAATTCGTCCAGAGGAGGAGAGAATACAGTAGGACAGTAGCTTGGGATTATAGCCGATCAATTGGCCCGGTTCACCAGGTGTCCCTAATTTATTGCCGGAGGGTTTAGGTTGGGTCAGAAAAGAAACCGGATTGCCGATTGGTTTAAAGTAGGAAAGAGGAAGAGAGTGAAGCTTGAACATTTCATAGGGGCTCTTCTTGGGTCGGTGCGATGGAATCTGGTTCAGAGTGAGAGTAGAGGAATGTATAATTTTGTGCCATAAATTCCAAGGCAGATTAGAGTCGTATAATATAGTTCAAACAGATTCAAGAATGGTGCAATTAAATCGCTCAGCAAGCCCATTTTGTTGAGGCGTGTGTGGATCGGCAAATTGCTGCTTGATGAGATGGTTCTTGCAGAATTCGGACAGTGAGGAATTAGCAAATTCAGTACCTTGATCTGAATGCAGTACAGAGGGATAGTATCCTAGTCTTTTGGCTTCAAGGCTCAAACTGAAGATAAGCGCCAATGGAATGGCGTCTTTGGATGAGACTGGAATAGCAGCACAGTATCTTGAAAAGGAATCCACCACCGTCAAAATATACTTATGCCCACCGGATGATATGGAAAGAGGACCGATTGTGTCCAGATGGATTTCTTCAAATATCCGAGAAGCATGGGATGATCGTTTTTTGAAGGAGGCCTTGGTGATTTTTGAAAGGGAGCAGGCTTCACATTTGTTTTCCTTAGAGATGGGCAGATTCAATTTATTCCTCAGGCGGTGATAGCTTATGTGACCCATGGACTTATGAATAAGCTCGGAGGAGGAGAAATGAGAAAAGGGGAGGAGAGGCAGGAGCTGAATGCATGGTATGTTATTGTGGTAGCATCCTCAAAGGATGAGTTCATTGCCTTTAAAGAGACTGAAACAGTCAGAATAGAATTCAACGTTCAATCCTTCCTGTATTAATTTTCTCAGGGAGAGCAGGTTTGCAGACAAGTGAGGTACATAGAGCACGTCGGTGAGGACAATTTCCTGATTTCCCGCTTTCAGTTTAACAGTACCGGAACCGCCAATATCCAGGGAGTCGGATTTATTACTTGTCTTGATTACTCCTTGGAATTGGGTGTCTAGCACGGTGAAGAAAGCTTCATCAGCTATCATGTGAAATGATGAACCAGAGTCAATAACAAAGAAGTTTTTTCCGAGACAGTTGATGGAGGAGAGAAGGCTGACTTGTTGATTGTTGGTGGGAGCGGTTTTTGGTCTCAGGTGAGGATATAGCATCCAACACTTATTTTTGGGTTGATTGGCCAGAGTGTTATGCATGCAAGCCTTGCACTTGCCAGACGCCTCAGTCTATAGGGAAACCGTTGGAGTTGAGGAGTTGCCATTCATCTTTAATTCATTCGTGTGGATTCGAAGATGATTGAGAACAGCGTCTGGAGTGACTCCTGATTCAGCTTGCGAGTGAGTGATCTGCTGCTTGATGTTCATCATGGAGGAAGGCAGCTTATCTAAGATCATATAAGCGAGGATGTCAGTGGGAATCAGTATGCCTATTTCCAAAAGGCGATTGATGCCAGTTTTGACATCGGTTATGAATTGCTGAATGTTAGACTTGTTGAATGTGATGGAGGAGAAGTTGCTGTATATGCGAGCACAATTGGCAGGTTGAGACAACACGAAGTGTTCGAGTAGGGCTTTCCAAATTAGCACGGCATTCTCTTCGTTGATGGGAGTGATGATGTTAGAGTGCACATCTGGCGACAGCTTTGAAATGATAATGGACATGAGGATCAAATTGTCATCGTCTTCAAGAGGATCGTCGGCCGTTATAGATTCCTTAAGTTTAGCCAAGTTCAGTAGAGAGTTGATTCTGGTTCTCCAGATGGTGAAGTTCTCCTCAGTCAGAAGGGGAATAGCCTCAATGGTGGTTTTGAGGATGGTGGGATTTATAGAGTCCATGGTAGTGCCTGGTTCTTTGAAGATAGAGGGTTGTTCGTTCTACTGGTATTTTGACTGTTAATCGTGTTGAAATTACTCTATGATAAAAAGAAGTAGAACCAGACTACAAGGGTTGAAGACAATCAATAACCAAAGGACAAGGCAGGAGAGCTGATTTAAGGAAGGAATGAGATACACACCAATACTGTAAATAGTACAGTATGACAGACTAAGGTAGGTTGAGGAGATGAGTTGGCTGAGGAATTGAGATCTTCATGATAAGAGTCAACATAATGATGATATCAGAACATGAGGAGTGATTTGAGTCAAATAGCGGTTAGGAGATTTTTGTGTCTTCTCACCAAACAAGAGAATGAGGAGTCATTGACAGTTGAAGGTGTTGACATGGCTTTGGCAATTTAGATTGATGGTCGATAAGTCATTGGTTGATAGATAGCGGTTGTTGGTGGTAGGTGGTCGCGGTTGTGAGAGTATGACAGGTAGTAGTAATGGAGTAGAGAAAGAACTAAGAAGAAAAAAAAAGAAAGGAAGAACTGTAGGTGGTCGTTGATCAAATAGGATTTTTATGGAGATTCAATTGAGAAAGGGAGAGTCAAGTCAAGATGAGTTGGAAAGGGGAGGCCGCGTCTTCATCACTAGGTGTGACATGTCATTGATAGTTGACATGGCTCTGGCATTGCACAGCATCAAGTCTAGTCAGAAGACCCGTATTCCAACAGATAGGGATAAGTTGATAGCAACAATAGCTGAGGGGGGAAGCAGCACTACCTGAACCAAGATGATGAGGAGAAAGACTTTGAAAAAAATAATTTAAAGTTTGCTCAGAGTCCAATAGAACAAAGCAGTTGTAAGTAACGGCGCCCACACGCTAATATCTCTGGTTTGTCAGCAGGTGCTTGGGAGTGCTCAACTCAAACCCAATCAACCTCCAGGTTCTCAATGAACCTGCCCAACTCTCCGCAATCAAGCGCTTGAAGGGTACCAGATAACTGTGGGTGGCTGCGCAAGAAAATGAAATATGTTTATGGATCACTGAAACAAACAGTAACAATTTTTGGACTAAGAGTAACCTAACACTTCTCAAGGATTCAAGAATAGTGTGGCAGAATGCAAATTGAATAATTAAAGGGATGTTTAACACTCCAGGTTTAGACTTAATAAAACCTCTTAGTCAAAAGTGACTGGTCCAGAAAGACAATCAAATGAATGATCAAGACCAAATAATGGTCAGAAAAAGGGATCAAGAGTGGTATAACACACTCAAGAATTCAATTTAATGAATTCTTCTTCAACCAGCAAGGCTATGGTTGGTGATAAGGAACAGAGCCACAGAAGGGCAGATCAGAGTTTCAGACTTAAAAAAAGTCAAGGGTAAGGAATAAGGATCAAGGGATAATCAAAAGATATATCAGGATAAGTGATCAATTTCACAAAGGAAGGAGCTCTTGAATCAGAAGCTCATAATTCTCATTAGTGGGAAGAATTGATGATGGAAAAAAGCAGGGGAGATCCCCTCCTTTTATAGGCTAAAGAGCCCTGTAACTATTTACAATTGGATAACACAAATGAAAGCGGACAATTTTTTTTTTTTTTTTTTTTTTTTTTTTTTTTTTTTTTTTTTTTTTTTTTTTTTTTTTTTTATAATGATGAGGCTCAAGCTTGGGGAGGCCCGGTTCCCTTCTGCCAATTTTCCAGACTGGGGTGAGAGATTCTCACCCCAGCCTGTTGCTTGCAAACATCCATGCAGATGTTTGCACACCTAGTAACAAGGCAACACCCTCTCCCATCCAAATCTGGAGGGGGGTGAGAAAGAAAGAAACAGTACAATAAAAGAAAACATTAATAAAAAATAATAACAAAAATGAGAGAAAAAGAAAAAAAAGGGCAGTGAGCAAACAATTGAAAAAAAGAGTAAGAACTGACAAAAAATAAACAAAACAAACAACAAATTAAAAGAAGAAACAACAGCAAGAGAGAAAAAAAAAGAAAGAGAACAACAAATGAAAAAAAGGAGGACAGTTGCTGCCAATTGTCCGATCTTGGAGGAGAGGGTGATCCCAATGATGATGGAGTTGGTGAGCGCAATGATGATGATGCTCATCATTGCTGGATATTTTGATGATGAGCGATGGGGTTGATGTGATCAATGATCCTTGCTCACAAGCGGTGATGGTGGTGATGATGAGGCTGCCATGGTGGATGAATCAATGATGAGAGAGAAGGCAATGATTTGCCCATGGCTAAGCAATGGGGAGGATCATGATGAACAATTGATGTTCGCGATGAAAGTGAGGAAGCAATCAAGGATGCAAGCAATGAGGATGAGGAGGAGCAATGCAATGAGTCACGCATGGCCAAAAGTTAGCAAGAGAGGCCTGAGCGCAAGGAGGGGGGTTGAACCCAGGGTAGGAGGGAAGTGGGAGCGATGGAAGGAAGAGGAGGAGCTACACCACTAGGACAGGGAAGGGTTGGAGTGAAGGATCCAAATTTTTTCTAAGTTCCAATTTTTTTTTTTTTTTTTTTTTTTTTTTTTTTTAAGGTATGACAAAAAAATATGTATAAATTTTTTTTTTTTAAATTTTTGAATTATTTTCCCAAGGTTTCCAAATGGTTCACCACAACGGCAGAGGAGAGTTTGTGAATGAACCACTTAAGATTTTCTTCAAGTCCAAGTCAATCAACCACCTAATAAGTGAGCCATATCATTCTCAACACAATGGGAAGGCCAAAAGAGAAAATTGCACTATCATGGAATCTTTAAGGTCTGTCTTCAGTGCTTTGAAAATTCCCAAATCATGTTGGCACGTTGTGGAAACTAAAGGGGCAACACCCCAGAAGTTGTCCTTGAGTTCCGGAAGTTATTGATCAAAGCATCTGTAAGGAGATTGGATGCAGCCAGTCAAGAGAGAGAGAGAGAGAGAGAGAGAGAGAGAGAGCGAGGGATAGAGTGATAATAAGATGAATTCCTTCCTTTCCAATCCAATCCAATCTGATGCCATAAAAAGTGATATCCTAAAGTGCAGTCCAGTCCGTGAAGTGAAGTGAAGTGAAGTGCTGCTCCTTACAACCCAGAGTTGAGAGTGAAGTATTTAAGTCCTCCCTCTCAACCCTAACCTAAGTACAACCGCAAGTAAGCAAGAATGATGGAATACAACCCCTAAGCCACATAAACCTAGCCCAATCCTTCCCCTCCATCCCTTGCCCCATTACCCATGCCCCTCAACATTGACGTATGCCTGGTTTGTCCTTCTCATGGCGCGGCCCTCCGCCAACCCGTTCCAGGTATCCAGGGGGTACCCGCGTGATCCAATCCGCGCGTCTTGCGATGCGTGATCCGCTTGATCCACGCGAGCCGTCCAATCCGCGCAAGCCTTCCAACCCGCGCAATCCGTCCAATCTGCGCAAGCTTTCCGATCCGCGCAAGCCTTCTGATCCGCCTAATCCATCTGATCTGCGCAAGCCTTACAATCCGTGCAAGCTTTCCCATCCGTGAAAGCCTTCCAATCCGCGCAAGCTTTCCAATCCAGGCAAGCCTTCTGATCTGCCCAATCCGTCCAATCTGCGCAAGCCTTCCAATTCGCGCGCAGCCTTTCCCAACTCGCGTCCATGAAAGAGCACCACAACATGGTTATACAGAGTTGTTGCCTGGCCTTGAATCAAATCCTGTCAGAAAAAGGAGGACCCTCTCCTTGGGAAATGCCCCACAAAACCAAGCTCCCAGCGGACTATCTGAAACCAATCGGCTCAAACGTAATCTACCTTCTCAATTATTGGAACATTAAGTCAAAACTTAACAAGAAAGGAGAGGAAGGTTTGTTAATAGTCTATAACCCAAGATTTTTCTCTTATAAGGTTCTCTCAAAAAGTGGCAAGATCATCAAAACAAAACATGTCAAGTTTCTGAAAAATCAGCCTTTCTACAAGTCATGGCAACTCGACTGTGATGTTATGGAGGAACAACATCTTCCCAACAATTCAGCTGAGCATTCACCCCCTGTTGTGGAAACTGAAACTAACAAATCTGAACCTGATGAATCTAAACCTATTATCAGAGATTCAATTAACAAAGACTCATTGGATTCGGATCTCTCAGACAGTGAAGTTCTTGAATTTTTGCAGCCAAAACTAAGAGATTGGTTTAAATTGAAGGCTCCAGAACAATATGGTTACTACCACAATTTTTTACCTCAGAACATCCATGAGGCCCTTAAACTTACCAAATGAAAGCCCCCAATCGAGAAGGAATTGAACACAATTGAAGAGCTTGGTTTCTGGGAAGACTCAGAGGAATCAGAAGTTGTCAATCCTCTCAATAACACCTGGGCCCTCCAAAGCAAGAAGGACCTTCACTCTGGTGAGACCTCTCTGAAGGCACGGGTCTGCGTTCAAGGTTTTAATCAAAGGTTTGGCATTGATTACTTTGATACATTTGCCCCCAAAGGCAAGGTAGCATTGTTGCTTGCGTTACTCAGCTACTCAGTTGATAAACATCTCAAGATCCTCCAATTCAACATCAAAGGAGCTTTTCTCCATGCGCCCCTTGAAGAAGAAGTTTTCATTAGAACCCCAGCCGGATCAAAAAGGACCTCCAAGTTTTTAAAACTCAAGAAGTCCTTATATGGTTTGAAGCAAGCACCTCTCAATTGGTACAAGATCTTGAGCTCTTGGATAAAAGAAAACAATTTTGAAGAAAGTGACAGCAATCCATGTCTCTACCTTCATAAGGACAAAGTCACCGCTTTCTTTTTCCACGTAGATGATCTAGTAGTAGTTGGAGTTACGGAAAGCTTCAAAATAAAATTCCTGCATTGTTTCAAGGATTCTTCCGCTCATGATTTCAATACGCTGCTGGGTATGAAGTTCAATGTTGGCTAAAATAGCATCTCTCTTTCTCTCCCTAACCACATAAAAAAGGGATTAGAAGAAATGGACTTACTGGATGCAAAACCAATGAAAAACCCCTGCACCTCTGGCCTAAATCTCCTACCTGCCACTGAAAAAAAAGCTGAGGACTTTAAGAAGCTGAACAAAGACTATCAATCACCAATAGGGCGTCTCAACTTTATTGCCACGCTAGCCCAGCCGGACATTAGCTATTCAGTATCCAATTTGGCACGGTTCTCCAAAAACCCTGGTATCACTCACTGGAAAGAAGTTGAGCATGTATGGAGGTACTTACTCAAAACAATCAACTATCAGCTGTTGTTTTGAGCTAAGACTCCTGCTACTCAACTGGTAATCTACAGTGATGCAACTTGCGGAGACAATCCCACAACCTGATTGTCACAAACCAGTTTCATTTTCTTACTTAAGGGTTCTCCGATCTATTGGACCAGTAGAAGACAACGGAGCATTTCTCACTCTTTGACTGAATCTGAGTGCAATGCCCTATTGGCTGGGCACCTAGAGGGTTGTTGGATCAACCATCTGATTGGAGAGATCTGGAGGACAAAACCCTTGGGACCTATTCACCTCATAGACAACAAAGGACTAAATGATAAAATTAAGAAGTTTTGCAGTAAGTCTCATGCCAAATACATTGACATCAAGTTAAAAACTCTCCAAAATGACTGGAAAAACCAATTGATAGAAATCAAATTGATCTCATCCCAAGACTTTCTAGCAGATTCTTTGACTAAAGCTGCCGGTACTTCTGCAGTAGAATGGCTTGCCAGGTATGTAGGAGCATAAATTCATCCTGTTGCTGAGATGAGCGGGCGTGTTGATTGTTATTTTCATAACCACTCAGTAGGTTGTCTGAGACCCTGCCGTGTCTCCTAGCTCATTGTCTCTCTACTTTTCAACTGTCCTTATTTCTTTTCCTTCTCCTCTCATCCTTGTCTATGTTTGATTTCTCACGTAGTCTCTTTGATCATGTACATGTGTCATGTACTGTTGCGGCAGCTTTCATTCTCTCTATATGTCCACAACTGTCACTCATGTGACTATCTACTAGCTCACAGAGAGAATTCCTGTCTGCGACTCACTACTTTGTCTCTACTATAAATTTTTTCTCCTTCTTCTTCTCCTATTACAATTGTGCGCTGGCTCTTGAAGACTCGACTCAACTTATCAACTTCATCAGATTGGATTGGCACACGACTTTGAACTTGCCAACCTGATCATCCTCAAAACTACAACTGTCTGGCAGGCATCAGTAACTCAACCCCATCTCAGCCTCAGGATGGAAACTGACCTCCCCTTCAAATAGCACTTGTCCTCCGGGTAGCTCCATCACACTTCTGATTCCAGCGTCACATTCTCTACATAGTCCTCATTAGGGCCAGAATCCAGCCCGTAGAGACATTGTTCCTGTCTTTTGTTCATTCCTTCTGTCATGTGCTTGCTGTTTACCTCTTTCTTACCAATCTTTGTTTTATCTGAAATTCATCAGCCTGGTTCAGGTTTACCACATCAGTTTTCCTTCTACAAGCGGAATGTGCACCCAGGAAGGGGTACACATATGTCCCCCACTACGGCAAGGCATCAAAGGACATCACATCCAACATTGATCCTGCGGCCATCCTCCCTTACTTACAAGGCAGTCAGCGGAACAATGTGCTTGAGGATCAGGTGGACAATGATCTGATGATGAGAAAAGTTGTCTCTGTCAAAAAGGCAATGTTGGATCCGCACAAGAAGCCACTGTGGATCGAGTCCATGAAGGAAGAAAACAATTCACTCCTTATGCGCAAAACTGGGATGCTGGTACCTCAATCATCCAAAAACAAAGTCATTGGCAGAATGTGGCAGCTGGTTTGAAAAAAGAACAAATTTGGTGAGGTGATGCTTTGGAAATCCAGATGGGTGTGCTTTGGCAACCATCAGGAGTACCCATGGCACTATCTGGATACTTACTCATTGGTGGGAAGAAGCGTATCCCTCAAGGTGCTCCTCCTGGC
This sequence comes from Puccinia polysora, assembly GCA_025617555.3. NCBI lineage: Eukaryota > Fungi > Basidiomycota > Pucciniomycetes > Pucciniales > Pucciniaceae > Puccinia > Puccinia polysora. Next base: position 19,721,113 of record CM062620.1, on the reverse strand, counting down.
TGCGGTACAAAACAACTGGAATGTCTTCCAGTTTGATGTGGAAACAGAGTTCCTGTATGGTGAGATTGACACGGTGGTCCATGTTGCACAAGTAGCTGGGTTTGAGGTTCCTGGAAAGGAAAATTGGGTCTGGCGCCTCAAAAAATTGCTGTATGGGACTAAAGAGGCACCAAGGTGCTGGCGGGCTCACCTGGAAACCACACTGTCAACTCTGGGCCTGACTCCTTTGGGGGGAGATGAGTCAATATTCTTGAATGTGTCAAAGAAACTACGCCTCCACATTCATTTTGACAATGGCATGGTGGTAGGGCAAAATTGCAAGGAAATCCTAAAGTTCCTGGATTCCCTGGGGGGTCACTACAAAATAAAAATCCAAGAACGTCTGGTACAGCACCTGGGATACACTCTAGACTGGGGCAGCAATGGATTGGTAAAATTACATCAACTGGACTTCACCAAGAAAGTACTCACCAAATTTGATTTTGAAAATGTGAACAAGTTTAAGGCCCCCGCTCCAATGAACATAATCAATGTGATCAACCAGGTTTCACCCAGCTTTGACATAAAGACAATGCAGAAGGCGCTGGGACATCTCATACACCAAGCAACGCACACAAGAACCAACATTCAATATACGGTCCATTTACTCTCCCAACACGCAAAAAAACCCTCACAGGCGCATTGGAAGATGGTGAAGCATCTGTTCCGCTACCTCAAGGGAACAAAGAACGTTGGAATAATGTTTACAAAGACAACCAACCGTAAGGATCAACTGTGTGGGTGGGCAGATGCCAACTACAGACACACCACCTTATCTCAAAAATCCACCACCTGCTATGTGGTCACCTTGTATGGCAATCCAATCAGCTGGACCACCAAAAAACAACCCATTGTCACCCAGTCAACCACCAAGGCCAAATTTGTTGCAATGAACCTCTGTGCCAAACAAGTAAGATGGCTGTCAACACTCATTCTGAGCCTTGGGATTGCAATCAACAAACCTAAAATTTAGAAAGACAATGAGGGGGCCAACTTTATCAGTAAAGAAGCACAGCTCAATCTGAATTCAAGGCACATTGAGATAAGCTTCCAGTATATCAGAGACCTGGTACAGAAGGCACTCCTCTTGTTTTTGGGAAGGCAATTTCAAGCTTTCCGCAGAATAGGACTACAAAGCAGGCTTGTGCGGCAGGGTCTGGTTAAAAGCGGAATTGGATTACGCGGAGCTGTATTACAGGGCAGTGTTTGTTCCGGCCCCATCACCGGCAACCATCCCTTGGGCCAACAAACTTGTAGAGGTGGTAAGGGGCCTTGAGGCCTATCTGGAGATTATTCAGCGTCCTAGCGCGTCCGGGCCCAGGGTGCGCATGTATGGGGACAACAACAATTTTTGGCGGCTTGAAAGCAAGGGTTGGATGACGGATTCAAAGGCGGGACCGGTTCCCTTGGCAGAGGCTGGGTGCGTGTTGGGGAAGCGGGTCTTGGCGGAACTGGTTCAGCCTGCTGATAGGAAGCAAGTGAGGACAAAGGAATGTGGAGCAGATACTCCGTGCAGTTTGGGAACCAATGAAAGGCGGATGGGTCTTGCAGAGAGGGAAGGAGTCGCAGCAGTGGGCACAGGTCAAGCGTTGGAGGATTTTAACCGGGGCTGGGCCTCTTTGACAGCGGGGAGAATGCGTGCGGGACGGAAGGACGTGGTGGTGGCAAGGAGGATGAACGCTGAATGGAAGGATGAAGGGCGCGGGGAGTGCGGGACGGATCAACAGAGGACGGGCCTGTTGCCATTATGGCTAGAAGAGGTTTTGGCCTTGGTGCAACAGACACTTGTGGCAGGGGTTCAGGTGCAGAACAGGGAAGGATTGGTCTCCAATGAGATTACTGGGAGAAAAGAAGTAGGGGTTGCAAGGTCTTTAGCGGCAGAAGGAGCGTTGGGACGGAAGTTTGGAGAATTGGCTGGTGGACGCAACCTTTGTGGGATTTGTTGAGACTGTGAGCTGAGGACAGCAGCCAAGTTGGGGGGGAAGCTAGTGCAGGATGGGACCCAGGCGCCGCAAAAACAGGGCCTTAAACGCAAGGACAAGCCCTGCAGTTGGGTAATGCAGGACAAGGAGCGGAGGCCGGGTGTAAGCAAAAAAAAAAAACTTTTTCTTTTTGGGTTTGGTTCTTTTCTCTGTCTTCTCTTTATCAGTTGTCTTCTCCTACAGTGTAATAGGTGCGGAGTATGTGTGGGACACGTACAGGACAGGTCTGATTTGGTGAGGGGGTGTCTTAGCCGCTTCACAGCCGGAACAGCTAGACACCCCAGAGTGTTTTTTTCCTAAACTTATTTTCCTCTCTTGGATGACTGTGTGCGTGGGCTGGTGGAGGGTGGTTGTGTTTGTTGCAAGTTGGGTACGGGGAACTGTGTGGAAGTTTGGCTGATGCGGTCCAGGTACCTTCCGGGGAACTTTGTTGGCTTGGGAGGCAGGGGCGGATCTCAATCTCACTCTCATTCTCACCAGGATGCAGGCGCGGAGGTCAATCTAGCTCTCATTCTTTTAAAGATAGATGCGTGAATCTCACAGATGGTGACACGCACACTTTGCACCCACGGCTGTGACAGGTTCACCGTTCCCGGGGGTCCACCGTTCACACAGGTATGCTTACTTTGCTCATAAATCTAGCTGAGGCTCTCACCGCACTCAAATGCAGACAACTAAAGACAAGCCAGACCACTGAGACTGAAGGAACCCAACGATTTGTGGTGTGAAGATTTGATTTCTATTTTATTTAGTTTTTATTTTCTTTTCTCCTTCTTCTGTTTTATGGTTTTCTTGAAAGCATTGGACAAACATCTTCCATAACGGTCTTCAAAGCTTTCAACCCAACGCTCATCCTCAAACATCTCAATCATCTGAGCCTCAACCATCAAGGGTGTGCATCTTCTTTAATTGGTGAGATGATCTCTAACTGAAGATCATTCTTAAAGTAGCTCATTGGAATCTGTTATCTCCATTCAGTCTTGTCATGTGTTTCTCATACTCTCTCATATATCCATAGGCTACTGGGGAAAATTTCTCACTGTGTTGGTTTTCTTAATCTTCCTGCATCTCTTTGTATGTTTATTTTCTGGCTTTGTTTATTCTGATTCTCATTAATTTCCACATGCCATAGCTTGTTGTTTCAATCATCAATCAAAGTTAGACAGTTAAAAGCCAAAGCTCTCCTCAACCAGAAAGACACAGGACTATGGCTACAGGATTGGGGTTCTCAACGGATTCATTCCAACAACAGATTCATTCCAACAGGCTATGCTCAAAACAGCTCTCAAGACAACCCCCCTACTGACGGAAGAGAATTATGGGATATGGAAACATAAAATGAAGGCCTTGCTCAAGCTCAGAGGAGTACTAGACACACTCAAATCAATCTCCAAATCACTCTCCACTCAAGATAACAATGAAATCCAGCTTTTACTCATCTCTAAGGTAGACTGCATCACCCACAATAATGTCATTAGTGCGGTCAACATCAACTCCACCAAGGACATCTGGAAGGCAATCAAGGAGAAATTCTAATCCTCTCAGGCATCCAATTTAGCAATAATTTTCAATGACTTTCTACATCTCACATTCAAAGAAGAGGAGACACTGGACTTTGTTAAAAACATCAAAACATCCATCAAAAAGATGATTGACATAGGTATAGATCTACCCAACAACATCCTTGCCTATCTAACCATGTTTAAATTTCTGTCAAACCTCCAAGATCTGAAATGTCAACTCATGCACTCCAACAAACAGATCTGTGTGGAATTTGTATGCAATCACCTTGTACAATATCATAAAAAGATTAAGGCCAAAAGCTCCAAAAAAGGGATTGCGCAAGGAACTTCTGAAACCGCCTTGAGCACTATGAGAACCAAGACGAAGAAAGCTTTATCTAGTCAATGCATAGAAGGGTATCACAATCCAAAAAAAGATAAAAACGACTTGGAATCTGAATGTTTCCACCTCCATCCGGAAAAAGCCCCCAAGTGGTGGAAGGAAAATCCAAACAAATGGAAGGAGAAGCAAAAGAGGAACCAGGAATCAGCGCACTTCCACGCGTTTGTCACAAGGTGGATTGACTTCAAAATTGGAGAGAAGAACATATTGATCAATAGTGGTGCGTCCTCCCATATCTTCAACGACAAATGGTCCTTCATCACGCTTGACAATTACACGGGAGAACACATAACTACGGAAAGGCTGGAGAGAACTTATCCATCCTGGGTCTAGGAATGGTCAGATTGGTTTAGAAGGATCAAACAATTACATTCTAAAACTGCCTGTTTGTTCCTGATATCGTAGTCAACCTGGTAAGCCTGGGCAAGCTTCTGGATCAAGGATGTACCTTGAAGGCTAAATTGGGTCATTTTGAACTAAACAAGAATGGCAAAAAGATTTGTCAAGGCTTGATCACCAACAACTTCTTTATCCTAGACCAACCGCGCAAAATTGGCAATGACAAGTGTTATTTGACTACCCATGAAGACCCAAGTACTTTGAAAGATCTTCATATCTCCTACGGTCATGCCTTGCTTGGCTGCCTAGCTAAGATCAAGGGGATGCAACTCAAAACCTCCAAGAAGGAAAAATTTGAATGCAAGGATTGTCTAATGTGAAAGATAACCAAGATTCTGTTCAAGGCAACCTCCACCTCAACTTCCAAACCATTTGAAAATATCCATCTTGACATCATTGGACCAATCACGCTGGAATCACACAGACATGATAAGTACATACTGACTGTCGTGGATAATTATTCCGGTTACATCTCTGGAATTCCTCTTCATAGAAAGGACAACGTAGCTCCAGTACTGATTGAAGTCACAGAGAAGCAGGAGAACATTTGTGGGTATTACCCCTCTACGTTTTGTTTGGATGGGGGATCAGAATTTGTCAACACCAGGTTAGTATAGTATTTCAAGGAGAAATAAATTAATCAGTTGGTAACTGAACCGTATCAGCCCAAAAATAATGGCAGGGCTGAAAGGGCCAATTTGAAAATTTTTTAGAGCGTGAGGTCAACCTTAATCTCTGCTTACTTATCTCAAAAATGCTGGTCGGAAGTTCTCAAATCTTGCTGCCTCAGTCTCAACCAAATTCCAAAAAATGGTTTGGAACAGTCTCCTTGGGAACTCATCAAGAAAAACAAACTGCACTCAACTATCTTCAACCAATTGGAGTTACTGCGGTAGTGCTGAATCAAAAGAGAATAAAAGGTGTGAAATTTGAGCCATAGGGAAGAGAAGGAAAACTTGTTGGGTACAACCCCAAATTTCTTTTGTACCGGATTCTCATGCCCAACAGGCTGATTCTTCAATCAAAACATGTTTTTTTTCTCAAGAACTCGGTGGATCAGTTGGGAATCAAATCAACCATGGATCTGGACTTCAACACTGAGGTCCCATTGATAACTGAAGAGACTGTTGAGACCATTCCTGATTAAATGAAATACCGCAATCCGCCAGCTGAAGTGAACTCTTCTGAAGAAGATGCATCAAGCGGCGTCTCTGAGTCAGAGTCAAGCTCAGAGGACAAACCAAGTGGAAATCAACCCCCCTACCAAGCAGTCCAACCATATGAAAAGTCCAGACCTTCCAAGATAGCCAAAGGACCAATCCAAAGAACTCTCCATGACAGATCCTCCATCAGACCCCCTCAATGATATGGTTTTCACCACTACTTCAAACCAAAAAAATTCAAACAAGCTAGACAGTGTGCGGATGGTCCCAAATGGGGTGGAGCAATGAAGAAAGAAATGGATCAATGTGAATTATTTGAAGTATGGGAGGACTACAAGGGTGAGACTCCACTGAACCCGTTGGATAAAACATGGATATTCAGGATCAAGGACAATGCCCACAATGATACCATCATTCACAAGGCACAGATTTCTGTCAAGGGGTTCAATCAAGTTCACGGTCTAGATTTTGATGAAACCTTTGCTGCGACCGGTAAGATAGCCTCTCTGAGAGCAATCCTGTTTTTCGCCCTGAAGAATCAACTGAACATCAGACAGTACAACATAAAGGCGGCATTTCTGCATGCGCCCTTAGATGAAGAAGTCATCATTAGAATACTGCAGGGATTTCCACGGACATGCCAATACTTGAGACTCAAGAAAAGCCTATATGGACTCAAGAAGTCTCCAAAAAATTGGTACGGCACCTTTAGGGAATGGATCAATTCTATGGGGTTCAAATAATCAGACAGTGACCCTTGCCTATATAGATCAAAGGACAGCAAGTCATTTCTTTTCTTCCACATGGAAAATTTGATCCTTGTTGGTGATGGCAATAATTTTGACAAAAAATTAATGACAAAGTTCAAAGGCTCTCAAGCTCAAAAACAAGACACAATTCTAGGCATGAAGTTCAAACAAACTCCTGATAGCATCTTACTCATTCAACCCAGACACATTGTGCGCATCTTAGAGGAACTTGGCCTGCTAGAATCTAGGCCATCCTCCAATCCTTTAACCCCAAATCTCCAGTTGAGTGAGGCGCCAGACAAAGACTTCAAAGGTTTCAAGAAACTCAACATAAATTATAAATCATCCATTGGACTCCTGAACTATATTGCAAGCCAGACTTGTCCTGACATCAGTTACTCAGTCTCCAGCCTGGCGCGATTCCAGAATAAGCCTGTTCTCATGCACTGGAGGGAACTTAAGAGAACCTGGAAATACCTGAATCACACCAAGGATTGGAAGCTAAAAATTGCATATGATGAATCAAAAGGACCCATTGAGTACTACGGTGAGGCCTCCTGGGCCAAAGACCCAGCCAGTTGCAAATCTCAATCATGCTACTTGTGTATGTCCTTTGGCAGCCTCATTTTGTGGAACAGTTATAAACAAAGAAACATAACATATTCATCCTCAGAGGCGGAGCTCAACTTGCTGCTGGATTTGTATCTTGAGAGCAAGTGGGTACTTCATTTACTGGGAGAAGTTTTCCATTCCACTCTATCATCTTCAAAACACTACATCAACAATAAAGGCGTGGACAACAAACTAAGAAGATTTGGATCTAATGCCAAGACTTGTCATATAGATCTCAAAACCAAAGGGCCAAGGGAAGGACTGAAAGAAGGGTCACTCCTCATTCATCTAGTCGATACCAAAGAAATGATTGCTGACCCTCTGACAAATTCAGTCAACCTGCAACAACTGGAGAAGTTGACCAGTTTAGTCTTTTAACTCAAACAAGACTGATCTCCAGTTAAGGGGATTGTAAAGATAGATGCCTGAATCTCACGGATGGTGACACACACACTTTGCACCCACAGCTGGGACAGTTTCACCGTTCCCGCGGGTCCACTGTTCCTGCGGGTAAGCTCACATTGTTCATAAATCTAGCTGAGGCTCTCACTGCACTCAAATGCGGACAACTAAAGACAAACCATATCTGAGACTGAAGGAACCCAATGATTTGTGGAGTGAAGATTTGATTTCTATTTTCTTTAGTTTTTATTTTCTTTTCTCCTTCTTCTGTTTTATGGTTTTTCCAGAAGAGTTGGACAAACATCTTCCTCAACAGTCTTCAAAGCTTTCAAACCAATCCTCATCCTCAAACATCTCAATCATCTGAGCCTCAACCATCAAGGGTACGCATCTTCTTTAATTGGTAAGACAATCTCTAACTGAAGATCATTCTGAAAATAGCTCATTGGAATCTGTTATCTCAATTCAGTCTTGTCATGTGTTTCTCATAATCTCTCATATAGCCATAGGCTACTCTGGCAACTTTCTCGTTGTTTTGGTTTTCTTAATCTTACTGCATCTCTTTGTATTTTTATTTTCTGGCTTTGTTTATTCTGATTCTCATTCATTTCCACATGCCATAGCTTGCTGTTTCAATCATCAATCAAAGTTAGAATTCTCACCAGGAAGCAGGCGCGGCAGAGCGGTGAAGCAGAGTTGCGGATTGGGCTAGGAGCTGGGGTGGTCTGGTAGCGCGGTAGGGTCAAGGTAGTGATGGAAGGACCTCTGGGGACAGAACTCAACTTGGGGGGGTGTGGTGTTGCATTTATAACCTTGGATCAGGAGCTGCATTGCGGGCCGCAACCCGCCCAGGGAACGCAGACCAAGTGATGGAGCTGGCCCAACCAAGCTTGCCGGTGGCTAGTCCGGAAGGCAAGGGCGGGGTGATCAGGGGTTATACGCGCCGGGGAGGTTTGCACGGGCACAAGCGTTGGTCAACTCACAGATTGCAGGATCTGCGTTTTGCGCGGACGGATAAACCTGGGGGGCTCAAGTAGGGCGCGGCTGAGGTTTGCGCAGGAATAAGCGCGGGCCAACTCACAGATTGCGGGATCTGCAGACGCGTGCGGACAGATAAACCCAGGGGGGCTCCAAGTAGGGTGCGGCAGAGGGCTGCGCCATGAGAAGGACAAACTGGATGTACATGATATCAAAGGGGGAGGGTTTTGGATGGGGTGGGTGGTACGGGCAGGGTTAGGGTGGAGCTAGGGTTCTGTACTTGGGGTCATATTTCATCTATCTTGTTGCTTGTGGTTGTACCTAGGTTAGGGTTGAGAGGGAGGACTCAAAAATACCTCACTCTCAACTCCGGGTTGAATCATCAGATACACATCATAGATCACTGTATATATACATCATCATATATCATCATCACGGGACCACCAGGGAATGGTATGGGAAGGATTGGAAGGAAGGAATTTATCTTGTCATCACTCTCTCCATTCTTAAACTCATCGCATCCAACCTCCTTACAAACGCTTAGACCAATAACTTCCAGAACTTGAGGACAACTTTGGGGGGTATCACCACTCTTGTTTCCACACCGGCCTTTAGATGAAGGATTGAGGGGACCCATTAGGTCCACATGAATTTGGTCTAGGACGTTTTAGGCAGTTTGTTGGACTTGAGAAAGGGTTGACTTGGTAATTTTTGCCTTGTTGCAATGGAGAAATTCAAAATTCTATTTCTCCTTGGATGGTATTTTCTTATTCAAGTATTTCTCCATTCAACCAAGACTGGCGCGCCCAAGGATTCCATGTATTTTGGATAGTTTATTTCTGGAATAGAAAACAGAGTTGTATTTCTCAGTCATGTTTATGACAAAGAGATTGTTGATGATTTTGCCGGAGATGATTTCTCCGTTGCCAATGTGTACATCAAAGAGAATGGCAAGACAGTTGAGTTGACAGTCAATTTTGCCCCCTTTCCTACCAGAGCTTCAAGGGATATGAAGTTGACAGTTGAATTGGGGACCCACACAGAGTTTCTGAGATCAATGTTGCACTTCTCAAAGGGAATTATAGTGTTACCAATGTAGATACTCCAAGGGATAATGGGATTATTTAGCAAATAGCTTGCTGGAAGTCACTAGAAGGGGAATTTAGTTTACTACTACTCTTGAATAGATAGGGGTAAGCTAAGGTGGTTTTGAATTGCCTGCCCTTCTGAACTCAAATAAGTCTGCACAATAATTTTTTTAAGTAGTGGCTGGTTTCTTTGAGACTTAAAATAGGTCTCTTATCAGACCTATATTAATTATTAATAGAAATTTTTAGGAATTGAAAGAATATTCCAGGTTGGATTGGATTATTGGAGAGCTTCGACCAATTGATAATCAAGAATTTCCGACTTTTTCTGACTATTTTTCCAATTCCAATTAAAGGATTTAAGGGTTGACTAAAAGGTGTTTAACCAGTAGGAGGACCCAAAGATGGGCTTGCCCACAGGTAGCTGGGCGGAAAAAAAGGTTGGTTGGTTTTCCTGTTGTGCTCTTCCTCTTTTATGAATTTACTAATCAAAAATAAGGGGTTTTCCCTCTTAAAAATAGGTGCTGAATAACAGGCCTTTTTTCAAGAACCCTTCTTCAAAGACACCAGGAGTTTGGTCAAATTTTCAACAATAATTTTGTGTTTGATTCCTTTTATCTTGATTCTGGTTCTCAAACAAGCTGTTACTGATCAGGCAAAGGCCATAGATCTTAGGGGTAATACATCATGGGTGGGGGCTGAGGCCATACTCTGGGGCTTGATGCCATATGCTATACAACTTGGATAGGGCAAGAGAGCCCTCCTTAAATGGACAAATACTTCCTCAGGGGATCATCAGGGCTCCCCTGAGTGCGGTTCTGAGCCTCTCTCTGCACTTTTGAAGCACATGAGGGTACAGTTACATGAGACAAATCATTCTGGTGATAAAACGTGTAAATCAGGCTGAGAGATAACTGTATTTTTTAGTTCAATCTTTGAGAGTCAGCCTAAGATATGAGATTAGAGATAAGAATGGTGTGATATGAAAGCTTCTGGGTACTTATCTTTTATAAAAAATGATGCAGAAGTTGCCTGCAGCTTGAGTTAATTTTGCTGGTTGGGAAAAGCATGAAACATGCTTGGCAGCTGCAAGCCCTCTTTGGTAGCTTGAATGGGGTTACCTGCATGGGTTTGGTGGTGGAAGGTCATGTGCTGTGTGTTTCTTAGGACGCTTCTGAGCCCTCATCATGTATCAAATGTTGGAGGAACTACCTGCATGCTGTTTCAATGTAATTAGTTGTGGAGATATGAGGTATTCTGTTTTACTGCATGTCCCCTTGGGTGACTTGAGATTGTGGCTTGCAGGTGTTGTATGTTTGATATGATGGCAAAATGAGTATCATAGTGCTTGAGAGGACGCTTCAGAGCTCTTATCTGGTGGTTAAAGTTCCAGAAAAGTCATGTGCACTGAGTTGTTATTGCTCGTTGGTGAGAATTGAGATATACTTGGCTGCATGAGCCCCTACTTCTGTTGGTGCATGTATGTGTGATGTATGGTTGGAATGGTGGCAAACTGAGTATCAGAGTGCTTGAGAGGACGCTTCAGAGGGTGTATATGGTGGTGAAAGTTCTAGAAAAGTAATATTTACTGAGTTCTTATTGCTGGTTGGTGAGAATTGAGATATACTTGGCTGCATGAGCCCCTACTTCTGTTGGTGCATGTATGTGTGATGTATGGTTGGAATGGTGGCAAACTGAGTATCAGATTGCTTTAGAGGACGCTTCAGAGGGCTTGTCTGGTGGTGAAAGTTCCAGAAAATTCATGTGTACTGAGTTGTTATTGCTGGTTGGTGAGAATTGAGATATACTTGGCTGCATGAGCCCTTACTTCTGTTGTTGCATGTGTGTGTGTTTTATGGTTGGAATGGTGGCAAACTTAGTATCAGAGTGCTTGAGAGGACGCTTTTGAGGGCTTATCTGGTGCTGAAAGTTCCAGAAAAGTAGTTTAACTTGCTTTCATAGTACTGGTTGTAGTGTAACATAGGTACCAATATGGTTTAAGTCCTGCTGGTATGGCGTATGTTGTTTTGTTGTGTGGTTATTTTGAGCATAATATTTTGATTATATATTCAATTAATACTTTTCATTAATCCATGTGACATAATCCAGTCTGTGCCAGGTGTTGGGTTGTTTTTGTGACAGTTGTTGATATGGTTGAAGGGGTTTATCTGGTGATTGATTTGGGTTTTCAGGTTGGTTTGAGTTTAGAGTACATTTTATGAGGGGTTTTGAATTTATTTAGTAATTTCTTGACTTTAATTTGATATAAGAATAATAATTAATAAGAAAAAATGAGTCTGATGGCTAGGTTTTGATATGGTTGAAGGGGTTTATCTGGTGATTGATTTGGGTTTTCAGGTTGGTTTGAGTTTAGAGTATAGCTTATGAGGGTTTTGGAATTTATTTTGTACTTTCTTGACTTTAATTTGATATAAGAATAATAATTAATAAGAAAAAATGAGTCTGATGGCTATGGGACAGGTTTGGTTTACCACACCAATTCCCTTGATCTTGATCTCAGCATTCTTCTTTCCTGTTTGGATCTTTCCTTCTCCATTAGGATTGGAGATGTACTGGAAGTGATTCTTCTTGGTTATCATATAGATGGAGCAACCAGATTCTAGTATGAAACGCCTGGGGGTCAACACCTCTTGACAGGACAAGTTTAGTCGACAGAAGAATGAGAAGTTATGATAGTGGACTTTTTCAACGGCTTTCCTTCTACCCTTATTACCTCAATAGTGAGTATTGGGTGGTCTAAGCTCTGGAAATTCAACCCAACAGCTTTTGGAAGGATGGGAGGTCACGGAGGAATCGTGTTTGCCATTTTCAAATATAGTTCCATTGTATAGCGCTACATTGACTGGTTTGTTTGGTGTTTCTTGAGCGCTGATTTAGTTTTTATGTTGGGTAATGTCATCTAATACAGTTTCTATCTTCATTTTTGCATTCAAGTGCATGATTTGGGTTTTCATGTTCTGCATTGAGGATGTAAATTTGAAAAGAAACAGATAAGCAATAATATTGGAGGGAAGCTTGATACCAACTTCTGTTAGTTTCTTCAAGAAGGTTTTGACGGTTGTCACAAATGCTTTGATGTGTGGCGTCATAGTGAGATGAAGAAAGCTGTTGAAAAAGCAAGCCCTTTTTGCTGATTGGTATGAGGAAAAATGTGATTGAGTTGCTAGCCAGATGAGTTGGGCTTTGTCTCTGTTGCGGTCATCAATAGTATTTTTATAGGTGTTTGTATCAATTTTGGCAATTAGGTAGGCCACCCTTTCTTGGTTTGTCTCCTTTTCTAGTTTAATCAACTTTTCTGATGAGTTCATGTCATGAAAAATGCCCCTGAGTTTGAACAGTTTCTCCATTTCCTTCCGCCAAATGCTGTAGTTTTCTTTGTTCAGCAGTTGTGTGGACTCAATGAGTACCTTCAGGGCTTGAGATTTGAAGTTTTTGGGGTCTCCCCCTGCTCCTGGCGCTGATGAAGATCCAGTTACAGGCATTGCTTCTTTCAGCTTTGAAACATGATAAAATAAAGATTGGTTTGGAAACCAAGACCAGTCTGATGAGATGAAAAAAAGAAAATAAGAAACAGGACATGACATCTCAGAGCAAGGAAACTGAAAAAGAAACGATACCAGTGGCATTCTTGTTGGAGAAAAGTTTAAATAAACCAGCAACAAGTTAACAAAAACTGATCAGAGGACCGCCTTGGACAAACTGTGAGATTGGTTAGTTAGAGTCACAACCAAAGAGTTGTGATTGTTTCTTACTTGGTTTGAGATGGCTGCAGGTTACCTTGATTGGTTGAGTGTTGAGACATTCAATTTTCAAGGATTGTGTTTTGGTGATTGATGGATCATGAAGGCAAGATGGAGTCAGACATAGCTTGAGTCACTTCTGGAGTTGGCCACTCCGCATCTGGAGTTGGCCACTCCACATCTGGAGTATTGGCACTCAGCAATTGGGACGTAAAAGTACCTCAAAGGGAAAACAGGTAGACAGGAGAAGAAAAATTCAACAAGAGATTCAACAGGATCTGTCATAGTTACAGTTTCATGGTTATATTGATGACATTGTCACGCTTCGCACTTAAGGATTATTGTCTTCACCACTTTGACATGTCCTCTCCTCAGTACCATCTACCTCAGTCTAAAAGCGTGACACAAATAAAGCACAACATCAATTGTGCGATCCGCTATTTCCTCTGGCTTGTGCTGACCTTCCAATCTCGGCGACCAACTCAGTATATACTTGCAAACTTTGCAGTTAACTCCATACCGGTTGACCATCCATTATGAGATCCGATCTCCTTCCCTGGCCAATCAACAGCCTTGGACTTCCATCTTTGGTCATGCATTGTTTGTTAGTTTGCATCTACGTCTAACCAAGCCATCACTACTGTATAGTTTGCAATTGTACTAGTCCCTACCCTGCATACACTATTACCTCTCATTTGCATTACCTTCAACGTCACTCGCTCCTATCCCAATTTGTCATGCAATTGTATGCTCAGATTCTATTGTCTCGCACTTACGCTAAGACCTTGGATCTATACCACTGCTTCATTTCCTATTCCGTTCCTGTCATTCATTGCCTCACCGCTTCACCTGTAGTTAGCTCATCACCAGGTTGTATCTAGTCACTTTGGATTACCTTATAAGGGCTATCCCCTTGCCTGATGATTGTCTCCTCAGTTAGTTAATTTCATACGTTCTCGCATTTTGCTGCAACCTAGTTATCACATCCAACTTAGGTTGAGTTTCCTTCTTTGGAACACCTTCCATTTATCTTGCCATTTGTTGAAGTGGAATAACCAAGTTTGCACTTTGCAACTGGGTCTCACTATTTGCACTTGCCCTCGCACTTGGTATTCCTTTGCGCTCACAATCATCTAAGATTTGCCCTATAGTATGTGGGGTGGTCGTGTGACCGTAGATTAACTAACTCAACTCATCTATTGTAGCCTGCCAACCTATAGTAGACTTCTTCTTTTTCGATGTCACGTACTCGCTCAACCGGGAACGCTTCCCTCGCCCCTTACAATGATGAGATCCATTGGGTAGGGAGAACCAGCGCTCCTCGGGCCCAACAACCCTTAGATCCAGTTCCTCCTTCCAAATCTTCATCTGTGGAACCTCTCGATGATCCTTGGGCTCCTCCACGGGATGCTCCGACGGACCCTCTTGCGGAATTCACAGACTCCACCCATTCTTCCAATGAAACCTTGACTTGTGGCAGACCAGGAGTTGCACTACTGCTCTCAAGCCCGATGCTCCGACCCTGCTTTCAACATTGATCCAGGCCCTCACTCATGGTGCCCAGCGATCTAGTCCAAGCACTCCTAGTTTTTGCACTCCGGGCATGAAACAACCTGATCACTTTACAGGAGAACACCCTCACAAGCTTAGATCCTACCTACAGTCTTTTAAAATCATCTTTTCAAAAAATTCCAACAAATTTCCCTTCCGATAGACATAAAGTTATGTATGCTTTGTCCTTCTTAGGAGGTAGAGCCTCGCAGTGGTTTGAACCGTACCTCAAACTTTTATCCAACAACAGTCCCACTTGTATTCTCAACAACTGGGACAAGTTTGAGCAACAATTTTTCACCCTGTTTGGCAATCCCAATGAAGTTCAAAACACCAAATACAAACTTAATAGTTTAGTTATGAAGGAGAATGGTAGAGCTTCCGTTTATATTTCTCATTTTCAAACCTTGCAGTCTTGCATCCAGTGGAACGAGGCAGCTCTTATATTCCATTTCCAAAAGGGTTTACCGGCACGCTTAATCAAACAGCTTGCAGTTGGGGGTCATAAGACAACCTTGCTTCAGCAGCTAATCAATCGAGTGATTGAGACTGATAATGGCTATCATGACAAGAATTGCTCTTGGCAAAACAACGATGGATCATCCACCTCGGCTCCAAAGGTGGACGACTCCTCGGTGCAAAACACGAGGAACCCAAAACCATCCAAACCAACCCCAACTTCGAACTCCAACTCAAAAGGGAAAGCCGTCGCCAAAACTCCGAAGTTCTTGGACAAGGAAACCAGGATGCTTCGAAGTGAGGAACAACTGCAAAGGGGGAAGAACGGGCTGTGTATGTATTGTGGAGGTAAACATGATTTTGACAGCTGTGCGAAGCGGTTAGCGCGTGAAGCAGCTAAGCAGTCAAAAAATTAGCTTGTAGTTTTTCTGATACTTTCAAGGAAAACTACACATTATCTAAATCACCGCGAGTAAATCTTTGCACTTGCAAGTCACTAGGTGCTCCGAGTTTGAGATTTATCCTATTCCATTCCAACAACACTCCTTATCAATTATTACTTGATTCCGGCGCTAATGTTTCCTTCATCAGTGAATCTTTTGCCACTTCAAAAAATCTTACGCGTTCCAAGATAGATAAATTTCCCATCTATCTAGTAAGTAGTGCAACTGAACCGTCTTATTGGGTTTCCCAAAAGGCAAAATGGACCTTTGAATTTTGCAATTTCCCCAGCTTCAAATGGGATTTATTTGTCTTGGCTATACCCGGAATGGATGATACCATTCTAGGCCATGATTTCCTAGTTTACTGGAATCCGGATGTGAATTGGCAAGAAGGAGTAATTAACCTTCAAACCTTGCACCCCCAGAACGCTAGCCTTTCTGTCAATCAGGAATTAAACAGCCTACCTGACACTGTCATTGAGTTGGATGACAATTTTCCGCCAGGAGATTTGCAATATCCTGACCTTCATTCTCAAATTCCCTCTTCAGATTTAGGAGTTATTGCTTACCTATCCAGCTTACCTTTTTACTGTTCCTTTGAAGAGAAAAAGACACCAACCAAAAGGTGTATTTTGAGCTCCCTAATCCTCTCGCACCATGCAAGCACCTCAAACCCGGTGCTCAAAGATGACAAGATTGAAGATTTAGAAATCATTTGAGAGTCTTTACCTTTGGTTTATCATGACTTTGCTGATGTCTTTTCAGCTGCAAAAGCAGATAAACTGCCTCCATCCCGTCCTTATGATCACAAGATTGAACTTACTGGCCCACCTCCGGCACCAGGACCAGTTTACTCTCTCTCAACGCAAGAATCAATTGCGCTTCAAGACTACATTGCGGAAAATGTAGCGAAAGGATTTCTTTGACAAAGCAATTTGAAAACCTTTTCCCCTGTTCTATTTGTACCAAAAAAGGACGGCGGACTTTGCCTTTGTGTTGACTACAGGAAACTGAACCAGGTAACCCGGAAGAATGCCTATCCAGTACTGCCTATGTCACATCTTCTTACCCTCTTCCATGGAGCTACTCATTTCTCAAAGTTAGACCTTCAAGGTGCCTATAACCTGATTTGCATTAAGGAAGGTCATGAGTATTTAACTGCGATGAGAACCTGGTTTGGCAGCTATGAGTATACCGTCATGCCTTTTGGCCTCTGCAACTCTCCTTCCACTTTTCAACATTTTGTCAACAACATTTTCTCCAATCTCGTAGGTAAATACCTTGTGGTATATCTCAATGATATACTAGTCTACTCAAGAAACCTTGAAGATCACATTGCACATGTGCGAGAGGTGCTACAGCAACTTTGCAAGAATGACCTGTTTGCAAAAGCCTCTAAGTGCGAGTTCCATTCCTCTTCTCTTCATTTTTTAGGTGTCGTAGTCTTGCAGCAAGGACTGTCAATGGACCCAGCCAAGAGCAAACTCATATTGGACTGGCCCCAACCTTCTTCTGTTAAATCTCTTCAAGTTTTCCTTGGTTTCAGTAATTTCTATAGAAGGTTTATTGCGCGTTACGCCAAAAAAACCGTGAATCTTACTAACCTTCTTCAAAAAGACACTCCTTTTATTTTTACCAAACAAGCTGCTTCGGAGTTTGAAGCTCTGAAGAAAGCGTTCACCACTGCTCCAATACTTGCTCACTTCAACAAGCTGGCTCGCACTATTGTCAAAACAGACGCAAGCGACTATGCAATTGCAGGAGTCATCTTGCTGTTTTCTCCTTCCACTTCTCTCTTTCACCCCGTAGCTTTCGAGTCTCACAAGTTGCTTGCTGCAGAGCTTAACTATGAGATTCATGACAAGGAACTTCTTGCAATTGTTTACTGCTTGAAGAAATGGCGTTCATACCTTTTGAGTCTTAGGGAATCCTTTGAGGTTTTAACTGATCATAATTCTTTGAAGTATTTCATGAGTTCAAAAGTCCTCACACGTAGACAGGCACGATGGGCTGAATACCTCTCCGAGTTCCACTTTACAATCACATACCGTCCTGGGAAGCAAGCGGTAGTTCCTGATGCTTTATCACGTTGGGACGACATTTACCCAGGGGGGGGGAGCACCTTTGCCAAAAACAACCCTGAAAACGTTAGGACACTCTTCTCAACCCAATCTGCCCAACTCAGTACAATCATCGCTTGCTTACAAGATTTGGCTTCCAAACTCCCACAAGCTCAACGCGACGACCCCAAGTGCATTGAACTTTGCAAAAGTGTGAACTTATTAGATAGTAGTTACAGTATAGATGATAATGACTTTTTAGTTTATGATAATCTTATAGTAGTACCGGATAATTCTTGCATTAAGTTAGATGTCTTCAAGTCACGGCATGATTCTCCGCTTGCTGGTCATTATGGGCAGGATAAAACCTACCAATTGATTGCACAAGACTTCTACTGGCCTGGTATGACCAAAGAAGTAAAAGACTATGTTAGCGCGTGCTATGATTGCAATTGTAACAAGTCCTCAAAACACCGGGAGTATGGGCTGCTCCAGCCACTTCCAATTCCGCCTTGTCCCTGGCACTTGCTGTTTATGGATTTCATCTCTCAATTACCTTCTTCTAGTGGATATGATGCTATTCTAGTAATAGTAGATTGCTTCTCAAAGATGGCTTTATTTTTACGCAGTAATGTGACGGCCTCTTCAGAAGACTTGGCTAACTTGTTCATAGAACATGTATTTTTGAAACATGGCCTCCCTGATAATGTAGTTAGTGATTGTGGATCTCTGCTTGTATCAAGCTTCTGGACCTTGCTATGCCAACATTTGAAGATCACTTGCAATTTATCAAGGGCTTACCACCCGTAAATGGATGGGCAAACCAAGCGAGTTAATCAGATCCTCAAACAATATCTTTGAATGTATGTTGCCTATCAACAAGACGACTGGTTGCAATGGCTCCCACTAGCCGAATTTGCCTACAACAACTCCACTCATTCTGCCACCAAACAGTTGCCCTTCCAAACTCTTTATGGTAGAAAACCAAATTTCTCTTTGTTGGGCTGAGGATATTCAGAGATGAGAGTCAGAACAGAAGGATAAGAGAAACAAACAAAACAGAAAAGACAACTTACCTGAGGATATTCAGAGATGAGAGTCAGAACAGAAGGATGAGAGAAGAATCCGTCTGTCTGGCTCCCATTCTGTCCTCAGGTATAGGTACAAATGGTAGATGTCACAGAAAGTGCGACAGAGCAACTATGGGCAAGCTGACATGACAACTGGGAGCGCGCGCTAGATGAATGTGAGAAGCAGACTGAGAGTGACAGCTGAAGGAGACTTGATGAATGAGATGAAATGATGTGAACATGGAACAGAGTTAAATGAGAAAGAGAAATGATGTAAACAGGAAGCAGAAAGAAATGAGAATGGAAACAAGTGAGCTGGAAAGAGTATGAGATGTAAAAGCTCCAACACCCCCCCATGCTGAGCACATCATATTAAGCCAAAGAGTGAGCGGTGTCGTTGAAGAATAACCCTCGGGAGTGGCTTTGTGAGCATATCAGCAAGCATTTCCGTGGTGGGAACGTGACAGACTTCAAAAAGAGATTGGCCCATGCACTCGCAAATGAAGTGGTGCCTGGCGTCGATATGTTTTGTTTGGGAGTGATGGAGAGGGTTCTTTGCCAAGGCTTCGGCACCGCTGTTATTGACAAAAAGAACGACCGGAACTGATTCCCTAAGGTGGAGTTCCAAAAGAAGATTTCGGAGCCACAGGCCTTCTTTGCACGCATCAGATAGAGACTTGTACTCAGCCTCAGTGCTTGAGAGGGAGACAGTGGGCTGCTTCTTTGATTTCCAAGAGATGGCAGTCCAACCCAGGCAATAAGTGTATCCGGAGGTGGATCTTCTGTCAATGGAGTCCTCAGCCCAGTCCAAGTCGGCGTAGCCAGTGAGATTGAGAGATTGGCCTCCGAGGACTAGTTGCAGATTGCGAGAGCCGTCGAGGTATTGAAGGATTTGTACCGCGGCGTTCCAGTGTTCTACTGAGGGATCTTGAAGAAACTGGGAGAGTTTGTTGACGGCAAAAGCAATATCGGGGCGTGAGCATTGAGATATCAAAGCAGGGATCCAATGGTTGTACTCAGGCGGGGCCTTAGTGGAGTCCGGGAGTCGCTTCCGTAGGAGCTTGAAAGACGTTGCTGTTGGTGAAGGGGCGGTTTTGGAATCAGCTGAGGAGAGAAAACGGTTGCGGACCGACTCAATGTAATGAGACTGGCTGATCAAAACAGTTTTAGCTCCCCGGTCGCGTTGGATGGATAGCGATAGAAATAGATGGAGATCCTCATCCAAACCAACCTTGAACTTACCGCTGATGCCGGTGATGAAACTTCTTACAAAACCTGGCAAACCCACGACAGCAAGGTCATCAACATGGGCGGCCACAGCGCCAAAAAGAACGCCATCCTCTAGCTTGTAGTAGAGGGATGGATCATAGGAGGACTGCGCTAAACCAAGGGATATCATGACGGAGCTTAGCTCCAGGTTCCACTGTCGAGGTGATTGACGTAGACCGTAGATTGCTCGCAAAACTTCACACACCCAATCTGGATGAGTTGGATCCTCAAAGCCAGGTGGTTGAGTCATGTAGACAGGTTCATCAAGGCGACCATTCAGGAAAGCAGTCTTGAAATCAATTTGCCGGCCAACCCAATCCTTGTGACCAAGCAGAGATAGAACTAGACGGAGACTTTCCATTCGAAGAGTTGGGGCAAAAACTTCAGAGAAGTCAAGACCTTGGATCTGGGAAAAACCCATGGCGACGAGATGAGCTTTGAGTTTGAGGACCAAGCCATTCTCTCAACGCTTGACTTTGAAAACCCACTTACAGCAGATAATTTTTCTGCCGTTGGGTGGGGGGACAAGCTTCCAGGTCCCCATGCCTTGGAGTGAAGACATTTCTTCCTGCGCAGAGATAATCCATTGTTTACGGTGTGGCGACTTTAGGAGTTGCTTCCAGGTCGTCGGGGCAACAAGGTCATCCTTTACGGAAACGGATCGGGAGAAATTGCCGTAGCGCAACGGAGGTCTGCGGGACCGCGAGGAGCGACGAATGGGAGGACTGGATGGAGATTTGACTGCTGAGGCCAGGGGGGAGGCCGCAACGGGAACAGAGGAAGGGGGAGCGTGGGGAACAGGAGGCGAAAGAGATGGAAGGGGAGGGGAAGATGGAGGATTTTGGAGAGCAGGAGGAGATGATGGAGGAGAAGGGGAGGAGCATGGGAATTGATGGGCGGGATGGGGCGGCATCCAGTTGGAGCCGGATGAACTGGTGCTAGATGAGCGTGGTCTGGACGATGGAACAGGCTGGTATCTTGCCGGAATAGAAGCTGGGAGAGGGTTGATGATGGGGGTTTCCGGCGATGACGGTGTAGGTGCATTGACTGGCGGGCTGGTGCTCACAACAGGATACGGAGTGTGGGGAGTGGGAAGAGGAACGGTTTCAAGAGAGACTTTAGGATCAGGGACGACAATGGCGGGGCGATTGTAAGGGAAGACAGTATCGTAGAAGATGCAATCTTGTGATTTGATGACTTTGAGGCTGTGGCTGTCAAATAGACGATACCCGTTCCCGTTGGTGAGATAAGATAGAAGCAAACCGCACTTGCCTTTTCCGTCCAGTTTTGAATGATTCGCTTCAGGGACTTTGTACCAGACCTTACATTCAAATGGATGAAGGTAGGATAGTGGAACGTTGTTGCGGCAAAGAAGAGAGTTTGGTGAGACAAAACCGGAAGGATTCTTGCAAGGGAAAGAGTTGAAAGCAAATGTGGAATGCCTGAGCGCATCTGCCCAGAAAGACTTGGGGAGGTGAGATGAGATGAGGGAAGCTTGGATCATATTGCAAATGGTACGGTTAGACCTTTCAGCCACACCGTTGAGTTGAGGAGAGTGTGGAGGCCCAGGCTCCAGAAGTATGCCTTTTGATTCAAGGTAAGCTTTCATCGGTTGATTAAGATACTCCCCCCCATTGTCAGTACAAAGTGAGGAGATTTGAGCTTGATATTGGTTTTCAAAGAAGGAAACAAAGATTTTGGTGCACTGGAACACATCTGATTTGTTTTTGATAGGGTAGGCAAAAAGACCTTTAGAGTAGTTGTCGATGAACGTAACAAAATAATTATATCCTTTGCGAGATGTGGTTTCAAAACTGCAAACGTCTGAGTGGATGATTTGGCCTGGTCTGCTTGATCTGTGGCTTAGTCTAGTGTGGAAGGGAGATTGAGTAATTTTAGATTCAATGCAGATTGGGCACTGTTGGAATTCAAGGTTGTTTGATGGCAGTGGTGAGATGCTGTGTGATTTCAGAAGCTTCTTTAGCGATTTGAGATTGAGATGAGATAGTCTGCAATGGTAGCCAAAAAGACTGTCGTCAGAGGAGTGTGAAACAGTTGTTGATTGTGAACTGTGATTGCTCACATCTTGTCTTGGGAGATAATAGAGGTTTCCATTTCTATAACCCAATTGAAGAGGCTTTGAGGTTAAATCGGTGGCACTCTTGTTGAAAATCTTGCAACCATCCTCTGTGAATACCATAATAAATCCGGAGTCACAGATGTTGGAGACCAAGAGAAGAGGTTCCTTCCGTTTTGGGACCACAAGCAATCTGATTTGGCAGAAACGGAGATTCAGGGAGCCTTCAGATACTGAAGAGATGGTAGACCCATCGGCAAGGCAAATGGATGTGAGGTTTGTCTTTCTATCGGACACTTGGTACTCATAAGGAGTCATAGAGACTGAGCAGCCTGAGTCAATATTGAAATCTTGCTTCAGATTTGTTGTCAAGTGGGTGAGATGACATGTGGTGGAACCGGCGTGTACAATAATTTGAGAGTCGGAGAAATCGTCCGATTCATCGTCTTCTGAGTCATTCTTGGCTACTGCCTTGCTTGCTTTAATGTTGGTTGGTCCAGATCTGGTTCCTTTATTGGTTGGTTGAGGTTGATTATTTCTTTTGGACTGTTCCATTATCAGGAGCACCTGCGGGCACCTGGAGAATGAGTGCCCTTCAGTCTTGCAGTGCGTGCAGTAGTAAGTTCTTGTATAGACGTTTGGATTTTGAGTAGACTTCCCTTTTGAGTGAGCTTTAGCCAAGTTTTTGGTATTGACTGAGTGGACTATTTCATTTTTGATTTGAGTCTGTCTGCGCAAATGTTCTTGTTTCAGAGCGGTAATAATTTTTGACGATGGTACTGACTCTTTGTTCATCATGCTTGAGACACATCCAACCCAGTCGTCTGGGAGCGAGAGTAGGATCGCGGTAGATTGAAGATCGTTGGCGTTTAAAGGATTTTCAGGAGTGATAAGGGAGCCTAGCTTCTCGCCGTATGAAACTATTTCGGATAGATGCGTAGGCATATCCTTATCGTTGAGTTTTGTTAGAAGGAGCTTTCTGAGCCAATACATCCTGCCTCCCGAAGAGTTATCTTGATGTGCTTCTTTCAACGCCTTCCACATTCCTAAGGCGTTTTCTTCGTGCTTTCAAATGTATTGGAAGTTGGCGGGAAGGATAGCTCTTGAGATAACGGAACATACGGCTAGATTGTCTCGAGACAGAGTTTCTGGATTGGTCTTGGTAGAGTCGTTGGTGAGTATGTTGCTGACCCCAGAAACTCTAAAGTGGATGCGGAGGATCATTGCCCAGTCAAGGTAGTTTGATTCCGATCCTGGCGAGTTCAGTGGGATGATTGAGGGTGTCTTCAGGACAGGATGTCTGGTTTGTGATTCTTCCATGTTGATGAAGAGTTAGTAGATTAATAACGAGTTTAACGACACGCAGTTGAGTCGGATCCTTCTGGGTAGGGTGAGATGTAGTGGTCAATGCTCTGGGCTCATAACCTGTTGGGCTGAGGATATTCAGAGATGAGAGTCAGAACAGAAGGATAAGAGAAACAAACAAAACAGAAAAGACAACTTACCTGAGGATATTCAGAGATGAGAGTCAGAACAGAAGGATGAGAGAAGAATCCGTCTGTCTGGCTCCCATTCTGTCCTCAGGTATAGGTACAAATGGTAGATGTCACAGACAGTGTGACAGAGCAACTATGGGCAAGCTGACATGACAACTGGGAGCGCGCGCTAGATGAATGTGAGAAGCAGACTGAGAGTGACAGCTGAAGGAGACTTGATGAATGAGATGAAATGATGTGAACATGGAACAGAGTTAAATGAGAAAGAGAAATGATGTAAACAGGAAGCAGAAAGAAATGAGAATGGAAACAAGTGAGCTGGAAAGAGTATGAGATGTAAAACCTCCAACACTCTTCCCTTCATGTAGCACCTTCTCAACCTGCTACCAATTACCTTGAACAAATTCAATCCCTTGAATCGCAACTTTGAACCAACCTTGAAGAAGCAAACCAGCGCTATAAGGAGCAAGCAGACCAATCTTGCACTTCAGCTCCAACCTTCCCAGCAGGAGATCAAGTATGGATCAATGCTCGCAACATTTGCAGTACTTGCCCAACTTGCAAACTCTCCAAAAGAAAGCTTGGCCCCTTTAAAGTAGAATCAGTCATCTCCCCTAACGCTTTTAAACTCACTTTACCTGCAAAATGGCAAGGTATCCACCCGGTCTTTCATGTGTCTCTCCTAGAGCCAGCTCAAGTCCTATACCCAGGCAAGACTCATCCCCCTCCTGAACCGGGCACTGTTCTTGATCATCAAGAGTGGGAAGTAAGCCGTATTCTGGATTCCAGGTTACGCAAAGGAAAACTTCAATACCTTGTTGAATGGTCTGGCTTCCAGTCCAACAAAGATTGCACCTTGTGGGAACCAGCCCATCACCTTCGCAATTCACCCAATCTGATTTGAGAATTCCATGCGAGCTACCCTCACAAACCTCGGCAATCATGATTCCATCCCATCCAATTCCATTCCATTCCACTCCACATTCCATCCCATCCAATCCCATTTCATTTCATTTTACATTTATCTTACTTAATCACATTCCATCCCATATTCCATCTCATTAAAACTTATGTTATTTCACCATCATTTCATCATTTAATTCCTCCATCTCACCGTGTTATTCTTTTCTCATTTTCACTTCATTTCCACTTATTATTAAAAATAAATAAATAAATAAATAATAATAATAATAATCCTATTTTTTAATACAAAAAAAAAATAATAATATACATTAAATTACAAAGTTTCTTTTATCTCTTTTTCTGCATCCTCCCAATTCGCCGTCAATTCTGCAACCATGGACCAAAAGGTATCAAGGTCTTCATCATTAATCAATGCGGAAATTCTTTGAAGTACCAGCACTTCCGTTACAATGTGCCTTTTGAAAATCTCCTCGCATCTTGCAACCCAAGCTCGCTTTGGCCAAGCATTCCATCCACCTTCCTCCAAGAGCTCTTCATACGCTCTCTTCCTTTGGCCACCCAACGTGCCTTCTCCAATATTGTCCGTCAGGCGCCTCGCATCCGTTTCGACCGGCAGTACAATTCGCACCAGATCCGCTTTGCCTTGGCCTTCCATCCCTTCTTTCCCAGTCAATTCCTCACTTCCATCTCCTTCATTTCCTTCTTCTAATTCACCCGCTTCCTCTTTGTTCTCTCCACTTCTGTTTCCTCCATTTTCCTCTTCTCTTTCCGCTGCGTTTTCTTCTTCCTCCCTTGCTTCCTCGGTGATAACTCCTACCGGTTCTGCACCGGATACCTCGCCTCGCACCTCGGCATTCATCTGGGTCCCCGGTTTTTCAGTCGGCGTTCCCCAGTAAGGTGGTGGTGGTGGTGGTGTGTTGGTAGTATATCTTTGGAAACAAGGTAACACTAGCAAACAAGCAAACAATTAGTTATTATTTCAAGTTCATTAATTAGTCCTGATTAGTACTCACCAGGCACTCACGTCCCCAAGTATTTGATCTCCGGCAATGGTGGTATTTCGTAATTGACCCTTGGCGCGGACCTACAACTTTGCATCTCCCTTGATGATTCCAAAGGACCCTCAACGGTTGACTCGACATTTATAGGGAAGTTACACGCCACCTTGCGAAGTCAACATTTCTCAAACTTGCCTCGAAGACCTTGGATGGCAGTACTGGGAATACAACGCTCGTTGCGGCAAATACAGTTTTTGCAACGGCAGGATGACAATGATGAATTTTTAAAAAAATTTATAACAATTTATTGGTTAATGAATTAAGTAATTTATAAGGGTATACAGTGATAATTAAATGACTTGAGATTGATGGGAAAATTTACCTGAATGCTTGCAGGAGCTTGCCTCTTTATACCCGGGAAACTGTCACGCTTTGCACTTAAGGATTATTGTCTTCACCACTTTGACATGTCCTCTCCTCAGTACCATCTACCTCAGTCTAAAAGCGTGACACAAATAAAGCACAACATCAATGGTGCAATCCGCTATTTCCTCTGGCTCGCCCTGACCTTCCAATCTTGGCGACCAACTCAGTATATACTTTCAAACTTTGCAGTTAACTCCATACCGGTCAACCATCCATTATGAGATCCAATGTCCTTCCCTGGCCAATCAACAGCCTCGGACTTCCATCTTTGGTCATGCATTGTTTGTTAGTTCGCATCTACGTCTAACCAAGCCATCACTACTGTATAGTTTGCAATTGGACTAGTCCCTACCCTGCATACACTATTACCTCTAATTTGCATTACCTTCAACTTCACTCGCTCCTATCCCAATTTGTCATGCAATTGTACGCTCAGATTCTATTGTCTTGCACTTACGCTAAGACCTCGGATCTATACCACTGCTTCATTTCCTATTCCTTTCCTGTCATTCATTGCCTCACCTCTTCACCTGTAGTTAGCTCATCACCAGGTTGTATCTAGTCACTTTGGATTACCTTATAAGGGCTATCCCCTTGCCTGATGATTGTCTCCTCAGTTAGTTAATTTCATACGTTCTCGCATTTTGCTGCAACCTAGTTATCACATCCGACTTAGGTTGAGTTTCCTTCTTTGGAACACCTTCCATTTATCTCGCCTTTTGTTGAAGTGGCATAACCAAGTTTGCACTTCGCAACTGGGTCTTGCTATTTGCACTTGCCCTTGCACTTGGTATTCCTTTGCGCTCACAATCATCTAAGATTCGCCCTATAGTACGTGGGGTGTTCGTGTGACAGACATGCACTCCATCAGTTTCAATCAAATTAAATCAGCCAAAGACAAGATTAACATAAAATTTTACTCACCACCAGAGGTAGTGTCCATTTGTGACACATTTCTTTCCTCAATTTTCACCCTCAATGAGGATGCAATCAGGGCTTCCAATGTTTCATTACCCAAATCCCTCTTTTCTGCTGCTTTCTTCATTGCACTAATGTAGTCCTTGAATGCGTCCATTTTAGCAAAAGTGCTTGCCACTGTTCCCATAATGGAAAAAAAGCAATGCTAATTCAGCATTAAATCCAACTTTCAATTGAACAACCACAAAGTTTTCTCACTTTCAAGTTGAGAAAGGTTAATTTTGTGGGATGTATGTTTGCAGTTTCCCTTTAGTTTCAATGATGTGGTTTAGAGATTTACTTTATTTCACTTTAATGTTACTTTGGTTTCACTTTGGGATTTCTAGATGTGGAAAAAAAGTCCCACATAGTAAGTTTCAATCCAAAATTTGGGTTGATGGAACCCCAATGTGGTCCAGGGCTCCCAAAAAGTTTGGCACAACCCCTGGGGGGCCGCTTAGCCCCCAAAAACGGCTCAAAGCCACCATGTATTGGGGTGCACCACTCAAATACGCCATGTACAGGGGGTATATGGCCCCCCAGGGGTTGCAACTGTTTGAGAAGACCCATTGGGCGTGTGTAGACGCGTGTTTTAGCCCACACATGCGTTTTGGATGCATGTATTGGCCCCACCGCGTCCATTGGGCAGTTTAGGGCCCTACATGACTCCCACACAACTGGTTGTTGTGAATTTAACATTTACCTTCATTTTATAATCAAGGTGGATCATAAAAAAATTAAAAAAGAATATATACCAGTCAATTATACTAACCAAAAAAAAATGGTCAGTCCTATTTTTTAATCATCAGTATTATAGATTAAAGTGGAGGAGGAGGAAGAGTGGGAGGGAGGGATTACAAGGATGAGAAATCAATTTTCTATTCATCAATTGATCAATCAATAGTCAATGTATGGACAAGGAGGGGGTTTTCAATAGCCAATCAATCAGTTCATTGGACAATTGAGGAGGTGATGGTGGAGGGGGCTGTGAATTAATTTGAAATTGATTGAGCAAGGGGGGGACTTACAAGGATGGGAAATTGATTCTCTATTGATTAGGGCGTATCAGAATTAGAAAACCCACCAATTTTTTAATGGAAGTTTTTAACCCAAATATGCTATTTGAAACCCACCATTAATAAAATCAAAAAACAACTTATTTTACAAGAGATTTGTTTGATTTACCCACAAATAATTGGTTTTTTTTCAAGTATAGTATGTATGGTGCCCACAAAATCAAAAAAATGGCCACCCATCAATCCCATTTATGGTCATTAGGGTGAAAAACAACCAGAAACCCCAAGTCTGCAAGTCAATCATCAAGAATCAGCATGAGGTTATGACAAAACTTTGGATCTCAAGAACCAGGAAAATCTCACTCATTGAATTATCCAAACACCTCAATTGCACCCAGACTACCACTGAGAACAAAGAAAATTCAAATCCCCTCCTCCTTTAATCAGTCAAGATAGCTTCCCTCATCATCATTTTACCAATTCCCACCCTATCGCAAACCCCCATCCCAAAATTCAGGGGCCCTACCTATTCAACAGAAGCCTACCTATCACTCAAAATCCTCAATCATGATCATCATCCCTTCCTTGTTCTCATAAGCCTTGATGTACATATATACATACAAATTCCCCCCTTACAATCTTTTCTTCAACCCCAAAACCAACTCAACCATCATCATCTTCACCCATCCCCATCCAGTTTGGCACAGATATCCCAACTGGGTCATTCATCCCACACTCTGGCCACAACCCCCTATCATCCATAATTGCTTCCTCCCAATCAGCATCCTTGCTTTCCCAATCAATCAATCCCCTCTGTGTCATCAACTCCTTATCTGAATCAACCTCTTCCCCCTTCCCCAATAGGAAGAAACCTCAGAGAATCAGGATCTCTCCTGTTGTCTTGAAAATTCTCAAAAAAGCCCCTCAATAAAATGGAAGGTTCAGTTGTATCAAACCAAATCACTTGCTTTATTAGTTTGGAAATCATCACAGTGAAACTTATTCTCACCCTTGATGCAATCCTCATACAGTCTGTGGCCTATAAAAGGCAGTGAGTTATATTTTTTGCTTTGGCATCCATCTATTTCTCACTATTAATCAAAAAATCAGTTAAAGAGCCTTTTTTGCACTGACCTGCACATTAAATTGTGACAAACCATAAAAAACCCCAAATTTAAACCTAACAACCAGCTCAGAACCAAGATTGCATAGGTTCTAATTTAAACCTAAACTTTTTTTGATGGAAAGGATTCTAATACCTTATTCCTTAAATCATTTTCATTTCTCTCATTTGTTTCATCATCTATTTCCATCTCTTTTTATCTCTCTTATTTTAAGTTGTCCTTGTTCCAATCTTTCATTTCGGCTAACATTGTTTAATAAAATCATTGCTTGTTTTTAAAACCTTCTATGAAGTGACTGACTTTCTTTTCTGCGGTTCTTTCTGACAGAAGAACTGGGTTTGAACTTAAAATTTCTTTTTCACTCTTTGTTCTTACCTTTCTGCTGGCGCAGAAGTTCACTGTTGCCTGGCCTCTGCTTCCTTGTTCCAACAGATATGACTTGCAAGCTGGCGTCCACTGGTTCCAAGGCCCTCAAGGAACAAATTAATAAAGTTCAAGAGGTCTCAATTGATCCTCTCTGGAGCTTCCATGCAGCCGCCATGGGTGTAACAATCTTGACGTTCCACTATATGAGTTGGTATGACGGTCTGACATGATGTGATGAGATGGATGATCAGAAATACTTTTGGTTACTAATTGCCGGATTTTTTGTTGATTCTGTACTTGCTGCATTAATCTCTTGAGATCACAGAACCTGAAGACCAAGATGGAAGCAGTTGAGAAGTGCAAACCAATCACCTAAAAAACTTTATGGAATAAAAATGCTCATCTATTGATTGAACAACCCTCTGGTAGACGGATTAGACTGGATTGGTCAACTGGTGTCATGTTTGACCACTGGGAGAGATCCTGATCCTCTGAGTTTTCTTCCTAACGGAGGAGGGGGGAATAGGGTAAGTTGTTCATCTTACTATGTGATTGGTGTTTTCCATGTGTACCTGTTGGTGGGAATTCTCCTCCAAGCAGGACCGGAGTTGTTATGAGTGAGAGATTAGAAATGGCAGGGTGCAACTCAGGATGACAGGGACCAATGGTTGGGATTTAGATTGATGGCTGAGGAATAAATGATAATTTTTCTTGATAGGATTGAGGATGGATGATGAATTGCAGCAATGAGGGGATGAAGAGATAGTTTGACCGCAGAGGTCAAAGCTGAGGTGACATGAGTGGGATGAATTTGGAGTGTGGTGGGAAGGGTATGAGAATAGGGAGAGGAGGAGGGTGATGGAGACCTTTGATTGGATGGTGGTAGGATGAGGAGGATTGATTGGATTGAAGCCTAGTGATAGAGGAATATTTTTTTTTCTTGGAAGACTGGGTGTTTGGGATACCAGGGATGATGGATAAAACGGTTATGCATAAATAGTTGATTGGATTTCGGAAATCCACCATTTCCATGAAAACCCATTTTGAAATACACCAGTTAGGGTGTATTTGTAACATTGGATTTCTGATGGAGAGTTGGGAAATAAAAATGAATTTGAAGGGCTGTGCCAAAAAGGACACATTCAGTTGAAAATTTGCAAAAGTGAGAAAGAAGAGAGGAAAGCAAACATCAGGAAACCACAGGAGGAACTCATCTAGAACAGGTTTGAATACTGGGTTGAAACGGCTTGAGTTTTCCAGAAGGAGTTTGAGGATTGACGGTTGAATTGATGAGAAAGACTTGATAGTTGATTTAGAAATGAGAGCATTTGTATTAGATTCAGGAGACCCGATAGAGTTAAATTTAGCCATGAGTCTTATCAGACAGGGAGCTCAGGCGAGTGTTGACAGGTTTGGTTAAGTTAATATTGAAAATTGGAGGAAGAAAAAAGAGCGGAGAAAAGAATAAGAAAAGGAAAGAATAAAAACAGAAGAAATCAAAGAGAAGAGGAAATGGAAGGGAAGAAATATGTGAGGAAAGAGATGAGAGCCAAGATTTTTGTTGAGTATTGAAGAAGAGTGCTGGAAGTTGTGGAGCTCCCAGAGAGGTACTGGTTGTATGTTACAGGAGTGGAGTTGGGTACGCGGAGCTGAGTGAAAAGAATTATTTGACACCCCTGTGGCTGGTAAGACTGAAGACGCGGTGGCATAATTGGTATTAATCAGATGTAGCAGGAAGGCTAGCAAGGCCAGGGGAAGCGCCTTGGTGAGTCCATCAGCTCTCATTTTGGAAGAGGAGATTAATTTAATAACTAAATTTCCAAGATTGAGTTCTTCTTGTAGTGCTTTAGTTTTTATGTCAATGTGCTGGGTCTTGGAGTTACATCCAAACTTTTTGAGTTTTTTATCTAAACCTTTATTTTCTATAAAGTGAATACTAAGTTATAATTCACTTCTCCAAAGTTCTGACACAAGATTTCTCATCCAGATTGCCTCAAAGAAGGAATAGACAAGAGGGTTTAGCTTGGCTTTGGTGGTGGAGTGAGTTGCATTGTGTTGTTGGTAGCTGCTCCAAGAGATGAGCAAGTCAAAAAGAAGAGAGATATTCCTGGATTGCAAGTTTCAAGTTTCCAAATTGTCACTCCAGGTGGCATCACTGAAGCAATTGATTTGAGTTTTGATCTTGTTGATTTGAAGAGTAAGTTTGAGGTTCTTTGTAGCTTTGAGGTATTTCCACAATTTCTTGACTTCCCTCCAATGAATCATGCCAGGATTTTTTCAGAATCAAGCTAGGCTGGACAAAGAAAGGCTAAGGTCTGGACGGGTAAGACAAGCTATTTAATTCATTAGAAACACATCTGACCGGTAATTGATGTTTAGGGATTCAAATTCTGCGTGATCTTTTTCAGAAGCATGGGTTATATTTCTGTTTACAGTAAGAAAAATGGAGGAGGGGTTACAGTCTGTAATTTTCAGTTCTTCTATTCCATGTTTGATCTTTTTAGGCTGAGATAGAAGAATCTTGTTATCTAATCATTTGTATTTCATCCCTAGGATTGTGTTTGGTTTGTGATGGCTGGAGTTGGGAAATTTGGAGAGAAAGTGTTCTTGAAATTTCTTGCTGGTACCAACTAGGATTGAATCATCTACGTGAAAGAAGAGAGCCAATTTGCTATTGGGGTGAGTGTACAAGCAGGTATCAGAGATTGATTCAATAAATCCTTGCTCCCTAATCCATGAGGTAAGAGTGTGGAACCAATTGGTAGGGGATTGCTTGAGACCTAATAAAGAGTTTTTGGAGAATAAGATACTCAGATTTCCTTTTGGATCCTTTTGGTCTTTTAATGATCACCTTGTCAGACAATGGGGAGTGTAGGAAGGCACTTTTAATTTCAAATTTTTTGATAGGTAGATTATGGTACAAACCAAAAGAGCAGGGCTATTTGAAGTGAGGCGGCCTTTCCAGTGGTAGAGAAGGTGTCTTGGTAGTCTAAGCCATATATTTGGGGGAAACCTTGGAAACAGAGAAAAGTCTTATAAATAAGGGGATCTCCATGGCAGTTATCCTTGAGATGATAGACCCAGGTAGTATTGAGCGGATTGGCGGGTTCTGGACCATTTTAGTCATCCCAAACCTTGAGATTCTCAATGCCACCCAATTTGCAATCCATAGAGGCTTTCAATTTGAGAAAGTCAGGGTACCTATTAGCTTGTTTGTAGGACTTGGGTACAAAGTAATGGTGGTATTTGTATTGTTGCAGTTGTTTGAGAGAGGATAAATCTTGTATTGATTAAAAGGTTTGAGCTGAAGTTTGAGTTCTTTGGTGGATTTGGAGGCAGAGTTGGACAACTAGATTGGGGCCCAATTTGGAATCAACATCAAATTTTCTCGAGGGAGTTTGGGTTGAGAAGGGTTGCAATGGTTGTTAGTGTCACTGGAAGGAAGAGAGGGTATTTGGCTAAGAGGATTGTTGTTGTCAAGTTTGAATTGAAGAGAGTCTTCATCAGCGGGAGAATAAGAGTGCAAGGGAAACTGAGAAGGTGATTTGTTCTTGATGATTTTAACATGTTTATAGGAAATGATGCAATTTTCA
This sequence comes from Puccinia polysora, assembly GCA_025617555.3. Classification (NCBI taxonomy): domain Eukaryota; kingdom Fungi; phylum Basidiomycota; class Pucciniomycetes; order Pucciniales; family Pucciniaceae; genus Puccinia; species Puccinia polysora. The sequence goes on along the minus strand of CM062620.1, from coordinate 19,688,206 downwards.
GGTCTAAGGATACAATAGCATAAGAAATTTGGGTTTTAACCCACAAGGGTTCCAGTGAGACAGCGGTCTTTAAACTTTTCTCCTTGAGAAATCCTATTGTTGAGGTAGGCAACCTTGTAACCAATGGGATTGAAGTAGGTGTAAGGGAGAAATTTTTTGTGAATAAGAGGTATGGAGATGAGGAGTGAGCTGACTTTGGGATTTGATTTAAAGTGAGACAGGCGGTTTTGGATATTTCTGCCCACAGATCAAGAGGGAGTTTGGAACTGCAAAGAATGGCGCAAATAGATTCAGTAATAGTTTGGTTGTCCCTTTCTATTTTGCTGTTTTGTTTGTGATGGTAGGGTTCAGTAACCACATGTTGGATGGACTTTTCATGGAAGGATTCCTTGAGGTTGGAAGATGAGAATTCCCCTCCTCCATCAGAGCAGATGGTACCAGGGAAACTGTTTTTTTTTGTGGTTTAGGATTGCTTTGAATTGAGAGGCAGCGTCAGACTTATGTTGAAGGGGGGTGGCAGAGATGTACCCAGAGAAATTATCTATTATAGACATGATATATTTCATATCATTTCTAGAAGGAGGAGTGATCAGACCTATAAGATTGACGTGGAGTTGTTCAAACGGTTGAGAGGAAGGGGTTGACATGTTTTTGAATGATTATTTTGTGATTTTTGAGAATATGCAGTCTTTGCATTGAAATTTGGAGAGAAGGTTTGGCGGAAGATTGGGAAGAACATTTTTTAGGCGATAGGAACTAGCATGTCCAAGGGATTGGTAGATATATTTTGATTTTTCTAGAATGAATTCCTTTAAGTCAATGTTGCATAGTTTGTGATTGTTACCTACTAAGGAAGCACTATTGTGTATAAAGAGGTTTCCTTGGATGAAACCCAAGAAGATAGGAAGGGACTTGGAGAAGAGCTTGAATTGATTTCCGCATGAAATAAGAGAGAAATTCTTTGAAGAGATAAGTTCTCCTTGACTGATGAGGTTTACCACAAGATCTGGAAAAAAGAGGCAATTTGAGAGGGAAACTACCAAATTTTTCCAGGACAGCTTGACAGTTCCTTATCCTTTGATGGATATTATTTCTCCTTCCTTTCTGGTATTAATGAATTGGTTGTTGGGATATTTTTCTATGCTTGAAAAGAACTATGGGGAAATAAACATGTGGCAAGAGGCCCCAGAATCAAGAATAATTTGGTTGATGTGGTTGACTTTCTCAATCCAAGAGGTTAGTAAGGCATGACAGTGAGCAACTTCCTTAGCTTTTCCATTGGAGTTGAGTTGGGCTCTCCAGTTGGCTTGGGCCTCCTTCCATCAGTTGGGAGCTAAATTTTCATGTTGGGTCAGCACTTGTCTTCAGAGTGATCAGTAGACATTGGATTGTGATAGCCTCTCTTGCAACAAAGTTCTTGAGGGACTGGTTTCTTTGCAGTTTGAGAGGATACAAGAGCGGTTTCAGCAAACTTGGCATCCTTGACCTTGGACTTGGATTTGTTGTCCAGTTGAGTGAGATGATCAAGGATTAAATCTACCAAGCAATTCTTGTTGGAATGCATTATTTGTTGTCAAAGAAATTGGAGTGAGGGAGGAAATTTAAAGAGAATAGGGTATGCAAGGATGTCATCCGGGACATCAATTCCTACGTCAATCATTTTCTTCATTGAAATTTTAGTCTTGATGATGAATGAGTTGATGGCTTCAGGCTTGAATTGCTGATATAGAAAATTGTTGAATATTCTAGCCCAATTAGTGGTTTGAGATGAGGAAAACTGTTCCTTTATGGTTTTCCAGAAAATTTTGGCTGAGGATATGTTGCAGGGATTGACCAAATTATTGTGTGTGACCAAGTCAATTCATGAGAGAAGGATGACACGCATTTCCATGTTGTCAATCAAGTTCATGGTTTTGGAGTCATCTTCCAGGGCTTCCTTCACTCCCTTGAGCTTGAGTAGCATGTTCATCTTATCCTTCAAGATAGAGCATTTATTGTTGGTGAGAATTGGTACAGCCTCAACCGCCGCTGTGATCATAATTTGGCAAAAGCCATTGTTGCTTGAGAGTAAGGGAGGAAATTTGAAGAGAATAAGGTATGCAAGGATTTTATCCTGGAGATCAATTCCTAAATCAATCATTTTCTTCATGGAAATTTTGGTCTTGGTGATTAATGAGTTGATGGCTTCAGGCTTGAATTGCTGATATAGAAAATTGTTGAACATTCTAGCACAATTGGCGGTTTGAGAGGAGGCTAATTGTTCCTTTATGGTTTGCCAGAGAAGTTTGGCTGAGGATATTATGGAGGGATTGACTAAGTTATTGTGTGTGACCAGGTTGATTCTTGAGAGAAGGATGACACGGGTTCCCATGTTGTCAATCAAGTTCATGGTTTTAGAGTCATCTTCCGAGGCTTCTGTCACTCCCTTGAGCTCAAGTAGCTTGGTCATCTTATCCTTCTGGATAGATTAGTTCTTGTTGGCAAGAATTGGTACAGCCTCAAGTGTCTCTTTGAGTATAATTTGGCAAAATCCATTGTTGTTTTTCCCCTCCATTGGGCTGGTTATATTTGTTGGATTGATCTTTGGCTTTTAACCGTATTGAATTTCTGATGGAGAGTTGAGAAATAAAAATGAATTTGAAGGGCTGTGCCAAAAAGGACACAGTCATTTGACAATTTACATAAGTGAGAAAGAAGAGAGGAAAGCAAACATCAGGCAACGGCAGTAGAAACTTGTCTAGAAGAGGTTTGAATACTGGGTTGAAACGACTTGAGTTTTCCAGAAGGAGTTTGAGGATTGATGGTTGAATTCATGAGAAAGAGTTGATAGTTGATTTAGAAATGAGAGCATTCATATTCAATTCAGGAGATTTGATAGAGTTTGAGTTAGCCATGAGGCTTTCCATTTGCAAATTGGAGGAAGAAAAAAGATCTGAGAAAAGAATAAGAAAAGGAAAGAATAAAAACAGAAGAAATCAAAGAGAAGAGGAAATGGAAGGGAAGAAAGATTTGATGAAAGAGATGAGAGCCAAGATTTTTGTTGAGTATTGAAGAAGAGTGCTGGAAGCCATGGCGCTCCCAAAGAGGTACTAGTTGGATGTGACAGGAGTGTGATATTGACAGGAATGGAGTCGGGTATGCGGAGCTGAGTGACAAGAATTTGTTTACATGTATTCCTGAAACCCGCCATTAAAAATGGCAGGTTTGGCCAAAACAAATGGTAGTTTTCTAATGGTGGGTTTTCTAACTCTGATACATCCTAGTAATTCCAGTTTTTCCCAACTTTCATCATCTACTCTGTCTTGGTAATATTTCAAAGAAAATCTAAACACACTCTAGAAAAAAATTAAAATCAGAAGAGGAATGCATGATCTTCAGAAAACAGTGGAACATTCTTGTCTAATACAAATCTGAAGGCAAATACCAAGAAAATTTCACCAAAATCAATCTATTATGGAATCCTCCCACTTCTGACTACCTTCTTGAAAACTCTATTCCTCTCCAAAGTAAATTTGTTCCATATTATGAAAACAAGCACCCCCATTTTTTGAATACAAGTAAATGCACAATAGAAGGCCTCCACTCTTATGTTAAACAATTTATCACTATTTCTCCTGATTCCTTCATTAATTGAATTCATAAAATCTATCATTCCATTTCAATTCAAATCCATGAAAAAGTCATTTCAAGCTCCTAAAAAGAATTCAACAACTTGATTAGTATTCCATATTGTTTTGAAAACCTATCTGGAAAAATTTGAAACTATTCTAACAATATTGTCCATTCCTTTCATTTTTCAGAAGAAAAATCAACCACCTTTTCTGATTTTTATTCTTCTTCTTCCATGGGAACTCCTTGCTAATACAAAGTGAAGAAGGGAAAATTCAAGAAAAAAAATTTTTCTTGAGGATTACCATCCTCAGTGGCATGTCAAATCTCCTATTTCAGTATGTTTTTTTATTTTTATTTATTTTGTCTTTTGAAGAAAAGAAAAATTCCAAACATTCATTTATGAATTTTTTTGTTTGATTTTTGAATTATTAATACCTTACCAAGAATAAATTGTTCTAATAATCTCAATCACCCAATTACTCACCTTCCCAATCAACCGATGTAAATTGGTTTCAGAATTAACTCTTTGAAGAATTCCTTGAATTGTTCCCAAAAAAACATTTTTGCCTTTGGGAAAAAAGAGGAACTGATGAAAGGGAAGTATCAAATGAAGAAAATTTAAGAAACCCTATGAAATCAAGAAAGAAAAATTTGTGGAAGACTGAAAGGGGTCCTCAATGAAAGCAAAGGATTTTCTCATCATTACACTCAGAGGGATCCATATGGGTTTCAATATGTTGAAGGAGTCAAGAGCAGAGGAAGGCCCAGGAAGTATCAAGTGGGTAAAGCAATGGTTTGTTTTTTTTTTGGTTTTCTTTTTCTCTCTTTGTTTTTGGGTTGATTTTAAAAGAATTTGGTTTGATATTGGTTTTCGATAATTTCAGACTCTGAGAAAAAGGAAAGGAAAGGAATTCCAAGAAAAGGAAATGGGAAAAAATAAAAAGTATTCAGAGGAAGAGGTGATTTTTTTTAATTTGTTTTTTTATGTAATTATGCTAACATTTAATTCTGATCAGGGTTAATTGATAACAGAAGATGAATTAAGTGGAGAAAAACTGCCAGAGCTTGAAGAATTGGATGAAATCAAGACAACAAGTAATTTTTTTGGGGGGATTTTTATAATAATGGCCAGCAATTAGCTTAGGCAAATGAGCAGTACTTAAAGAAAAAGAAATGCTGGACACCTTGTGTCAATAATTGCTGATGGGCTCTCACAACGGGGCAATACATTGCATGATATTGGTGATGAATTTGATTGGATGATAAAATGGATGATGAAAACAGCGGGGAGAAGAGCTCCTTAAGTACAAAAGATTGGCCTCTTGTGATCCCATGATACAACAAGCCAAAAGGCAAATTTTCCGCTCCAAAAAAGCTCCACAGGCTCTACAGGCCTTGTTACTTGGTTTGGACTACATCAGCCCGCGTGGCATCAGTCCCTGTACCCTTACAACCAGCCTAGTCCGGTGCTTTCTGGTGTTTCATCCGTTATGGGACTGAACCAGCCCCTGTGCTGTTCAATCCCTGACCTCACATACTGGCTGGTTGCCTCATGAAACCAGCCCTTGGCCATAGGAATGGCCAGGTGGGACCCAGGACAAACCTGGGTCCGGTCTCAGACCCACATGGGGGGGGTGACCAGTGGAAATGCTATCCCCCCCTCTTTCTCACAGATCCCTGGAGGGGGCGGTCAAATCCCCCTACCAGGGGCCCTGGGGGTTGATACCCCCAGGGCGTTGTCATAGAATTGTTGGCTGGGGGGTGGTCAGATCCCCTCAGCCCAGTTGCTCCTCCCCCTTGGTAAAGGGGGGGGGGAGCGCCCCTGTGCTTTGATGGTGGAGGGGTGGTCAGGTCCCCCCCACCGCTGGTTGCTTTGTCGCCACCAGCTACCTTGTCATTTCCCTAACCACCTAGGGCTGGTGGGGGGGTGTTCAATTCCCCCCCACCACTGGTTGCATCAATGCGACCGGCCTGGGTGGAAAGCTGGTTGCTACCAGCTGCCCCCACCTCCCCCTTGCAATTGCGGGCAAGGGGAGGCGAGGGAGCCAGGGCCATTGGCCCCAGCCCTTGCAGCACCAACAGCCGGCGGCCGCAATTGACTCAACAGCCGTGATGATGGCCCTGCGCGGGCCAAAGGCAAAAACAGCAGCCCCAAGCGGGCCGCAACACGGGCAGCAGCCCCAACAGGGCTGCAACACAGGTGGCAGCCCCAATGGGCCGCCCCAATCCCAAAAACTAAGTAAACCATACTTTGGCGGGCCAGGTTGTCTGGCCAAGGATGTCCAAAATAAACCTTGGGCCCAATTATGCCCATACACCTCACCGGGCCTGTTAGGGCCCCTGTACCAATAGGCCTGTTTCACGTGTTTTGAGGCCAGTTTCCCTGAATCCGTGAAATCCACACATGCCCGTATGGTCTGTGTGAGTGTCCAATGGGCCGGATAGGCCCATATGTGCATCCCATTTGGATTACACTTATATGTAGCACACATGTAAGTGCATAAGTATTTTAACACACCCCCATAATCCAAAAGGGGTGACATCTGCATGTTAGTCACAAAGCTTTGATGCTTGTTCCTATCTAAAGCCTTAGTCAATATATACATAATCATTGCTCCAGTGGGCATGTACCTCAACACAATCTCCTTGCAGTTACCTGCATCGCAAATATAGTTATACTGAAAATTGATATGTTTCATTCTTGAATGGAAAAATTGGTTTTGCGCCAATGAAATGGCACTCTGGTTATCAGAATACAAAAACACAAACCCTTTTGGCTTATGTGTATCCTCTAAGACTGGTCTCAACCATTTTGCTTCCTGTAAAGCTTCTAAGTAAGCTCTATAATCATCCTATGTTGATGAAAGACTTATTTACAATACCTTCTTGACATCCATGACACCAGATTCTTACCTAAGAAGAATACAAAACCACTTGTTGATTCCATAGTGTTACCATCTTCCCAACTTGCATTGGAATAACCAACCAAATAAAAGTTTTCTGAATTTGTAAACAACAGTCCCAGACAGTGCGTTCCTTTAAGATACCTCATAACTCTCTTAAATGCTGACCAATGCCTCATGCTTGGCTTCTCTAAGTTTTGAGACAAGACACCAATTGCAAAATTAATATTGGGCCTTTTACACTGCCCCAAATCATAAAGCAATCCAACAGCTGACCTGTAGTTGTTCCCAGATTGAACAAAGTCCAGATACTCCTCATCTGTAGACTTCTCTAAACAAATGTTTGACTGCATGGGAGTATCAAACTCCTTTGCATCCTCTAAGCCATATTGCTTAAGAAGAGCTACCACATAATGGCTCTGGTCTAATTTAATACCATTCTTGCTCTTACTGACTTTCATTCCTAGCAACTGTTGCGCCAGACCAAGATCTGTTATCTTGAATTTCATTTTGAGTGTCTCCATGACTCTCTCTTTACCATTTCCAATAATGATAATGTCATTGACCCATAAAAACAAAATTGCATCCTTTCTTACAAAAAGACAAGGGTTGGCCTCAGATTTCTGGAAACAAATCTGTATCAGTTTCTCACTCATGGTATTATACCACGACCTAGCTTCTTGCTTCAATCCATAAAGGGATCTACACAGCTTGAGGACACATTCCCCTTTATCTGCTTAAAGAAAACTTCTAACAAAGATTTTCTTCATGGTTTCTGGTTTAGTCTCTACTAAAAATTCACAAAAACCATCAGGGATTGACATATAAGCAGTCTCCTCCTCTCCAAGGTTTGCATTCAAGTATGCTGTTACAAAATCAGCTTTTCTGATTTCTTCACCCAACTCCACTGCCAGAGAAATGATGTACCTGAAGGTGGACAGCCTTCCAGTTGGTGAGAAAGTTTCTTGGTAATTGATACCCTCTCTCTGCTTGAAGCCCTGTGCAACGCATCTAGCTTTGAATCTTTTGAAAACTCCATTTGTGTCAAATTTCTTGTTTAACACAAATCTAGACCCCAAAATGGTCTTTCCTTTTGGAACAGAATCCCACTTAACCACTTCAAAGACACTATTATTTTCTAGAAAATCAAATTCCTCAAAAATAGCACTCTTCCAGTTGGCTCTCTTATCAGAATTCATACCTTGGCCAGAGCTATTTGGGTTAACCCTGTTACCCATTTCTGAACTCAACTCCAGGACTTCATTGAGCATACACTGTTCCTGAAATATATCTTCCTCATATCCTGCGGCAGAATAATGGGACTTCCATTCCCCATACGTATCAACTGTTACTCTAACCCCACCACTCCTTCTAACTGGAGGTGGAGGCTCATCAGGTTCCAAATTAATGGACTCCCCTGAAGCAGGCATTGAACCCTCTGGTGGCACGTCTGCCATTTCTTCATCTTCTGGAACCACATGTCCCGCAGCCTTTGCTGGTGAAATAGGTGCTAATTCTATTTGTTGCTGTGACTTATTCACAACAACATCTTCACTCCTTTTGATTGGAAAGGTACTTTCATCAAATTTTACATCCCTACTATGGATAACCTTTCTTGTCCCTGGACAATAGATCCTATACAATTTACTTATTAAATCATAGCCTACAAGTGCCCCTGTTCTGGCTCTAGGGTCTAATTTTCTGACCATCTAGTTATGTTTGACACTATAATACACCAAGAAACCAATTGTTTTTAGGTGTGATGTTTTGGGGTACAACTTCCAAAACTGATAATGAGGACTCTTCCAATTAACACTTGAAATGTTGTGCAACAGACTGATTGTACACATCAACTCAGCCGATAAGGACTTTGGTAGAAAAGATTGAGACATAATAGTTGCGACATTTTCCAGTAAAGTCCTATTCATTCTCTCAACTATTCCATTATTTTGTGGATTACTTTCTGTAGTGACTATATGAATGATACCATAATCTTTGAATAACCTCTCAAACTCTTTACTCACAAATTCACCACCTCCGTTGGTGATAACCCTCTTGATTTCCTTCATTAGACCATTCTGTTTCCAGACTTTGAAGATTACAGAAACCTCCTCTTTGGTCTGATACTTAGATCAAATTGGTTTAACCCAAACATAATTAGTTGCAGTATCAACTAAATTTATGAAGTATCTTGCCCCACCAAGGGACTCTGGTGTGAATGTCCCTGCCAAATCAATGGAAAATTTCTCTCTAGTAACATCAGTGCAATCTCTACTCTTTGAGAACACATTTCTAGTCTTATCCACCAAGGTACAACTCTCACAGTTTCTTTCCTTTACCTTATGGCCACTTCTATTGTGAGCAACAGTGCTTAAAGCTGCAATTTTTAACAAGCTTGCACACAAAAGATTGTTCCAAACCTGTCTACTAAGAACATTTCTCCCATTGATATCAATAACAAACCTATCTTCTTTAAGATAAAAAATCTGGAAAAATTTTTCCACAACACTCCAAGGGACACAAGTTTATAAGGAAACTCTGGTACAAAGAACAATTTCTCAAAAGATATTTTGAAACCCAAGTGATTTGCAAGAATAACTATTCCAATCCTTTAATCTGAATTGTTCTGCCTTTCTGACCAACATTTACAACTCCATCATAATCACTAAGAGTTGAAAATAAATTTGGTTCAAAGAACATGTGATCTGTACAGCCAGAATCAATCAAAACAAGAACATCCTCCTTCAAGCCTCCTAATAGGAAAGAAGCTTTATCAGTCACTGATAAGTTCTCATCTTTGAGGTAAAGATTACTCACTTTGTAATCAATCAAGTCTATTTCTTGATCCTCATCAATTTTGGCCTTTTTTTGGGACCTTCTTCCCCAACAACAATTTCCATTGGACCATCAAAAGCCACCATTGCAATTTTTTCAGTAGTGAGATTGACCTCCTTTTCATTCTCTTTGGACTTCTTCCTCTTCTTGGTCTCCTTTCAATCCTTAGCATAATGCCCCTTATTCTGAAAATTTTAGCATAAGACCTTGGAAAAATCTTTTTTTGCCTTCTTGCAATATTTTCCAGTCTTTCAAACAAGGGCTGTTCCAGAACCCCCCTTCATCTTGAACTGAAGATCATCCTTTTTGATCCTTTTCAGCACATCCTCCTCCCCAGGAAGAGGATCCAATTGAGAAATAATTCTGACTAAAGAATCAAACTTGTTTGGTAGCTTCTGAAGGATTTAAAGTGAAAAACACACGGGATCCATGTTTATTCCTGATGACTTAAACTTGGCTATGCTAGACCTAGCCTCTGCAACAAACCTTTTACAATTCAAATATTGTAACTTGAACAGGTTATTGAAAGCTATACCCTTCTGGTAAACAGAATCACCAGAATACTTGGACTTAAGCAACTTCAAAAGGATTCTGCTCCTCCTTCTGTAATGTTTTTTAAGAGTATTGGCAACCCTTGTCACATGATTCTGATCAAGATGCCTAATTATGACATAATAATACTTTTTCTCCACTTCTGAACTGATCAAAGTTTCATCTGCATCCATTATCTACTCACAACAGATGTTATCCAGCTCACTATCCATAAGAACAGCCCAAGCATTATAATGCTGACTGTTCAGAACTATCTTGGGGGAGCTGACATCAGGGAAATAGGACATCTTCTTGGAAAAATTGAGGTTTTTGGGGTTCTCCAGAGTAAGGTACAAGGTTCTAGATGGCTTGGAAGTAATGATGATGTTGGTACTGATAATTTGTTATAATTATGGCCAGCAATTAGCTTAGGCAAATGAGCATTATTTAAAGCAAAAGAAATGCTGGACACCTTGTGTCAATAATTTCTGATGTGCTCTCACAATGGGGCAATACGTTGGATGATATTGGTGATGAATTTGATTGGATGATAAAATGGATGATGAAAACAGCAGGTAGAAGACCTCCTTAAGTAAAAAAGATTGGCCTCTTATGAGCCCATGATAAAACAAGCCAAAAGGAAAATTTTCCGCTCCAAAAAAAGCTCTACAGGCTCTACAGGACTTTTTACTTGGTTTGGAATACATCAGCCCGCATGGCATCAGTCCCTGTACCCTTACAACCTGCCTATTCCGGTCCTTTCTGGTGTTTCCACCATTTTGGGACTGAACCAGCCCCTGCGCTGTTCAATCCCTGACCTCACATACTGGCTGGTTGCCTCATGCAACCAGTCCTTGGCCATAGGAATGGCCAGTTGGGACCCAGGACAAACCTGGGTCCGGTCTCAGACCCACATGGGGGGGGGTGACCAGTGGACATGCTATCCCCCCCCCTCTTTCTCACAGATCCCTGGAGGGGGCAGTCAAATCCCCCTACCAGGGGCCCTGGGGGTTGATACCCCCAGGGGGTTGTCATAGAATGGTGGGCTGGGGGGTTGTCAGATCCCCTCATCCCAGTTGCTCCTCCCCCTTGGTAAAGGGGGGGGAGGGGGGGGGGGGGAGAGCACCCCTTTGCTTTAATGGTGGAGGGGTGGTCAGGTCCCTCCCACCGCTGGTTGCTTTGTGGCCACCAGCTACCTTGTCATTGCACTAACCACCTAGGGCTTGTGGGGGGGTGGTCAATTCCCCCCCACCAGCGGTTTCCTCAATGCAACCGCCCTGGATGGCAAGCTGGTCACTACCAGCTGCCCCCACCTCCCCCTTGCAATGGCGGGAAAGGGGAGGCAAGGGAGCTGGGGCTGTTGGCCCCGGCCTTGTGGCACCAACAGCTGGCCACCACCCAGTGCGGCAGCGGCAATTGGCTAAATAGCCACAACGATGGCCCCGTGCGGGCTGTCAGGGGCCATAAACAGGCCAAAGGCAAAAACAGCGGCCCCAAGCGGGCCCCAACACGGGCGGCAGCCCCAACCAAGCTGCAACACGGGCAGAAGCCCAAACCAGGCTGGGACACGGGTGGCGGCCCCAATGGGCAGCCCCAAGCCCAAAAACTAAGTAAACCATACTTTGGCGGGCCAGCACGTCTGGTTAAGTATTTCCAAAATAAACCTTGGCCCAATTATGCCCATACACCTCACCGGGCCCATTAGGGTCCGTGTACCAATGGTCCTGTTTCATGTTTTTTGAGGCCAGTTTCCCCAAATCCGTGACATCCACACAGGCCCGTATGCTCCGTGTGAGTGTCCAATGGGCTGGAGAGGCCCATATGTGCATCCCATTTGGATTACGCTTATATGTAGCACACGCATAAGTGCATACATCTCTCAACAGGGATCAGTCTTGTTGTTCTAATTTTTATTAATTTTCATATTATTCTTTGTAAATCAGAGATCAGGAACCATCATCAATAAGAGTTTTGTTCCCAGTAATTTGAGTTCTTGGAATTTGAAGGGTATTAAGAAAATTAAAATAAAAGATGCAGGTGCAGGTTCCTGTAGGCCTCCAGGTAATCCAATCTTTTTCCCACAGCTACAGCTTCTGAAACTGAAAAATTGAACATTTTTCCAGAATAATCTTGCTTTATGGTTCAATTATCAACCTGTCCTTTTTTTTGTGATGATATTTAAGGTCAGAAAAGTTTATTTTTCATGTTATGATAATTTTGAGGTGGTAGCAATGGGTAATGTTAAATTCACGGCTACAGAGCCTTGTACAGTGCTCAATGGGCCATATGGCACCCTACACAACTCAAATGAGCCTTATGGCATGCTACATGGCTCAAATGAGCCATGTGGCATGTTACTAGGCTCAAATAGGCCTTGTGGCACGCTACATGGCTCAAATGGGCTGTGTTGCATGCTAAAGGTCCCATTTGAGTTGTACAGGACGCTAAACAACTAAGATCAATTTTTGTATCCTCCACAAAATCATAAATAATGAATGATAAATAATAAATAATAAATAATAAATAATAAATAATAAATAATAAATAATAAATAATAAATAATAAATAATAAATAATAAATAATAAATAATAAATAATAAATAATAAATAATAAATAATAAATAATAAATAATAAATAATAAATAATAAATAATAAATAATAAATAATAAATAATAAATAATAAATAATAAATAATAAATAATAAATAATAAATAATAAATAATAAATAATAAATAATAAATAATAAATAATAAATAATAAATAATAAATAATAAATAATAAATAATAAATAATAAATAATAAATAATAAATAATAAATAATAAATAATAAATAATAAATAATAAATAATAAATAATAAATAATAAATAATAAATAATAAATAATAAATAATAAATAATAAATAATAAATAATAAATAATAAATAATAAATAATAAATAATAAATAATAAATAATAAATAATAAATAATAAATAATAAATAATAAATAATAAATAATAAATAATAAATAATAAATAATAAATAATAAATAATAAATAATAAATAATAAATAATAAATAATAAATAATAAATAATAAATAATAAATAATAAATAATAAATAATAAATAATAAATAATAAATAATAAATAATAAATAATAAATAATAAATAATAAATAATAAATAATAAATAATAAATAATAAATAATAAATAATAAATAATAAATAATAAATAATAAATAATAAATAATAAATAATAAATAATAAATAATAAATAATAAATAATAAATAATAAATAATAAATAATAAATAATAAATAATAAATAATAAATAATAAATAATAAATAATAAATAATAAATAATAAATAATAAATAATAAATAATAAATAATAAATAATAAATAATAAATAATAAATAATAAATAATAAATAATAAATAATAAATAATAAATAATAAATAATAAATAATAAATAATAAATAATAAATAATAAATAATAAATAATAAATAATAAATAATAAATAATAAATAATAAATAATAAATAATAAATAATAAATAATAAATAATAAATAATAAATAATAAATAATAAATAATAAATAATAAATAATAAATAATAAATAATAAATAATAAATAATAAATAATAAATAATAAATAATAAATAATAAATAATAAATAATAAATAATAAATAATAAATAATAAATAATAAATAATAAATAATAAATAATAAATAATAAATAATAAATAATAAATAATAAATAATAAATAATAAATAATAAATAATAAATAATAAATAATAAATAATAAATAATAAATAATAAATAATAAATAATAAATAATAAATAATAAATAATAAATAATAAATAATAAATAATAAATAATAAATAATAAATAATAAATAATAAATAATAAATAATAAATAATAAATAATAAATAATAAATAATAAATAATAAATAATAAATAATAAATTATAAATAATAAATTATAAACTATAAATTATAAATTATAAATTATAAATTATAAATTATAAATTATAAATTATAAATTATAAATTATAAATTATAAATTATATGGAGTATTGTAGGGGCCCCCACGCGTTGAGAGGCCCTACAAACCTCCCACACAGCTGGAGCCGTGAATTTAACATCAACCAGTAGCTATTGATAAATCAATTATGTTTTTTTCATTTCCTCTTCAATAATACTAATCTTTCTTTCCATAGAATGAATACAAAGATTTTTTTTCCCCAAGACAGCCATACCTCAAATTTCACATTTTCAAGATGTTATGCTTGATGGTAACTGTGGGTTTAGATAAGTAGCAGTTAATTTGGGCTGTGAATCTGGAAAATTTAGTTCAATATTTCAGGAAATGATAAAGGAAACCAATTCAAAATATCTCTTCAAGGATGAAAATTTCATCAATCAAGTCTGGAATGAAATTTTGAAAAAGCAGGAAAACATCTCAACCATTGTTCTGCACCTGCCCCTCTAATTTAATGGATGAAATTACCTTGCCATTTTTTCCTGCTTGAAGATACATACAATAGGCAAGTGGTACTTTTACCTAAGTTGATTCCATTGCCTTATTTGACCCTCAATTTACCTTCAACTGCCAATCAGAACACTTCTCCAAAATGTTTAATATTTTTGGAAGATTTTAAGCACATATATTCCTTCCAATTTCATTCTGAACTTTGTCCAGCTCCCCAATGAAATCCCCTTTGGAATACTTTTTCTAGAAAGTAATCACAAATATGGGAGGATGTAATTCATAATGACTTGGATATTTGTTTAAGAAATTTTTCCTCCTTAAAGGTCTTCATATCCAAGAAGGAAATTAATAGATATTGATGTGGGTTAATTTTTGTTTTTTTTCCCTGAATTTTAAATCATTTCTTTCTATTGATTATTGAATAGATTTTTTAGAGAAAAAAGATCTTTCTTTGTTTTAAATTATGAATTTTTGGGGAAAGAATACCTACAGAAAAATTCTCACATGAATTCATTGTGCCCTTTTAAATGCCCACTAAGATACTGAAAGCTCATAATTTGCAAAATCCTTCACAATGATATTTAAAAAAAAAGTTTAAAAGAACATAGTTTTTCTTTATGCTAATCCAATTTTTGGTGGGAAAATCAAGTACCAAAATCATGAGAAATCATATTTGAATTCCCATTTAAATTTCAATAGTTTATGTCCCTTCAGAACTTTCAAAGGAATGAGAAAAAAATCACCAAAAAAATTAAAAGATCTAAGACATTATAACGTGTTTTATTTCTTTTTATTTTTTTTGATTCTAATTCTCAAGGCCTTGAAATTGACCATGAACTCTCAAATCTTTATTTCAAATTCTTTAGATTCCCCCCAGCATGGTAGGACCTCTTTGATATTCTTTTTGAAACCTCACCAAACCACACAAAATTTTAGGAAAACTGCGCAGATGGGGGACATTGGGAGAAATCCAAAACTGTGAAAAAATGATGATTGCGGCTGTGAAAAGAAATGCCCAATTTATTATGGGCTTTATTTTTGTAATGGGCGCAATCCTTTGATTCACGGATTTTTACATCTGCACACTGTCACTCCCACACAGAAAAAATCTTTACTTCATGGTGGATCCAAGCCTTCATTTTCCTTGAATTCTGGTGCGGAATTCCAGTAGCTGGTTCTTTTAAACCCTTAAAATAATTTGTTAATTTTGGGAGCATTAGAACCCCTTCAAAAAATAAATCAAGAAAAACAAATTCTATTGGAATTTTGGATCCTTTTATTTTCCTTTTAATTTTTTTTTTTTTGGTTATTCAAGATCCCAGAAGGTGAAAAGAAATTCAATGAGCTTTAATATTTTCTTTGGATTTTTTGCATTTATTCTATCACCTTGAAAAATTCATTCAAAAAATAAAAGAGAATTGAAATCTCTCATTGGAATTTTGGATTCTTTTATTTTCCTTTTTAATTATTTTTTTGGTCATTCAAGCTCTTAGGGAGTTTTTCAAACTATCAAATAGTTTCCCAATATTTCTTTTCGATTTTTTGGATGTATCCTGGGCCTCAAAAACTTGAATCCAAAATAAAAAAACTTCAAATTAATACATCCTTTGCAATGTTTTTCTTTATACATCTTGCATCAAAATTCTACCTAATTCCTTATGAGAAAAATTTAGAATGGAATCCAAATATACAATTCAAAACTTTTCTGACTGCTTTGAACATTTTTTACCCGTCAAATTATATATCACCCTGAAGATAATTCAAAAGAAATGGTTGGTTTCCATTTGATCATCCTTTTTTTCTTTATTTCCCTGAAAAATTTAATAATTATTTGAAATATTTGAAGATGCAGATTTAAAAAGATTCTCTGAAAATTTCTTAAAAGTTATTTTTTTTTTAATATTTGAGGCACTAATTGTTTGAAAAAAAAACCAAAAAAGCATCATAATAAACCCCATTTGGCTTCTGGCCCCTTCTTTGATCACTTTGGAATTTTCAGCCACAAGAAACATATAGATTCCCATATTACTTGTTAGTATAGTTGCTAATTACTGGGATCATCTTGAATTTTCTGACACCATGTTCACTGGTTGAACCCTCCATTGAGTCAATAATACTGGACAATTGAGTTTTTTCTAATTTTATAATAAATCTTGATAATATTTTATAATAATCTGTAAGTATGTTTTTATGAGTTTTGATTATGGAATTAATAACTTCATAATATATATTATCAAGAAGCAGATTCAAAAAAAAATTAAATCAAGTTATGATTACTCAGATGCGTCTCAACTATTCATTTAGAAGTTCACCATATATTCCATTCTTTTGGGAAAAAGTTATAGTAATCATCTTAATTCATACTCTCTACTCTGCATAGGTAAATTGCATAAGGTTAATATTATCCTTCAGAGGGCCCAGAGCATAGTTTGAAGTTATAAACCTTTCAAGATCATTTCCAAGAGTATACATACTCTATATGTATAATTTATGCCAATATACCTGTAATTAAGAGGTAGGTACATGCCAAGGCTACCAATTTATATGCAAATGACGTTATTTAATTTTTATGAGTTTTCCTGAGACTTCTAAACCCTCCATTTGGTTGATGGCTAAGCCCTAGGATCAATTAGTGAACTTTTTGGTATGTAAATTGAAACTTTACATTCAAAATTCCCCTCCCATGATTACTAGTCCCTATTCCTCATTGGGTATGATGTGATGAGGTCTTGAGCCCTTGAGGAAGTAACCAAGCAGAGCCTTGCACTTCCCTGATGATTCATTTAGTCCCCTAAGGGCTCCTGTCCCCTTCAAAGACAATTTTCTTGACCATATAGCCCCTTCCCCAGTTATCTATTATTTATAATTGATCCAAGTAGACCGCAAGGGTTAAAAACCCCATTACACTTTATATCAAAAAGTATATTGGCTGTGCCCTCAAACTTTTGTATTATAATAATAAAATAATCAATTCTTCAACTCCAAGTTAGTGTTTAAGGTCCTTGGTAATTTTAACATTTATTGTTACTGGAAATGGTGTGAGTTTATTTTTGTAAGAAAGGCTCCTTTGCGCTTTATTAATTTAAATCCGGGTCCCTTATATCTCTTTATAGAATTCATTTGTGGCATTTTTACTCATAATACTCTTGTATTATTAAATATTATTTTTTTAACAGTGTTGCAGTTGTGATAGGTTAATAACTTATTTTAATATTGGTTTTGTATTATTTTTGCAGGTTCAACAACAGCCAAGTGTAGCATTGGAGATTAAATTCATGAAAGCCATGCATAAATTCAATATGAATCATAAAACCTTTCTGGGACATCCAACCATCTTGGAGTGCTCCAATCATCTCATAAAACACCACCTTTACCTCTTCCACCCATCCATCACCCCCCATCACCCCCCCACCACCACCACCACACCACTCACTACTCACTACTCATCAGCCATCACTACACCAAACCACACCAAAAAACACCAAACTAAACGCACCACCACCCTACACCACTCCACACCACTCCACTCCACACCCAACTACACCAAACCACACCAATACATTCCACAAAAAACAACACCACACCACTCCACTCCTCTTGAATCATCACCACACCACTCACCACTCACCACTTATCATCCATCACCTCACCCCAATAAAAAAACTCAAAAACCCCAAAACTATTGATTCAATCCTCCTATATTCAAGTTTTCCATCAAAAAATTAAATTATTTATCTCCTCAACAAGGGCTTTGGAAGATTATCAATTTTCACCTCAAATCTTTATCTGATAAGTACACCTCAATAAATACTTCCAAAAAATAAAATCTCCATCATATATCAAGTCTAGGAATATCTTTTTTACTCAATTTGTTTGCAATATATTTCTTCACTATCAACTACTATCTTCAGTTCATTTTTTAAAAAGAAAATTTATTTTCACAATGGCTGCAGAAAACATCCACCAACCTTTTAGAACTGTTTCAACTGTTTCACCAGTCCCATCCTCAATTATCTCACCCAATAACAATATTGATCAAACTCCTCTTGATCCTTCCTCATCTACTCAAACTCCTGATTCCACCCCTCTGGCCCCTCCTCCTGAAATATCACATAATAAAAAGGAGGATATACTTTATTCCATCCAATCATGGGAAAATTCCCATGGATATGCCATATCTACCAGAGTCAAAATTGCGAGAAAAATACCTAAAAATATCAATGAGGCCAATCTGGAGAATATAAAACCAGAAAAGATACCAAGATTTTGGAAAAATTAAGAAAGACCAATTGTCCTTGCAGATTATCTGGAAATTTTTCCAAAAGATTGGGTCTCTGGCAGGTTAATTTTATATGTCCAAACCAAAACCACCCACATTCATATGATCCTTCAACCCATCCATTTTGCAGGAAAAATAAAGGGAAGCAACAGGAGACTGTTGGAAATTTAACCAAAGCTGGAGTTCCCCCCTTGAAAATTTTAGATTACCTTATACAATCCTCCTCATCTCTTATTCATACCAACCTCACCACTATTTAAAATAGAAGATAAAAAATTCAAAAAACTTACCTTGATTTCATACCTCCAGTCAAATCCCTCATGCTGGAACCCTGAAATTCTTCTTTTTTCTACAAAATTAATAATATTCATGGAAAAATCACTCATTGATTTATTTAAAACCCTGATTCCATTGAACTTCCCAAAATTTCCCCTACTCTTATCATGATGGACTGTACATATAGAACAAAGAAGTTTGGAATGCCCCTTCTTCATATTATTGGGGTAAACAATTTTTCAAGAAATTTCTCAGTTGTTTTCTGTTTTTTATCTCAAGAAAGAAAAGGTAAATATGAATGGGCTGTCACCCAGATCCAGGAAATCTTAGAGAAGAAAGAACCCAGGGTGATTGTGACACAAAAAGAACACGCATCAATTATTTCCATTGAAAAGCTTTTGCCTTCTTCTCATCAGCTTCTTTATCTGTGGCATATTTTCAAAGATATTCAAACCCATTGCAGGAAGCACTTCAAATCTGAAAATAAATAGAAGCTTTTTAAGAAACAATAGAATCATTTGGTCCATACCAAATCTCAATCAATTTACAATGAAAGATTTACAAGTTTTTCTCTTTTCTGAAATACCCCTACATCAGACTATGTTCTTGAGATCTGCCTCCCCAAAAAAAAGGAAATTTGTCTCTTATTTGGCAAAAAAACAGTTTGAGTTTGGAAATAAAATTACCTCAAGGATAGAAGTAGTATGCTCTTAAATTAAATGTTTCATCAATTCATCTATTGGCTTGTTTTCTCATGTAGTTCAGAAATTTAACAATTAAATCACCATCCTAATCCATGAGAGAGCTATTGAAGCAAATCACCAAGAATTCAATCATCTAATTGGTTCACCTCCCTGTATGAATCATCTATCTGGAAAAATCAGCCAATCTCCCTCAAAATCATTCATTCATTTGATCAAGTTCCTTAATTGTCCACCAGTTGTGCCAACTGTGATTACTTTTTTTACATGGGTATATCATGTATTCACAAAGTGAAATTCACTATCAAAAAAGGTGAACTCTTCCAAATGAATTTTTTTATCCTCAATGGTATATCAAAGCCACCTTCTCAGTAAATGTTTCAATTTTTTTTTGGATTCAAGCTGGAATCAACACTTTCCTGATTGATATTTATTTTTATTGATCCAGTTAACTCTGAAACCTGATTCAACTGAAGAATCAGAAACCCTTGATGTTACATCCAAAAACAGTAATGGATAACTATATCTCACTGAAATTTTTGAAGAATTCCATAAGCTGCCTCCTGGAGAACAGAAATACTATCTGGGTGAAACCAAGAAGCTTTACAGTGGGAAATCTAAACTTTTTCTGATTAAAGAGCCCAATTCAACTCAAAGATCCAACTAAAGAGGAAGAACCAAAGGAGAAGCCAATAATTTAAATAATATCTTTCAGTCCTGAAGTAAAATATATCTTCCTTGTTTTGAATATTTAGAAGAACCCAAGTGGAGGGCAAGGCCAAAGAAGAAATTCACAGAAAATTCAAAGGTCATTAGCAATTTTTTGAAAAAGAAATTACAACTTTTACTTTCATAATCAACCTTTTTGACACATTTTTTCAGTTTCAAAGAAATTAGAAGGCCAAACAGGAAAAGGGGAATGGAAAAAGGAAGGAGGAATCAGAGAAAGAGGTAAATCTCTATATATAATTTTTTTTTTGAAAATGGATTTTTTATTTTGATGATTACTTGTCATTTTTTGAACAAGAGATGGTTTTCTGACTGAAGAGGAAGATTCAGAAGATGAGGAGCTTCCCAATTTCTATGAAGAGGAAGATTTAAAATATGAAAGGCTTCCAGATTTGGTTCTGATTAGGATGTTGACATTGGATCAGGTTTTATTTTTTCTGATTTATTTGATATTATTGTTTATCAATGTTTTACTTTAATCTGTTCTCAGAGGTCTTGAATCATTGTGAATAAGTGGGTTTCTTGTCCTGAATACAATCCTGGAACAAGCATTAAGAGGTAAAATAAATTAAATTAAGATTATAATCCTCCTGAACATGCTTATTAGCACAAACAGCAACAACAATAAGTTAGAAATTGATTACATTTAATAATTCATCATTTTTTCAGTTTTTCAGATTTTTCTTTATTTTCCCTGTAGGCTTCCTTTAGATTATCTTATTTTTCTTCTGAATTATTTGACACATTCTCAATTGAACAAATGAGTGGTATCTTTAGGCCATATTTCATTTTACAAAACAAAATCTGATTTTTTTTATTTCCAATAAAAAGACTTTATTTCCCCCAAAGCATCAATTCCACATAAATACCATGTTCAAGATTTCATAGCAGATGGGAACTGTTTATCTAGAGAAGCAGCCATTTTTTTGGGAGGAAATCAGAAGACTGGATTGAAGTAAGAAAATTCATGATGAAAGAGCTGGATTCAAACCCAATTTTCAAGGATCCAAGATTACTGCATGAAATCTGGGGTGAAAAATTTAAAGAATCAAGAAGGAAACTGAACCAAATTTCTGGACCCGCTCCCATAAATGTGTGGATAAAATTTCAATGCCATGATTTTCTTCTGGCTTATAGATACAAGTGCTCACAGGTTCCATTTTCTTCCTTGATTCCCTGTACTCATCTTCCTCTGAATTCAACTCCCACTTCAAATTCCAAATCTTCTCCTATTTTCTTCATTCTTTTAGAAGATTTCAAAAATATGGTCTCCTTCAATTTTAAGTCTGATCATTTGACAGATCCCAAATTATATCCAATTTGGAAAAGCTTTGTGACCAATATTCCAAATCTTGGAAAAGAATTATTCAGAAAAATTTAAAGCTTGGTAATGACATTTTTTTCCTCCAACAAAATCCAGCAGAAAAATAAAAAAACATATTCAAATATAATTTAATATTTTTATCCATATTTTTTCTTTTTATCTATTAAAACATTACAAAAATAAGAATGAGAAATGTGTACCACCCCTTTTCTTTTGAATTATTTTCATTTTCATATATAATTTTTTTTTTAAAAACATTTGACAATTTGTCAGAAAAACATTTACTTGGATCTTTGGATTCAATTAAAAATTTCTATCAAAAATTATTGTGGGAAAGTTTTATGCCAGATTTGAATGAAAAACAAATTCACTGGATGTGTTAACTTGAAGATTTTTTATGTTGGATTCATTTTTTGGAGGCCCAGGATAAATTCAAAAAATCCCAGACAAAATATTAGGAATCTATTTGATAGTTTCATGAATTTTCTAAGGGCTCAAGTTACCACAAAAAATTAATTAAAATGGCAGACAAAATGATCCGAAATTCCAGTGAGATATTTGATTTTTTGATTTTTTGAACAAATTGTTTAAGTTAAAAGAATACATGCAAAAAATAAAACTAAAAAATCAAAAATCTCTTTGATTTTTTTCTTAAAATTCTGCGAGCTTGAACCACCAAAGAAAATTAATTTAAAAGGAAAATAAAAGGATCCAAAATTCCAATGAGAAACCTTAGTTTTTTGAATTTTTTGATTTTTTGAATTATTTTTTTAAGTTAAAAGAATACATGCAAAAAATCCAAAAAAAAAAAAAACAATTACACAGCTCTTTCATTTTTTATTTTTTTTCAAGCTTTCTGAGAGCTTGAATAACAAAAAAAATAAAAAAGGCGAATAAAAGGATTCAAACACCAGGGGGAAAATGGAGGCACATTCTAGCATGTGCCTGCCTGTAATGTTTGTGTTACTGTAGGAATAAATTGTGTGTAACTGGAGTTTAAGAAAACCATATCTCAAAAATAAAAAACATGTAAATCTTTTCCAACCAACAGCAAATTCAGTTCTGATTGTGATACAATGCACATGCATCCCAGTTTTAGCAAAGGAAATTGCCTTCAAATTTCAAGACAATTAAATTAAAACTATTTCCAAGGCATATGATAAAAGATGAAATATAATTATGAAAACTGATAATTTTGGTTATGA
This sequence comes from Puccinia polysora, assembly GCA_025617555.3. NCBI lineage: Eukaryota > Fungi > Basidiomycota > Pucciniomycetes > Pucciniales > Pucciniaceae > Puccinia > Puccinia polysora. The sequence continues at coordinate 19,665,340 of CM062620.1, read as the reverse complement.
CTGTAACTGGGAATTCAACTCATTCTATGATGCCAAAATAAATTGGACTGGTGTTTGAATTTATCCCATTCTTTTGATTTACTTACCAAGCACTCAATTTTAGCATTGACAAGACTGAATGGGCGCATTAATGGAATACTTTAATTGAGACAGTAAGATGTATTTGAAATTTTTGATTCAAAATTATTCATGAAACCTATCATCTATCAAAAATATCCTCCAGGTGAAAAAAAATCAGAAATTGAATTTAAATTGTTCACTAATTAAAAATTTCACCAAGCTTAAAGTTTTTTGACAGTAAAAATCCAACAGAAAACTAAAAAAAAAAGAAAAATCAAACTGACTCTCAACCATTGGAAAACTTTTTCAATGCTTATAAAAACTCAACCCACTTGGAGTTTCATATTGGGCCTATCTGATCTTTTCTCTGTTCTTTGTTTTTCTACCATATTTCTTTTTCATTTTTTCTAAAAAAATGTACAAAATCATCCGTTGAGTAATTTAAATACAGGTTTGTGTATGCCAAGGCTTCATAAAACAACAAAATATTCATAGCAAGAAAACCAGCTTGAACCAAACCAACAAACAGCATTTTTGGACTAAGATTTCATCCCAAAACCAAAAAATTTAATTTATTTGGGGTTTTTTCTGGACAGAAAAAATTGTAGTCATTATTAATCTGATTGAAAATGGGGGGGATCTTTGAAAATTTGTTTTTTGAATCAATTGATCAAACCAAAGAAAGGAAAAGTTTCAAGATGAAGAATTTGAACACCAATGAATGGTTAAGATTTTAAAACAACTTGAATTCATTTGGAATACCACATACCAAAAACCTTCAGATGGGGAATTGTTCAATATTGAATTTTTGGGGATATTTTTTAGTTTTATGACTGCCATAGCCTTTCCAAATAATTTTGATTGAACTGCAGTATGATTTTTTTCAGAAAAAGAATTAAGGTCCAATTTGGAAGAAGTTTTTGGAGCCATGCACAAGGAAACTGTGTATATTCATGCCATTTTTCTCTCAATCACAAATGCATAGAGTATCCCCCAGAGCCTTGCCTGAAGGTCTTGGAGACATTTCTGTCTCAATTTTGAAGCCCTTTTGGAATTAATTAATATTGCGCATCCTTCAAAAAGACAATTAAACACCAAATACCATATTTTAAACCTGGATAACTCCATCAACCCTGGGTTGTAATTATATCTTGAAGTTTCTGCAACTCAATAGCCACAATTTTAGATACCTTAGATATGCGTCCCCCCCCCCCTTTTCCAAGAGGAAAAATGTGATGTTTTTGTCTTAATTTTATCTACCTGTAAAAAAGGCTGAAAGACATCAAAAGAAAATTCATTGGTTCATACTAAGACAAACAAATTTCACTAATAGAAACTTATAGACAATTTTTCATCTGGAAAGGAATTTACCAAGGTATTTTGAAGGGTAGCTTCCAGATCCATGAATATTTGAATGGTTAAAAATTATATCTGACCAATTTAGCAATACTGTATTCCAAAAACACCCTGTGAAAGATATTTTAAAAGTTATTTGGTAAAAATGAGATTCTTTGGAGTCAATGGAAAAAACCAACACCAAATTAAACCCCACAATGAAAATATATCAATAAAACAAAGCTAGGAAAAATCAGGAGGCCAGGTACATAATAAAACCTCTCAAAATATCCTAATAAATTGATTTTATACAATGGTATCAACAACCTGGAATATCTTCCAGGAGAAAAAAAATTGGAACTGAATTATAGATTTGTTTTATCTTGCGAAATCCCAGATCATTTTACTCCACTCCTGTTGTGCGGTTTTCAAAGCTACTGATTCAGCTTTGGATAATAAGCCCACAAGACTAACCAATTAAAACAATATTCATTTTAATTTGAAAAAATTTTGCTTCTTTACAAAGTTTAGCTACAAAAATGTGTTTACTTTTTAGATAAATAATAAAATTCTTTGATTGTTTTTTCAGAGATTCAATCTTTATAGTCCTGACAATGACAGAAAATCAGAAACAAGAGTGATGGTTCCATTCAATATAAACCAAAAACATGGGTAAAAAGGCCGTGAAAAGTTTATGAAATTTGAGCAATATTCTTTTTAGTATGAATAAAATAGCTAATTACACTCTCAATATCATTTTTCATTGGAAATAATCAGCTTATGAGAAACTATTTGAAATCTTGAAGCATTCAGTAAATATTCTTGCAATACTGAATTTTTCATGAAGGTTTTAATGCATATACAGGCCCATCCTTGTGAGAATGTTAGCTGTAAGAAAAAATTTGAACACAGGATAGAATTTTTTTTCTTGAAATGAATAAGGAACTAGCTTGACTGGGATTTTTTCCAAATTTCAAGGTCCAGATTAACAGCATTCAATTCCTCCCATGATTTATTTATATATTTAGCTTTGAATTGTTTTGGGAAAATGTATCAAATTTTATGATTAATTTCCAATAATGGAAAAAAAACTGAAAATATCAGTATAAACTACATCAAACTGATTTTTTGACCATACATCACCAAATATATTATCAACTTTAAAGAAAAATTGAGTAAATATTGAACATCCTTTTAAGCATTAATGATATTTGATTGCAAGTTGGTTATATAGTTTTTCAACACAAGTTGTTGTGTTGGTATTTGGAGTTATTTGGATAGATTTTCTGAATTTGGAAAGGGTTATAACCCAGTTTTAACCAAGTTGAAACATTTTTACAGGTTGGCACATTCTAGAATGTTCCATTGTTTTTTACCCTGGTGAAAAGTCCAAAAATAAATTTGTTTTTTATTTATTTTTTTGATTTGATTCTTGAAGGGGATCTAATCCCTCCAAAATTACACAAGATTTAGTTTAAGTGTTCAAGAAACCCAGCGGACAGACTTTGGCATCAGAATTCAAAAAAAGATGAACTCCTGAAACAACCATGAAATAAAGGTTTTTTCAGTGTGGGGGTGATGGCGTGCATATTTAGAACAACAGTGATTTAATGGATTTCGCCCATGAGAAAATCAATAACCTTCATTATTTATTATTTATGATTAATTATTAATCATATATTTTTTCTTTTTCTTATTAATTATTATCCACTATTTCTATTGATCAATTGTTTTTGTTTGTTATCTCCATTTATGAAAAGATTTCCAAAGTCCTTACAATACTTGAAAAATCTGAAAAAACACGTTCTTGGGATTTTAAAACCCAACTTTGCAGCTTCAGCATCATATTTGAAAAAAAAAAAAACAAATTTCTTCAAAGACTCATTAATGTTAGGAAATAAATTTCTGGCTTATGCAGAATGGTTATGTGGTAAAACAATTAACTCAATGGTTGGTGGATTCAAAAGAATGACCACCTTCTTTTAATGAGAATTGTTGTTTCCAGTGTGTAAATAACTTGTAAAATCCATCTTCAAAAAGTTCAAAAGAATGATTTCAAAAAACATAAGGGATCCAATGAGACCGCTCATAGTACATAAATATTTTTTTCAATTATTCTTTTTGAATGATTTTTGTTACTTACAATGACTGAGATCATCCTCCCCCCAAAAAAAATACAAGAAGAAGAAGAAGAAGAATAGAAAAGGAAAGGATAGGAAAGAAAAGAAAAGTAAATAAAAGAAAAGAAAAGAAAAGAAAAGAAAAGAAAAGAAAAGAAAAGAAAAGAAAAGAAAAGAAAAGAAAAGAAAAGAAAAGAAAAGAAAAGAAAAGAAAAGAAAAGAAAAGAAAAGAAAAGAAAAGAAAAGAAAAGAAAAGAAAAGAAAAGAAAAGAAAAGAAAAGAAAAGAAAAGAAAAGAAAAGAAAAGAAAAGAAAAGAAAAGAAAAGAAAAGAAAAGAAAAGAAAAGAAAAGAAAAGAAAAGAAAAGAAAAGAAAAGAAAAGAAAAGAAAAGAAAAGAAAAGAAAAGAAAAGAAAAGAAAAGAAAAGAAAAGAAAAGAAAAGAAAAGAAAAGAAAAGAAAAGAAAAGAAAAGAAAAGAAAAGAAAAGAAAAGAAAAGAAAAGAAAAGAAAAGAAAAGAAAAGAAAAGAAAAGAAAAGAAAAGAAAAGAAAAGAAAAGAAAAGAAAAGAAAAGAAAAGAAAAGAAAAGAAAAGAAAAGAAAAGAAAAGAAAAGAAAAGAAAAGAAAAAAGAATTTTACTAAAACAAACAAATTATATACAAAAAAACAGAGCCTTTTGACTGGGTAAAATAACATCATGCTTTATGGGAAGACACAATTTTTTACATTGATTCAAGCACTTCTGTTCTCCTATTTCCCAGATCTTACCATACCTCCTTGAACATTATCCTTCCCAAATTCTATCAACAGGTGGCATTGGAAAATAATTCTTGAAGAAAGCTCCATGTTTCATTCTTGTAAAGGCTATGAAAAGAAATTCAACCAAAAAAATAATGGAAAAAACAGGGAATTCAAATTGACAATATCATGAATATGGAGAAATTTCAATGATTGTGCCTTAGAGATCCAGAATATTTGGCATCAATAAAAATTGGAAAGCACATGACCCAATTATGGAAAATTCATCAAATGCCTTCTGTGATGCTTCACACCATCAGAATCAATTCTTTCTAGAATTTCATCAGAAGGGAAGGGATCACAAAATTTCTTCCAAAGAAATTGATAGAATTCCTTCTTTCTTTCCAATTCAAATTTGCTTTTGTTTCTGAAATCTCAGAAAAATTCCCCCAACCTGATAAGCCACAGAATAGTAGCCATAATTTTGTGATCATTAAAATATTCCAAATAATTGTTAAAACTTTTTGGAAGCTGAGAAATAAATTGAATCCACTTTGGCCTTGTAGAAAGACATAAATTTGAAGATGATTTAGCTGGGATAGGAGGATGTATTATTAAACTGGCACAGAATAACTTAGATTTTCTTGAAGTTGTTGCATAGCGCAAATTAAATTACCCTGAAGGTGGAGAATGGGGAATCCCACATTGAGCATGAAAGGCTTGAATTTTCATCTTTTCTGATTCAGCCTTTATCATATCATTTTCTTTTCTCAATTGAGCTTCAAAATATGTCCTCATTTCTTTTATTAACTTCCATCTAAAATCTGATTTGAATCTTTCCACATTTCTTTCTGCTTTCAATCTTTTGTTTCCTTCATATCTTCAACATTTTCAATTTTAATCTTGCCTTAAAGTACTCCAGAATGATTTTTCTTTAAATCTAGAATTGACTTCAGATCTTCAGCATGCTATTGATTTCAATATTCTCTTTCCTTCTGATCTTAAGCATGTTGTTACCCTTTTCTTGCCTTTCCTTTTTGTCAGATTCTCTGTGTATTTTTTAATGATGAGCTTCATAAGCTTCTGATATTCATCCTTGTTGGTAGTCATCCAAATCTGCTTTCACTTTTCATTTTTCATAGTTTTTGATTATCTTCCTATTTTATATTATCCTCTAGAAAATTTTTCTCCAAATTTATTCCTGTTCTTTATTTTCCTTTCTACCTCCAGATACACTTTTCTTTCATTGTCCTCTTCCTGCCTCAACATTTCCATTTCTGTTTTTTGTTGCCTGATTTTTTATTGAAACCTCTGTTCCTCAATTTGAAAAAATTAAGTGTCCCTTCCTGTTGAAGATTATTCTACTTTGATCTGAGGCTGGGTGACTTCCCCTTCTGGATTCTCATGGCTCAAGAATTGCAACTCTTTTGAAATTTTATCTTTAAGAAAGTAAAATTTGAATTTGTTCCACATCTTTAGTTTCTTATTGTTTAGAATATTTCTGGCACTAACAAAGGAAATTTGAGATTTTATTCAAAGTTTTTCAACAAAAATGAATATCCTCAATCATCTTATTCATTAGTCACACAAATATTCCACTATGCATAAAATTTATGATGCTTGAGTAGCCTTCCAGAGGGCCTGATGTCATCTAACATATGACTGCAACCAATGCCCATAGATCTGAATAAATATTTTGTGCATCTTTTGGTTCTTTCTGCATAGATATTGGAATATTTTTCTTTCAATTCAATAAATAAATCATGAGAAATTTTCCTGAATAAGTTATAAAATACATCTGAGGAATTCACAAATATTTTCAAATATTGGCTGGCTATGCTGGTGTGTATCTCTCTCTTTTTTATTGATTCACTATTTCCCTTGAAATATTTTCATGGGACATAGGATTATCCCCTGTGGAATTTAAAAAGAATGAATTTATGTTAGAATGGGTACCTTTGGCCCTTGAAATATTGGTATTTTGCAGATGAAAGTGGGACAAAGTCCACAGGGCTAAAAAATATTTCTCATGCCTTATCCACACTTTCCCAATGTGCTTTGCTTTATTTTTGAAGAAAAAATTGGAAAAAATTGGATAAAAATTAAAAAAGATTGGGAAAAAATGAAAAATGGTGGAGGGAAACCCATCAAACTATCCATAACTTGTAAAGGTTGAAACTTTCCATGCCCCATAATTTTTGATGGAAACCACCATTGCCTGTTTTGAACTGGCCATCAAAACCCCTTTCATGGCCACATTTTTGAACCTCCTTCAACTAGAACAATCCCACCTTTCATCAGATTCAATCTCAGCTCAAACTCAACTTCACTTACTCCTGTACCTTCCAATGAATATTAATCCTGCATATCTTTCAGTCCCCAAATTCTTCTACCAGGATCACCCTCTCCCTGTATCAGATAATCTCTATGTCCATGTACATATTACCACTGTGTCATGTGATTCAGTCAGCCTTCCCTGGATATCTCCCTCTCTCTATGGCTTTTTAGATCCCCTATCTCTCCTCAACCCAGTTTGTATATGAGTTAGTACATACTACATACTTATTAAATACATAGTACATACTCTCCACTGTCTTTTCAGGAACATACTCCCAGGACTCCAGATCATTACATGTCAAACCTTCCTGGAAAGGCCCATCACCCAATCATTCAAAATGTAATATCATGGGAACTCCAACCTCTATTACCAGCCACTCACCCCTCAAGGCCTCCTTCTCAGTTCTCACATATACTGGCCTCTCCTTCCCTCCTTGACTAATCAACCTCAAGGAATTATTATACCACTTTTTCCTGGTTAGTCCCTCAGCCAGTGGGTGTCATCTCAGCACAAACAACCCTTCCCCCAGCCTTCTAAAATCATATCACCTTTCTCTTTCCTGTTGTTCATCTTATAGGATTCAAAAACTCCTTCTTCAACAACCTCCTCCTTTCCTGCTCTTCCCATCCTTCCATTTCTTCATCCTTTTTAATCCTCCTCTCATCTTCTTCATTGAAATCCCCATAAATCATTGTTGAGTTCTGTTAGTAGTGCCTTTTCCTTAAGCCCCTTGCATGCCAGGGGAAGTTTTGAGAACCCCCCTGCCATGCAGTTTCAATTTCCAGTTAAAAACTGTGCAGCACCATGTATTCTGACTGGCCACAAAAATGGCAGGCCTGCACACTTTTGAAAGCAATCCACTGTGCAGTGCGGCTTTTTGACTGCTGGAAGGGCCGGTCCCAACCCCTTCCTTTGGTATGTTGAAGTGGGGGAAGACCTTTCCCCTTCTGGGAAATGGGATCAAACCTTAAACATAATTCTTCACACCATTTTACATGAATATAGTTAAAAAATTACTTTATTCACTCCTTTTGGTTGTTTTTTAAGTTTTTTGAGTTTCTTTTGTGGGAAGGACTTGTTTATTTTGGATAGAGACTATCTTGGCTTGAGTCACTGATCCAAGAACTCACTTTTTGCATGGAAAGAATAAACACCATCTATATTGAAAAAAGGGAGAACTGAAGCTGACAAACAGCCTAGAATTTTTGAATAGCTTCAAAAGCAAAAATATTAAATACTTACTGCTTCATAAGAGATATGATCAGTATGGAAATATTAAGCTCATTCAAATACACTCAATATTTAATATAGCACATTGCTTAAAAAATGTGATCCACAAAACATTTTCATAGAAAACATTTTGATGAAAAAAGAAATATCTCCAAATCAATATTGCATGGGTTGAATTTGGAGCAATTTGTTCACTTCCACAAAACATCTGTTAAAAGTCAACCAGAACTTTTATCAAATTTTAAAGCTGATTCTCATGCTTTCTAAAAATCATTCCCTCAGATTTTGAAACATCATTACCTCAAATAGAGGCAAGAACCAGCACACCAATACCTCCTGTTTTCCAAAATTAAGTTGAAGGGATATTCAAATGTAGAATTTGATAACCCATGGAAAATAAAAAATCTCAAGGGTGTTCACCTTGGCAGATTAGCCATGTAATCCACAAATTTCCACCATCAAAATAAGGCAAAAAAGCATCTTAATATAAAATGAAATTATTTTTATATAGCACTGGCCCAATCAACTATAACTATGGTTTTGTTTCCTTATAATAAAAAAACCTTTTTTCCCATTCACACAAAAAATTATAACTACAGTTCATTCAATCAAAAAACTTTTTTTATAAATAGCACATGATACCCGTGAAAATTCTATCAAAAATCTCTTTCCCTTCCATCAATTTTTTTCCTTCCTCTTACTTTTAATTCACCCCAGTACACCAATATCCTCATGGTTCTAAAAAACTGAGGTTTAAAATCAAAAACTTGAATTCAGAACAACAAATATAAGTTTAAGAAGAATTATCAGTCATTTTAATAATCCCAATTGAGTGGTAAACTGTGGTAAATAATCAAATGAGAAGAAGCTTGATGGTATAAAAGAACTGAAATGAAAATTTGAGAGCAAAAATAAATGAATACACAAAATTCAAGAAGAATGTGTGGCAAAATAATTAACCAAAATTATTAAGCAGGGGAATTTGAAAAAATTGGGTTATTTTCTCAAGATTTTTGCGAAATTTCATTGGTCTCTTTATGAAAAAGTATAGTTAAGATTGATTAACCAATATTTTTCAAGTGTTTTTGGTTTTCAAGTACGTTCTCTGGTATGGAATTGTTTTTTCATTCAATGGGGTGGTGTATCATTGTTCAAGATGAATTGTTTTGGAATTAATAATGTAATTTTGTTAGAATTGAGAGAGAATACCCCTAGTATTCATAGGTCAATATTTTTGGATGAGGATGAGGGGTGAAAACCTATCACCTCCCATTGCAAGTTTCAGTGATACTGAAATAGTGATTCCTTTTACTGAGTAACATACTCCATCATATTAAAGTTTCCAGGATATTTTCTGTGCCTGGTGATTGTTCTTACCAGGTTTCTGATCTATTCCTGGAAATTTTTCTGACCAGGGTGCTGATCAACTCCTGGTGATTTTTCTTACCAAGTTGCTTTTCTATTCCATGAATATTTAATTATCCTTAAACTCTTAAATTCTTCTGTGGAATAATTTGATTTTCATTTTGAATCATCACCTTTTCCATTTCAACTAGAATAAATGCATGTCAACTTTCAGCCCTAACACAGGTGATCTTGAAATTATTCAGGAGGACTGGTAAATTATTCAGTGTTGTTTGATACAATGCCTGTTTTTTTCCTACCTCTATTTTCCTATCTCTCATTAAATTATCTTCATTGAATTGATTTACAAAACCTTCCAGTCAACCTTTCAAGTCTTCTTAATGTTTTTTCATATTTTTTCATGAGGCTTTTATTCATTACCATACCTCACTGGTTCAAGTTTTTTTACCTGAAATAAATATGTCCAGAGGCGCCCATGATAAATTTATTCTAAAATTTATGCAATAATGTCACTAATTCTTCTGGAATACAAGATTCAGATGGCACAGTCACTTCTACTCATAGAAATAAAGGAGCTATGATTGAGATTGCAATGAAGAAAACAAGAGGACAATTAAAACTGATGATAAATGAAACAATGGGAATAGTAGCCCAGTAGAAGGTTGTTTAGTCTGTAGTTTTTGAATCCTATAAAAGAAAAATATGGAAGGGGGAAGGTGATATGAGTCTAGCAGGCAGGGTGAAAGGTTTCTTGTGCTAAGATGACACCTGCTAGATGAGGGACCAACCATTAAGAATTAGCATACTAATTCATTACAAGGATTTATTGCAGGAGGAGGAAAGAGGCCAGTATATGTGAGGTTTGATGAGGAGGCCTTGAGGGAGGAGCAACTGATGATAGATGGAGAATTTCCCAATTGAACTACATGCTGATCTGGTGGTCTGGTGTCTTTAGTTGATTAATGGTGATGGAAAAGTCCAGGAAGATCTCAAACGTACTTATCTGGAAGTTGTAAGAAAATTAACTGGTTTCCAGACTGTGGGAGAGTGTGAAAATGAATATGGACCTATAGGGTGAGAGATTACTGAACCATACATAGGGAGATAGCCTGGGAAGGTTGACTGAAGCACATGGAAAAGAGGTAAGGTGTACATGGCCATAGAGTTAGAGATTACCCCATACAGGGAGAGAGTGATTCTGGTAGAAGAAGGCAGATACTGCAAGATATTCAGTTGTCCTATCCAGTGGCAGTTTAAGCAGTAGGTGGAGGTGGGCTTGAGAAGGTAGTGAAGCTGATGAAAGATTTAAATGGCTTATTTGAAGGAATGTCCAAATTTTGTATGAAAAATACTCAATCTGTGTATCCTAATTTTTTTTTAGTTTAATTTTACTTGCTCATGTATCATTTTCTTCAATGAAGATCTTTCTTTTCATTAATTCAATAATGGCCTAATGAAAACAAAAGATTTTTTTTTTTTTGAATTTAATTTAATTTACATGTCTATAAATGTCTAAAGATTGAAAAACTTTAAACACCTCACCTGGGGTCAAGGTCCTTGGGTTTTCATTCATTTCTCAAAATTTTGGTTTATGCACCTCTTGCATCCAGTTTGGTGCAATTTTTTTTTTGGTCCAATTTTTTTTCAGTGACTTTTTTTTCTCTGTCTGCTTTTTTTTTGTTGGTCTGGTTTTTTTTCACCTTTTTTTTTCTGCATGCTTTTTTTTTCCAGTCCACTTTTTTCAAAAAGAATTCACACACAAACTAATCTGTGTACATAGATTGTAAGTTTCAATACTTATCAACTATCTCTTTGTATGTATTTAGATTTGTGTGATGTATGTACATATGTAAGAAGTTTTTTTTATTTCTTTTTAATACTTTTGAGCTACCTCTTTGTATGTATTTAGTTTTGTGTGGTTTATTTACATATTTAAGTTTTGTTTTTATTTCTTTTTGATACTTTTCAACTACTTCTTTGTATGTATATATTAGGTTTCTTTTGTACTATCACAAACATACAGGGCCAATGCATTTAAGAGGGCCAAAAAATTTAACAAGGGAAGAGGGACTGTAACAGAGGTAATTGAAAACAAATGTATTAAACACCAATTCCTTACTTGGTTCCAGCTTTTTTTTTTTGAACATTGAAAATTTAAACACATGTAACAAGAATAACACATGTGACAAGGAAAACACATGTAACCAAGGACAACACATTTAACCAAGGAAGACACATGAAACCAAGGGTGACACATGTTAACAAGGACAAAAAATTTAACTAAGGACAACACATGTAACCAGGGATAACAAATTTAACAAGGACTGTAACAGAGGACATTGAAATCACATGTAATGAATACTAATTCCTCATTCATCTCAAGAATTTTTGAGAAAATTGAATATTTATATAAACTACCTTTCATACGACCTTTTTTCCATGTAATTCTTCCTCAGCCCATAAATTAACACATTTCAGTTTTATTCACTTATAATTTTTATAAGATTTTACTACATGTAACAAAATTAGTCACTTTCCAACTTTATCAAATAGAAGAAGGTCCTCCTACCCTTACTTTTTGGTTCCACATTTTATAAACCAAGCACATTTCAATGCCCTTCTCCATGATACCCATCACCAGAATAGGGATCCATCTTCATAAAATATGGATCAAAGAGTTATCAAACTATCAACAGGAGACTGAATAGCTGCAATATTTCTGGAAGTTATGGTATATCCCGTTTGTTCTCTGATTATGAAATTGAATTTTTTCTGATTGCTTTCAATTACACGCAGGTAGGTATCCTTCTCAATTGACCTATAGAGATTTTAAACTTGGGAATTCAGATGGCTCCTTGAGGAGGAGGATTAGACTTAGAAAATTGTATGACCCTCTGCACTATTTATTTATTTATTTATTTTTTTTATCCTTACAGTGAATTGGGTGGCTTCCAGAATTGAAAGAACAGCCAGGAAAGAATAATTTCACAGCCATGAATTATCATTCAAATTTTACATCCTTTTTTTATCCTGATGATTCAATTTTGCACTTGGGTGGTTGTCTGTTCCCACACAATCTATTCAACCAATACATAATATTTTAGAGATAAGTTTTATCCTATCTTTTGCATCATGAAAATAATCTAAGGGTGAGGCAGTTCTAGGGAGTCATGATGCCATTAACTGTGGTGTTGAGATGTGTCAGGGAACATGTATTTTTTTTTTCTATTTTTAATACAACTTGCAGAGAGGCTGTGTTGGCCAAGGTTCTAATTGAGTAAAATCATCATTCAGAAAAAAAATGGAAGAAGCTGAGGAATATGTTTGAACTTCTGGGATAAGGAATTTTTCTAGAATGCTTTTATCACTTTGTCACACTTCAGAGCCTCACAGAAAGAAGAAAATTTTTGATCTGATAATGATTGCATTTAGTTGAAAGGCTACTTCAAGACATGATTGTTTCCAAACTACATTTTGGAGGAAAAGTTATGGTCCTTTGTAGAGACTTGAGGAAAATTTTCCCTGTGGTTCAAAAAGGTACATGTACACAAAGGTTTTGGTTAATTTTTCTTTCTGGAGAGATTTCAGAGTTTTGAACCTGATTAACAGATTTTCTTACTCAATGTTGGAGATTTTCTGAAAAATATGGGGGTTTTAAAAAAAATTTGCTTCCTGAAAACCTGTTAATTCATTGCCATAGTAAAAATAAAGCTTTGGATAAATTAATCAAGGATTTGTTTTGAAACTTGCACCATTTCTACCTTTAAAATGGTTATCTCAAGGACCATGTTGTTTTCCAAAATATTAGGAAATATGAAAGCCATGAAATTTTTGAAGATTATACTCAAAATATATACCAAAAATTGTTTCTCAAAACATTATTTCTTCCCATATTTCCTCCTCATAGCTTGAATCTGAAAGTTTTTGCCCCTAAAATGATGATTAGGAATGTGGACCATAAAATTGGCCTTTTCAATTTAAACTTCTTGATTGTTTTCAGATTGGGAAGCAATGTTATAGTTTCCAAGATTGCAACTGGTAATTCAACAGGAAGAATTTTTTCCATTCCCCACATCCCCTTAGTTACTGACCCTCATTAAAATGGCCTCCCTTTCGAGATAATTTACAAACTTTCTCCAGTTATTTTGTCTTTCTCATTGAGAATGAACAAATCTCAAGGTCAGAAATTTTCAAAATTTGGTCATTATCTGCAAGATTCAGTTTTCAGCCAATATGGTCAGTTATATGTAGCATTGTCAAGGATAAGACCCAGCCACTCAAAATGAGTAGTGGTCACACATAAAACTTACAGCCAAATTTGATTTGAACCTGATGAAATTGTGTATTTACACTTAGGTTTTAAATGCTATACATCCCAGAAACTGATGCATTTAAAATTTATTTTTTGTTTGAATTAATCCTATATCAATGAATTGAAATCAGCTTAACTGTCATTTAATTGAAAATCAAAAAATCTTCATTTTTCATATTTTTCCCATCAACCCACATTCCATTCCCTATCCAAATTATTATATTCTAACAAGTCCCCAAATTTGGCGGCAATACTCTAGTCTATCAATAAATATATCAAAACATGATTTTGGTTGAAAGCATCTGATCTTCCCATTCAAAATTTTTTAAATAAACCTGAAGCCAAATCCCAGAAACAAAAAAAAAATCACTCCTTCTTTTTAACCTTGCATTTCTGATTTTAGGTTTTCATTTTCTTGGTTATCAGGGTTATGAAATATTGATCAAGTTCTTCCAAATGTCTTCACAACACAACCAGTTGTATTTCAGCACCACTATTTTTTATTTTAGTAAACCATACTAATAAATAAAAGCTGTTTGTTTTAAAAAAGTTAATCTTTGTTGCAATATGATTTCAACTAATCATCAAATTTCCAAACACAAGTAGTGGTATATTTTGATGTGCAAAGGATTGGATGAATTACTTGTCTTCTCAAAAACATCTGAGAATAAATTTTCCTCCTTTTATTTGATTGCACATTGAATTCAAACTGTATATCTTGTTTTGAAATCTCAAATGAAAAAATCAAATTCTGTGTTGAATAATGATGAGAAGTATAGGCATATTTCATCCCCATACAAATATTAACCCAGAAAATCCAGTTCAATTTCTAAATGGTTATTCTTCTCACTCAATATTTTCGAAGAATTCCTTTGTTTGTTATCAGCAAATCAACCTAATTCAAATATCGCGCAGCATTCATTGCGTCGTTAGGTTGCCCAACTTCAGACCTGATACCGAAAGAATGAAGATTGTTTGAAAATAATGGAACTTTTTCTCGGAGTGTTAACATTAAACCCAATCCTACCCCGCGAGATCAGTTGGCCTGAGGTCCACCCGGGACATCAGGAAATTAATCGCAACAGGCATCCGCGAGTTCATTCATGGGCAGTTACCCTCCGCATCTGTGGTGTTGAAGGGGCGATCCAATAGAATGTCCCTGGTAATGATTTGTTTACCATTATCACAAGTCACTCTTAGATCTCCTCTCGTTCCGAATCCTTGAGAACTAGAAGGCTGGACTAAGAATCACGACAAAAAAGCGGGGGAAAAAATTGTTTCCCGGTCAGTAGAGAAAGTCCCGCTTCTTAGATGCTATATTAGTCGGCGAGTGCTTACAGTAATTAGAGTTTGATTGTCTGCTTAATTTTATCCAACTTTTATTACCGATTGAACCACCGCTCTGGCTACCAGCCGGTAGGATTTCTAAGGAGCTAATGGGTCTATTTGAACCCGCCACTTGAACTGAGGTAAAATCCGAGCTGGTTCCAATTTTGTTGATGAATTTGATTGGTGTGGAAAAGTTGCACGATACCATCTTCCTGCGAAACAGTCGAGTAGAGAATGATATTGTAAACTTCAGGAAATATTGAGTCAAACTAATAATTTTGAATCAGAAGAGACGAAAGCATTCAAGAACGGACCAGGTTATGTTTAGGACTCCTGGATTTTGATTATCACTAACTTGCTTCCAAAGCTCCAAGGAAAGATCAAGACCATTAGCCTTGCACTATCATGATGGAAAGCATAAGAATGAGCTTATAATTGTTCAAGGGGAAGAAAAATGAGCAGCCAGTTGATTGCTCACAGATGCGCATTGATCGCTGACGATTGCTTGATGAACCTTTCCGGAAGGGGCAGTTATTGAAAGGCAAGCCCCGCAAACTCGAGCCGAATTCCACAGGTTTGAAGCGATAGCAATAGACCCTAGCCCCTGAGGTTGGGGCCATCTTTCAAAAAGACAACTAATCAAGAGTAGTGAATCAGACAATTTTCCAAAAAAACCAGAACATACTCTTCGCGTGCATTGATATTATTGCCTTGCATTGATCAAGAAAGGAATCAACTGAATCAATGGTCCACGTACTTCCCCGTAGGCCAGTTGGCTCCCTTTTTTACAAGAAATCGCAAGAAATTTTGCATATATTTCCATCCTATGGAATCAGCTTGGAAAACGAAAAGAATCAAGCGATAAATGAAGAACCGAAAAATCACATAAGCAGTGGCTTCCGCCTGGAAAACCTGCCCATCTATACCCGACAGGTCTCTCCCGCAAGACGTTTGGGAAAGCATCTTCCGGTCATCCTGAAGTGCGCCCGCGGATTGAAATAGACATCCGAAAAAAATGAAATTCAAAGCTATCAAGCTGATACCTAGCCTGAGGTACATCATTGACCAATCTTGCTTTTATTTTCTGACGACGCAATCACCATGTAGAGAAGACTTTAAAGGGATTGCGTGGGAATAGCGAGGAAGAAAAACTGTGGCGATGGTGAAAGGAGACGCTGGGTCTACTCGGAACCATGAATATTTATAATATGCATGTCGCCACATAACATCAAGAAATCATCCAGAAGACAAATGGGGTGGTGCTCAAGAAGAGCTGACCACATTCAAGCACACGAGGGGGATGAGTACCAGAGGCAATAAAATTACTCTGATCCTATCTTTCCAGAACGCTCGAAATTCAATAACCTCCAATGTGTAATTGAATCGGCAGTGGGACCAACTCTAAAGCTTTCCTCCGTCCATCACAAACTCAGTGTTGTTCAACTCGTATTGGATATTTATATGCATTTGAGTTGAAGATGAGTCGCCAGACCACCTTCTGTTTCTGTTGCGAATAAAGGATATCGATCACAGCTCACCCTCACCATCTCAGATAACAGATCGGACTATTGACTACCAATAAGCTTTGTAAATGAGGGGTTCACCATCGCGACAGAGGCCAAGCGCGCACTGGAAGTTCTTGCGTGCTGACGGACTGATCCCCCACCAGGCGATGCTGGCCATCCGCGCGCATGGAGTTGTTGGCCGACATCAGGTCAGAGCGACGACAGCCACTCTAACGCCCTAGAAAAGATAACATATCCCTCAATTCCCACTCATTCATTTCTCAGAGGAAGCTTGCTATTGCAGTCCAACCATTCAAATCACGAGATTTAGACTGTAAACGGAGTCAGACTTGGACTTGGGCCCGAGTTGAGGGTTCTAACCATTGAAGATCTAATAGCCCAGTGCCCCTGAGGCGGAGCTTTGATTTGCGCAGCTAGAAAGCAGGGTCCTTGCGATAGGTCTTGGGATTCCTGAAGTCCAATTCTCCAAGCTTGATTTTATCTCCCAAAATTTTCATTATGGCGTGACTTGAAATTCTTTGATGTTTTGTTTTCTGTTATCTTTCCTCTGAGGTCGCAAGCTATACATATTTATTTACATTATGTTATTATCTGACCCTACCGCTTTCTGATGTCACGCAACAAGTGCTAGACTCTCACCTCAACTTCCCAATGGCTCGGAAGCCCTTGACATGTATTTTCTGACAGTCAATTTGAAATCCCAAACCATCCAACTTCATTCAACAATTTATTCATTTGACTCTCACTCTCTCCTATCCACACCACTAACCAATCTGTAATTTAAAAAACCTGCTTATTTCCTTTCATCTCACCAACTATAATCTTCTTTGTGATCTACTCCAGAATTATCCAGAGAACATGAAATTTTATTATTTTTCTACTGGAGGCACAAACCTACACATCATCAAACTCCTCCTCAAAACATTTGTTGTAGTTATGAATCCACAATGAGCCATCTAATAGAAAGGTTTGAAACTCTTTATTGAGATCATGTATAGGAACTCTTGTAATAGCATTCTTTAGAAGACAAGGAAAATAAAAAATGGTTGACTTAAGGCTAACAAAGAGTTGATTTTCCATGATGAAATGAAAGAATAGTCTGATTAACTTTTTCAGATATTCCACTAACTGGATCAGACTTAAAAAGCATGAGAAGGAGTATGGTTTCAGGAACAGGATTCAAGCCTAGGTAGTAGTCAATAAGATGTTGAATAGATTGACTCAAAAATACAAGGATAAAGAAAATTGAGGAACTTTTTCACAGGTGAGGGAGTATTTCATGATTCATGAGAGTGGTATGTACCCCCACTGACTTGGTCCTTGGCTCCTCCTGGTTGCTAAAACTGTAATCAATGTTGATTTGTGAGTTTTGAGGCTTCATATTTATCCAAAATGCCAGGTTCATTCAACCTGGTGGCAAATCAGGCATGCATAGAAAGTGGAGATGAAGAAGGAAGCAGAAGCAGATATGAAGGGGAGTGAGGTAAGATATGAGAGGATGGGTGCTGATGGGAACTTGCAGGAGAATCAGCAGTCTGTTTTACAGGCACTTCAGGGCCTTGAGTTGGGGAAAAATAATTGATTTATACTAGCTCTGTTTCTGGGGTGCATGGTACCTTGAACTAATTTTGTATTTGCTATTTCCAATTTGGCTACATGCAAGTACTTCACACAAGTGGTAGGATATTTTCTTGAAACTCCTCCTGAATTCTTCTGTGGGGAGGTGCAGTTCAAGATTGGCTTGAAGAAACTTAAAATTGACCAGTGTTTTGGTGAGTATTTCCACAATCATGTCTCCTGAGGGTGTGCTTTCATTAGACAGTAGTGATTTGGAAACTAGATCTCTGATATGCTGAAATCAACTCCCAATGTGTCTTGAGTTTGGGTTCAACTGTGTCTCTTTGCTTATGAAGTTGGTGCCTTGATTTTTTTTTGTTCTTTTTTTTGTTGATTGGTATTCCATGACCAACTATGAGGGTGGAAAACCATTTTAGCTTCCTTGAACATAGGTTCATTGCCAAAAACCTTTCCTTGGTGGTTGGCTGAGAAACTTTTGATTTCTTCTTAGTTCTCTAGCTTATTTTATTGACATACAGGGTGATTAAATATCTGGTGGTGGATTTCTGGGTGATTTTGGTGCAACTGTAGTTGGCATCTGACTATAGTAGATTTTTTTAAAACCCCAAATACAAGAAACAAACTGAATACTAAATGAAGATTCATCTGCAAACCTAATCTCACTCATTTGGGAACATTTATCTCCAATTTTTTGTATCAAAGAGGCTTTAATCTAAACTATTTAGTAGATCCTTGTACAACACTCCTCCTTATTCTTCATCCGTTTTCATTTTTATTCTACTGCTTTTTAACATCATAGGCACATCTTTTGCTCCATCTTGTGTCTGTCTCTCTTGCCCTTGCACCTTCCACTCACTGGTTGCTCTTTTCACCCATCTGCATAGTTGGTCCCCTGGTCTGGGTGACCTTGTGTATATCAGTAATACCAGATTTGTTCCTTTGATTTCCAAAATCATTGCTTCACCCTCTTCCAATGGGAATAAGTTTAATTGTTTGTGAACTGGGATATTATACTGACTGTAAATTGGATTTCTGGCCTTGTATGAGTTTAAAAATCGATGAGGGTGCCCAAAGCCTTCTGCATTTTTCTAAGTTTAAACTTGAGTGACTCTTGGTTTACAATGTTTTGGATTTTCATAGGAGCCAGATCCTTGACTAAATTCAATTTTTCAAAATTGTAGTCTTTCAGAGCCTTCAAAATAAATTTATTATGGTATAATTTTCTTTAATTTTCTGAATTCCAGTCTATAATGTAGCCAAGATGTTGAGTTGGGAATTCCCAGACCTTCACCTTAAAGTTACCCCCAGAATTTTCAGGAAATCCTTGATCTCTTCCCATTCAGGAACCACAAATAGAAAATTGTCAATGTGAATTTGAAAATCTATTTACTTGTAATTTTCCACAAAAATGAATTCTTCTCCCATGGATGTTTTAATCCCTAAATCACTGACAGTTTTGGATAGGTGAGCATTCCAGGATCTTGGGGAATTTTTGATCTCAAAAATTGAGTTGTTTAATCACCAAAAAATTCCTCCTTACCTGTTACCTCAAAGCCCATGATCTGGGATACATGTATTACTGCATCAATTTCCCCATAGAGGAATGATGTTTCTACAAAAAATTGGAAGTCTGCCCATTTGTGTTGAACCAATGCCACAATTAGGAGTTTGAATGACTCACTGCACCTAAAGAAAAGTATTTTTCAGTTAATGCCTCATCTATTTCTGGTGGTTACCAAATCACATCCACTGGGACTTGAAATGTGTGGTCTCCCCAAATTCATTCTTTGTCCTGACTGGTTTCCACATTCCTGTGATCACTTTTTAATCTTTTGTTTGGGAAACATAAGGGTTCCTGCTTGGTACATTTTTCTTTGATCATTTTACTTGGTCATTTATTTGATCAACTATGGTTTTTTTCTGGGTAATCCAGTGATTTATCAACTGTCACAAATTTTCTCATATTTTCCTCATCATTCTCAGAGGCATTTTCTGCTGGAATCGGCTAGGATCTTGTGTGAAAGGGAAGGATATCCAACTCCACTGTAGAAAATCCTGTTGTAATTGATATAAATAAGTTAGCAAACAGCTTACTGGAAGTCCTTGAAGGGTAATTTAGTATTAATTCTACACCTTTAGATTATTAGTAAAACTAAGGGTGGTTTTGAATTGCCTGCCCTTCTAGTACTATAGTAAGTTTTCACAATAATTTATTTGAACTAATGTGTGTTTCCTTTGAAACTTAAAATGGGTCTCAGGTCAGACCAAGATTAATTATTGACTTTTATTGGAAGGATTGTTGAAGAATTTACCAGATTTACTGGATTATTTATGATCTATTGATCAGATATATTTTATGTTAATAAATATGCCAATTTTAAATGGTTCAAGCTTTTATCAAAGGGGTGGTTTAGGAGAGGACCCAAGGATGGGTTTACCCAAAGGGGGCTGAGTGGGGAAAGGTTGGTCAATGCTTGTTTTTTGTGCTCTTTTTCTTTTTAAGGGTTATTTATTCAGTGATTTGTGGTTCTTCTTTAGTTTTATTCTGAATATTGAGGTTACAGAAGAACCCTTATTCAAGCACCTGATGGTATGGTTTAATTTTTCAAAGATGGTTTATAATCTGGCTTCTGATTTCCTGTTGCTTTCTAAGTGTTTAAAAGTTAACATTTATCTTGGTAGTTATTGTTTCCTTGGCTGGCTACTGATGGCATAGGAGGCCTGAAAATTCTCTGAGGTCTGGGACCTGGGATGAATCATGATAAAACTTGGATAGGGAAGAGAGTCCCTCCTTAAATAGAAAAACCCTGCCTCAGGGGGCGCTCAAGCATGCCCTTGAGACTCTCCCTGTCCTGGTGAGGGAAATTGAGTTAAAGTTACGTGAGGCATCTCTGCTGGTTGGAAAAAGGTTTTACAGGGGGTTCATGCATGCACAGCCTTGCATATAGTGCTGTGTAGTGCTGAGAAGATTGTTTGGTACTATTTACTTGTTTGCAACTGAGGGTGATTCCTGCATGAATATATTGAGGTGCAGTGCTGAGGTGAGTTTGTACTGGTGATTGGTTATTTTTTTGGTACTGTATGATTCTGACTGCATATATTTCTCCGCAGTGCTGGGGTGAGTTTGCACCAATGCTTTGTTTGGTACTAAATAATCCTGAATTCATATATTGCTATGCAGTTCTGGCATGATTTTGTAATTTTGGTGTTTTTTTTTTGGTACTTTATGATTTTGACTTCATATATTGCTTTGAAGTTCTGGGGTGAGTTTGCACTGGTGCTTTGTTTGGTACTACATGATCCTGACTGCATATACTTATGTTCAGTGGTGAGGTGTGTTTTAACTGGTGGATTGTTTGATACTTCTTTTAACTGATAAGGTGATAGGGTTGAAATGGTTTCACTTCCATCTGTATCTGTATTTCTTTATTCTTGATTTGGTGAGAGGGTTTAACTGGTTGCACTGCATCCTGCATCTGTATTTCTGTATGCTTGGTGAGATGATAGGGTTGGTTTATTTGCCTGTTGTTGAGAGTAAGATTTCAATTTTATGTACTTGAGGGTTTCCAAGGTATGCCTGTATATATTCCAGAGAGCTGTGAAACCTGGTTGGGTATGAGTTTGCCACAGTCAAAGGTTTTTGGGCTGTATCTTCTAATCCATGAGGGATAGGTGGGTAATTTGGGTGAGTGAATATAGGTCATTCTTGATTTAGAATCCATTTCTGAGTTTAATTTCTGGTTTTGAGTTGTTTTTATACTAGAAATGTGAGTCTGAAGGCTATAGGACAGGCTTAGAGAACCACACTGTGATTTCTCCAGAGATGTTTCTGGGAGCTGATTCATGGCAGGAAACATAGGCATACCCCTTTCTTGTAATTTGCGGTAATTACATGTTTAACTGTGCTGGAGATAGTTTGAGGGGAGACCCTGGTGTAACAGTTGTTTTTTGATGTACCTGAAACAGGTTAGATGGGGATTAAACCATGAAAAAACAATGATCACCTGATTATAATTGATCATTATTTTTTCATGGTGTAAGTATGGGGAAGGTAGTTTGGATGGTTCCTTGGTTGTACCACATGCCTGTTGAATATGGACAGTGGTTTTGTGGCATTTTTTAGCATTTTCATTAGTTGGGGGTATGGTAGAGTAGGGTGGGTAACAGTATGGGAAGTCTGGAGGGCAGTTTTTTGAAATACAAGGCAAAGATTAAGGGGAAGGAAAGGGTGGCAGGAGTAAAATACCTGCTAACCAAGAAATGGCATTTGTTTGGTTCAATGAATTCAATGGAATTTTAGTGTGGTTTTTATCCAAGGAATACCAGATTTCTTAACCATTTATCTAGTTTTGAAGTCAGGGTGGTTTTAAAATCAACCCTGAGGCCAAACGGAATCAGGGTTAGAAACTATCATAAAGGCTTGATTTTTGAATTATTTCTGATAATTACACCAACTGGTGATTGCTGAGAGAAATATTGTTGATGACCAGAAACGCTGGAGTGATTTCAAATAGTTGAAAACAGATAATAGTAAGAGATTTGCATGAATGAAGAAATTTGACAACATTGAATGAAAAACCAATAGAAACATTCAAAGCTACAGGAGAAATTCTGTGAGGTTTAATGATCAGCACATGCTTGACATGACTATGACTAGGCTGGAAATAATAGATGACTTCTAACAATAGGTCAGAATGAAGAATCAAAAATGCAGAAGAGAGATTGATTCTTCATACATGAATGATTTGGTCTTCTAAGTAGAAGAAGTCTCCTTGAGACCTTCTGAAGAATTGAGATTGTGGATCTGTTGGTTGAAAGGGGTTGGTAAATTGAAATCCAAGCTTGAGATGCTTTTAATCAGTATTTACAGGCTTGAGAAGCTTCCAGGCTTGATTGGATGAATACAATAATGAATTTGAGCTTAATTGGATAACAGTGGTGGATTGAGAAGAGAAGAAGTAAGTGTAGTGGTGATTTAAGGATGATGTTGAGGATTGAACAAAGAGATTCCAACAGTCAGTTGGTTTGACCAAGGAGGTGGTATGAGCCCGCTTGAGAAAGACATAGAATGGAGTTCCCGCACTGGAATGGTAGCACAGTTGACTTCAAAAGTAGGACCATGGGCTTTAGTCTCAAGCAGGAGATTGAATCTGTAGGCTTCACAACAATTGCCATCCCAGCGGCATTGAGGGAAGAATTCTTAGCAAAATTTACATTTATCCCACTGACTCATCCCAGTAGATGACAGATAACGCCAATTGATCCAGAATGCACCACATTTTGGTGAGGAGGGAATGGTTGAATTGCTTTTACAGGCCATTTTTCTGCAGGGATTTTGTAGTACCCTGCTCCAGGAAAATTCTATGAGAGTTTGTTAACTCTATGAACTTGTGGGAAATGAACTTTCTTCCTCTGTCACAATGGATGAAGGTGTTATTGATATATACCTGATTTATAATTTTATGAATATAGCTCCCTAATTTTCCTGCAGCCTTGGACTTTTTCCTCATAAGTTATATGGAATTTACTTAGCAAAAATTTCTGATAATTAAAATCTGTAGATTGTTGATTTTTTACATGAAGGGTTGATTGTCAATGTATCCATCTGCAGCGGTTGAAAGTTATTTGATGAGGTTGCAAGAGGATTTGATTGTGGTTTTATATTCATTTTTTTCTGCGTGCAGATTTTGCATCCAGAGAAGTTGGGAAAGGGTGATGGGTGGGGAATTCTGTGAAGGTTAAGAAACTTCTTGATATATACATCATGAAGGTGACCAAGGTTTGTGTTCCAGTTTGTTTTGATGGGGGATTTCTTGGAAACTTTTATTCTGGAAGTTGGGTTGTGGTAGGAAATATATAGGTTTCCTATTTGGGTAAATTGGTAGACTATCTGGTTTGAAAGTTTGACAAGGAAGGTCCTCTGGTGTTTGTGTACCAATTTGAAAACATCAAAATCTAGTTGAGTAGCATAGATCTGATCTCTGGGGAAATTCAGATCAAAGAGCACAGGTTATATTTTTTTACCACCAATTTTCAGTCCCCCAACATGGGTGATGTGGATGCTTTTTCCATAAGTGCCTGTTTGATTTTTGATTTTTGATTTTTGATTTTTTTTGTTTTTCAAGGAGTGAGAGGGTTGAGACTGTTTATTTGGTACCACAAAATTCATAAAAAAGATCTTCGGCATGTTTTGGGGTTTCAAACATGTGATAGATGGCCTCTTCATGGACTAGGAAACCACAGTTCTCTGGATTTTTTATTTCAGGGTCTGTGCCTTGATACAAGATGATGTCTGCATTTTCTGGTTACAGATTTTATGGGGTGTCTTCATTTCTCTCCTGGAATTCATTGACCAAATTTATTTTTTCAGCTGTTGTAGTTCTTCATCTAGGTTCACCTTTTTGGCTGCAATTTGAGCTTTTGGGTCCAGTGCTTGGGAATTTTACCGTGCAGGAAGCATGGGCAGAGGACCAAAATTTGGGGTTTGGATGTTTGGGATGGGTTTGCTTTCCTGGTGCTTGTTTTTGAGGAGGAGTGCTTTGGGTTGAGATGATTTTTTTTAGTACCTTAACTCAGTTAAGTATGATTCTTTTCAGGATTCCTTGAATAATATGCAAGCAGAGATGATGTCAAGGGTGAATTTTTTATGTTTTATACTGAAGTTTTGATTCTAGATATCATTTTTTTTAGAAAAATGCTTTTATATATTAAAAAGAAGCCATTGAAGGGGAGGATTAAATTATTTTTTGTTCCTTGTGTCTGTCTTCTATCATCTTTGTTAAATTGACAGAGAGTTACTTGAATACTGACATGTTATTAATATTCTTTTTGGTTTTTAGGTGAGTGTAACCAATTTGATTAGAATTTTTCTTGTTAAAATAAATGAGTATTTGATGAACTATTGGGATAGGGAATTATATGTGTTGATGAAGTTCTTTTTCATTTGATGCATGATTTTAAAGCTTTTTTCCACAGATTATCTTGGGAGGCTTAGGGCAAGGGTGTTCTTTTGACAACATGATTTTGATTCAATTTTTTTTATCCATTTTATGTATAGTATTTTCTTTTTTCCACTTCCAAATAATATGGCTCCAAAGTTGATCTTCTATTTTTCTTTTTGTTTCTATTAATCTTTACAATCTTTCTCCTGTTTGTGTAGTTACCATCTGATTTGGTTGAAGAGAGCCTTTTAATGGGGTTCCCAGAGCTATTGGTCAGGAACTTACTGAATACTTTGCCTGAATGATGTTTATCTGTTAAAGAGTTTCTGATTATCAAGAGATTAATCTTTCTACCACAAGAGAAAGATTTTAAATTCATGGTTGAAATTTTGTATATAAAATCTTGTAAAAGTATTCTTTAGCAGACAAAGAAAAGTAAAGATAGTTTATTTGAAATGATGAAATGCAATAATATTCTAATTAAAATATTCAGACAATGCACTAATGGGATAAGAATCATAAATAATGGGTATGATTATGGTTTCAGGAACAGAAGTACAGCATAGGTAGGATTCACTGAGATTTTAATAATTTTAGATCAAACATACAAGGATAAATAAAATTGTGGAAGTTTTGAAAAGTTGAAGGAGTCTTTCATGATTCATGAGCATGGCATATAACTCCACTGGTGTTTTACTTAGATTCTCCTGGTTTCTACAATTTCAAGCAAAGTTAAGGTTTGAGTCCTGAGGCTTCAGGGTTATCCAACCTGTCTATGGATTTGGTGTACATAGAGAGTGGAGACAAAGAAGGAATGAGAAGTAGAGATGAATTTGAGTGAGACAAGACATGAGACACCAGGGGAAAAATGGAGGCACATGCTAGCATGTGACCCCCTTTAATTTTGGTTTTACTGAAAGAAATAACTCTGCTGCAACTGGAGGTTAAGAAAACCAAATATCCAAAATTAAAAACTTGTAACTCTTTCCCAACCAAAACAAAATTCAGTTCCAATTCCAATACAATGCATATTTTTCTTTCACATGGGGGCTTGACAAAGAGCTAGGGTGGCATTAACTAACAGAAGATGGAAGCCTAGTACCAGGGGGGGCATCCACAATGGATCCAACTGAGATATTCAGGAGAGAGGAGTGAGGACTCCAAGGTGGGTAAGTACCCAAGGAAGACTCAAAATGATTCTGGATGGTACTGGTAAGAGGGGAACTATGGAAAGTATTGGACTCAAATTCAAGGTGCGAATCAAGAAGAATTAATTTGATAAGGAAACAAGGAGCAAGATCATGAGATTTAAGGTTTATATACGGCTAGATACAACCTTTCATTCTCCTACTTTTAAAATATTTTTAACATAAATTTCTGTGGCTGGGGATTGCAAATCACCTTGAGAATGTTACGGAATGGTCTAGAGCTGTCTGATATTGTCACTTCTGACCTCCCTGGTCTTCAAACCAACTTCTGGACCACCAAGCTAAACAATTAAAATATCTTTGATTGTTGAATCACCCTTGGATTTCTCAATTCCACAATAGTTTTGTCAATTGGTGAAACCATAGTCAAAGTGTCCAATAAAGGATTGTTGATGAAATCGCCCACCATTTACATTTAACAACTTGCTAAAAATGGACTGTTGCAAATTCACCCAACAGGTATCTGAAAAATTCATATTGTTGTCTTTTTCTGTTCATATTCTGTAACTAACAAATTTAGTTACCTTTATCTCCAACTTACTTTTTCCATTAAATAACTACTCATGTCTCAGGCCCCCTCTGGGGCTCTCTAGTTGTCACTAACCTGCTGTCTTAGGCCCCTTTTGGGGTTTCTCTAGTTGTCCATAAATACTGGTCCTTCCCTTGGACCATGAATGAGAAATCATCTGATTACCAGTCAACAATACCGGAGTGCCCCTTCCTCCTCATCAGATCAGTTCCTCTTGACTATACAAGACATATCCCCTCTCTATTGGCTCTTTGAAGCCTTATTATTCCTCCTCATCAGGCTCCTCCATAGCCTACCATTACTGTTTCATCCCTCATGGCAATATAGTCATTCTTCAACTCTTCACATATTGATGGTGGCATAACTGAGTGGAAAGTTCCTGCTGGCCACAAAATTGTTGTATCAACTTCCAATCAATGTCAGGTTGTGGTAGGTTTAGGAGGTGGTGAATTGATTTACTTCAAGCTTGATTTGGATGGATAACCAAATGAATATCAAGAGCAAAAGGAGATGGGATCTGCAATTGCAACTCTTTTACTTTCGGAGGTGCCCAAAGGACAACAGCAGAAACCGTTTTTAGCCATTGGGTTAAAAAATTTGACTTTCCAATTACATCCCTTGATCCCAACTTGGTCCTAGAAACTATCAGTCTTCAAGCCTTAACAGCTTTCCCCAGCTCAATTTGTATTTCCAAGCTTCTTGACTCTTCCATGGACAAGAACAAAAAAAGATTTTTTGTAAACATTGGCCTTTTGAAAGAAGTGCTACTCCATAAAGTACTAGATTTGGTGAATTCACAGTTGAATGACACCCGGACAAGGCAAATTTCAGTCGTTTCCGGTGGCTTTAGATCAAAATGTTCCCCAGACGTTTGAGCAAAGTTTTTGGGGGACATTTCTGTCTCAATTTGAAAATTTGGGGGAATTAGTTCATTTGAGGAATCTTTTAAACAAGCAATTAAACACCCAATTCCATATTTTTAACATGATGAAATAGATCAACCCTGGATTGTAATTATATCTTGAAGGGGCTGCAACTCAATTGCCACAATTTCAAATACCTTGAATCTATTTTCCCCCTTCTCCAAGAGCAAAACTGCCATTTTTTTTCTGAATTATATCTACCTGTAAAAAAATCAAGAGAGATTTTGAGAAAAGTGGTAGGTTTACAATAAAACAACCAAATTCTACTCATAAGATCTTCTGGAACATTTGTCAGTTTGAAAAGAATTGACCAAGGTTTTTGGAAGGGAAGCATCTGGGACTTTTGAATATTTGAATGTTGAAAAAGTTTATTTGACAGATTTAGCAATGATTTAGTATAAAAACACCCTATTCAATATATTTGAAAATTTATTCAGTACAAAGCAGATGCTGTGGATTCAATTAAAAACCCCAAAACCAGATTACACTCCATCATGAAAATATATCCAACCAAGAAAGCTGAAGGTAAATTAGGAGGGCAGGTAAATAATCAAAGCTTTCAAATTCTCCTAATCAATTAGTTTTCTACAATGGGACTAACAAACAGGAATATCAGAAAGGGGAACAACAACTAGAAATACATTATAGATTGGTTTTATATTACCAACTCACCAGTTACTTTTATCCACTTCTGTTGTGGGATTTGTGAAGCTAATAATTCAGCTCTGCATAATAATACCACAAGATTAGCCAATACAAAAAGTATTTTTTTAAATTTGAAAGAAGGGTCCTTTTTTAAGAATTCTAGCTACAATAATTCTTTTAGCTTGTATTTAAATTGTGCCATTCTTGGATCAACTGTTCAGAAACTCAATTTTGACAGTCCTTACCAACATGAAAAATCAGAACCAAGAGTGATGGTTCTATTCAATATCAACCAAACAAATGGTTCAAAAGCTCCCCAAAATTTGTAAAAGTTAACAAATATCCTTTTATTAAAAATAATTAAACTCTGGAAATCATTTTTTTTCAAAATAATAAGCTTATGAGAATATCTTTCAAATATTGAAGACTTAATTAAATATTCTTGCAATAACATTGTTTTCTTCAAATTTTCAATGCATATTCAGGCCCATCCTGGTGAGTATATTAGCTCAAAGAAACAGTTTGAAAACATGATGTATTTTTTTTCAAAATGAGTAAGTTCCCAGCTGGGTCAGTGTTATGTTACAAATTTCAATGTTCAGATTTTAAGAAGTCACATGCTACCAAAATTGATTGATTTATTTTTTATTTTTTATTTTTGAAAAATGCTTGAAATTTTATAATGAAATTCTAAGAATGAAAAAATTCAAAAACATTGGTACAATCTGTATCAAACTGATTTTGTGATCATCCAACAAAAAATATATTAGTGATTTTAAAGAAACCTTGATTTACAATTGAACCTCCTTTCAAGAATGAATAATATTTGATTGCACATTAGTTGTGGAATATTTCAACAGAAGTTGTGGTTTGGGTATTTAGGATTTATTTCAATAGATTTCCTGAATTATGAAAAAATTACAACCCAGCTTTAACCAATTGGAAACATTTTTACAAGGTGGAACATTTTAGCATGTGTCTTAATTTTTCCTCTGGTGAGAGAATGTAATCTTGTTTGGACTTGAGGTAGAATCAGCAGTCTGTTTTATAGGAAATTCAGGGACTTTATTTAGCGGAAAAGAATTGATTTTAACTATTTTCAATTTATGTGGTTCATTGTACATTGATATATCTTTGTATTTTTTATTCCCAATTTTGCTATTTGCAAGGGATTTTTTCACAAAAGAATTGGGAACTTCAGTTCACACCATTGCAACTCCTATAAGTAACCCTGTTAACATACAAATTGAAATCAAATTAAAAAAGATTTCATTTTCACTATTTATATTTATTTCTCTGGCCTCTTTTTTTTTTCTAATTTTTTTCTCTAAAATCATATTTCAGCCTCGCTTCTTCTTCTAATTTTCTGATTTTTAAAACACTGATAAAAGTTTTTCTTAATGATAAAATATGTGAATTGTATGAAGGTGAGAAGGCCTTTGAATCATTTTCCACAAAATCTACACGGAGTGAGAGCAGAGGAACGTATTACCAATGGGGAGGGGATGAGAAATTTCTGAAAAACAGAAATTTGATATTAAATAAATAACAAAAGCCACACAAGAAAAAGAGAAAATTCAGAAAGTTTTAACAATTGGGAAGACAAAGTATCACATAAGAACCAATCTCCAACAGCTAAAAGAAACAAGAATGAGCTACTAAAGAACCATGAACCCAAAACATAGGGAACTGAGAATTATTATAGAAGGTAAAAGAGTAAACCAGTCCAGAATATGTAAAATGGAAGTAAACAAATACCTCCAGATTAATTCAGAAAGATAAACAACTTTATTTCATAAATACTAAGCTGAAACCCCTATTCTTGTTGCAGGATTAGCCCAATCAGCAAAGGGAAAACCCCAAAAAAACACCAGCAAACAAAAGTTAAAAAAATAATTAAGATTAAAGAAGGAGGATTCAACAAGAGCCATGTAAATGGAAGTAATACGCTAGAATCATGCCTTCAAATTTTAAAAATTTTTCCTTGTCAAATGCTTTCCCACCCCAGGCAAGCATTGAAATCTTAAAAATTTGTGAAAATACAAAAAAGGTGTGGATATAAACAATTAAGCATTTTAATTCATTTTTATGGGTTATAGGAGTGCCTGGGGTGGGAGAAAATAACTTTTGAGCAAAATTTAGGCCCCAAATTGCCTTTAAACATTAATTGATCCCTTGGAGGCTAAAATAAGGACTCCAAACCCCTGGGCCTCCTTGAGGCGGAATTTTTGGGAGAATCCAAATATGGTCACCAATTGGGTTAATTTAATATTTTAAATTTTGATAAATATCATTTTTCTGAAAGAAATTATAACATATTAAAATATTTTAACAACAAAAATCATCAAGTACATAAATAATTATGAAAAATCTGGAAAAATATCTTTTTGAAGAAAACTCAAGATTTCTGATTGAATGAAAATTCTGCTTTACTGAATATGAGAAAAGATAGAGATGTGCTATACACATATATTTCATTGGGATAATTAAATTTTGTTTGAATTTTCTAACAAAAGATTCATCAATTAAAAAAATATTCAAGTAAGAAATGATATTTCCTGTGGGAAAACAACTTTTGAAGAACCATGGGAAAACATTTATAAAAATTCTTGAATTTTAATTCCATTCATATAGCTATTTTTGAAGAAAAAAAACATACAATCTCAAATTGAACCATTAAAAGAGTTGAAATAATTTTTTTTGGGAATGTTAAACTTTAATTTTGGTCATAAAAATTCCAAAACAAAAAAAAAATGATAAAGTATGTTTTCAAAAAATGGAAATTTAAAACAAATAATGGTGCCCAAATAAAAACATAGGGTGATGATAAATTCACAAATCCCAGTTGTGTTGGAATTTTGTAGCGCCCCACACAACCCAATCAACGCATGGGGGCCCATACATGTGTTGAATGGGTTGTTCCAAACACAATTTATTTAATTATTTATCTATTTATCTTTTTTATTTTTTATTTATTTATTTATTTATTTATTTATTTATTTATTTATTTATTTATTTATTTATTTATTCATTTATTGATTTATTTATTGATTGACTGATTTATTAATTAATTAATTCATTTATTAATTAATTAATTCATTTATTAATTAATTAATTAATTTATTAATTAATTAATTCAAATTAATTAATTAATTCATTTATTGATTAATTAATTCATTTATTAATTAATTAATTCAAATTAATTAATTAATTAATTAATTCAAATTAATTAATTAATTAATTCATTTATTAATTAATTAATTCATTTATTTATAAATTAATTCAAATTAACTAATTAATTAATTAATTAATTTATTTATTAATTAATTAATTCAAATTAATTAATTAATCAATTTATTTCAACCAAAAAATCAACATATTAGGGCTTATCAGAGTTAAGAAAACCTGCCATTTTTTAATGGAGGGTTTCAAACCAAATCCTCCATTAAAAATAAAAAAACCACTTATTTCACATCAGATGTGTCAGAGTTACCTGGAAATAAGTTGGTTTTTTCAAATAAAGTTTTTAAAGGCTTCCACCATCTGTCCATGTCATCCACCCCCAGCTTCCCACCTCCTTCTAACTCCAACATCAATGGAAAAAAATTTGATTCATCGCTCTTCATCTCTTCATCACTATCTTCATCACTTCATCACTCTTATCACTTTATTGCTTCCATCACATCCAGCTAACTCTCATCAGATCACTATCCTGATCAGTTCATCACTCTCATCTGTTTATTTCTTTCATCACATACAGCTAACTCTCATTGGATCACTATCCTTATCACTTCATCGCTCTCATCCATTTATTGCTTTCATCACATTGTGATTTTTTGGTTGATTTCTGTTTTTTTTTTTTTTTGGATTTTTATTCAATTTATTTTACATTTTCATTTTTTTTATTTTGGCCCACAACAGTTGTAGTTGTGTGGAAAGCTACACAACTCAATTGTAGTCACTTAGCGTGCCACATGGCCCATTTGAGTTGTGTACACAACTCAAATTAGTTGTGAATTTATCATCACCAAAAAAATATTATTCCAAAGGAAAAAGCCTTTTAGCCCAATTGAATAAAACCATTTTTTAATTGGGGATGTAATTTTTTCCACAAAGTCAAGCACTTCCCATCTTCTATCTCCCAGTTCTTGAAATCCCTCCTGGACACATATTCTTTCCACATTTCAACAACAGGGGGAGTTGGAACATAAATTATTAATATAACTCCCTCTTCACTCATTTTCAAGGCTATGAAATTAAATCAATCCACAAAAGCAATCCAAAATAGTGGGATTTTAATTTATAGGAAAAACAAATGTGAAAAGTTCAATGATTTTGCCTTAGATATCCAGATTATTGGTCATTCATGAAAAATTTCAATTTCACAATGCAAATGAATCAACCTCATCCTATAATTTGTGGAATACTTCACACCATTAGAATCAATGCTTTCTAGACCTTTTTTAAAAGCCAAGGGATCACCGGAGATCTTATAAATAATTTGATAAAACAGCTTCTTTTTTCCCTATTACAACTCAAAATTATTCCTGAAATCTATGAATTTTCCCCCAATCTGATGATCCACAGCATGAAAACCAAAATTATCATCACCTGCTTTTTCATAGACATATTTCAAATTATTTGAAAACCGCTTATAATTTTAGAAATAAGTCTGCTCCACTTTGCCCTCATAGAAACAAATATATTCCAAGAAAATTAAACTGGGATAGAATTATTTGGATATCAGTGAGCTGGAATGGAAGAGCTCTTTTTTAATTGAAGTTTTTGGGTGGATTTACTGAAAAATATTGCACAAGTTCTTTGGAGGAGAATGGGAAATCCCAGATTGATCTTAAAATTCTTGAATTTTCATCTTTTCTGATTCAGCTTTTAATCTCTTGTTGATTTTTAATTGAGATTCATAATCTGCCCTTATTACTTGGATTCCCTGAAATATCAATTATCAATTGGTTTTTTCCACAAATTATTTTTTCTTTAAATCTTTTCTTGCCTTCAAATCTTCAACATATTTTTTATCTAAATATTTTATTGGCTTTGGCCTTTCAGCATTTTTTTGATATTAATCTTGCCTTGGCTTCAGATATTCAGCATGCTTTTGATTTTTATCTTTTCTTCTTTTCTGATCTTCTGCACCTTTCCTCTTGCTTCCTAAATGTTCCTGAATTTCAGCTTTGCTGTTTAATTCTTTATAATTAGCTTCATAATCTTATGATATTTCTTCTCTCTGGGAAGTCTGTTTCCAATTTTCCTTTTTCAAACATTTCTATGATATTCCTTTTTTCTATGATCTCCATGTTTCCTGTTATCCCACTGTTTTATATGATCTTCTGGCATCAGCCCTACCCATTTTTTCCTGTTCCTGATGTGTCCTTTGAATCTCCAAATCCTTGTTTATTGCCTTGTAATATCCCTTCCTCATAATTTCTCTATCCATTATTTCCCCCTGTTTTTTTATTGAGACATCTGCCCCTAAATTCCAAACAACAGAGGCTCCATTATTGTTGAATACTAACTGGTACTTTGAGTTGGGGCTTGGGGACTTAACTCTAATGGAATATTTCTGGCATTAAGATAAAGAAATTTGAGCTTTTATTCAAAATTCTGGGTCAAAAATGAAGATCCTTGATCATCATAGTCAGTAGTCTCATGAAGATTCAACTGTGCATGAAACTCATTGAGCTCACTTAGCCTTCCAGAGTGCCTGATTTCACATAAAATATGACTGCAAGGGATCCTCATAGACCAGAAGAAATTCCTTGCGCATGATTTGCTTCTTTCTTCAGGGATATTGGAATATGTTCTTTTTTATTTGATCAATGAATAAAAAAAAGGCTTCCTATGAACATAATCTAACACATCTGGTAAATTAATGAATACTTTCAAATATTTAATAGCTATGGTTGTGTGTATTCCTTTTTTTTTATTCACTCTTTCTTTGTGAAAATTTCATGCAAAATGAAGTTATCCCCTGTGAAACCACCCAAGTAGAATATTTTGATAGAATGTGAACCTTCAGCCCTTGAAACTGTTTTATTTCCAAGATGAAATTTTCTGGAAGTCCACAGGGCTACAGGATCATTCTCATGCTTGATACAAAATTTCTTGATTTACTTTGAAAAATAAAGGTTATATTTACTGCGGGACTCCAATCTTTACCAATTAGCTTCATATTCCTTCATGAAGCTTGACTCAAAAGATGTTTTCCAACAAGAAATAAATGAATCACCATATTATTCAGATCTGAAAACTCTTTTGCATCTGGAAAATATGGTTATTATTATACGCCAAGTGCATAGGAGGTGAACACATTCATGATGAAGAAAATTCCATTTTTGATTCTATCAACAAAATTTCAATCTGATTCAATTTCTTATTGGGAATCTCCACAAAATTGATGCTCACTTGTATTCATAAGATCAGATCTATTTCTGTTAAAGACTTTGGGTATATTGTCTTCTGAACAAATTAATCTGAGATTTGAAAAGGTACACGAATAGGATTCTTGTTTTTTGTGGCTCATCAGGGCAAAAGAAATTGAAAAATTTTGGCCATTTGAAGACATTCAAAAAAAATAAAAACAATTGAAATCTATAGCAGTTTGTTCTTTATGTGCAATACATTATTCACCCATGATTTGAATTTATTGCCAAATATACTGCTGAAGGTCTAGATAAAAAAAAATTGCCAAAGTTTCATCTGATGAGGCCATCAATAAATAAATACAGTTATCAGATGAGGGAATCATTAGATTCAGAACTGTTGGAATTATGGCAAATAGTGTCCTCTTTCATTTCTGATTAAATAAAAATTACATAAAAATTATTATAAATATATGTTATCTTCTGGTACTATGGGCCTCATAAAAATAGTATTTTATGATTAAAAATAATCTCTCATATCTCTAATTAGTTGGAATCCTATTGGTTGATTGCTTCAAGTTTTTTAATTAGCCAATCAGCTTGAATCAATTCCTCAGTTTTATTGTGCTGCTGCTCTTCTTTTGATAGCTTTTATGTCCTGGCTTATGTCCTGTTTTGTCTCTGCCTTGTTTAATACTTTCCATCACTGATTATGTGACAGCTCTTTGGTTATTTTTCATTCATTATTCATTAACCTTCTTGTTATTAGAACCACAATTTGGTCTTCAACAAATGGCTTTTATCTAGAATATTTAAACCTTGCTCTAGTCCAGCCAATTCATCATCATTTTTTCTGACTCATAATAAACCTGAGTGCCCCATTGACTCCCTGGATCCGCTTCTCTTAGCTTTATAAGATTTAATCCTCATCCTCTTAAGAATTTCAACCGGAGCATCTTACCAAAATTCAAACAATCACATATTGAAGAGGTTATCTACCAGAGAGAAATTCATTCTTAATTTTATTTTTCATGTTCTAAAATTTTTTTCTTCTGGTTAAACTGTTTGCATCTTCATGGTACAAGGATCCCAACTAATTTTTGACTGGGAAACCTGCTTAAATCATTTCTCTGATTTTTTATTGCACATTTTTTTGAAGTGAGAAGTTGATTTATTGACCACTAGGATTGAAAAAGGGCTCAATGCTTTTTCTGGATATCTTAAAAATATTTACATTGGCTTGATTTAATTCTATTGAATAAAGAAGTTTTTGAAGGGCAATCAACCTCCTTGATTATGTCTGACTTTATTAATTAAAAGTAACTCATTCATTATTAACTCACAAGGAGCAATTCAATTCAAAATCCTTGCCTATTTTTCATTTCAGGATGCTAACTGCATACCAGTGATCATTTTGCCAATCTAGGGCAACTGATGATTTTTGAAACAACTTCCAAGAGTGGGCCTCATATCAGCCTTTGATTCAACAGGATTTATATTGATTTTTTTGATTATCCACAGCAGGAATTTCTTGATCACCCTAATCAGTTTAACATTCAGAATCCATAACATCATACTAACACACCTTGCAGAATTATTTTCACATCCCTTTTTGATTTATTTTGATCAAATAAAGCAAAGGAGAAATAAAATTCTGGGATCTTAAAATAGAAACAAAAACAACCATTCAACAACCATATTATG
This sequence comes from Puccinia polysora, assembly GCA_025617555.3. Lineage (NCBI taxonomy): Eukaryota > Fungi > Basidiomycota > Pucciniomycetes > Pucciniales > Pucciniaceae > Puccinia > Puccinia polysora. The sequence continues at coordinate 19,629,082 of CM062620.1, read as the reverse complement.
AAAAATGATAAATAAACATTATAAATCTAGATTACCTGCAAGAAAGGGAGGATACATCTGGAATTGAAGGCATGGAATATTTTTGAATTTTTTTTTTGAGCAGAAGAAAAATTTTAAATTGATTCATATTTTGGCTTATAATCTTGGGAAGGTTGGTTGAATTAATAATATTTTCAAGATTCACATTGTGACTCACTTTTTTGATAGCTTCTTTGGAATTGATTTAAAATGCAATTATTGGATCTTCATAAAAAACAAATAATAAAATAAAATAAACAAACATAAATCATTCATTATTTAAAAAAATTAACAAGAGAGAAAAAATAAATTGAGGGACTGTATTAAAGGGAATCTATTTGAGGTTTTTTTTCTTTTAAGAAAGATTAAAACTCATATTATATTTTAATTTTCCATTTTGATAAATTGAAAGTCCTTTGGAATATATTTTAGGTGCTTGATCCTTGTTCATATTCTGGAAATCAAGTAGACCTTGATATAAAACAGATTTTTTGTTGTAGCCCAGAGAATCAAAAATGGGCTCATATGTTTTAACTGAAAAACTACTGGAAGGGCCTTTTTCATTGAATTCAGATGGTGAGAATTTTTTTTGGGTTGGATGATTAACATACTTATGAATATTAGAGAGATTGCATACTGAATAATTTGAAACACTTGAACAACCAAAGGGATTCATTGTAGAGTAGGAATTATTTTTAACACTTTGAATTATAATTTATTGAGATAGAGATCTTCTTATCTTTATTTCATCATAATAATCATTGAATTTCTTAGTGTTTTCCATTTTTGAATATTTTGATTTTTGATTATTTGGATGGTTAAAATGGCTGTTTTGAGAAAATAGTGATGAATATCTGGATGGCAAGGAGGGAAAAGGTAGTTTCAGAGTCCTCTTTTACCTATTTGAATATTAAAATCTTTGGAAAGAAATTAAAACTATTGAGAATCTGGTTCAAAAATCAATCTCCTTGTCAAAATGTATGTCAAATTTCCCAAAAAATTGAAAAAAATACATGTTCAAACTTTCAAAAATGAAAAATAATATATTTTTTGTTAGTTAAAATCACCATAAAATTATAAAAAATGAATAAAATAACTCAAAATGAAATATAAAATCATTCATCAAAATTCAAGACCCCCTTTCCATGTCATAAAATACAACAGTGCTTTTGGGATATGATCATTGACTTCAACATGCCATCATGCACCCATCCTGAAAAACCAACATCAGCATTCAAAATGGTAAAGATAAACTCTTACTTGTGGCATAGATTCACATTAAGTTGGTGAGCATTACCTCCAATCTGAACTTAAGCTCCCCCTGAAAGGCAAAACTGACCTGGTCTGTTTCCCAGCACAACCCTTCCTGCCAGTGGAGCCAAGAATGGCAGCACAGGCAACACCACCAGCTCTAAAATACTAGTCACCAAATTGCACCCATCATTATTCTGAGCAACAGCTATATAATTTCCCGGTTTTCAATCTCTTCCTTCCTCATTGGAATCACAAAGAAAACCAAAAGGAATCTTCATCCCCTCCCTAAAACATGAGCAAAACTAGCCTGACTCTAAAAGTCCACCATCTATCACATAGGATTGGCCTAAAAAAATCTGCTTGTTGCATACTCTGAAAATCCTCACAACTAGTGCAGTCTGGAAACAAGCATCTCTTGGTAAGAATTCTACCTTTCCACTAGATCTCCCAATACTCAAACCACTTTGTTTCATCCTCTTTCTCCTCTTTGCTTGTTTTTCCTCATTTATTCTTCTTTCTTCCCATTCTTGTTTTCTCTTTTCTATCTGTTTCTACATTTTATTTTTACTGAAAATCTCTGCCTTCTCTTTTTTCTTTCATCTTCTGTCATCCCAAGCCAAGATAACACAGAAGCATCCTCCATCAAAACCAAAACTCCTCATTTCCCTCCTTGAAGCACCTCTCAACACATCCAGTCTTCAGTTCTAATGTTCATCCTTAGCAGCCACAACCACAACCAAATCAACCCTTAAAACCTCCAACTCTGAGCATAACTATCACCCTTCTCTACCTTATTGCCTATTCAATACTCTCCCAATCATGGGATCAGAGTTCAAGCCAGTGGATGTTTAGTATTTAGAGGTTATCTTAGACCTCTCAGAATGATTGGATTCCAGAGGAAAGTTCATGAGGAATGCTTGCGGTGAATTGATTAAGTATTTCCTACATGCTTTGGGGATCACAACAAGAGCCACTATTAGGTCCACATAGACTTTTGAAGGTGCTCTTGAATTGAAGTTGGTTAACTGGATTGGAAATGGCCTTGGAGGAGTTGGTGGCATTGCACAGGGGAGCATTAAAAGTGGTGATATTTGGGTTCAATTTGAGTTGGGAGAGGAAATTTCGACATGGAGGAGATGTTGCTTGGGATTCTGAGGTTTTTTCTGGGGTTCTTAGTATCCAAAGGTTCAATCAAAATGGTTGAGTTTGAGCCAATGGATGATTTGGAAGGACCAAGTGACTGGAGGCTGGCCAGTTTTGAGGGACTGAAGGAAACACAAAAATCAAGGCTAAGGAAATCTCTCACTCCCAAGTTTTTTGGCCCTCAATGCTGGGGTCATCAACTCTGAAAAGTTCAAGATCTGGTTGGATCAAATTTCCAAGTCAACCACTTATAATTTTCATTATTCCACGGCTCTATTGACTTCATTGATGACAAAAACAAACAGTAATAGAAGCCCTAAAATATCAGCAATTATGCCAATGACCACTACCACTGAGGATGACAAACCAGAAATCTCTGAGTGCTTTCTAGAACCAAAGATTTAGATCTCAATCAAAGGAGGGATTAGTGAGGAGTTCAATGGTTTATTGATGAAGAATCCTCTCCCAATCCTGATTTAAAATTACTTCAAATAAAGATTTTCAAGCATTAGGTTTGAAAAAAGTTTAGAAGATTGATTTTTCAGATTCAATCCAATTGCAATTCTTAGGTTGATTTGATTTGATCTTTTGAGAAATCTTGGATAATCATGAGGCCAGTGCAAGAGATTTATTTTCATGATGATGATGATGATGGTGGTGGTGGTGGTGGGATGTGGAGTTGGAACGGGGTTTGTGACATCTGGGGTGGGAAGAAAAAAAAGGTAAATTTATATACTATGCTTGAAAAAACCACTTATTTTAAGGCACCTCTGACACCCCTGTTATGGAAGAAGTGGGTTTTTTTAATTTTTTTATTGGCATGTTTGAAATTGGGTAATTTTCTGAAATCTTCCATTAAAAAAATGGATGGTTTTCTAACTCTGATAGGCCCTGATAAATAGATAAAACAGAACAAAAAACAAAAGATATATATAGACACCAAAAATGAATAAATCAAAGTATCACCTTTGATCCAGTTTAAATTCTTAGAGAGAGGTAAGATTCCATCAATTAAAAAAAATCAAAAATCAAAAATCAAAATTATAAAAGAGATTCCAAATATTACCCCCTACATAAACCTTACTTGCATTCAGTTTGAAAATTTCCATAACAACCCAGGACATGTTTTTAAGAATTGCCTTATTTGAGGGAGCTGAAGATTCTCCTAATTTGAGACAAAATATGACTGTGTTCCTTAAATATGAAGACCTTATGGATTTTGTGCTTGCCAATCCAGGAAAGAGCCAAAATCAAAATTGAACTAGCAACTAAACTAAGGGGCTTTGATTCTGGTTTTAAAATGGATCAAATAGTCTAGATTGGCTGAGTGAATGCAGAAAAATCCACTAAATAGATCCATCTGGTTTGGAATATTTAGGCGTAGCCAAGAGGAGAATAAATCCAAAGAAGAAATTCATGGAAAATTCAAAGGTATAAACCATTTTTTGAAAAAAAAAACATTCATAATTAATATTTTTTATGTATTTATTCAGGTTTCAATAAATTGGAAGGCCAAAAATCAAAAATGGAAGGGACAGAGGAAGATTTTAATTCTTATATATACTTATTTTTTCTAAATATTTAATTATTTTTTAATTATTCATTAGGTCGTATCAAATTTCAGAAAACCTGCCATCTTTTAATGGCAGGTTTTAAACCAAATTTGCCATTTCAAACCCACCATTAAAAATCAAAAAACCCACGTATTTCACATCAGACGTGTCAGAGTTACCTAAAAATAAATGTGTTTTTTCAGATAAATTATTTTAAGGCTTTCATACCCCAAACACACATCAGTCCAAGTCACCCCGGCTTCAACCTCCAACCTCATCAGAAATATTCTACCTCCAACCCCATCCAAAAAAATTGATTTGTTGCCCTCATCACTTTATCGCTCTCATTTCTTCATTTCTATCCTAATCCCTTCATGTCTCATATCCCCATCAATTTATTTCTCTCATCTCTTCATTTATATCCTCATTGCTTCATCTCTAATCCCCTTATCATTTCATCACTCTCATCACTTTATTGCTCTCATCTCTTCTTTTCTATCCTCATTGCTTCATCTCTCATCCCCTTTTCATTTCATGAATCTCATCACTTTATCTCTCTCATCTCTTCATTTCTATCCTAATCCCTTCATGTCTCATCCCCTCATCACTTTATTTCTCTCATCAATATATTGCTCTCATCTCTTCATTGCTATCCTCATTGCTTCATCTCTCATCCCCTTGTCATTTCATCACTCTCATCACTTTATTTTACTCATCACTTCATCACTCTCATCACTTCATCACTCTAATAACTTGATCACTCTCATCAATTTATTGATCTTGTAACTTCATTACTCTAATTTCTTTATTTCTCCATTAACTTCATCACTCTCATCACTTCATTGCTCTTGTAAATTCATCACTCTCATCACTTTATTTCTCTTGTCAGTTCATCACTCTCATCACTTCATTGCTCTCATCTCTTCATTTCTATCCTCATTTCTTCATCTATCATACCACCATTTCTCTCCTCATCACTTAATCATTCTTATGACTTCATTGCTCTTACTCTTTCCAAAGATCGAGATCAATTAATTTTCCAGAGGTGAAGAACTGGAATTTGATCTTCTGTTTGGCCTGTCTCTCTTTTTCCAAAAATCCCTATCCTTTCCCCCTCTCTGTATGCTTATCAAATCATTTCCTCCCATCTTGTTCCCTCCCATCTGAATACTTCAATTGGGGTGAGGATCAAGAAAGAATTCAATTTTTTTGTAACATTATTGAGGGTGGCAGGAGTGTTATAATCCAAAATTTAGTTGCACACTATTGGATTTGAACCCATGAACTCAACATTCATGAGTGATGCTTTAACCACTAAGCTAAGTGTGTGATTGCAAGATGGACCATTGTACCTGTAAACTCACTTATTGCTATACAGGCACAATGGTCCATCTGGCAATGGCACACTTAGCTTAGTGGCTAAAGCATCACTCACAAATGTTCAGTTCATGGGTTCAAATCCCATAGTGTGAAACTACATTTTGGATCCTAACACTCCCGCCACCCTCAAAATTTTACACAACTAATTAAATTCTTTCTTTATCCTTAGCCCAGTTGAAGTATTTGGATGGGAGGGAACAATATGGGAGGAAATTATTTTATAAGAATACAGAGAGGTGGAAAGGATAGGGCTTGTTGGAAAAAGGGAGACAGGCCAAACAGAAGATCAAACAGTTCCAGTTCTTCACCTCTGGAAAATTAATCCGGAAAATTGATTGATTGATTTCCAATCAATCAATAAATGAATTAACAATCAATCAATTTCTAATAAATCAATCAATTCATCAATTTATTAACAATTGATTGATTGCCAATCAATCAATCAATCAATCAATCAATCAATTAACAATCAATTGTTTTCTAATCAATCAATCAATTGATTAACAATTCATCAATGGTGGAAATGGTTTGGATCCTAGGCCTAGGTGGTGGTGATCAATCTGAATGGCTATTAAAACAAGAGGATTATGGGCGTGGTTTTATGTTGAAAGGATCTGATTTGATCTGGCTAGGCTTGCAGGATTCTCAAATAGCCTTATGATGAAGAGGTATGTTTTTTGATGGTGACCATTATTATAAAAGTTTGTTTTCTCAACTTATTGACCAAAAAAGATCTATTCCAACAATGCAAGCTTGGCAAGGGAACACCTGAGCTGATGGCCCTTATAGCCAATTGGAGGAGAACCAATTCAAGGGAGGCAATCTTTTGATTAGGCTGTTTGATCTCACTAGCAAATGGAAGGGATTAGAGGAGTGGCAAGGTAAGCAAGAGGGACTTTCTGGTTGACTGGGGTGATTATGGAAGGATGGAGATGTGGGTGAGAGTGAGGAGGTTGGATGGACTTGTTTGAGCGGAATGACCAAATCAAGCGTGTCTTCTCACGTTTGACGCCAATGTGTTCAAATTTGCAAGCCTGGGAGGTGATCTTACAAGCCTTTCAGGCAGACTTGGTGGATTTCATGACCCATTTGATATGGGGAGAAATACAAGAAGCATGAGTGGGGGTGTTAGCTCTTGGCAGCTTGATTGGCTTCCCCTTGGCCTTGGCTCATCTTCTTTGACTGTTAGGTGGAGGAGTGGACTGGGCTCACCTTCATCTTATGAAAGGCGTTGAAGGCCCTCATAGTATGCTGCCGGACTTGTTTTGGTTTGTTGGGGGTCAAGTTGGTGGTCTCCATCGGAGGAGGGTGCAGCTGGGGCTGATTTGGACAAGCAGCAGCTCCCAAGCGCAGTTGATGGTGATGATGATGGCCAGACTTTGGTATTCCAAGCTTGAAAGTCTGGATTGGATGTGGGATGGGCTCAAGAATGGGAGGATTGCAGCGGTGATGATGAGCCTGCACTGACTGGCTGGTTTTTCCTCATCCTCATCTTCCTGTAGGTGTTGAGCGGACTGGGGATCATCCTCTTCTTGGATGGAGGTTGGGTGGGATTATGGATGATTGGTAGAGTAGGTATCCTCACAAGTTACAGAATCCTGGAGGGCATTGGCCATTCTCTTAGCTTGATGGTTGGTTATGGGTAACAAGCTCAATTCAATACTAGGCCTCAATTGGAGGACAGTATTTTGCATGCATGTATGGTGGATGGAGGATATTGCATAAATGGCGGGTTTGATGTTTGAAATCTGCCATTCTGAAATACACCAGTTAGGGGTATGTGTATTTCAAAAACACACCATTAAAAATGGCGGGTTTGGTCAAAAAAATGGTGGATTTCTAATGGCAGGTTTGCTAATTTTGATACGCCCTATTGTCATTTTTTTAACATAGGAATATTTTCTGACTGAAGAGAAATATTCAAAATAGAAAGAGCTGCCATTTTTTGATGTAGAGGAAGATTCAGAAGATGAATAGCTTCCTGATTTGTATTTTACTAAGATGGTGATATTTTTATTTCCTTTTATTTTTGTTGATTTTGTTAATATTATTGTTTATCAATATTGCATATCAGAGTTGACCAAAACCACCATTTTTTAATGGTGGGACTCAACCCAAATCTGCCATTTCAAAACCCCCATTAAAAATAAAAAACACATATATTTCACATCAGACGTGTCAGATTTACCTGAAAATAAGTGGTTTTTTTTAGATAAAGCATTTGAAGGCTTTTGCCACCTCAACTGCCCACCATTCCACATCATACACCCCTGGTTCTACCTCCAACCTCATCAGAAAGATTCTACCTCCAACTTCATTGGAAAATTACAATTCATCACTCTCAACACTTCATGACTCTCATCAATTTATTGCTCTTGACACATTGTCACTGTCATCACTTGATTGCTCTCAGAACTTCATCACTCTCATCACTTTATTTCTCTCAACACATAATTGCTTTCATCACTTGATTGCTCTCAACACTTCAGCACTCTAATCACTTTATTTCTCTCAACACATCATCAATTTCATCACTGTTGCTCTTTTCACTTGATCAATCTCATCACTTTATTTCTGTCATCACTTACTCACTCTCATCAATTTATTGCTCTCATCTCTTTGTTGCTATCCTCATTGCTTCATCTATCATCACTTTATTTCTATCCTCATCACTTCATCAGTCTTATCATTTAATCACTCTTATGTTTTCCAAATGGCCCCTCATTGAATCTCCCCCCGCAAGACTTAGATTGTAAAAAAACAGGCTCATCCTTTTCTGGATGGCCAAAAACTCCAGAAAATGGGGCCTCCCACAGTTTCAAAAATAGTAAAAGGGGAAGGATCACCTGGAAGCTCAACTGGAAAAGGAGAGGGAATTACTTGAAATGGGGAAAAAATAGTTTATTGGTAGCCATGGCATTTATTGGTAGCAGTAGAACAGTTGAAAAAATACAGCAGATTACTCAATTGCTGGGCTTTTAAATATATTTAATTTGATAAAAACTTTAAAAAGAAAAACATTTTTGATTAAAAAAACATTTAAGAATATTTTTAACCCCACCAATAAACAAATATTTTTTGTTTTTATTTATAGTATTCCAAGAGAACAATTTGATTATTGCAACCAGAAACTGGCAATTGGAGCGGTCAAGAACAATCACTATTCCACAGCTGAAGAAATGGAATTTTTCAATCTTCTGTTTGACTTTTCCAAACTCTTCAGGGGAGGGTTTTTGATTATTTTTTATCTTTTTAGCATTAATAGAGGGTTAAAAATACAAATGTTTCAGTTTTTTTCCAGAACACACAACATTTTTGCCAAACCCTTCTTTGGCTACTTCCAAAGATATTTTGGAATCTCTCATTTAAGCCCTCTGCTTGCCACCTCTCTTTATGTTTATCAAACCATCTCCTTCCATCTTGTTCCCTCCCAGGCACCTACTGGGCTTGGCGTGAGGATCAAGAAGGGATTCAATTTTTATTATAACATTTTGAGTGTTGTTAGAGAAGTATTGGCAGTCCAGAAAATGGGGCAAAGATGAAAAAAAAAAATGAAAAAATAAAAAAAATAAAAAAATAAAAAAATAAAAAAATAAAAAAATAAAAAAATAAAAAAATAAAAAAATAAAAAAATAAAAAAATAAAAAAATAAAAAAATAAAAAAATAAAAAAATAAAAAAATAAAAAAATAAAAAAATAAAAAAATAAAAAAGACAGTCATTTGAAAATCATTGGTGACACAGGGTTGGATGAAAAAAAAAATCCTGGAATTGATCATAGGCACAAAATCAAATACTAGAACACCCCAAAACAAAAAAAATAACAGCATGAGTTACCCATGCAAAACCTTAAAAGCTTCAAACTAAAAAAAAATGAATGAATTACTTGAAACCAAAATCAACCCCTAACAAGGTTGCAAACAAGTGCTTGCTCACTTGCTTGCAAATTGATTAATTGATTGATTTGCAAAAAATTTATTGATTGATTTACAAACAATCAATCAATTGAATGGTGAGCAATTTTTTATTGTTGATCTCTTTTCCCACAAATTTATGTTTCAAGTGATCCTCCTGTACTGATTGATCATCTTCCAGCAATTTATTGACTGTCTTGGATTCAGGAGGACCTCTATCAATAACACTACCAGTCTCTTTGATTGACTCAAGTTCCTCTTTTTGATTCAATTGATTGAGTCCCTCAGGCTTGACATGCTCAATATTCACAATCATCATATCTGCCTTGATGCGCTCCTGGTTTGGATCATCATGACTTGGGGTACAACTGGATGGATGATGGAGATGAGGATTGGATTTAATGAATAATAGCTCCTTCCAACTACTCTGGGAGCTTGACTGACATTTCTGGGTCACTTGTTCAAGATTCTTGTTAGATTTGAGATTAATTTCACTCATCAGTTGACAAAAAACCCAACTGTTGAGAGACTTGGAAAAGGTCAACCATTGATTTAGTAGCCAATTGGGGACAATACTTTCAATCAACTTGAACTTCCAAATCTCCCTGCCAACCAAGAGGCTCAACCCAGAGGTTATACTAGGTGATTCAATGATGTGTTGGAAGTTTTGGATGAGTTGGGATAGGGGAATTCTGGAAATCAAGACAATTGGCAAACCAGTGGTGGTGGTGATTGATGGAGCATTGAAGAGGACAAGCCTATGGGATGGAAATGGGGCATAGATAGGGTGTAGATGGATGGTTAGACTAGCCGGAAAACTGTGAGGATAATTATTGATGATGGGTTTGGTGCATAGATGCGCAAAAGTTCTGAAGTATCCAATCTGTTTTTTGATGATCCAAATCAATTGTGGAATATTTGAGTTGGAGATCAATATCTCTTGTTGTAGTGTTGACATCAGGGTCTCTAGGGTCTGATTTGCAATTGTAGAAGGACCAAGGTAAAGTAACAAGACACTTTTGGTCTTGGTGGTGTAAAAATTATGTCCAGCAATTAGCTTAGTGGCAGGCGGAGCATTAATTAAAGCAAAAGAAATGCTGGAAACCTTGTGTCTATAAAGGCTAATGGGCTCTCACAATAGGGCGCATCAAAGTTAAAATTTTCAAAACGTTAAATGGCTGATTTCAGGCCTATCCATTTTTTTTTCAAAATTTTGTTTTTTTCAGTTAAAACCATTGATTCATTGTTTATTTTGATAAAAAAATATTTTTTGAAAAATTGATATTTTTCCTGAAATTAGCTATTTAAATTTTTCAAAATTTTAACTTTGATACACCCTGATGGGGAAATACGTCAGATTATTGATTGGATGAATTCAAATTTATTGATGAAAAACAGCAGGGAAAGGGTCTCCTTAAGTACAAAAGATTTCCCTCTTGTGGGCCCATGATAAAATATGAGAAAAGGAAAAATTCCGCCCCAAAGGGGCTCTACAGGCCTTGTTACTTAGTTTGGGCTACATCAGCCCTCATGGAAATGCACCCTGAACCCTTTTGAACAAACTATTCCGGTCAGATTTGATTTTTCCATCCTTACAGGGTTGAACCAGCCCTTTTGTGTTCAAACCCTTCAGCTGGTTGTCCTTAAAACCGGCCTTTTTACCCCTATGACCTCACCCAACAGGAATTTTTCCTCATGCAGCCATCCACTGGCCCAAGAAATGGGCCAGGTGGGACTTAGGACACACCTGGGTCCGCTCTAACAACTCACACTCAGGGAGGGGGGGGGATGTAAATGGCGGACATTCCCCCCCACTCTTTCTTACCTGGGTTACCAGCAGGGGTGGTCAAATACCCTTCTGGTTACCTGGGACAATTTTTTTCCCAGAAAAACCAAAAACAAGTGGTCTGGGGGGGATCAGGTCCCCCCAGCCCTTGGTGCCTCCCCCTTGGTAACAGGGGGGGGGAGCACCCCATTTGCTTGTGCTCCCCACCTTGCACAGGTGGGAGGGTGATGAAATCCCCCCCCCCACCGCCAGTTTCCCTGATGTAACCAGCCTTGGAATCAACAACAATAAGGTGGGCTTGGGTGGGATCAGGTACCCCCAGCCCTTGGTGCCTCCCCCTTGGTAAGGGGGGGGGGGAGCGCCCTGGTCTGTTACCCTGGGGAGGTGTTCAAATCCCTCCCAGGGTTGTTGCTCCTCCCTCTTGGTAAAGGGGGGGGGGCAGATGGCCCCTCCTTGGTGGGGGGGGTGATCAGGTCCCCCCCCCCACTGCTGGTCACCTTGTTGCAACCAGCCTGGTCACTTCATCCCCTCCCTTGCCTTGAAGGAGGTGAGGGGATGGGGGGGGGGAAGAAACCTTGCTCCCCCCCACCACTGCCGCAACCCAACTGGTTGCACCAGCCCCCAGCAGGGCCGCAGCAACCAACCAGGGTGGAGGGACTCCAAATGAGTCCCTCTTCCCCCCTACAAAAACCCTGCGCAGGCTGTTGGGCCAAGCGCAAGAAACAGCGGCCCCAATGGGCCTCCCCAGCCCAAATTCCGGGAATGACAGATTTTGAAGGCCATCCTGGCTGGCCAAGCATGTCCAAAATGAACCTTGGTCCCAAAAATGCCCATAAAAGCCCATTTGGCTGGGGTGGCCCATGTACCAAATGACCTATTTCATGTTTTTGTGGCCAGTTTCCCCAAATCTGTGACATAAACACAGGCCCGTGTTGTCTGTGTGGTTTTCAAATGAGCCGTAGAGGCCAATATGTGCATCCCATTTGAATTAAACCTATATGTGGCACACAAATAAGTGCCTACATATTTTGAAAGTTAGGAACTAGGGGATGGGATTTTGAATGAGGAGTAGGAGGAGGAGAGATAAAGGTTCAGGAGGGGATGAGGATGGGGGGGAATTATGGAGACTACTGAAACAAGGTGAGGATGAGGGGATGATTGGATTCATTGGAAGATTGGATGGAATGTTGCATCATGGGTAGGATGAACTTGAGAGAAATTAAGGATCTGATAACAATTAGGAGATGATCTTTGAGATTGATGGATTCAATGTGTTGTAGAACATTAGAGGATGAGATTGTTAGAAATTTTATGAGACCAAGTAAAGGAGGAGGTCAAAGATGATGATGATAAAGAGTTTTCAGACAATCAAAGGAGAGATTGGAGAGTATATATCAAGACAGGCAGCCAAGGATTGGTTGAAGGTGTGAATCCAAGTTGGAGTAGGATCCAAGATGAGAGGTTTGATGTAACCTGAGCAATGGATTTCCAATTTCTGAAAAAATTCAAAGCATTAGGGGCTAGCAATGATGGTGAGACTGATCTGAGAGAGACAGAGAGCAATCTGATGGCCAACCAAGCCAGGATTGGTGCCTAGGATGATGATGATCTGAAGATGAGAGGAGGAGGAGGAAGATCTGGTGATGGGTCTAGTTCTGAGGGAAGAGATGGATTTTGGGATGAGGTAGGAAGAGATGGTTGTATGAGATGAGATGAATTGTGGAGTTGTGGATGGGTGTTTTGCATCCAATGGATGGTGGATTGATGATGATGCATAAATGGCTGATCTGATGTTTGAAATGCGCCATTTCCATGAAACAAAGAATTTTGAAATACACCAGTTGGGGGGTATGTGTATTTCATAAACCTGCAATTAAAAATGGAGGGTTTTCTAAATCTAAGATGTCCTAATGTTTTGATTTAATAATTTCTCAGAGAGCTGGAACCATTATGGAAAAGGAGGTTGATTCTCTTGAATACAATCTTCCTCAAAGAATCAAGAGACAGAATCAAGAATATAAATATGATGAATCTCCTTATTATCCTCCTGGAAGGAAGTTATTGGCACAAACTGCAAAAAAAATAAGTGAGAAATTCAGTACATTTGATAATTTCTCATTTTTCTGTTTTTCTGATTTTTTTTGTATTTCTCCCCTAGGTTTCCGATGAATTATATCATTTTTTTTCTGGAATTTTCTACCAATTCTCAATTGAAAAATTGAGTGGTATCTTTAAAACATATTTTATTTCATAAAAAATTCTCATTTTTGCTTTGATTTCCAATACAAAGTCTTTATTTCCCCCGTAACATCAATTCAACATATTACATGCTTAAGATTTCATAGGGGGTGGAAAATGTTGATTTAGAGAAGCAGCCATTTGTTTGGGGAGGAACTCAGAAAATTGGATTTACAGAAGGGAAAAAATGGTGAAAGAGCTTTATTCAAACCCAATTTTCAAGGACCCAAGATTACAGAATTAAATCTGGGGTGAAAAGTTCCAAGAAGAAAGAAGGGAACTGAATCAAATTTCTTGCGCTCCCATAAATATGTGGATGAAATCTCCATGCCATTGTTTCCTTCTGGCTGAAAAATACAAGTTCCCAGTGTTTCTGGTTACTTCTTTAATTCCCTGAACTTATCTTCCTCTGAATTCCCCTCTCACTCCAAATTCCAAATCTTCTCCTACTTGCTTCATTATTTTAGAAGATTTCAAAAATATAGTCTCATTCAATTTCAATTCTGATCATTGGCCAGCGCCAATTTTAGATCCACATTGGAAAATCTTTTTTGCAAAGGATTACAAATCTTGGAAAACCATTATTCAGAAGAATTTAGATCTTGGTAATGATTTCTTTTTCCCTCCAAGAGAATCCAGTAGAAAAATAAAACAAATAATAGTTGAATAATATATAATATTTATAACAATATTTGCTCTTTGTATGTATTAAAACATGACAAGTAGAATGAAAAATGTTGATCACCCCTTTTCTTTTGAATTATATTCATTTTGATATATATTTTTAAGGGTTAAAAAATGTGAAAAGCAGTCAGAATCATTTTTAGTTTAATATTTGCATGCTTCTATAAAGTCCTGTGAAAAATATTGAGGGAAATTTTTAATCCAGATCTGAAGAGAAAAACATTGAAATGATTGTGTTATTTTGAAGTTTTTTTATGTTGTATTCAATTTTTCGAGGCAAAGAATACATCCAAAACAACCAAAGAAATATCAAAAACATCTTGAATCTTTTTATTAACTTTTTAAGGTGTAAGAATACATCAAAAAAAAATCCTAAACAACAAATATTGGAAGGCTGATGATAAATTCATGAATCATTTGAGTCGTGTACACAACTCAAATGGGCCATGTGGCATGCTACAGGACTACAATTGAGTTGCGTGGCCTCTACACGACTTCACTGTAGTTGTGTAGCCCCCACAAAATGGTTACGTGTTGTGTGGCATCTTACACGCCTACATTCAAGTTGTGTGGGTCTGTACACAACATAAATGTATTTGTGTAGCATCCCACATCAGTACAGGTGCTGTGGGCCAAAATAAAAAAAGTAAAAAAGTAAAATAAATTGAATAAAAATCCAAAAAAAAAAAAGAAATCATACAAAAAACCAAAATATGTTAATTTTTTGGTTAAAATAAACAAATTTATTAATTAATTGATTGATTAATAAATAAATAAATACATACATAAATAAATAAATAAACAAGTAATTAATTGATTAATCAATGAAAAATTAAATAAAAAAGAAATAAGTAAATAAGTAAATAAGTAAATAAGTAAATAAGTAAATAAGTAAATAAGTAAATAAGTAAATAAGTAAATAAGTAAATAAGTAAATAAGTAAATAAGTAAATAAGTAAATAAGTAAATAAGTAAATAAGTAAATAAGTAAATAAGTAAATAAGTAAATAAGTAAATAAGTAAGTAAATAAAAAAATAAACAAAAAATAATTAGATAGATAGATAGATAAAAAATAAATAAAAATAAAAAGGGTGATGATAAATTCAAGACTCAAATGAGCTGTGTGGCATGGCTACACAACTACATTCAAGCTATGTAAAGCCCCACACTACTCGCATATGGTTGGACTGTAGGCCACACGGCACCAGACCGCTGTGTGGGGGCCGCAAGACTACATTCATGTTGTGTGGGGCCCTACACGGCTCAAAAATAAGTAAAAATAAGTAAAAATAAGTAAAAATAAGTAAAAATAAGTAAAAATAAGTAAAAATAAGTAAAAATAAGTAAAAATAAGTAAAAATAAGTAAAAATAAGTAAAAATAAGTAAAAATAAGTAAAAATAAGTAAAAATAAGTAAAAATAAGTAAAAATAAGTAAAAATAAGTAAAAATAAGTAAAAATAAGTAAAAATAAATAAAAATAAGTAAAAATAAGTAAAAATAAGTAAAAATAAGTAAAAATAAGTAAAAATAAGTAAAAATAAGTAAAAATAAATAAAAATAAGTAAAAATAAGTAAAAATAAGTAAAAATAAGTAAAAATAAGTAAAAATAAGTAAAAATAAGTAAAAATAAGTAAAAATAAGTAAAAATAAGTAAAAATAAGTAAAAATAAGTAAAAATAAGTAAAAATAAGTAAAAATAAGTAAAAATAAGTAAAAATAAGTAAAAATAAGTAAAAATAAGTAAAAATAAGTAAAAATAAGTAAAAATAAGTAAAAATAAGTAAAAATAAGTAAAAATAAGTAAAAATAAGTAAAAATAAGTAAAAATAAGTAAAAATAAGTAAAAATAAGTAAAAATAAGTAAAAATAAGTAAAAATAAGTAAAAATAAGTAAAAATAAGTAAAAATAAGTAAAAATAAGTAAAAATAAGTAAAAATAAGTAAAAATAAGTAAAAATAAGTAAAAATAAGTAAAAATAAGTAAAAATAAGTAAAAATAAGTAAAAATAAGTAAAAATAAGTAAAAATAAGTAAAAATAAGTAAAAATAAGTAAAAATAAGTAAAAATAAGTAAAAATAAGTAAAAATAAGTAAAAATAAGTAAAAATAAGTAAAAATAAGTAAAAATAAGTAAAAATAAGTAAAAATAAGTAAAAATAAGTAAAAATAAGTAAAAATAAGTAAAAATAAGTAAAAATAAGTAAAAATAAGTAAAAATAAGTAAAAATAAGTAAAAATAAGTAAAAATAAGTAAAAATAAGTAAAAATAAGTAAAAATAAGTAAAAATAAGTAAAAATAAGTAAAAATAAGTAAAAATAAGTAAAAATAAGTAAAAATAAGTAAAAATAAGTAAAAATAAGTAAAAATAAGTAAAAATAAGTAAAAATAAGTAAAAATAAGTAAAAATAAGTAAAAATAAGTAAAAATAAGTAAAAATAAGTAAAAATAAGTAAAAATAAGTAAAAATAAGTAAAAATAAGTAAAAATAAGTAAAAATAAGTAAAAATAAGTAAAAATAAGTAAAAATAAGTAAAAATAAGTAAAAATAAGTAAAAATAAGTAAAAATAAGTAAAAATAAGTAAAAATAAGTAAAAATAAGTAAAAATAAGTAAAAATAAGTAAAAATAAGTAAAAATAAGTAAAAATAAGTAAAAATAAGTAAAAATAAGTAAAAATAAGTAAAAATAAGTAAAAATAAGTAAAAATAAGTAAAAATAAGTAAAAATAAGTAAAAATAAGTAAAAATAAGTAAAAATAAGTAAAAATAAGTAAAAATAAGTAAAAATAAGTAAAAATAAGTAAAAATAAGTAAAAATAAGTAAAAATAAGTAAAAATAAGTAAAAATAAGTAAAAATAAGTAAAAATAAGTAAAAATAAGTAAAAATAAGTAAAAATAAGTAAAAATAAGTAAAAATAAGTAAAAATAAGTAAAAATAAGTAAAAATAAGTAAAAATAAGTAAAAATAAGTAAAAATAAGTAAAAATAAGTAAAAATAAGTAAAAATAAGTAAAAATAAGTAAAAATAAGTAAAAATAAGTAAAAATAAGTAAAAATAAGTAAAAATAAGTAAAAATAAGTAAAAATAAGTAAAAATAAGTAAAAATAAGTAAAAATAAGTAAAAATAAGTAAAAATAAGTAAAAATAAGTAAAAATAAGTAAAAATAAGTAAAAATAAGTAAAAATAAGTAAAAATAAGTAAAAATAAGTAAAAATAAGTAAAAATAAGTAAAAATAAGTAAAAATAAGTAAAAATAAGTAAAAATAAGTAAAAATAAGTAAAAATAAGTAAAAATAAGTAAAAATAAGTAAAAATAAGTAAAAATAAGTAAAAATAAGTAAAAATAAGTAAAAATAAGTAAAAATAAGTAAAAATAAGTAAAAATAAGTAAAAATAAGTAAAAATAAGTAAAAAACAAAAAACACTGAAGACAACCAACCAAAAAAAATTCAAGTTCAACTTAACAAGCCCAAAAGTAAAAGGGCCAAAAAATGCAAGAAGTCTTTTGACCAGCCCTGAAGTAAAAGTGCCAAAAAAAATTGAAATTCTTTTGACGTGCCAAAAAATACAAGAAGTCTTTTTACCGGCCGTAAAGTAATAACACAAAAAAAAAAGTTCAACTTGTGTTAAACTGATCCCATCACAAGCTTAACACAATTTAAGCTTTTGATGGGAGCAGCCCAACACAAGTTGAACTGACTTGACTTACCATTAAAATCTCATTGGAAACACTCATTGTAATGATGTTAACTCAAAACACTCAACATAATGATGTTCCAAATGTGATAACCCTTTATATTAATAGAATTACAATATCAGCATGTTAGACCATACCCAAATGACAAAATTAATCTATAAGTTAGAATACAACTCAAGTTGATCTTTGAGGTGATCAAACCAAAAAGCTGCTTTTTTAGAAATCATGGAATGTGTTTTTGGAAACTCTGGGCAGGATGGGAATCAAATCTGCCTTAAGCAGAAGCTGGACCCAATGGTTATTGTTAACAAAGCAAATGAACATAGGATCTGATTTTTCTTTTACACCCATTTTCAAAGGAGTAAAAGTACCACATGAATCCAATGAGATGAAACATATTTGTCTTCCATAAGTATCAGCTATTATTTGACCCATGTCAAGCTTTGAAAGCCATTTTGAAGAGGGAATCTGTTCATTAAGTTCTTTAAAATCAAGTATTTTTTTAAATCTTTTCAACATCTTTAATGCCTTCAAGAATCTTAGAATAGCACCCCTTATTTTTCCCCAATGTTTCAAGCATTTCCTTACAAAATTTAAACCATCCATCGTCATCATGCCTAATTGATTTAGCAATGACTCTAAAACCACAATTTCCATCACCAACTGGGTCCCAAACCCCACCCAAGAACTTATGTAAGCTCTCAGGCATTTTATTGAGGTAATGCACTTCCTAAAATCAAAAAGTAGTCAGCCAAAATTCTCATCTCATTAAAGGAATCACCACTTGCCAAAGATGAGCTTCTGTTTGAGTCCTCCATTGCGTCTTCTTCATTCTTCAAAAATGAATCTGATTCCAACGGAACCAAATCCAATTAACTGGCCTCTGCTTGATTGCAAGACTTCAGGTTCTAGTCTTGGATTTGATCTATAATTTTCCGTCTTGTTCATCAAGTTCTTCAATGGCCTGCAATAATCTTGTTCAGGATGAGCCAAAATTATTTTATTGACCTTCTCATGTAACTGAGAATATCTGAGCATTTCATCAACATCAACCTTTAAAAATTCAAAAGGATCAAATATAAGTCAAGTAGGACTCATCATTCAAAAAGAATTCATCAAAAATCATTAATCACAAAGTGATTTGAAAAATCCAACTTAAAACAACTTACATAACTAGAACTGCAAGGGTCATGATCCAACCTCCATCAAGCATGAACATCTTCAGGCACAACGTAGCCTCTTGATGCTAGTGGTTTGCCTATTTGGTGGAAACAGGGCAAGCCCATAGTCATTGAGTATGACTTGGTGCACACTTCACCATCATGGTTCTGCTTCAACCTTTCTAATTGATCCACAACAAGCTTGATTTCCTGTAAAGACACCTTGTATCCCAATGGTAAAATTTCAGTAGGAAGAAATATTCCAATCTTTATTTGAGAGTTTTAAAGTGCAGCCTGAACCAATTTAATTTGATTTGAAACTTTTCCCTCTAGTTTTTGCCAAAGATCCAACATTTTTCCCAACAAATTTGCAAGGAATGGTTTGAGAGTAGAATGGACCCCTGCAACCCAAGACATTGTTTTATTTCCAAATTCTGGTTTTTTGCAAGTCCAAGCCGTTAAAAACCTCTATATAATATGGAAGATATTATGATCCAAATACTTGAGTACATCCTCACGGTCTGCCAAAAAACCCTTTATACAAGTCATAATTCAATCAACCCAAAACTAGGAAGATTAACAGTAGAGGAAGTGATTTGGCACTAACTCTAAGTTCCACATCATTGACCTCTGCCTCCTTCTTTTTTTTCAAGGCCCCATACTTAGCCCACAGAGACATAACTCTTTTCCACCCTTCAACGTCATTATTAAAGCGCACTTTACAGTTTTCTTGTATGTTTTTAGACAAGTGCCATTGACAGCACTGTCTTTTTGACTCAGGGAATATTTTTTCTAGAGCATGGATCAAAGCTTTTTCACAGTCTGTCACAATAACTTTGGGAGGTCTCTCAGGATCATAATCCAATTCCTTTAGGGCATTTACAGACCAACTGTAGAACTCAAACGTCTCTTTTGTTATAAAAACAAGAGCTTTTGTGAAATTTTTCTGGTTGGAAGTAATTCCAACAACGTGCAACAGGGGGATGTTGTACTTATTTGTTTTATAAGTACAATCCATCATAGTGATATGATGAAATTTCTTGCAAAGCTTTAATGACTTGTGCCAAGCCAAAAATAGGGCCTCCAAGTGACCCTCTCCACTGAATTTTGCTCAATGAACCCAACCTGAATTACCAAGTTGTTCAAAGAGAACCTCCATAACACTTTTTCCCTTCAATTCTACAAGCACTACCTTACACTTAGTGTTATAGATTTTTTGTTCATCAACATATTTGCCACCATGGATCTTGCTCAATTTTCTTTTGAGTTGAATTGTATTGAGCCCATCTTTCATGCCTTCTTTTAGATTGTCTAAGGCTACCCCAGAGATTCTCCTCAGGTGAGGAGGCACTGAGGGGTGTGGAGATGGTTCATGGTTATGTTGATCATTTCTGTAGGAGATTTGCCACAAGGGTTCTGCCTCTGTGCAACTTGCACCAATTAAAAACTTGCACCCAACCTTCCTTGTGTGATTTTGCCTTGACTTTTTGGTGATCAATTTCCCAGAGTACAAACCATGTCTATCACAGGCTAGATCCACATATTTGTCGCACTTTGAGTTGAAAACTGTTAAATCATAACCATGATTCATTTCCCATGTTTGACAATAGTTTTGTGCCTCTTCCCTAGTAGGAAAAGCTCTCATTGGAGGTGGGTTAAGTGGTTCTGTCATATTTACATAGTTATATTGATTGCATGCACTCCATCATTTTCAATCAAATTAAATAAGGCAAAGACCAGTAACATAAAATTTTACTCAACACCAGAGGTCATCTCCGTTTGTCAAACATTTTGTTCCTCAATTGTCACCCTTGATGAGGATGCAATTGGGGCTTCCAATGATTTTTTACCCAAATCCTTCTTTTCCCCAGCTTTTTTCATGGAACTATCAATTTAGTCCTTCAACGTAGCCATGTTACAAAAAGGAGGGCTTGCCACTGTTCCAAAAATTCAAAACAAAATGCAATGCTAATTCAGTATTCAATCCAACTTTAAATTGAACAACTACCAAGTTTGCTGAATTTTTCAAGTTGAGAAAGATAAATTTTTTGGGATGTTTTATTTGCAGTTTCCCTTTAGTTTCAATTATTTGGTTCACAGATTTGATTTATTTCACTTTATAATCACTTTGATGTCACTTGGGGATCACTAGGTGTGGTCCAACAGTCCCACATAGTATGGGTTGATCCTAAATTTGGGTTGATGGAACCCAAATGCGGTCCAGGGGGACCCAAAAAGTTTGTCACAACCCCTGGGGGGCCGCGCACCCCCAAACTGGCTTGAAACTACCGTGTACAGGGGGTAAACAACCCCCTGGGGGTTGCGCGTGTTTGAGACAACCCCTTGGGCGCGTGTAGAAACGTGTTTTGGAGGCGTGTATGGGCCCCCACGCGTCCATTGGGCGTTGTAGGGCCCTACACAACTCCCACACGACTGGGAGTTGTGAATTTATCATCACCCAAATAAAAATTTTGTTTGGAACAACCCATTTGACACATGTATGGGCCCCCACGCGTTGATTGGGTTGTGTGGTGCCCTACACAACTCCGACACAACTGGGAGTCCTGAATTTATCATCACCCATATTGGAAATCTCCCTGATTGTTTTTGCTAGATTTATGAGAGATTGAATCACCAAAAAAAATTCATTGAAAATGAAAAGAAAAGGATCCAAAAGTGCAATGAAGAATTTGATTTTTTTTAAATTGTTTAATTTTTTTCAATGAATTGTTTAAGATGTAAGAATAAATCCAAAAAATACCAAATAAATTTTTGAATGCTCTTTTATTTTTTTTTCAACTTTCTGAGAGCTTATATCACCAAAAAAAATTAACTAAAAAGGCAAAGAAAAGGATTCAACAATGGAATGAGAATTTTTTTTTTTTGAAACATTTGATTTTTTGGATGTATGTTTTGAGGTGTTCTAATACTTGCAAAATTACCAAAAACTTTCTTTTGAGGGTGTGTGACACCCAGCTACAGGGATGCAGAATCAAATTTTCAATAAAATAAATTCATGAAACCTCTGTGAAACAAAGTATTTTTCCATGTGGGAGTTATGTTGCCCAGACATAGAACATCCATGATTGAAGTGTTTGCGCCCAAGAGAAAATTAATGCCCTATGTTGCTACAGGGATGCAGAATCAAATTTTCAAAAAAATAAATTCATGAAACCTCTGTGAAACAAAGTATTTTTCCATGTGGGAGTTATGTCGCCCAGACATAGAACATCCATGATTGAAGTGTTTGCGCCCAAGAGAAAATTAATGCCCTATGTTTATAAGTGAAAAACTACAAGTTTTTTTCTTCTTCTTTTAATTGCAGCTTTCTAATCACAATATTTGATGACTTAGTTCTGCAATACACCTTAATCAAAAAACAGGGTGATCAGACAGGCTACCTGATCCCCAGTCCCCAACTTCTTTTTTTCTTCTTCTTCTTTTGGTTTTGATAGTGAAGATCTACAGGTGTAGACATAAAAATAAATCTGTTTAGAGAAAAAAAAAACTCAATAAAATCAATTTTTGATCCCTCAAACATTCCCCAAAAATTACATGTAAAACCTCCAGCATCATCACCCAACCCCATCAAATCTAGGCAAAAAAAATCTGACCTACCATACCTGAGAATTTAAGAGCATCTACAACCATCGCAAAAAAATCCTTGACAATTTTGACAAGTTTTTGAGTCAAAAAAGGGTGGATAACTTTCAAAACCCAATTTTGCAACCTTTTTTCAATAAATTAGGCCCACAAAACATTAATCAAGTAGTTGGGGAGCAGTGTGGAAACAAGAGCAGTACACCTCCTTAGTTTTCCCCAAGATTCAGAAGTGATTGTTACCTTGTTTCTGTAAGGATTTGAGCCCCCCATTCAAATAACAACAAGAGATAGAAAGATTGTGTGTGTTTGTGTAGATAATTCCTTCCTTCCAAGTTGTGCTGGTAGCTGGTCTCCTCTTTTCCTATTGCATGCTCCCACAACCCAGATTTGAGAGTGAGGGATTAGTACCTCCCTTGAAACCCTAACCTAGGTACACAAGCAAATACAAAAGAGACAACCCTAGGAGAAAAGGGTTGCAGAAAATCCCTAAGGTTCCATCTGGCATTCCCACATCCCCCTCCATCTCCATCAACCCTCAATGTCTTCCTGCCATTACTTCCATCTGGTTTTGTCCTTCTCATGACCCAACCTTGTGCTGTGCCCTACTTGGAGCTCTCCTGTACCTGTCTGCATCTGCCCAAAATACCCATATTTGGATTTCTGTATTTCCTTTGATTGGCCTGCGCCTATTTCTGTGCAGCCCTTTCTTTCCCTGGATAGCCCCGCATAATTTTCCTTCCCCTACTTCCCCAAACTAGCAATACCCACAAACTTGATTAGATATTCTTTTTTTCTTGATCTATTTCCTTGTAGCAGATTGATGATCTGCAGAAACTGATGCTGAGCTCACTATGCATCTGATTCTGAGTGTGCTAAGCGCAGCACTGTTCCCAATCCCAAGGCTATGAAAATCTACCACAGCAGGTCCCACCATCATTGCTTCTGAGGATCCCCTGTTTATAAGGGTTCCCCCCCCTTGTGTTATCTGATTCCACCCTTTCTTTGTATTTGTAGCTCAAAACCATTGGAAAAATCACCCTTCTTGGCCTTTTCAAATACAAAAAACATGAAAATCACCTCAAAGATTAGCAAAAAAAACTTAAAGTTGCCTTCAAAAAATCAATAATAATCAATCATCCAAAAGCAGAAAATCAATCATCAAGCAGAAAACATTAGAACACAACATCAAAATGTTCAAAAGAATTGAAAAACTTCTCCTTTTTAAACAAAAATTATCTTCTGGACATTTAGGAAGAAGAAACCATTCTGTCTTACCTATTTATTGATGATGATGATTAACAATCTGATGAAAAATATGAAAGAAAAAAAGAAGAAGTTCTTTGATATTTTTTTGCAGGCCACAAGCAGATCATCAAACACTAATTTAGCCATCATTAAAATTACAATTCAAACTTCTTTTAAAGGATATTTGGCATGAGCAAGAATATATTTGCAATACTCCTAGAAGATTTCCAAAAATACAAAAGCTTCTGGATCATGAAAGCAGTAAGTTTCCTTGCATTATTGTCTTCTTGTTTGTTCAAGCTAATAATATTTTTTATTTTTATTGTATGTTTTATTGAGATTTTTGTGGCAAGGTGAGCCTTTCTCCTCATCAAAACCTTGAATATGAAAACCATCAACTAGACTATGGAAGCAGGGCAGATAGCACTGACATATATGTCAGAAGGGTGATGATAAACTCACAACTCCCAGTTGTGTGAAAGTCTTGTACAGCCCTGCACAGCCCTATGGACATGTGGGGGCCCATACCCGCATCTACACGCGTCCAAAGTGTTTTTTCAAACATGCGCAACCCCTGGGGGTTTGTATACCGCCCCCAAATGGCATTTTTGGTTTGTTTTCCCCCATACATGACTGTTTTGACACGTGTTTGGGGGTATAAAACCCCCCAGGGTTTGTGATAGAATTTTTGGGACCCCCTGGACCACATTTGGGTTCCATCAACCCAAATTTGGGACCAATGCATACTATGTGGGACTATTGGACCACACCTAGCAATCATACAGTGAACCCTAAAGTGAAACTGCAAACACAATCATTGCCTTTGGCAAATGAAACCTGTGAAATTGTCCCTGTCCCACAAAGCACACTCTAAACTTGCCCATTGGACCAAGGAAAATTAAATTTTTACTGCCCATTGGTTAACTTGAAATTGAGAAAACTTTGTAGTTTTCAATCAAAAGTTGGATTGAATACTGAAGTACCATTGCATTTTTTTGCATTATTGAAACATTTGAAATCCCTCCTTTTTTTTGACATAGCTTCATTGAAGGACTACATTGATAATTCCATTAAAAAAAGCTGCGGGAAAGAAGGATTTGGGTAATGAAACATTTGAAGCCCCAATTGCATCCTCATCTAGGGTTACAATTGAGGAACAAAATGTTTCACAAATGGAAATGAACTTTGGTGGTGATTGAAATTATATGTTACTCTGTTCTTTGCCTTATTCAACTTGATTGAATCTGATGGAGTGAATGCCATCAATAAAACCATTTAATTGGTACCAGATCCACTTGACCCACCTCCTGTGAGACCTTTTTCTACTAGGGAAGAGGCACAAAACTATTGTCAAACATGGGCACTGTGAGACCTTTTTCTACTAGGGAAGAGGCACAAAACTATTGTCAAACATGGGAAATGAAGCATGGTCACCCTTTGACTTTTTTCAACTCAAAGAATGATAAATATGTGGATTTAGCCTGTGATAGACATGGTTCCTACTCTGGGCAATTGCTCACCAAATTGTCAAGGCAGACTCACACAAGGAAGTTTGGGTGCAATTTTTTAATCCATGCAAGTCACACAAAGGCAGGCCCCTTGTGGCTAATCTCCTACAGGCATGATCAACAAAACCATCAATCATCTCCACACCCCACAGTGCATCCTCACCTCAGGAGAATCTCTGGGGTGGCCCTAGTGAATTTAAAAGAATGCATTAATTATGGGCTCAATACTATTCAACTGAAAAGAAAATTGAGAAAGATTGATGGCAGCAAATTTTTTGATGACCAAACAATCTATAACACTAAGGGTAAGGTTGCACTTGAAGAACAAATGGAAAAAATTTTATGGAGGTCCTCTTTGAACAACTTGCTAATTCAGGTTGGGTTCATCAAGCAAAATTCAGTGGAGAGTGTAACTTTGAGGCCCTGTTCTTGGCCCACCCCAAATCATTAAAGCTTTGCAAAACATTCCATCATATAGCTATGATGGATTTTCCTTATAAAGAAATAAAGTACAACATCCCCCTATTGCATGTTGTAGGAATTACAGCCAACAAGATAAATTTCACAAAATCTCTTGTTTTTATAACAAAATAAATGTTTGAGTTCTACAGTTGGTCTGTAAATACACTAAGGAGCTGGCTTATGATACTGAGAGACTTCCCAAAGTCTTTGTGATGGACCGTGAAAAAGCTCTGATTTATCCTATAGGACATAGTTTCCCTGATTCGCCAAGACAGTGTTGTCAGTAACACTTGTCTCAAAACATACAAGAAAACTTTAAAGTATGCTTTTATAATGACTTTGAAGGGTGGAAAAGCTTTATGTTGCTGTGGGCTAAGTATGGCGCCTCAAAACCCAAGGTGGAGGCAGAGTTCAATGATGTGGAACTTAGAGTAAGTGCCAAATCACTGCCTCTACTGTCAATATTCCTAGTTTTGGTTTGCTTACATTATGACTTGTACAAAGTTTTTCTTGGCAGACCATGAGGATTTACTTGATTATATGGATCATAATATTTTCCCTATCAAAGAGACATTTGTAACAGCCTGAACTTGCAAAAACCCTGAATTTGGGAATAAAACCATGTCTTGGCTTGAAGGGGCCCATGCTACTCTCAAAAAATTCCTTGAAAATTCTTTGGGAAACAAATTGGATGTTTGTAGCAACCTAAAGGGAATATTTTCCAATCAAATTAAATTGGTTCAGGCTGCCCTTTACAACGCTTGAATAAAGATAGGAATATTTCTTCCAACTGAACTGTTACCATTGGGATACAAGTTGTCTTTAGAGGCAATTAAACTTGTTGTGGAACAATTAGAGAGCTCAAAGTGGAACCATGATGGGGAAGTGTGCACCAAGTCATACTCCAAGACTATTGGTTTGCCCTTTTCCCACCAGATAGGTGACCTACTAGTGTCAAGAGGATCCATTGTTCATGAGGATGTTCATCCTCAGTGAAGTTTGGATTATGAAACTTGCTGTTCTAGTTATGTAAGTTGGTTCAATGGGATTAATGCTTTTGAATGGATGATTCCTACTTTACTAATGTTTGATCCTTTTGAATTTTGGAAGTTCAATTTTGATTAAATTCTCCACAATTCTCAGTTACATGAGAAGCTCAATGCAATGATCTTTGGAAATCCTGAACAAGACCATTGCAGGATTTTGAATTAATTGATTCAGAAGACTGAAAAGTATCAATCAAAGCCAAGACTTGAACCAAAATTCTTGCAATCAAGTAGAGGCTGTCCAAAATTGACAGATACCTGCAGAAATCCTTTTTGATTTGAAAATTTTTAAAAGGAAATTAAGAGGCAAAAGGGGATGAGAAGGACTCAAAATAAGAAAATAAAAAATATTGTAAGTCTTTTATTTTGAGAAATTTTCATTTGTTTGGTTTAATGAACTGATGGGAAAATGATTTTGTTAGTGCAAGGAAGGATTGTTGTCTGAATTTCATAGTTCAGTCAAAGAGACTGAAAGTTCATTGGGGTCCCTTCTGTTGGAATCAGCTTCCTTTTTAAAGGAGGAAGATGAAGAAATGGAGAAGTCAAACAAGAGCTCATATTTGGTGAGTGTTTTTTCCTTTAATCAAATCAGAGTTTTAGCTAACTAATTTTTGATTGTACGAAGTGAATTACCTCAATCAAATACCTGAGAACTTACATAAGTTTTTGGGGGAGGTTTGGAATCCATTTGTTGATGTAAATTGTGGTTTTAGAGTCATTGCTAAATCACTTGGGTATGATGAGCATGGATGGTTACAAGTAAGAAAAGAAATTCTTGAAACATTGAGGAAAAATAAGATGTGCTATTATAAGATCCTTGGTGGCATTAAAGACTTTGAAAAGATAGAAAAAAGACTTGATGTTATTTAAATTAACAAAAAGATTCCATTGTCAAAATGGCTTTCAAAGTTAGATATGGTTCAAATAATAGCAGATAATTATGGGAGACCAATGTGTTTCATTTCATTGGATTCATGCTGCACTTATACTCCTATGAAAATGGGGGTAAAAGAAGCATCAGACCCAATATTAATTTCATTTGTTAATAATAACCATTGGGTCAAGCTTGTACTTAAGGGAGATTTGATTCCAATCCTGCCCATAGTTTCAAAACCATGTTCCATGATTTCTAAAAAAGCCTCTTGTTGGGTTGATCACCTGAAAAATCAACTTGAGTTTTATTCTTATTTATAGACATCATTTTAATTTCATCATTTGGGTTTGGTTTCTGATGCTGATCTTGTAATTCTATTAATATAAAGGGCTATCACATTTTGAACATCATTATTTTGAGTGTTCTGAGTTAACATTGTTATGATGAGTGTTTTGGATGAGATTTAATTTTTAAGTCAGTTCAACTTGTTTTGGGCTAATCCCATCATAAGGACTATTTTTACTTCTTGTGATAGGATCAGCTTAACACAAGTTGAACTTTTTTTTTGTTGTTTTTAATTTAGGGCTTGTCAGGTTACTTGTCTTTTTTTTTGGGTTTTTTGACTTTAGGGCTTGTCCAGTTGAACTTGTATTTTTTGCACCTTTACTGTAGGGATAGTCAAGTTGAACTTGTATTTTTTGGCACTTATACTTTAGGGCTGCTGCATAGACTCTTTCATTGTTTATTTAATTTTTTGTTTTTTGTTTGTCTTGATTTTTTGGCTTTGTTATTTTTTTTATTTTTTTTAGTTATTTTTATTTTATTTTTTATTTATTTTTTGTTTTTTTTTTTTTGAACAAAAATTAACATATTTTGATCTTGTGTTTGATTTCTGTTTTGTTTGTATTTTTATTCAGTTTATTTTAGTTTTTTATTTACTTTATTTTTTATTTATTTATTTTTTTGGCCCACAACACTTGCAGTTGCATGGCATGGAACATGACTAAATTCAAGTTGTGTTCAGCCCCACACAACTTGAATGTAGTTGGGTGTTGTGCCACATAAAACCAGGCCACACGACTACACTTGAGTTGTGTGGAGGCTACATGGCTCAAATTTAGTTGTTTAGCATGCCACACAACTCACATGAGTCATGAATGTATCATTACCAATGTCATAATTGGATAAACAACTTCCCTGAAAACCCTAAAGAACTTTATTGATTGTGTACGTGAGCTCTGTGAGGGTGATTATTTAAACCCCCAAGACATCAATAATTGAATAAAACCCTGAAATAAAATGAGGAAATATTCTTCCCAGGATTTATTGGCTAAATTGATGGAATGTAATGGGAATAGAAAAATTTTCTAAAAGGTTGTGAGGTTCAATTTAAAGTAAAAGGAAAAACCCCCAACTATGATTATAGAATCTGTAGCAAGTTAAAATCTCAGAACTTAATATTTTTTTATTTGGACCTCCTGGTACACTAGATGATATCAATGTACTCCATAGAAGTCATTTTTTGATCAATGATTATCATTAATTAATTTTTAAATTAAACTATGATTTGATTATTACATTTTTCATGAAACTGATTAAATCCATATTTCTTGGATACTTTGTTTAATAATTCAGCTGAACAAGAACAAATCAAGCTCACCATAAATGGGCATGAATACCATCAAGGATATTATATTGCTGAGTGAATATATCCTGCTTGCTCAAATATTGCAAAAACTATCTCCCACCCCCAAGATTATGCAAGCATACTTTATGCCAAACTTCAGGAAGCAGCTAGAAAATATGTTGAAAGATTCTTTTTAGTTCTGCAGGCAAGATGGGTAATGACCACTCAGGCATGTTTTTTGTGGGATATTGAATTAGTCAAAAAGCTCAAAAAATTCTGCGTCATTTTTCCCAACAGAATATTCCAAGATCAATCACCTGGTGATTATTTCTGCCAAAATTTAAACTCTAGTGCTCACATGGTTCCCAATCATTTTGATCCTCAATTCACTCATACTTTATCTGATTATATACAAAGAAAACCCAACCTTTGAAATTCTGTATTACATTGCCAGCTTGGAGAAGATTTTAAAGTACACAATTGGTTTTCCAAAATAATGATTAATGAGAATAATTTTTTAAGAGCATTGTTAAATTTGTGGCCCAGAAAAACCCTTTCACAACCCAAAATGGGTTGTGGGGCACATTTCACGGCCTATCTGAGCTGTGAATTGCCTTTTGAAACTTGCAGAGTTGTGAAAGGTCATTCACAACCTGTTCACAACTCTGGAGTCATAAGTGTTGTGAGAAAAAACAAATTGAAATTGAATGAAAACAAAAAAAAAACAAAACAAAACAAAACAAAACAAAAGAAAAGAAAACAAAACAAAACAAAAACACCAAAAAAAGCCAAAAAAGTTGAAAAAATTGAAAAAAATGAAATCAAAAATAGTAAAAAAAAATAAATTAAAAATCAAGAACAAATTAAAAAAATGGGAAAATTTCACAACTCCAGGGCCATGAATATACATTCATGAACCTATTAATAAATAAAAATAAACAATTGAAAAGTCTAAAAAATCAAAAAATTATGCCAAAAAAAATTAAAAAATGGAAAAATAAAAATGGGAAAATAAGGATTAAAAGGAACAATTTACAAAAAATAAAGCCCTCAAGCAATATAATATTTGAATAAAATAAAATAAAAACACCTTGATTGACTAGCCTTAAATTAAAAATTCCAAAAAAAAACAAGCTCAACTTGTCTTAACCTGATCCCATCATAAGAAGTAAAAATACTCCCTTACAATTGGATCAGCCCAACACAACTTGAACTAAATTACAAAGAAAATCACATTCAAAAGACTCAAAATAATGATTTTAACTCAAAGCACTCAACATAATTATTTTAACTCAAAACACTCAACCTAATGATGTTCAAAATTTGATAAACCTTTATATTAATAGAATTACAAGATCAGCATCACAACCCAAACCCAAATGATAAAATGAAAACCCAAATGAGGAAATGTATGATATTTATAAAATCACATACAAATGCAGTTGATCTTTGAGATGATCAAATCAACCAGGACCTTTCTTTGGAATCAAAGAACAAGGTTTTGCTATAATGGTTGGGATTGGAATCATATCTCCCTTAAGTATTAAATGAACCCAGTGGCTATTGTTAACAAAGAAAATGAAAATGGCATATGATGGTTCTTTTAAACAAATTTTCATAGAATTACAATTACAACATGAAGCCAATCAAATGAAACAAATGGGCCTTCCATAATTTCCTACTATTATTTGATCCATATCTAACTTTTCAAGTCATTTTGAAGAGGGAATCTTTTCATTTATGTCTTTAACATCAAGTCTTTTTTCAATATTTTCAAACTCATTGATACCACCAAGCATCTTGGCAAAGCATGCCTTATTTCTTCTTCTTCCTCAGAAGAGGATTCTGATTCCAAATGAAGGGAGGATATTCCACTTTCAGTCTCTTCTTCTGAAATATAGAATTCAGATTCTGAGCATAAGGACTTTTCATATAAACATCATTTCACCATCAGTTCCTTAAACCATAAAAATGAAAACTTCTCAAAATAAAAGACTTCCTATTTTTGGTCTTCTTGGTGCCCTTCTAACCAATCTTTCCCTCTTAAGTTTCCCTTCAACATTTTCAAATCTCAAAATTTCACATGAGGTTTCCTTCAATTTTTTTCAACCATGGCTGGACCTTAAGAATTTTGGCCCAAGCCTTGGCTTAGAAACAAAATTGGTTGCATGCTTGAAAAGGACTTCAAAATCTGCACTTTAACTTCTTCAGTTTGCCTCATAACAAACAAACTGATTTTGTGAAACAATTGAGATGATTCAAGCACTGGATCAGTTCCAAGATTTCAAAATTCAAAAGCATCTGTCATTATTAAACCAAATAGGAATTAAAACCCTTCATCAAAAAGCAATTCAAACAATCAAAAAATCCAACTCACTGAAATGAAATGGTTTTAGTCTAATCTCTGCTGAGGATGAACATCCTTGGGCACAATGGATCCTCTCAATGCTGGTATTTTACCTAAGTTGTGGGAACAGGGAAAGCCCATTGTCTTGGAATATGACTTTTTTCACACCTTGAAATCATGTTTGCACTTTGAATTCTCAAATTGATCCCAAATTAGTTTAATTGCCTCAATGTAAAATTTGTAAACCAAGGGTGAAAGCTCTTTTGAAAAAATGGTTCCTAACTTCATTTGAGTGTTTTTAAGCAACACATTCACTTCTTTGATTTGGATATCAATGTTTCCTTCCAGGTGTTTCCACACACCCAAAATGTTCCCCAAAGATCCCACAAGTAATTTCTTGAAAGTAGCATGGGCGCCTTCTACCCAAGATGATGTTTTATTTCCAATGTCAGGGTTGAAAAAATTCCACCATGTTACAAATTTCTTTTTGATAGGGAAGGTTTTATTTTCCATATACTCAAGCACATCCTCACAGTCTTTCAAGAAACGATTTCTACAAGTTTCAAAATAAGCAATGCCAGAAGAGATCAACAGAAGAAGCAATAAATTGGTCAACTCTGAGTTCTGTATCATTTACTTTTGCCTCCCCCTTGGTTTTAGAGGCCCCATACTACACCCACAGAGACATAAAAACTTTCCATCCTTCATTTTCATTATGGGAGCACACCTTTCAATTTACTAAAAGTGTTCAGAAAATTTCCAAGATCACAACTGTATGGATGACTCACAGAAACTATGTTTGATGGCACACATCAGATCTTTTTCATGGTCTGTCACAAAGACTTTGGGGATCTTTTCTGGATAATAAGCCAACTCCTTTAGTGCATTCAACTCCCAATTGTAGAACTCAAACAGTTCTTTTGTTATGAAAACAAGAGCCTTTGTAAAATATTTCCTTTTGACTGTCATTTCTATGACATGCAATAGAGGGATTTTGTACCTATTTGTTTTATAAGTACAATCCAGCAAAGCAATATGATGGAGTTTTTAAAAAAATTTTGTAGACTCAGGATGAGCCAAGTACAGGGCCTCTGAGTGACCCTCTCCACTGAATTTTAACCTGCAGACCCACTATGCTTCTTGGAGAATTTCAAATAGCAACACTTTTCTCATTAATTTCAGCTGCTCTAACCTTGCACTTAGTGTTATAGATTGTTCCATTGTCAACATATTCTCCCCCATAAATCTTTCTCAATTTCATTTTGAGTTTAAATTTATGGAGCCTATCTTTCATGCCTTCCTTGAGTTGCTTGAAGGCTAAACCAGATATTCTCCTCAGTTGAGGATGCACTGAGGTTCTCTCAGATGGTTGATGATTGTGTTGGTCATTTCTAATGGATAGGAACCACCTGGGATCCACTACTGTCTGAATTGCAAGGATCACGAATTGAAACCCAGCCTTCCTTGTGTGAGTTTGCCTTAAACTTTTGGTGAGCAATGGCTCTTTGTATACTCTATATCTATCCAAGGCTAGATTGACATATTTATCCCTTTTTGACTTGGATGTTTTCAATGCATAGCCATCCATGGCTGCCCATTTTTGACAGTATTTCTCAGCTGCTTTCCTACTAGGAAAGGCTCTCAGAGGAGGAGGGTCCAGGTCTTCTAGCACCTCATATTTACAGAGGCAATGGTTACATTAGTATTTATCAAGCCAAAAAAGTCTCATTCAAATGGCATATGAAATGTGAACCACCAGTTTGAGTCAATTCCAGTTGTGAAACATCTTTTTCCTCAATTGTAACCCTAGATGAGGATGAAATTGGGACTTCCAATTTTTATTTGCCAAATACCTACCCAAATCCCTAGATTTTGCCAAAGCTTTGTTAACAAAACTTTCAATGAAGTCCTTTAATGCAGCCATGTGGAAACCAGGGGGGCTTGGGCTTGCCACTAATCTCATAATGCAAAAATAAATTCAATGAAACTTCAGTATTCAATCCAACTTTCAATTCAACAACTCCAAAGTGTACTCACTTTTGGTTTGAGTAAAAGAAAATTATCCAAGAGGCAAGTATTGTGTACAGGGGGTGGAACAAAAGTTGTCCCACTGATTTGATTTTTTTCTCCTTTTTTTTTGTACCATTTTTGATTCTTTGCTTTTAAAACAAAACAAAGGAAAATATAAATATAAATACAAAATGGGTTAATCATGTTATTCTGTGTCTCTTATTTACATAGCAATGAATTTTTTGATTTGAAACCAAGTATTAAGATTTTTTTTTTTATTTTTTTTTAAAAAAAAGGAAGTCCAAAATTGGATGATGGTTTTCTGCATATGGATACAAAAAAAAAAAAAAAAAACATTGAAAAAAAAACATTGAAAAAAAAAACATTGAAAAAAATTGAACAATCATAATTCTTTGATCCTGGCTAAGGATTGATAGAGGATCATGATGGAAAGGAAAATGAAATGAAAAATGAAAAAAGGCAGTTCTACCATTGAGTAGAACCACCATGAGCTTTAACAACTGCCTTCATTTGTTCAGGCATGCTTTCAATGAGATGGATGAGTTTCTGCTTTTTAAAATCATCCCAGGCACTTTTGAGGGCCTTCTCCATCTCATACAGGCACTTTGGTAGGTATATTTTCTGTATATTGACCTTCATTGTATTCCAAAAATTCTCAATTGGGTTAAGGTCTGGTGATAGAGATGGCCATTCTATTTTTTTTTTGAGACCTTTCTCCTTTTTCCACTGTTTGCAAATTTTGATCTTGTGAACTGCAGCACCGTCTTCCATCAGGATGGGATCTTGATGGTTGATATTTGAAAGCCATGGCCCAAAAGTTCCATTTTAAACAATTTCAATGAAATCTTTGGCCAACCTTCTTCTTTGAGGCATGAAAACCATTGGAGAGATGCTTTCACCCATGAAAGCAACCTATATCATCCTTGTTTTTTTTTTTGACCACTCTTGAATGTGGGGTCAAGGCAGCTTGATTCAAACTTCTCATGGGGGATTTGCCACATATTGACTTGCTGAGTATTCTTAACAACTTCAAAGGAGGATTCATTGGTCCAGATGACCTTCATCCAATTTCCAATTGTCCAATGGAGATGTTCTCAAGCAAATGCCAATTGCTGAGTCTTGTGGGAGGCATTCAAGACTTGTTTTCTTGCAGAAACTTGGAATTAATAGCCCAGTTGATGGGCATATTGGCGGATTTTACTGGTCAAGACTTTGGTTGCAATTGAATTGGCCAGTTTTTTCAGGCTGGACCTTCTTTTGCCTCTCAAGACACAACCAAGCTGTCAAGCATCCCAATTCCCAAGTCTTGATGGTCAAACCAATCACTTTTGGTTTTCAATGGTCCCTTGTACATTATATTTTTTTAGAAGGCTCTAGATTGTGTATTGGTTGAGTCCCATTTTCTTGCTGATCTTGTTACCCAACATCCACCCCTTGTACATCCCCAGAATCTGTGCGTTCACTTCATCTGACATTTCTTTACTTTTACTTTGTTCAACATGGATCTATCAATATTGGACTATCATTTCACAATTCAATTGGACAAAACTGACAAGAGATTAATAATTTTCATTTAAAAATATTTTTAAACAAGTGGAAAATGAAACTTGCCTGATTGGATAGATGAAATCAAAAATGGTCATGAAGCTAATGATCAAACAAAGATTGAGGTTGGGTAATGAGAAAGGTTTCCCAGACTGCACTCCAAATTTGAGAGTGTTGGCGCTTGGGCTGATTTAAAAACAGTGGGACAACTTTCCCCCCCCCCCCCCCCTGTACAGTTTGGGACAAGATTTTTTACCTTTTGCAGAATTTTTGATTTCCAAATTACTTTTTGTGGTCAGATAGTCCCAAAATTTATGGAACATCCCCAAATTTGGGTTGAAAGCACTCAAATGTGGTCCAGGGGTGCCTAGGTGCCCCAGATTCCCTCCCTGAAATGGCCCATTTGGGGCAATTTTTCCCCAAATCGGCCAAAAGTTTTAGGTAATGCATGCAAAACCCTGTTTAAAACTTGTGAATCCCCTTGGGGATTGAAAAATATTTGTTTGCAGCCCAGATTGGTTGCAAACTACCCATTTGCAACCCCCCAGGGGTTGTGCAAGTTGTAAGCAACTTTGCTTGCAGCTCATTGAGTTGTGAACCTGTGTTGAAAAATCATAAGGGTTGCAAATGGTGTTTCACACCTGTTTGAAACCCGGTTAGATGAGGTTAAAACAACCCTTTTTTTATCATTAAAATTTAAACAAAAAATATTTCTATTTGATATTACATTATTTTTATGAAATTAAAAAAAAAATAATTGGTTTTTGTTGTGCCAAATTATTTCTCCTTTTTTTATTTGTTGTGGATTGAAATTTGCAGATGAATCTCACTTGAGTAGATGATTTTCTATCCTTTTCTTTGATTAATTTCTACTTGATCAATTTATCAAAGATCAACATGTAAATGAAAAATAAAAAATAATTAAAATAAGAATTTAAGTCCTCAAAGATCTTTGATTCCAAAAACTTAAGATACAATCTTCCCATCCAAATCTTGCTGGAAAAAATCCCAAGAAAGTTTTCTCTTATTTAAAGATTGATATCCCTGATTTTTTGTGAGAAATATCAATGTCTGTTTATGAAAAAAAGTATGAAGTCTTGAATTCATTAAATTTGAAAATTCTGATCATTCTACTCTCATTACCACATTTTTTTAAAAAACATCTATTGCATTTAAATTCACATTTTCACACATAAAAATAAAAACATTGTTTCACAACTTATTGTCCAAAACAAATCAAACTCACAATAGCGCCATGAATGGCTTCTTCCCCCCCCCCCCCTCCCCAACCCCCCCCCCCCCACCAAAAAAAAAAAAGGATACAAAAGTGCACCAAAAACAGTTGTTTGAGTCATCAGCAGTGAAATAAGGAGTTGAAAAAAAGTTTGAAGTCATTCATTTCTACTTGCCTTCTCTTATACTCTCTCTCAAATCCTCAAGCTTTTGGACTTCCACCTTTGATTTTTCCCAGTTTCAATACTAGTCACCTGTGCATGTTAAAAGTTGAGATGCTTGAGTTTTA
The DNA here is from genome assembly GCA_025617555.3 of Puccinia polysora. Taxonomy (NCBI): domain Eukaryota; kingdom Fungi; phylum Basidiomycota; class Pucciniomycetes; order Pucciniales; family Pucciniaceae; genus Puccinia; species Puccinia polysora. The sequence continues at coordinate 19,592,439 of CM062620.1, read as the reverse complement.
CTTCAATGGTTTCTGTTGATAGTTTGATGCTTGTTTGAATTCATCAATTGTTTTGATTGGCCATGTCAACTTGTTCCTTTTCAAGGTTTCTCAGTTTGGCAACCTGCTTGTATTTTTCACCTTGACCAACTGACATCTTGCTTTATCATGAGGGATGATTTTGTTTGGTCTTGGTAGAGGGTCAGGGCCACTCTCATCCAGTCATCTGGTGAGCTCCCACTCAGAGGATTCCATTCAATCAAGTGGTAGAGCCCACCAAGCTTGAGGGTTGCTGGGTTGGGACCTGCCCATCTGAAAGGAAAAGGTTGTGTCAGTACCCTTTCTATATAATTGAAAAAAAAAAACTTATCAAGTCCAAATTTGATCTTATTCATAGTAGTGAAAGGGTTAAATGCAAGTTAAATTTTTCTTTAAATTTCTTGAAGGATGCCTCTCCAGACTGAGCTGCTGGAAATTTGGGTTTCTCCTAGATGTGGAGCCAGGATATTGCAAGTTGATCTTCTTCTGGTAGCATCCAATTTGAGGTATCTTTTATTTATTAATTCTTGTATTGTAATTTCTTTGAGACATTTCTGGAGGAAAAGTTGAATCCATGGGATGGGGCAGCAGATTGGTCAGAAGGGAGAAAGATTAGAAGTTCAAATAGGATGAAAGATGGAGGGTGGGGGGGAGGCCCAAGAGGTCTTTCAAATTGTATGGCAATGCAAGAGGGGATATCAAGGAATGGATTGGGAAGCAATCAAAGGAAGGGGGGGGGGGGCTTTAAAATTTTGTGTTAATTGAAAGGGAAATATTGGTTGATATGAGGAGTGGATATGATATGTGTGATATGTTGAATGGGTAGGTGGTTGTAGGAAGAAATTTGATGGGGGGGGGAAGTATGGTAGGGTGGAGTTTTGGAGGGCAAAGGTGGGGGACAGAATGATTAGAGTGGGGCTCAACAGAACTTTGCTTGTCAAGCCTCAACAAGGATCCATAAATCCATGGATCCTTGTCAAGGGTTTTGTTCAGTGGACAGCTATCAAGCTCAATCAAGCGCACAATGGTGGCTGGGTTGGGAAAATCCTTGATAAGTGTGCTCATCAAGCTGACTTACTGAGACAGTGGTAGATGCTCTCACAAGATCAGATGCTCTCACAAGATCATGATCTCTAAAAATATAAAAAATCAAAAATCAAAAAAAATTGAAAAACTTTGCCACAGCTCACCCAGTGTGTTGGTCTCTGCTTCACCATTCATCAACCAATTTTGAATTATCCACCTCTTGCATCCAGTTCTATGATCCCCTTTTACCCTGAGCAATCTGCATGCATCCACCAGGCAAACTCCACACTGCACCAGGCCAATGGCCTTCCTCCCAAAACTTGGGGTATTAAAGTGATATGATACCCTCAATACCAGTCTAGAAGTCCCCTTATCCTTCTGACCATGATATGAAATCCAAAGATCAAGCGGAGGGGGAACAGGGGGGGTGGGGAGAGTGACTGAAGCAAGAAAACCAGAGACCTAAAATATAAACCATATCTCAACCCTTACACCTTGATATGAATCAGTACTATCTCTATATCATCAACAAAAACAACAACAAAGAGAGAGAGGAAAAAATTCAATAATTTCTATTATTGGGATATTTCTTTAATCACAAAGGTTTCAAATTATTAGATTGAGATAGCACATGGGAAACTTGATTTGCCAAACCAAACAAAAAATAGAAAAATTAATGAGATGAATCTCTTTCTTCTTCACAACACTTTAGAAAGAAAGAAAACAAAAGAACTTGAATGCGTTAGTTCGGATAACCAGAGATGAAAGGCAACAGAGGAGGGGGGGTAAGAGTGAATAGGCAGATGAAATTTCGCATCCAGAAGACCACAAGTCAAAGGCAGAAGAAAACAAAATATACAAACAAAAAGATACTGACGAAACTTTATTTTAGTAGGCGATATTTACAAGGTAATGTGCGTTTTTTTTTGTTTTATTTGTTTAATTTCATTTACTTATTAAGGTTGATTATCGATAGACTGGTCCCATATTTTTTTTTCGCAAATGTGGTCTCTTCAACGTACTAATAGTATACCTCTCAGGTTTCAAACGGAAAAGGGGTCTGAGTAAATACAAACAGGAAACTCTATGACTCGACAAAAAAGGACGTAAATGAGATGGGAGAGATGATAGAGTATAATGAAACCTATGTGCTTGAAGCTGTTAGAAGATCACAAGCACACTGTCTGATACATTGTCCTCGCTGTTTCACTATTCAAAAAGTGGGAAAAAAGGAAGATATATGAAGAAAAACGCCTTATCGAGATTGATTGATGCATCTGCTCCAGCTTCAGATTGGTTTGACAGGCCACATGCCCGAATACGTTGGTCGTCTTACGAAAAATCTTGATTGACTAAATCTAGAAATTCAAAACCAGCAGTCCAGTAGGATTAACATTATGCCAGCTCGTATCAATTTCACAAGGGGAGACTGATAACATACCTGGGACGTTGTGATCGTAATTGACTGCAGCAAAGGAAAATAGAACAATGGGTCCAAGTGATTAGAAGGCATAACACAGAAATCCAATGAAAGCCATCATGTGGCACGTACTAAAAGCTTCAAACAAAGACGCGTCGAGGTCAAAGGGCATTGAATCCCCGCTAAACAGTTGATCCATGGGCTGTTGAGCATATCAAAATCATGCGCAGAAGAAGGCAAGCTCAGCAAGCTGCATGACCGCGGTTGTACGAGGAACCCGAGAGATTGAAAATATATCCAAAGCTCACGTTAGTATTAACAGTGCTCAGGTCGTCAGAAGCTACGGGTTGGGCTACGTTGCCCGGTGGTGAAATGTTTGATGAGGCAACACCGCCACCGTTGGCAGTTTGTGATTGCTTCCCAGAGTTACCGGTGTCGAGAGACCACAGATTGCCCGGCTTTTCATTCGACTGTTCCAGATGAGCATAGGGAAATGTGAGTCATACGCAATAAAACGCTAACGAAGGGGTGACGTACCTTCGGACCAGCCTCAGAGGGAACCAAAGTCGGCTCATTGGGACGTTCGGCCCCAACGGAAGAATCCCCCGACATGTTAACGGACTGTAAATCTCCAGGGTTACCTTTTGATTCGTGACTATTGGGATTCGAGTTTCCAGCCAAAGGTTGACTCGAAGGTAGAATAACTGATCGAGGGTCAGGATTTGAAGCACCGCCTGGAGGATGATTTTGATCACCCCGAGAGGCTGGTCGTCCAGACTGATTGATACTGGGAGAGGGTGTGACGATGGAGGGCAATGGGGTGGATTCGGTCGTTTTGGTTGCAGCCCCAGACGACTGTGGGGTTGAAGGTTGAGTTGTCATATTTCGACCGGATGGAGGAGGCATCGTACTCTCTTCGTTACTGCTACAAGCTTCCTTGGTGGGACTGGCTGGATTAGCTGCTTTCTGAGAGTTCGGGGCACCGGCGTTCGATATGGCTTGACTATGCTTGGCATGAATGGATTGCTTATAGGCTTCAACACTCATGTTCAGCGATGTCGGGTCTGCCATACCACCAGGGAACTCCGGATTGTGGGTCATGGGACGACGAGGTGGCTGCATTTGAGCCATTTGGTGCTGTTGAAAGACGGCCAATTGATGCTGCTGCTGAGCGGTAAGTTGTTGGTTGGACTGATTCAAATGATGAGGATGTTGTTGATCCAAACGCTGCTGTTGCTGTTGAAGAAGATTGATTTGTTGCTGATGGTGCTGAGTCATTTGCTGTTGGTGTTGTCGAGCGAGATGATGATGGGCCAACATCTGTTGTTGCTGGTGAGTCAATTGATGTAAGGGAGCAGCTGATTGAGGCAGATTGGAAGGATCAAATGGCATCGCATCCGTAGCATTGAAGGCCGGCTCGTTCAATCGCCTCTTCTTACGCTCTTGTTCATTGCTGACTACTGGACTGCCACGATTATGGACCGAGGCAACGGATGGTTGGGGAGTAGAGACATGCGAAGCGTTAGGAGTACGTGGGTGAGCTTGCATGGCAGGGCTGTTACCATGATTCGATGCCCGGCTAGGTTGACGCGGAGGTTGAGGTTGATTGAGACCGAAGGGACTGGAAACATGGGCAGTTCCAGTTCGACTTGGAGGCCGCGAAGTACGATAGGCTTGCTGATGAGGATTCAAGGGAGAACCGTGTTGGACGGTCGGGGGTGGCATCATCCCATGGGCTTGCTCGGGACCAACGTTGGTTATCATACCAGGACTAAGGTTCGGGTTTGACAACAAGATGGATTAGTGAAAGGACGAGAAGGGTAACTGATAACGAGGTTTCTTACCGTCTAACGTTGATAGAAATCTGCCTCTGCTGGCCGAGTTGATCATGGTGCACAGGATGCATCTGGTGCAGATGTTGAGGAGGAGGAGGATGAGGCTGTCGTAGATGAGCTTCTTGAGTGCGCTGGTGAAGTTCCTGCTGTTGCGCTTGAGCTTGTTGTTGTTGCTGTTGTTGTTGTTGCTGCTGTTGTTGTTGATGCGCTTGCAATTGTGCCTGCTGTTGTAATTGTTGCTGACGCTGCCGAGCGAGATTAGCTTCAAGCCTCTGATAATGCTGCTGCTGTTGCTGTTGTTGCTGAATGCGAGCCATGTGCTGCTGGCGAGCGGCTTGCTCGGCCATCATGGCCTGCTTGGCTTGGAGATGATGAGGACCGAGCCGTGGACCAGGGGCAGGAGTTGATTCCTGAGTGAGTGGGGGGGCACTGTAAGGTACCGGGTTAAGAAGGGTGTAGTGTTGTTGGATTCTGTCGTTGAGGTATCCCTTTTGAAGATCGAGTGGGTTGGGCACGGCAAGGATACCTAGGACTTCGCGTCTTGCTCGAGTCATCCCACTGGGCTCGGTAGATACACCAAGAGAAGCAGCAGCAACAGTTTGGGCATAGAGTTGAGCTGGTTTAGATTGAGCTGGGACTCGACCAGTCTTGGCGAGAAAGACCTCCCAAAAGATCGACCACCACTCAAACAAGAATCCTTGATCTGTGTCCATGGCGAGCTTCGGTTTAGGCAAGGTTTCGATAGAGAGATGACAATCGGGAGGAGAAGATCTGGGTGAGGCAGAGGCATGAGAGGATGTGCCGATTCCATTGGTCCCATTAGTAGCACATGGGTTAGGGGCTGAATCAACATTAGTAGTCTGACTAGCTGGAGTTTCATGGGAGGAGCGACTGTTATCTGTATGATTGAAGCCGTAATGTGAAGCATTCGAGACAGTTGAGCCAGATGAAGACATAGAGCGTTCAGACGGTAAGAGCTCACTTGCTGCGTTGCCACCTTTGGAAGTAGTGGTCGTGGTGGTGGTGGTGGTCGGATTAGGACCTTCGGTTGAGCAATATACATTCGAGCTACCCTGGGGAGAAGAGTGGAAGGGGTTGATAGAGCCTTCAGAGCGTCTCCTCTTGTGAGTAATCGTCGTATTGGTGGAGGTGTTAAGCTTCGAGCTTGATTGGGAAACCAGGGGGACGTCACGGCCATCGACGAGATCCAGCTCGGCACCACTGGATACGAACGATCGGGCGACTTCGAACAGGCCTTGCTTGAGCAAGTAATCATAGATGTAGGTATTGAAGAAGCGACCAGCTTCGGAGACCGAAGAGTTCGATGAGGGGCCGGTGGTGACGTTGGGGACAGTACCCGTCTGTGAGTTCGAGGCGGATTGGACGGCAAAGCCGAGACCAGGAAAGTTGCTCAGAGAGGCGGGTGGGAGGACCGAGCCATCACGGGAGCCCAGCTTTCCATTGGGAGCGTTGGAGGAGCCGGTAGGGGTAGGGATTGAGGAGGAAGCAGGTCTCACTGAGGGAGAAGGGTGGTCGGTTGCTGGCGGTTGTGTGTCGGACCTACCATTGATGGATGCCGGGGAGGCGGAGGTGAAGAGGGGCATACGAGCCCGAGCTTGGATTTGAGCTTGGGAGGCGGCTTGGTTCAAGGCAGGCATGGATGGCGAATGAGACGAAGGGATGGTGGCGGTGGGAGGGGCGGAGGAGAGGGTTTGGGAAGAAGTGAGGGATTGATGGTGGGAGGGGAGGGAAGAAGTAAAGGAGAAGGATGCATTACGTTGGAGGAGGGTGATCGGAGATTGGCTAGGGGGTCCAGGGGGTAAAGGGGCGCTTGTGGCGGAAGCAGAGAGAGGGTAGTGGGCCAGGCCGTGGTTGGTGGTGCTAGCGAGCGTGAGACCGACGGGCCGCTTCTGAGGCTGGGAGCCAGGAGCGACGGAGGAGAGATCGAAGCTGTGAGCGGCAGATCCACCCGGGAGGGCGGTGGTGGCGGTGGTCATGCTAGCCGGGCAGGGCGACTCTGGAGGCTGGGAGGATGGGTGGTGGTTTGCTGACGAGGAGGCAGACGGCTGCTGGCAGACGGCGGGGGGGGCCGAGTCGAGTGGGTTAAGCGAGGCCTGATGGAGGTGATGGCGAGTGGTGGTCAGTATACCACTAGCAGATCCGCCGGGGGTGGTGTTATCGAGCATGAACCTATCAGGACGAGACGAGGAGGCAGAGAGCGAGAGGGAGGGCCGAATGGGGCGTGGAAGGCTGGGCAAGCGCGAGTGGGGAGGAGGCAAGCAGACCAGTCAGGAGCCAGCCACGAGGCGATGCCGTGGGCCGGCGGGGCGGGCGAGGATGACGGAGGGATGCTGGAGGGACGTACGCGGATGGGGGGGGGGGGGGGGGGGGAGATGGAGATGAGACGACGAAGCACGGAGGGGAGGAGGAGGACACCGAGGAGGGCGGAGGAGGGGCTGGGGCAGCTGGCCGAGGGGAGAAGGCCTGAGGACCGCTGGAGAGGGCGAGGGAGCAGCGAGCGTGAGGGGGAGGCAGCGAGGGGAGGGCAGGGCAGGGCAGCGGAGCAGGGGCAGTGGGGGCAGCAAGGAGAGGGCTGGGCTAGGGATGGCTGCTGTCGCTAGCTGGCGGGCTGGCTCAGGCTGGCATCGAGCGCTAGCGTCAGCGTGACGAGAGGGTGGCAGGCAGGCAAGCGACCCAAGGCACTCCTCATCAGACGATAAGCGTAGCGTAGACGAGGTGGTGTGGTGCAGCTACTGGCTGCTGCTACTTGGCTCTCACGACCGACTGGGCTTGCGGCAAGCTGGAGACAGTCGTCGTCCTCGAGCTGGACGGAGGATGCTCGATGGTTGCAAGCCGGCCAGAGCCAGACGAGCGTCCCGACAGCAGCCCAGACACAGACCACTCCCACTGGGGCTAACCGGCCGAGACGAGACGTTCACGAGGCGATGGCGCGCTACATCTCGAGTATCTGCCGAGTCAGAAACGTTTGGTCTGTGTCGTTTCGGACCAGAGCTGATCTGCGACCAGTGCCAACGTGCGAGTCAGCCGGACTGCTGATCCCGGGAGATCTCGAGACTCGTCATCTGACCACAGCCAGAGTCTTATAGAGAGCGAGTAGGTAGTAGTCAGACTCATGAGCCACCGGGAGCAGGTGGGGTGCAACCAACGAGCGAGCCTCTAAGCCACATCCAGGCTCCCCCACATACCCATAGATCTCAAGTATTCATCCATCACACCGTTGATTTAATCTCTTTTTAGAGTTTGACTCCTCAAGATTATATTCACCACCGAAACATCTTCCATCGGTCCTCGAGACCCGAAATCCCGACTGGAATAATCAGTATCATCTAGTATATATTATGCATACAACCATCTGGAGCAGGGCGGTACCAAACGTGTTTATTCATTGAGTTATTGACTGAAGTTGTGGTCAAAACCCACCTCCAAACGCTATCGATCTAAACATGGAAACCGAGGCCTCGTATCCCCATACGCCACCCGATGTGAACACTCCATTAGCCAGCTGCATGTAAGTAAGTATGTACATACACACATACACACATACGGGGGGGGGGTGTGTATCCATGTATGTATGCACATACGTCACATATGTATGTATGTAATTCATATCCAAAGCACTCCCGGAGTCCCAGTTGACCGACCGACCCATCCCAGTCGCTCAGGAGGCCCGACTTGATCGAGCGCTGCGAGACGCCCACTCACTCATGATCAGGATGACCGCTTCAAAAATCATCCAGAGATTTGAATGGGTTCGTCTCCCCCGCGGGACTCGCATCCGGCGGGTGGGACATTCATACATATCTATCTACTTACTAATCCCCGACAGCCCAGCCAGAGTGAATCTCGGAACGGGATCATGATCATTCAGATCTCTAGAGGCATCGATGACTTTTGGTCTAAGCTTTAATTTTCCTGCTTGCACCCCTCTCAACAAAAAATATCAGGCGGGTGAGACGCAAGAAGTGCTCGGAAGCGGGAGAGAAAACGCCTCGAGGATTCCATCAATCCAACCTTAGGAGGGTGGGTGTATATCTGACGACGACTCGTCAAGCCAGTCTCACAAAGACAACGAAGACTCCAGTGACGATGAGTCGGTCTGGTTTGGGGAGCTGTTCGAGGCCTAAACTCATGAGACGTCCGGCTCCTACCAGCCCCCCCCCCCCTCCTCCTCCTTTCCCCTGGACCCCTGCTATTCAATGCTCTGAGATCGTTGCGTTGGGAGAGTTGGTTTGCGGACGTGAGAGTGTTTGGATGGCAGTTTTAGTCCGGGCTTCCGTCCAGATATGCCCCCCCGCCTCGAGATAAGGATCGAGGAATGGTATCGAGATGGGTCCGAGTAAACCCTCATCGAGGCCAAAGGCAGGTGCTTACATCATAGACCTACACAAAATCCTTTGATCACTCCCCCACATCCGTTTCGCCTCTTCTTCAGCCTTACCATCAATTCTCATCCGCCCATTGGAGGGTGGGCGCAGGCAGTGTTTGCTTCTACTCGTGATACACAGTTATCGTATCCCGAGCTGACCAGCTCCCGCCCACCTCTCCAAAAAAAAAAAAAAAAAAAAAAAAAAAAAAAAACCAAGCCCGGTCGCGACCATCTTCGCGATCGCCCGACATCCACTACGTCCATGGCACGGTAAATAACGGTTGGAATTCTTAAGTAGTTCAAGTGTCAGTGTAGATGTATGTAAATATTATGTACTTGATCAGGTGGGGTAATAGTGCATCTGGACCCACCATACCGTCTCCCTCGTCCAGCTTGGGTCCCTGGTCCGCTAGCATCCCGATGGACGAGCTGATTAGTATGCATGGGTGAGAATAACCATGTTCTAGAATAGCAACAGATTCACGACTATCTACAGTTATCGAACCCTCTTTCCCCCTCTCCCCTCTGCGCCTCATTTTTTTATTTTTCTTCGGTGGGGGCCGGTCATACGTCTTTTGGTATGTATAAGAATAACGATCAAGTACGACTTGAAAGATGGTCGTCGATACGGAACGGTTGCTGTATGTAAATCTTTATGTGCATCGCTTGACCGAACTACTTCTCGCTGGTTTCGAGAGAGACGAGACGAATAAAATTTCGTCATCGTCAGGACCAAGCCAAGATGTCTGGCGACCATACGTAGGGTCAAGAGATCAATCGGCAAGGATTCATAGTTTCTACGTCAATGCTTAATGATATCATGATAAATATTATCAAAACAGACAAAAAAAAAAAAAGTCTTTGCAAATATTTTTGTCGAGGAGTTCGACATTCGAAAGAGATAGAAAAAGAAAAGATCCACCAGGTCAGGTTGGTCGGTGTGTCCAATCGATTGATAAGGGTACCTGACCAGATCCTACGTAAGTATTTATTTATGTGCATAATACATACATCCATCGATGATTCAAGAGTGTAATCCATCCGGCCTCTGGAAATCTAGAGGGGCACCATCAATCCTTCCAACATTTCTCTGGACTGATCGATGTAGACATATTCACATGCCCCCTCCCCTCCCCCCATACATACAGACATACGGAGATATTTTAAAATTGGTCAAACCTACACCCACAAGCTTCGTCCCAGATGATCAAAACAAAAGCAGAACAAGGTAGAGGAGGAGACAGGAGAAGGGGAAGGAGAAGGAGAGGAAGAGGAAGAGAAGACGCAAGCCAGACAAGCTGATCGTAAGATTTGGATTCTTGGATGTATTCGCTGGCTCGATCGCGGCCCGGGTAGGTCGAAAGAAAAAGTAAGCATCTAGGTACCAGTCGATCGAGCTCGACTTGCGACCGCTCCCAAGGGCTAATCATACCTCAGCATGGAACCGGCTCGAAGTTCTCTTTCACCAGTCAAAACTTTTATCATGATGTGCGCGCCATACAGTCCACGGTGGGATGGTGTCGATCGGGAGATTGGTGATGGTCGAGTGAAGTAAGTAGTCGTTATACACAGTATAAATTCAAAGAAGAAGGATAAAGAGAAAAGAGAAACAGAACGGATGTGCAGTACATACTTACATATGTCTGTACACATCAACAACCTTCGGATCAACACCGACCGGAATACTTAAAACTTGCCCGGCCTCATCGACTAAGATCACAAAAAAAAAAAAAGTTGGAAGCGAGGATCCCAATCCGTACACCTTTGCCATCATCATCATTCTTCCAACTCCATGGACCGTCGATGGTCTTTGGGTGCCGACGAGCCGGCCTTGAGCTGACCAGTTCGTGTGAACGGGCCAGTAGGAGAGCATCCATTGATCAGGGAGGGATCGGGAGTAGGTCAGAATAGACGGTGGTGGTCGACAAGAACTTGAGGGTGAAGGAGAGAAACGAGGAAAGGTTCAGGATAACCAGTCCTGGGGATCGAGCCGCTGGTGGTGGAGCAGAGATGCACCTCAGATGAGCATTTGGGTTGGGCGGATCACATCTTCCATCCCTCGCTCTTGTTGAGCAACATATTTATGTAAAACTATCCTTGGGAAGTCTCTCCTCCACTCTTAGATGATTCATTCAGCATGGGTGAAGCTCACCAACCCACACACTCTCTCTCTTAACAATTAGAGTCTCACAAACAAGGTGATCTTCACTCCTTGGGCGAGAAGGGGCAGGAAAAGAGAATGAGGAAAGAAATCAATCAAACAACGTTGGGTTTCATTGGGATGAGATTATCAAGGAATTCTTTCAGCCGATGGGCATTGACCTCAATCGGTTTATTTTTCAATTTTCGATCATTATTGTGATTATTTTTTTCGGGAATGGAAGAAGCTGAGGATGGATGCCTTCTCAGGCTCTCAAGCAGCACTCATTAGCAACTACAGTCACAAACTCGTCAAGGACCTCTATGCACTCGTAACGGTTCAGGATACTTGCACAGGCTCTGATGAGAGCAGGTGATGAACTGAACAATCATAAGAAAAAAGAAAAAAGAGAGAGAGAGAAATCTGTGAACCAAAAGTCAAAAGATCAATTCAAGATTGACCATTACCATTAACATCATCATTATTATGAATATTATGATTATTTTGGAACTTGTAGTTTATCAACAACTCAAACAGAAAAATAAAATCGGAGGGGGGGGGGGAGGATCTGAACATACCTGTATGTACAACCAACCAGATTGAAATGGTATGGTTTAGATGAGCTCAGAGGAAGATCATTAAGTGGAGACAAGTTTTACATATCATTCTGAATTTTGAATCAGATTGATAGATGAGATGAATATATAGGAGTATACCAAGTTGATGAGATCAAGTCACTTTTCCAAGTTTGTTTAAAATGTAAAAAAGAAGAGTTTTTTTTTGCACCTCCAAGTTATGATTGAACTGACTGAAAAACTCTGATTTTATATATGTATACTAGTCTTTTGCCCCCAAATTTGGGGATGGATTAAATAAAAAGGAATTAACCTGAAAAGCTGTGATACTTTTTAAGTAATAAATTATTTTAATCAAGTGGGAAATGAGGGGAATGGATTAAAAAAAAAAACTATGACATAAACAATTGTTCAAGTATTTCAACAGATGAGCAAGTAAAAAAATCTTGGTATGTGATTTCAGTGGGTGATAGGATCCAACACCTCATGTAAAACCAAAATCCATTTCCTGATTATTTTTGTAACCTCTACTGTTTAATCAAATCTTATAGAATCAGGAGAGGCTTTTACAATTTCTGTTCCATGGTTTTGAAACATAATGATGACCCTGTGACCTGTGATCCAAGAACGAATCAAAGCTCCCACCATGAAATTGATGCAAGAATTAAATGTGAAAATTTGGATTTCTGACTGACAAAGTGCCAATATAAAACAAATTTCTTAGCTCAAAAAGGGTCAATCTACACACCAGCTTCTTGAATTTTCATTGTTAAATGATTTTTTGCCTCAATTAAACACTTGCACAAATATTAATGTCTGAAGTTTTCATAAGGAATTCCATGACTTGCTTTAGGTTCTTAAATGATGTAGCATAAACAGAATCATTCAAAAAAAAAAATATGACAAACTATGTTTCTGAATCTTCAGGATGAACAGTATAAATGCTCCTGATCCAATAACCGATCTGAAAGTGTCTGAAATCTTTCCTGAGTGGATGAAATGTGAAATATTATGTAAAGTTTGAATATTTTATTGAACTTGCAAAGCTATCAATCAAATTTATTTTGAAATACTGTGTAAGAATATTTTTTTCATTGTGTGTATATTTGAACAACTTCATCCAGGGCTTCATCTGGTTCAAAAAAAACCTGTATTTGGCAAAGAAGATGAATATACAGCTTTGAAAAAGAAGATGAAGTAGAAAAGAATCTTAAAGAAAAAAATCTTCAACATGTCTCTGGAACACCTACCCAGATTGAATCCCTAAATTAGTCAATATAATCCAAATAAGCACCAACATCAACAGTATATACATATCATAGCCCTTATAAACTTATTGTTGGAGATATTTAAAGACTAAGATACCTGAATATATCTCTGCATTTAAGTGGAATTGGCACTTTCCCAAAATTTAAGGATTGTAAGGAACCCCACAGGAATCATCAATGTCCAAGTTTTTATGATTCCTCCTCAGTGAAATGGTCATTCCATTCTGGTGTCCTCTATATTATGAATGTTTCTAATGACAATGGAGACTGGATAGAAGACAACTTGAATGAAAAAAAAACTCCCAAAAATGCCTCTGAAGGAGCCTACCCTCTTGAATCCCTCAAATAGTCCATTTCATCCAAATCTGCAGCAACATCACCATAAACACAATCATGGCCGTTATATAATATGTACTTAAAGATGTATTGAAAATCCAAGATACCTTCACATATCTTCACACTTATGTGGCATTGTTTCTTTTCCAAAAGATAATGATTTTAAGGAACATTCCATGAATTATAAATGAGGAAATTTGTATGATTCCTCCTCAGTTAAATTGGAGTTAAATTCTGGCATCTTGTATATGCTGGAAAACTTCTTTCACCCACCCACAATTGTTTCAGGATAGAAGGATTTGGGGTATTTCTTCTTTCATCTGCCATTATCCATGCAAGGTTCTTCCACTTTGAAGTAACACATTGGCCAGGTGTCATGTGTTGTTTCACTGCTTGAAAAAGGTTTGACTCTTTGAATTGATCATTTCTCCGCACACAAAATCCTGACAATTTCTTCAGAGTCAATCCCTTCAGATGTTCTTGGTTTGTAATCATGGTAAAGAATTACCAAGATGTGAGAATGAGGCAGACCTCTCTTCTGGGATTATATAAAATTAGTTCTTACCATTGTCAATCCAAATAATCCATCAATGGGTTTTGATTTGAAAAACTGTTTTACCATATCAGGATATTGTTGTTAGATTACATAATTTCCATGAGCATGTTCATTGACTGGTATGTGCCACCCACATCATAGAATGCTGGGATAAGTACACCTCTTCTGGGTTGATCAGCCAAATAGTTATGAATCGACTGCTCCTTACTCAGCAGTGCACTTAGCTCAATTGGTAAGAGCATAAATCAAATAAAGAGTCTCAGGTTTTGGGTTCAAATCCCGCAGTGTTCATTTGTTTTCATATGACTTCTGACAATTGTATGGACCAGTTTGGCCATTTAACTGATGAGATGGATGATGGGTCCACTACTGAGAATGTTTGGATGTGTAATTGTTTATCAAATAATTATGTATTCTATTTTGAGCATGGTTGGAACAGATATGATATTTTTCAAATAATACATTAATTTTTATCAAGTGGGAAATTAGGGGAATGGATAAAAAAGAATGATACAAACAATTTTTCAAGTATTTCAACCAATAAGAATTTAAAAAAATTATATAACATGGAAATTTGTATCCCTAAATAAGTCTATTTAAACCAAATTTTCACCAAAATCAAAAGTAAGAATATTGTAGCCCTTATGAATTTACTTGTAGAGGAATTCAACAGCCATGATTCCTTCACATATCTCTGCATTGATGTGGCATTGGTAATTTGAAAAGATCTAAGGATTTTTGGGAAATCCAAAGGATTCATAAACAAAAAGGTTTGCATGATTCCTCCTCAGTGAAAAAATTGGTCCATTCTGGTGTCTTCTATACTTGGCACAACTGTTTATACTGACAATGAAGGTAAGATAGAAAATAATTTGAATCAAAAAAATCTCCAACATGCCTATGGAGGAGCTTCCCATCTTTAATTCCTAATATAGTTTATTTCATCCAAGTCTGCACCAACATCAACATTAACAAAATGATTGCCCTTATAAATGTATTTGTAGATAAATTGAATAGCCAAGATAACTTCACATTTATGTAGCATTGGTGCTTTGCCAAAAGGTTACGATTTCAAGTAACAAACCAAAAATTATCAATGACAAACTTTATATGATTCCTCCTCAGTGAAATGGTAGGTTCATTCTGGCATCTTCTATATATTTGAAAACTGCTTTTGATCAAAATTGTTTCAGGATAGAAGGATTTGGGAAATTTCTCCTTGCATTTTCCATAATTGATGCAAGCTTCTTTCATTTTTGAGGCACCACATGGGCCAGGTATCATGTGTCTTTCAATTGCTTGAACTTTTCTTGGCTGTGTGAATTGATCAGGTAGCTCTTCCCAAACAATCATGCCAATTGATTCAGATGTTCTTGGTTGGTGATCATGGTAAGGAATTAACAAGATGTGAGCATGAGGCAGACCTCTTCCTGGAATACTATAAAATGTTGTCTTCCCATTTTCAGTCCAAATATCTGTTACACTGTTTTCTGTTACATGTCTTGCAGCTCCTTGATGTTAAACCAAAGGTGTTCCTGTTTGTTAAATCCCCCTGTTACAAAGCAGAACCAACCTTATGTATAGTAAAATACATGCAGAAATATGTATATTGACATGGAGTTCAAAAAAGCAGACACTATAGAAAAAAAATTATATTTAAAAAGAAGATATTTACCCAAATATATATTCACATGGAGGGAAAAAAAGCATACACTCAGAAAAAAAAAGTTACATTCACAAAAAAAAAAACATTGAGATATATTCACATGGGGTGAAAAAAAAGCAGACACCTTAAAAAAAACATTACATTCAAAAAGTAGATAGACATATATCACATGGAGGGAAAAAAAGTGGACACTCTGAAAAAAAAATACATTGAAAAAAATTCAACATTCAGATGCATGGTGCGCATCCTCAAGGTTGGTTAGTTGAATGGAGAATGCAGGACCAAGGCAAACAATGCCAGTGTTTGCCAAGGGTGCAGAACCCAATATTTTTAGTATATAGTAGAGATAAAGTCTCACAACAAGGAGAACTCTGATGATGGTTGTTGAAGAAAAAATTACATCCAACTTGATTGACCTTAACCTTAAAGCTGAAAAACCATCCTGGGATTGGGTGAAAGGTTTGGGAGCCTGGATGGGTATGAAGGATGTGATATCCAAATTTGATGGAGAAATAAGAGAAGCTACCTTGGAAATCAGTACTCAAATCGCTGTTGAAAATCATCACATGAACCAAAGGATGAGAAACTAGTTTCTTGTTTTTATTTTGTTGTTGTTAAAAAAAAGGGGGGTGAATAGGTTTTAAAGAAAGGTGTGAAAGGTGTGATTTGGACTAAGGGAACATTACAGAACATCTGAGTTTTTTGGATCCCATAATTTTTCCTACCAAGTTGAGGAGGGTGTGTGCGCTCAAGATGTGATATGGTCACAGGTCAAAAAGCACACCAAGGTTCAAAAAGTGATGTGATGAGAGGATTTGATAATGCCCTAGTTAGATTGAAATTTATCCTTTTTTTATCAAAACCAGGAGTGAAACAATCAATATCAAGAGATTGAGAATTTATTCAATTTTTTGTTTTGTTTTTTGTTTGAATAGATGAGAGCATCTGCAATTGTGCTTGTTAAACCCGCTTGATAGGTAAATATACCAAGTGGGGTCCTCAGCCGTGGCAAAAACAGACCCTTTCTTACAAGAAAGCTCCATAACTCCAACCAAAAATCAACAAAGTTAAGAAAAGTTATGGAGTTTGCTAAGCAGGAACTTTGATGGGATTGACATGGGATAGAAATTATGTAAATTTTGATATACCCCTTTTTTCTTCCTTCCCCTTTTTAAATCCAATCCCCATCTAATATATCCTACCCTCTATCCCCATTCCTCCTCCCATATCCCTCCCCAACCCCATCCCTCCTCCCATATCCCTCCCCATCCCCATCCCACCTCCCATATCCCATCCCCAATTGGAAGTCATCCCCATCCCCCCTCCCATATAACTCCCTCAATCAGCAGTAATACCCATCCCCTCTACCATATCCCTCCCTTGATCAGCAGAAAATCAACCAATGAATCAACCCCCAGTCAACCTCAAATTTCAAAGATTCTCATCTCCTCCATCACTGTCTTCTCAAAAAAAAAATAGGGCTCAAAGAAGAAAAGGGCACCAAACTGGACCACTCAAGAAGAGGAAAAGCTGGTGCAATCATGGATCCACATCAGCAAGGACCCTGAATTTCCAACCAATCAATCTGGGATCCAGTTCTTCAAACATGTTGAAGGGGACTTCAACAGACACAAAAAAACCACCTATTGCAACTGGGAATGTATACACACTAGGTTTTAATTTTATTTTTAAAATTATTCTGTATTCAATTGTTAATTTTCATCATCTTTTTTCATTTGAAACAGATTGGCAAACTTGAAAGCTGCAACACTCAATTTCTCAGCAAGCTACCAAAAATTGAACGCTCACCTCCAAGTGGCTCCAGTCCTATGGATTGGATGTAAAACACAAAAGAGCTTTATTTCCAGAAAACCAAGGGCCAATCCTTCAAGGTCAAATTGGCATGGGAGATACTGCAAAATCACCTGGAATGGATTGGAAAATTTAGTTATCACATCAGCAACCAACCTGGGACACCCAGTATTGGTGTCCCATCCTCACCATTGCTATCCAACCAGCACCTGATGCAACCTGCTGGAGTGAAGGCCTCAAAAAGGAAGCAATTGCCTTTGGAAAAAAATTCCAAATCTGAAAGCAAACCTTTGACACTTGGGGTCTTCATGGCCAGAAATATCATTGGCAACCAACAGAACAAAATTTCAGCAAGAAAAAAAAACTTGGCAGAGCAATTTTTTGAGTTGGAAGGCAAAAACGGAGACATGAAGGTATTGCTGGGGCAGTTGTTGGTTATTCTTCAAGATGAATCAAGATGCCCTGAAAATGAGAGCAAGGAAATGTTGAGGATTCTCAGAAAGAAAGTGAGAAACCAACTCAAAGAAGGTGAATTTTGAAAATATACCATTTTTTTGCTTTTGATATTGCATCAAAAAAACCTTAAACCTTTCAGTTTGGAAAAAAAATTGTTTTTTATTTTCTGAAAAATTTTCAAGTAGGTTGATTTGATATCTGAAAGATGGAAACAAGACAAAAAAACTTCAAGAAATCTTTTTTCCAAACAATTAAACAAAGAAGAATTCCAAGTTTGATTTGAGAGCCCTCTTCTCATCCAATTGTGAGTTTTCAAATCATTCATAAGCTGAAAATTGAGTTTAGAATCATGAATGTTATAATATTGTTGACCAAGGATTTGAAATGAATGAAATAAATGAGGATCATGAAGATTTGGTGTGATAATGGTGTTGGAATTATGATGGGAAATGTTAGAAATGTTATTTATAAAAGGATCAAATGGTGACCTCTCCTCTACAATAATGTTATGGAGAATTATACAGCATTTAATAACTTGGATTATGTCTTGCCTAAAACATAATCTACTGGGTTGAGTTAGAATAGCAAACCTACTCTTCAAAACTCCAAATTTACATTCTACATACTTCCTTGCACCTTCTTGGAGGTTTTTGAATTTTTTGGTGGCATGATCTTGTGTTGATTTGTATGACTTGACAAAAACTGGCCAATTGGGGTATATTCCATCTGCTAAATAGTAACCATAAGAATATTGGTTTTTGTTTACCTTTTAATTTAAATTGGAAGCTGGACCTATAAATGAAAATAAAATATAATTAAATCAAAGTCAGCAAATACCCCCAAAGGAGAAAATTCAGTAATTCTAAAAAATGACAAAAAAAAAAACCTAAAACATGCCATCCAGAAAGTGATGAAAGATGTGGCTGTTTTGAACTACATTAATATCATAATGAGTCCCAGGAGATCCAAAAACACAATTCCAGATGCGCAATTTGAGGGATACCACTTCTTCCAAAACCATAGTGGGAACACCTTCTTTTCCTTGATATTGACCAGACCAAGCTTGAGGAAAATGTTTCCATGCCCAGCGCATTCCCTCAATACTTCCACAAAAGCCAGGAAAATAACAATCCTTGTATTCTTTCATAATCAACTTGAGTTCATCATCTGTTGGGAGCATGGAGGTATTCTTTTTCATAGATATATACAAAATCATTCAAAAATATCTTGGGGTTTTCAAGAGCTGTACTCTCTCCAATTACCACGTTCATCTGTTGCATCAGCTAAGAGAAAATATGCTAGTTGGTAAATTGTACTGGTGAGTTTTTCATGAGGGGAAAGGCCAACTTGTCCACAGAAATCCTACATGAAAAATAAAATTTGAAAAAGATAAAGACAAATATAATTTTATATCAGTATTTTTTTCAATTCAAAAGAAACCCAAGAAATAGATAATAATAAAAGAACCCCCCCCCCCAAAAAAAAAGAGAAAAATCATACTATTCTTTGAATCCAGTAGTTTCTATTGGCTCCCAAGTCATTCATAAAGTGCTCAAACATTCACTTTCTCATCCTAAATCTCCTTTCAATCATTGATTTGGCAAATATTGCCTTTTTTTCAAAATAATCTTTCATTTGGTTTAAATTTCCTTCCAGCCTTTGACGCTCAATTCTAGCTTGTTGATGTTTTCTTTTTGCTTGCAGGTTGGCTTTGTGGAGCTTTGTCCCAACCTTGAGCATCTTTTTTCAATGGCTGAGTGACGGTTGGATGTGGATGGGGAAGTACTTGCGGAGGGTTGGGATAATAATGGTGTTGGATGTTGGAGTTGAAGGTGGTTGGTGTTTGTTGATTGAAGTTTGCTGAAGATTGTTGGATGTCAGAGTTGATGACATGGAGGCTTGATTGTGCATGGCTAGAGGACCTGGACTTTTAGGTAGGTGGTGAGATGCTTTGCCAAGTGCAATTGGAGGGTGCACTCTGTTAAGGGCCTTGCTTAGTATTTTTTTTTGGCTAACAAGGGCTTAGCTATCAAAAATTTACCCAAAAAAATTGCAGATGATCTGAGCTCATTAAGGATCTTTTAAAATTCATCCCATCCCAAATGAGGAAGATCCTGTGAGGTTTAATTTTCTTAAAATAAATAAATAGAAAAGATTGAAAAAGCTTACCATGCCTCAACAATCATCAATTTCCTTGGTTTCCTATTCATTTACCAACATCATATCATGCACCTCTTGCATCCATGAATGCTTCCATCAGAAAAGGTGCATACTTGCACTGGTTGGAAGATTTTCCTACCCAATTTTTGGGCATGATATGCTAGTATATATATTTATATATGAATGTTTTTTGATTTAAATTTAGAATTGAATAATCAGATCATGGAAATTTGAAATAAATCAATGTAATTCTTGAGGTTTTTCATCTTAGGGTGAAGGCTAAAATATTTTCAAGAACAGGAAGGTTCATTTTATACTCAAAATAAAAATTTGATCAGAGTTAAGGATTAATTTCATCCTTAAGTTAATATTTTAATATTTATTTATTTTCTTTGTCCACTTATAGTTTTATCCATCATCCAGATGAAAATCTGGACCCTATCAGTGTATCAGGAGTAAGGTTATCCACAATTCAGAGAATTGTTTTTTCATCAAAAGATTGAGTGATAAAACAATGTAAATTAACATCAACAATATTCTTGTCCTAAATTGTGAACATCATCATTCATTTACACCAAATCAATCCAAAATTCAAAAAAAAAACAAACGCATTGTAAGACCTCAAAAAAAAAGAAAATGAAACTGATGATGATAACAAATAGAAATCAAAAAATATTAATTATACCAGATCATGAGAGAACATTACTGACTTGGTAGGAATTTCAGGGAGGAAGATTATTTAAATTTAGATCAAGAGGTGTTTATTGAATTTTCAAGATAGCTATTATGTTGGAAAATTCAGAATTTATGAAAAGAAAAAATACCTGGGTAACAAAGAATCATTTGAGTTTGATGAAAAATATTTGGTTTAAGGAATTGTGCTGAGTTTTATTGTTATCTATTTATGGACCAGATCTTCAACATGCAATCTATGGATTTTTATGAAGTGCTTAGAAATTGGGTCTTGCCTGAATTATAACCCAGTTGTTCAAAATCTCAATTTTTATTCTTCAAACAATAGCTACCAATATATTGAATGGATCTGCAGCTTTTTAAAAAAATGAATATTTGATTTGAAAGTTGATTTAACAATCCAGAATTGGTCTAAAGTTAAACACACTAACCCATAGCTTTAATTAAATTTAATCTTTGTCTCTCAAGGCCTGATTTTTCACTTGAAAGAGTGAAACATAAATTAAATATAATTGAAAACATGATTAAAATTGAGAATATAAAATGCAATTTCCAAAAAATAAAATAGAAAGAATTATTCAAAATTTCTGGATTTTTTGCTCATAGCCGCTCCATAAATTCAATCATTTTATTCATATCTTACCAATTTTATAAAATATTTCCTTACAAGATTTTTGTAATGAATGAAGTATAATTTTTTTCTCACACAATAATTTTTTCATCAATTATCACCATAGGATTTATATTAAATAAATCCATGGTTTTATTTATTATGTAATGATAACCATAGGATTTATACATATATCAGTGTTTTTTTATTTAATTAAACCACAATCATTATTCAATTAGTAATATTATCTTGATCATTTTAGAACATCTCTCCTGCTTTCATAGTTTTGAGGAAATTTTTTTTCATTCCTTCAAGCTTTGAGATTTACTAAAGGGTCAGGATATAACTATACCCTCTAAATTCCTGAAATCACACCTTTTTGCATTATTTTTCACAAAAAAACAAAATTAATCCATTCCCCAAGGCATGAAACCTTATCTTTAAGGTTTCATTCCTTTCCTTGATGTGGGAAATTGTACCTCCCCCCCCTCCCCCCTTTGAAAAGCCAGGGGAGGGGCTACTTTTGGCCATAATGGACACCCACCCTGTCAAATCTGAAGCTGGAATTGAAACTGTGATGGTCTAATCTTCCACTTCTGCTTTGGCTTTCAAAAAAAATTGAAAAAATTTTATTTTAGGGAATTAAATTTTCCATACACCTGTGTAAAATCTCCACACTTTTTAATTGCCTGAATGTCTGGTGCATGGACACTTAACTTGGAAAATCAATTTTTTTTAATTTTTTAAAATAAATTTTTGAAGAAGAAATTTTCTAGGTTAAAAAATTCAGATATTTTGAAGGGGTCCAAATCCTTCAAAAATAAGAAAACTAAAAAACAACAGCTTTCCATCTTTGCTTTGCAGCTATTTCTCAACCAAAAATTGTCAAATCCTTTGGAAATATGTGATTGGTATTATTTTCTTAAGAGCATAAAATAAACTAAGAAAATTTTTTGCAGAATTTTTGGGGGTCTTTATTGGCCCCCAAAACCTAAAAATGAGTCCAAAGTCAAAAAATAACCACAAATTGAGAAATTTCTGTTCAAATTTATGTGACATAATTATTCAATTCTTTGAAATTTAAGACATTCCAGGAATTTATCAAGTCTTCCAAACCACCCCCCCAAAAAAATTGGAATTTTTAAAATGACATCAAAACCCTTTAAAACGTTGCCAAACATAGAAAATGAGATGATTGAAGTATACTTGAGGTCCAGTTTGGACAGTTGTTTGGCAGTTTTGGGAAAATAAATTTGGGAATTTGAAATCAATACCTCAAAGAAAGTTTTTGAAAGCCTAAAATATTTTTCTACAGGAATGTTTTGGTTTTTTTTGAACCTCAAAAATTTAACCAAACCACAGAAAAATAGAATTTAGAATTGAACCCCTTTTGGGGTATGGTCTGATTTTTTTGTGCGCTTGCCTATGCGTAAGCTAAAATGAAATGTTATTCTGAATTATTTAAATCTACCTTCTCCCCAGTTGGAGTTCTCTAATCTTAATCTTATCTTAAGCAACAAAATCAAAATTTTACACCCATTCAACTCCACTGATCACCACACCACAAAACACAAAAACACTAACAACTAACAAACACTCAAAAAAACAACACACCAATCAACATCACACACCACACCCCATGAAACATCACTAAAAACCCCCAAAACAATAAATCACCACCCTCCAACTCCATTATTCAATGAAAATAAAAAAATAAAAAAAACTTCATCAAAAAAATTCATTTTTTTCTCTCTTTTGTTCTAAAATCATTCAAAAATAAGAAATAAAAAATAAAAACCCTCAAGAAAGAAATTGAACACAAATCTAAAGTCTCTTATTTAATTCTTTCACTCAATTTCTCTTGAACCACGGTATATCCCATCTTATTTATCTCAAAGCTTTCAATTATAAAGTCCCTTCAACCTCAAAAATGTTCTCCATCAACAAATTTATCAACATAGCATTCAACCACTTTTCATGACCACCTCTGAAGCTTCTCCAACATTCCCCTCAAATAACATAGGGAAATCCCCTTTTTCTAAACCATTGAATACTCCAGAAAAGTTATCATATAATACCGGGTGGAATTTCTTGGGGAAATCCAAATTTGGTCTAGATCCCATGGATATGAAATTTCTTGCAAAAATCCTAACCAACAAATGAATTTTTTTAATTATCAGTGTGACATATCCAGGCAATATAAACCAAATTATATTTAAAAGAAAATATCCTGAAAATTTATGATAAATCGCCCTTTCAAATTATCTGGTAATTTTTCTGAGAACTTTAAATCTTCAATACTGCACCTACAATTCCCCTGCCATGATCAGTGATCTTCTGATTATCCTTCAACAAATTAAACCCATAAAATAATCAAGGATGACCAGGAGGAAAATATATAATAAATTACTCAAGATGGAGTTGACCCTCACTAAATACGCAATAATTTAATTCAATCATCTTCTACACCTTTCTATACCAATCTCAGTATCATTTTCTCTGAAAGGGAAACAAATTTAATGAATGAATATCTAGAGGAAAAATTTCTTGTTGGAGCTCTCATTTTTGAGATCAGAAACTATTCTTTCATTTATAAAATTTACAATACAGACTCACCAATCAATTCTTTGTTGTTCATCCCAATTCAGTGAAACTTCTGAAATTCTTTCAAGTAGTTTTGATGATGGATTATAATTATAAAACCAACCAATATGGTATTCCTCTTCTCCATATAGTTGAGATAAAAAATTTATCTACAGATTGCTTTTTTTTTACCAAGAAACCAAGGAAAATTATGAATGGGCTCTGCTAAAAATTCAAGATATGTTGGAAAATTAGTCTTCAAAATTGATTTTTTAAAACAAGGAGAAAGCCTTAATTTAATAAATCCAATCTTGTTTCCATTTTTTATACCATCTTCTCTCTCTGTGGCATATTTTCAAAAATATTCAAACCATTTCTGATAAAATTCAAGTCTGAAGAGGAATGGTCAATATTCAAATAAAAAGGAATATGCTGGTCAAATGATGCCCAGAAGAAGCATATCAAGATAAGTTAACCAACTTATCTTGATTTTGAAATATTTTCAAATTCTTAAACTTTTGAAAGGAAAGTCTGAATTTTTTGGCATTCAAGAACCAAAAAAGAGAATCCAAGGAAGACCAGAGGAAGAAAAAAAGGATCTAAAGAAGTTTTGAAGAAAATTCTCCAGTATTCAAGCAAAATAGATTCATCAGGTTTTGAATAACTTGAAGGACCCAAGAGGAGAGGAAGGATAAGCAAGAATTTTTTGGAAACCCAGAGGGCTGGTAATAAAATTATATTTTCTTATATCCAATTTTTATTGATTTTTATAACTTTAAATATATTTCTAAGATAATTTTTGAAAAATGGAATGAGAAGAAAAACAAGGAAACAGGTAAAATGGTGAAATAATTGGAGTATAATTTTTTTTTCTTTTGATTGATATTTTTTGTATTTCAGATATAACAAAATATTTTTTAAAAGATCATTTTATCACATTAGATCCAGAGAAAATCTACAGGATGAAAATAAAAGAAGGAATATGCTTAGAGGCCTCAAGGGAATGAAAAAATCCTTGTCAATTCCAAAAATTCGATTGATAAATTTTTTATATTGATTGGAAAGGTTTTTGGTGAATTTTAGTGAGTGGTTTTTTTCCTGAAAATGTAAGATCTATTTCACTTGATCAAAAGAATATTCAGTATTATGCCAATTAATTCTAATTAAAGAATTTAATATTAGGGCTTATTAAATTTAAAAAACCCTCCATTTTTTAATGGTAGGTTTCAACCAAAATCCACCATTTCAAATCCTCTATTAAAAATAAAAAAAACCCCACTAATTTCACATCAGGCATGTCAGAGTTACCTGAAAATAAATGGGTTTTTTCAGATAGAGTATTCAAAGGTTTTCACCGCCTCAACCACACATTTTTCAACATCATACCCCCCTCATTTGCCTCTTCCTTCTACCTCCAACCTCATCAGCAATATCTGATTCATCACCCCCATCACTTCCTCACTGTCATCACTTTATCACTCTCAATGCTTTATAAATATAATTATTTCCTCAATCTCATCAATTTAACCCTCTAACGCTTATTGCTCTCATCCCTTGCTAAATCTCATCACTTATTTCTCTCATCACTTCCAAACTCTCATTGCTTAATCCCTCCATTTATCCTACTATTTTCAAATGGCCCCTCAGCAAACATTCCCCTGCAAGTCCACACAAAAATCCAATGCACCAAAGCAAACATCCCCAAGGAACTCTAAATCAAACAATAATCCCCCATCAGCTTCCAAAGGCTCAAGTCAGCTCAATAGAGCTGATCACATCATCCTGGTAAATTGGCTCAAAATTCCCTCCAAATATAATTCTTGATTTGGATCCAACAATGAAACATGAGTTGGCCAACCTCCTTACTCTAAGGTTAATGGTTATTTCCTGATGGAAAAAAAACTAAAGAATAAAACCAATGGTACACTGGATCTTTCATCCAAAAAGATGAAGGAGCAATTCAAGAACTATTGAGCCAAGTACAAAAAGGCCCACTCAATTTCAATCTCCAATGGCTTTGGTATCACTGAATCCAATAAAGCCAAGGGAATCAACTTCATGGTTGATAAGTTGGACTACATTTTTCCTTTTTATATTCATATAGATCAAATATTTGGAAAGTATTAGAAATAGAGATGAAGTTGGTAGATAAGTTTAATGAGATTTATAAATGATTCAATGGATTCAAAGGATGAATATAAAAATGAATGAATATGAATGGAAGGGGAATACAGCTGGGCAGAGGGGGTCTTTGATAGAAAAAATCTCCCTCACCAATATGACTATGTATGTACAAGCTAAGAGGGAAAGGAATGAAACATTATTTTCTGATTGGTTTCTTTGTTTTACCAAGGAGTGCAATGAACTTGAAATTTTCATTTTCTCTGATAGTCCTGCTATTTTTATCTGTATAGGAAATTTCAGAATGAAATACATAAGATTTTATTTTAATTTTTTTAATTGTTTTATTTATAAATTTAATAATATCTCTTCTTTTCTCCATTAGTATGATCTACCCTGGTTACTGAGATATGTTGATATTTCTGTGACATATTTCACAGATAATCAATATTTGATAAATTTATTATTAATCAACATATTGAGATGATTATTTTTTTCATGATGGTCCAAATTCTCTTCTCTACAAAATGGTAATAAAATAAATTTGTTTTAACAAATATTTTTCCCTCAACAGGGATTACAATCTCAACAGAAAGAAGGCCAAAATCACCCCCTTAGCTGATTTTGATTCCCAAAAATCCAAATCTGTTCATGATGAAGACTTGGATGTGGATGCTCAGCCTAGCCATGATGATCCTGAAAAAAACTTTGAGTGGCCGCAATCTGATGTGGAGGAGGATATTCCAAAAAAACCCAGCTCTGATCATATCAAAATTAGCATTGATCAACCCTTTAAACCCTCTCTTGGATCCCTCACTTGCAAATTTCAATTGTTCCCTTCCTGGGGTGAAAGAACTGGACAACCTGGCCAATGGAGAGCCAGATATTCCAGTATTTCCCTTGAAATCAAAATATTCTCAAGTAAGGAAGCAAGTTATCTTCTTTTATGGTCAATCCTGACTGATTTAGAATTTGAAAAAACAGCCCCATCCTTTCCTGAATGGCGGAAAACTTAAGCCAATGGGGTCTCCCAAATCAACATCAAATAATAGTGATGATGTTCCCACACTAACATCCTCTGAAAATGGAAAGAAAAAGGCCTCCAATCCCATCAACATCAACCCCAATAGCTTTCAAAAGAGGAGAAACACTTCAAATTTTTCTGGCTATGAGGATATCATGGAGAAGAAAGATTCAAGGAAGTGCATTGATTGATTCTCCTGGATTTAAAAATCAATCCTATTCCTATTCCCTGCCAAAAAACAGTGAAATCAAAAATTGAATCTGAAAAACTTCAATTTGAAAAGGAGAATTGGAATTGTCAACTGGCTATTGATTTTCAAAAGCGGAAAGACAAGAGTTTGGCTTATCAAAAAAAATTGGATGCTGAGTGGAAATTGAACCAGGTGAAGCTAGAGTTTTAAAAAGAGGAAAAGGAGAAGGATCAACTGGAAGAGAAACCGGAAAAAGAGAGGGAAAAACTGGAAATGGAAAAAAAAGATAGGTTATCAGTAGCCATGGAATATGTTGGTAGCAGTAGAGCAGTTGAGGAAATACAGAAGATTAATCAATTGCTGGGCTTGTAAACATATTTACTTCAATAAAAATTTCAAAAAGAAAAACAAAAAAAAATTTTTTTGATTACAATAACGTTTGAGACTATTTTTAAATCCACCAATAAAACAATATTTTTTTATTTTTATTTAATGTTTTTTTCTAGAGTATATTTTTCCACTTTTCAAGTCCTTTCAAGTGCTCCAAGGTGTTTTTTTGATTTTCAAGACATGGCCATACTTTTATGAGTGGTGGTATCCACAGCAGGAAAATCACAGTGCTTGTACTTTTCTGCTGCCCAAATAATTTTAACCACACCTTTTTCTTTGAAATAAATACCAAAATCCAAGTCAGGAAAAAAAATTGGCCATCAGATACTTGGTATTCTTCCTCATTGTGAATAATTTGTCCATTTGATTTGTTAGTTGTAACCACCAGTAAAAATGAATAGGAAGAAACATCTCCATGTTCAATATGAGTAGAGTTGTAGAAGGAATCAGAGGTGAAGGTTATGTGGGTGGGGGGCACAGTCAAAAGGAGTAAGGTGGGATCCAAATTCCAATGAAGAGAGGCAGGAGATATCTTCTTCCATCACTTTTTCATGGTTGGATTCAAACATGAGTCCGGCTAATTTTTGAAACATTTGGCCTAAAATTTGTGAGACATTCTTGGACCTAAGGTTCAAAAAAAAAACTCTTGAGGGGAAGATTGAACAGTGGCTTCCTTCAAATATTGTCCAAATAATTCAGAAGGGAGAATTGATTTTTGCCACCCCATTGCCCACATTTTCCCACCCCAAGATCTTGAGGTACCAATGGCATTGAAAAATTATTTTTATTGGTGAAGGAAAGTGTGGAAAGAGTTGATGTTCTTCTTCTCTTTCTCAGAGATTTTTCAAAGGGACAAACTCATTTATTGCAAGCAGAGACTTACAATTGGATTCGACAATAACAATAACTTTCCCAGAGCTGAAGAAAAAGAATTGTTTGATTCTCTCTTTGAATTTTTCAAACTCTTTGGGGAACGGCTTTAGATTGGAAAACATGGTACGATACAGATCCAAAGGTTGTATTTTTTTTCTGGACCACACAAACTTTTCATCAATCCCTTCCTCTGCCACTTCCAAAGAAATTTCAGAATCTCTCTTTTGAGTCATCTTTTTCAAATGCGCCCTATTCTTTCCACCTCTATGTATGTTTGGCAAATAATCTCCTCCCATCCACATGCTATGATTGGGGTGAGGATCAAAAAAGGATTCAATTCATTGTGTAAAATTTTGATTTTAGTGGGAGAAGAATGGGTTGTTGAGAAAAAAAGCAGATGTGGAAAGGACAAGGGGTCAAACGGCAGGTTGCATTGCATGGAATAATAATAATAATAAAATATTAGGTCATGTTATAATCAAGGTAGATGATCAAAAAAAATGGAGAAAAAATAAACAATACTGGTCCATTATCCTACCAAAAAAAAAGGGTCAGTCCCATTTTTTAAACATCAGTCTTGTCAAATTAACAGGAGGAGGAGGAGGAGGGGGGGGGGGGGAGGATTAAATGAGTAGGAGGAGGGGGAGGGAGTGGATTCAGCCGTGGGTTGGTCATTGATTGACTTATTTATCAAGGTAGGAGGAGGAGGAGGGGTGGGTGGATCTTACCTGTGGGGGGGTGGTGAGCAACGGAGGAGCAAGGAGTGGGGTCAGCCATTGGTTGGTCATCAATCAACCAATTGATCAAGGGAGGAGGAGGAGGAGGAAAGGGTGGAGCTTAACTGTGGTGGGGTGGTGAGCAATGGAGGAGCAAGGATAGAAAGGGGTGGCCTGAGGAGGAGGTTGCCTAAATGAGGAGGAGGAGAGTGGAAGTCAGAAAGATCAGTAATTAATCAAAATGAGCAAGCAGGAGGAGGAGGGGGTGCTAACCTGGGGAAGGGTGTTGAGAAAAGAAAAATTGATTGAGAAAGAGGTGGTGGGTGAGGCAGTTTAGTGAGGAGGAGGAAGGAGTGGAAAGATTGGTTTGGTGAGGAGGAGGAAGGAGTGTACCAGTTAGTGAGTGGGGTGAAGGGTGAGGTAAAAGGTGGAGGTTTTGTTTTTTTTGTCTAAGTACACCAAAAAAAAAACTGGAGTAAGCCATTATTGGTTGCAAAAAAAAAATTACTGTGATGTGATTGTTTAACTATTTCAAAACTGAATTTTAATCATCCAAGTGGGAATGTTTGAGGGGTGGAATCCACTCTGTCATGGCAGAAGATGAGGGACAAGATGAGACAGGGAATTAATTGAGGATGATCCAGAATATAATCTTCAAATATTTTGTCCCATTCATCTTTGATGTTGGAAAGAAGGCTGTGAAGGATTACACAACGGATAATCCAGTTGATTAGGATCTTCATGTACTTGGTATTTTGGAGCTGGTTTTGCATTTCCCTTAAGCTGGCCCATCTTCCTTTCAGCACACCAATTGCATGTTAAATACAAATGACTGATTGAGCAAGATGAAATTTGAAATTGGTTTTTTGTAGATTGATGGAAGAAACATTCCAATAATATGGAGCAATATATTTCCTGCTAGCATAAGCTAAATCAGCCAGAAGGTATTGATCTTTCTCAAATTAGTTCTCTGGCTGTTGGGCTATCTGCATCCAATTGAAAACATATGAATTGTGACAAGAGCCTGGAAGTGCAGCATGGAGGGATGTGAAATTCTTGTTGTTATCAAAAACAAGTTTTAGTGCCACAGAGTATCTATACAAAAAGATAAAAAATATTTTTTCAGTGTGTTATCAAAGGTGTCATCAAAGGATTTGGAAAAGAAATTAATCAATAGCCTTTTTTTCCAATCAAAATAGTTGTTGCCA
This sequence comes from Puccinia polysora, assembly GCA_025617555.3. Lineage (NCBI taxonomy): Eukaryota > Fungi > Basidiomycota > Pucciniomycetes > Pucciniales > Pucciniaceae > Puccinia > Puccinia polysora. Next base: position 19,562,376 of record CM062620.1, on the reverse strand, counting down.
TCTAGCTTGGGTTTTTGACTCAAGGCAATAGTGGTTCCATCAACAAAACCAATGCATTTACAAAAGCCTTTGGTCTAAACTACTTGAGATATACCCTTTCATTCTTCTTTGGTTGGCCAAAAAATGACTGAGAAACAGAAAGATAGGATACCAATCATGACTCATTTGGTGTATAAGTCAATGGTTCCATAACAAACTGAGAATAGATTTTCTAATTGATGAAGTGCTACTCCATTTATATTTCATCCCAATATGCAAAGAGCAAAGGCCAGTTGGATAGCTGGATTGCATTGAGGATTCCAAGAATTTTTCTGGAAGATGTGGTTGTCTTCAATCACCTCCAAAAGTTTCATGAATGAAGGAAATAAAGTTTGGAACAGTTGCTGGAAGCTAAAGTTGGGAAGGAGATGAAGGTTTTGCCTTTCATAAATGGGGTTGTGGAGAGTCTGTCATCTTGGAAAAATTTACTGCTTTTCAAATAGAGAATTCAAGGCTAACCAATTGGATTCCAAATCAGAGTATGAATCAGGGTCAAATAATAAAAAAAGTTCAGTCAACCTTTTTGCATTTTCAACTTGCTTCTGGGAAGTTTGATTGGAGATGTTGAGAAAGAGGGTCATGAGATTAGGATGGAATGTGTTTGAAGCAATGGAGATGGGTTGTGTGAAGGGATGGAGATGGGATTGTTATGGATTTGCTGAGGTGGAGGTTTGGATGGGTGTTTTGCATGCAATGGATGGTGGATGGATGGTGGTGCATAAATGGCAGATTTGATGTTTTAAATCCCCCATTTCAAAATACACCAGTTAGGGGGTATGTGTATTTCAGAAACCTGCCATTAAAAATGGCAGGATTTTTCAAAAAATGGCTGTTTTCTAATGGTGGGTTTGCTAAATCTGATATGCCATATGAAAACAATTAAATATGAATGGAATTGTGAAATTGTGATATTTTGTTTCAGTTTCAATACAAGGACTTTGTTCAACCTTCAATCTATATTCAGAATACATTACATTTTACAGATGTGACTGGGAATGGAAACTTTAAATTTCAATCAGTGGGTGACTTTTTGGGAAGAATATTAAATGATTGAAAAAATATGACTGGATATGATCAATGAAATGGATTAAGATCCAATTTTCAAAAAATCAAGATTAATGTAAGATTATTGGGGAAAAACATTTCAAGATCAAAGAAAAAACCTGAAACATCTTTTTGGACCAGATCCACTATATTGCTGGATTAAGTTTCTCTGCCATTGTTTCCTTCTAGCTGAAACATGCAAGTGCCTGATAATTCATTTTCCCAATGATATTCAAAGCACTTATCTTCCTCTTAATTCCCCACCCACAGAGAATTCTCAAAATTGTCCAATGTTCCTTCTTCTCCTCAATGATTTCAAGGACATAGTTTGTTTGAAGCTTAAATTTTATTCTTAATCAGCTCCTAAATTGGAGAAAAAGTTGAATTATTTGAATAAAATGAATTAGACAAATGGAAGTCAATGATTAAATCAAATTGAGATTGTTGGCTGAAGGTTTTTTTATCCAAAAGGAAACCTGGAAGGGAAAAAAACCCATAGAAATTGATGGATTTTTTATTTTTTGGTAACTGTATTTCATCAATTTCCTGTAAAAAAAACCAAAATTAAGGGATGAATCTCCTGCTTCAACCAATTTTATACCTTGAAATTGATAAAATTTGAATATCAAGTGTGTTTTATTTTTACTCATTATTATTATTATTTTCTTAAAAAAAAGAATTCATGGCTTCTCACATTTGATGAGGAGAAAGTTCAGAGAAAGTGCATGAATTGGAATTTTGAGAGGGAGAATGGTGTTTCAAAAATACAAAAACTTTGTTTGGGGTGATTTAAAAGGCTAAAAAATTTGGTGCAGGGTCAGAAATTTCCAAAAACTGAATCATAAAGCCACAAAAATTGGACATAAATGTCTAAATTTTTGGTATTTTTCTGAATAGTTTGGATAAATGTTTGGGGGCATAAAGAAAACCAAAAATTCCCCCCCAAAAATGGATTTCTTCTATTTTCTTGAAAGGACACTGGAAAAGGAATGGCTGCAAACCAAAAAAATAAAAACCTCTTTTTGTCTTTTCTTAATTTTAAAAAGTATTTTTGAAGGGTTTAAACCCCTTCAAAAGATCTTCAACATCAATTCTTGAATTTTCACAGAACCATCCACAAAAATTTTGTGTCAAAAATGAATTTCTAGAAATTAGAAAAAAGTATTTTGATTTTACAAGTTGGGTGTGTAGTTGCTGGAGGTTGACTTAAAATAGAAGTACATTAAATTTCCAGTTAGGTTACATGAAAAATATAATTCCCAAAAATAAAAAATGATAAGTTATAAATAAGAACCATTAAATGATAGTTGATAAATATTAAATAATTAATTCAAAATAAATCTCCTCAAACTATTCAAATAATGATAAATAAATTTTTATTTCAATGGAATACAATTTGTTTGGTCTTATTTTAAAAAATATTAAAATAATGGAAATAACTATTATTGAAGAGGAATGAAGATATAAGTGGCTAAAGAGGTCTTCTGAATTTATGCAAGTAAATCTTATTATTAAAATTAATTTGAATGAGATGCATGACTTTTGACCATAAAATTTCCCAAAAAAAAGCCAAATTAAGATTTCAAAAATGTAACATTAGAAAACCAGATCATAGTATTCAATTTTCCTAAAACAACAAAATAATATACCACAAAAACAAAATTTAAATAGAATTCCATAAAATCATGCATTAATGGGGCATGTATTTTTTCCCAAAGATTCAAGCACTTCTCATGATCTATTTCAAAATTTTTCAGAACCCTCCTGGACATATATTATTTCCACATATTTTTCACAGGTGGAATTGGAACATAATTCTTCAATAAACCTCCTGCATTATCCATTTTCAAGGCTATGAAATTAAATTAATCCACCAAAACAACAAGCACAGTTTTTTTCAAATTTAAATCTGAATTCAAAGGTAAAAATGGAAGGGTGATGATAAATTCACAACTCCCAGTCGTGTGGGAGTTGTTTAGGGCCCCACACAACCTGTGGGAGTCTTGTAGGGCCCCACACAACCTGTGGGATTTTTGTAGGGCCCCTCAACGCATGGGGGCCCATACACTACTCAAAAGGGTTGTTCCAAACACATGCAACCCCTGGGGGGGCATATACCCCCCATAATGGGAATTTTTGATTTTTGTACCCCTGTACAAAAGCATTTAGATCTGTGTACAGGGGTATACAACCCCCCGGGGTTGTTCAAGAATTGAGTTATTTTTATTTTATTTTTTATTATTTGATATTTTATATTTTATATTTTATATTTTATATTTTATATTTTATATTTTATATTTTATATTTTATATTTTATATTTTATATTTTATATTTTATATTTTATATTTTATATTTTATATTTTATATTTTATATTTTATATTTTATATTTTATATTTTATATTTTATATTTTATATTTTATATTTTATATTTTATATTTTATATTTTATATTTTATATTTTATATTTTATATTTTATATTTTATATTTTATATTTTATATTTTATATTTTATATTTTATATTTTATATTTTATATTTTATATTTTATATTTTATATTTTATATTTTATATTTTATATTTTATATTTTATATTTTATATTTTATATTTTATATTTTATATTTTATATTTTATATTTTATATTTTATATTTTATATTTTATATTTTATATTTTATATTTTATATTTTATATTTTATATTTTATATTTTATATTTTATATTTTATATTTTATATTTTATATTTTATATTTTATATTTTATATTTTATATTTTATATTTTATATTTTATATTTTATATTTTATATTTTATATTTTATATTTTATATTTTATATTTTATATTTTATATTTTATATATTTTTTTCTTTTAAACCAAAAAATCAACATTTTTTGATTTTTTGGTTGATTTCTGTTTTTTTTTATTTAGTTTATTTTAGTTTTTTTAAGAATGCAATTATTTTAGTTGGGTGGCAGGGAAAACAAATTTAGGAATCCACATGGCCCATTTGAGCCGTGTAGCATGCTGCACGGCCCATCTGAGTTGTGTAGCATGCCACATGGCCCATTTGAGTGGTATAGCATCCCACATGGCCCATTTGAGTCGTGTAGCACGCCACACGGCCCATTTGAGTCATGTAGCATGCCACACAGCCCATTTGAGCTGTGTGAACGACTCAAATATTCATGAAGTTAACATTACCCAAAATGGAAATAATTGTGCATTAGAAATCCAGAATATTCTTAATTCATAAAAATTTCTATGGAAATGAATCATATGTGGAAAAATCATACAATGCTTTGTGGAAATCCTAACCCCATTAGAATAAAGGCTTTCTAGAAAATAATCAGAAGCCAGAGGATTGCAAAATATTTTCAAGAGAAATATTTATTTCAAATTCAAATTTTAATTCATTTTTGAAGTCCAGATTGAATGTTCCCTCAACCTGATTAGCCACAGAATAATAATAAAAAAAATTCTTTTTGGATCATGGACAGATCCAAAATAATAGGGCGCATCAGAGTTAACCAAAACCGCCATTTTTCAATGGTGGGTTTCAACTCAAATCCACCATTTCAAACCCGCCATCAAAAATCAAAAAAACCCCACTTATTTCACATCAAAAATGTCAGAGTTACCTGAAAATAAATGGTTTTTTTCAGATTAAGTATTTTAAGGCTTCACTGCCTCAACCACATTTCAGTCCACATCATACTCCCCTGGTTTCCAACCTCTGATCTCATTTGAAAAATTCTACCTCAAACCTCATTGGGAAAGACTATTCACTACTCTCATAACTTTATTTCTCTCATTTATTCATTGCTATCCTCATTTACTCATCTCTCATCCCCTCTTCACTTTATCACTCTCATCAATTTATTGCTCTCATCACTTCATCACTTCATCACTCTCATCACCTTATCCCTCTCATCACTTCATCACTCTCATCACCTTATCCCTCTCATCAATTCATCACTCTCATAAATTTATCCCTCTCATTGATTCCTAACTCTCATCACTTTATCAATCTCATCCCTTCATCCCTTCATCACTCTCATCACTCTATTGCTATCATCACCTCATCACTCTCATCACTTTTTTGCTCTCATCACTTCATCCCTCTTACTCTTTTCAACTGGCCCCTCAGCAAACCTCCCGCCGCAATTCAACATAAAAATCCAATGCACCAAAGAAAACATCCCCAAGGGACTATAAAAGAAAAAATCCTCCCCCTTCAGCTTCCAAAGGCTCAATTCAGCTCAAGAGAGCTGGTCACATCATCCTGGTACACTGACTCAAACTTCCCTCAACCTATGATGCTTGTTTTGGATCCAATAATAAAGCACAAGTTTGCCAAACTCAATCCTCTAAGTTTAACACTTATCTACTGACAGCAAATGAAATGAAGAATAAAAAAATATAGACTGGTTCTTTCATCAAAACAGATGGGGCAGAAATTCAAGAATTATCAAGAAAAGTACAAAAAGGGCCACTCAATGTAAAACTCCACTGGCTTTGGTATCACTGAATCCAATAAAGCCAAGGAAATCAACATGGTGGTAGATAAGTTGGACTCAATTTGTCTTTTTTATATTCAAATGGAAAAAATATTTGGAGAGAAGGCCAAAATCACCCCTTTAGCTCATTTTGATGCAAAAAATCTAATTCAGTTGATGCTGAGGACTTGGCTGTGGATGCTCAGCCTAGCAATGATGATCCTGATGAAACTTTTGAGGGGCCCCAATCTGATGCTGAGGTGGATATTCAAACACAATCAGCTCCAATTATCTCTACATCAGTATTGATCAATGATTCAAACCCTTCCTTGGACCCCTCACTTGATTCTTTGGATTTCTCTCTTCCTGGGGTGGAAGAACTTAACAAATTTCCCAATGAGGAGTAAGTCGTTCAACTATCTCCATTACAATCAACATCAGTTGAAATAAGGAAGCAATTACTTTTCTTTTCTTTCTGGTTAATCCTGACTGATTTAGATTGTAAAAAAACAGGCTCATCCTTCTCTGAATGGCCAAGCACTCAAACCAATGGGGCCTCCCACATCACCTCCAAACAAGAGGGACAAAATTACCACACAAAAATCCTCTGGAAAGGGAAAGCAAAAGGCCCCCAATTCCATCAAAATTGACCCCAATAGCCTTCAAAAGAGGAGAAAAACCCCAAATTTTTTCAAATTCCCCTAAAAAAACAGTAAAATTACAATTTGAATCCAAAGAAACTTAAATTCAAAAAGCAAGGTGGGATTTTCAACTGGCTATTGATTTCAAAAGCAGAAAGCCAAGAGTTTGGATCATCAACAAAAATTTGATTCTGAGTGGAAATTGAAACCGGCTGAGCTGGAGTTTCAAAAAGAGGAAAAGGAGGAGGATCAACAGGAAGACTGACTGAAAAAGGAGAGGTAACAACTGGTGATGGAAAAAAAGATAGGTTATTGGTAGCCATGGCATGTATTGGTAGCGGTAGAAAAGTGTTAGAAATCCAGAAAATTACTAAATTTCTTGGCTTGTAAATATATTTACTTGAATAAAAGTTTTAAAAAGAAAAACAAAAAAAAATATTTTTGATTACAACAAATTTTGAGACTATTTTTAACTCCACCAATAAACAAATATTTTTTATTTTTATTGAATTTTTTTTCTAGAGTATATTTTTCCACTGTTCAAGTCCTTGCAAGTTTTCCAAGTTGTTTTGTTTATTTTCATAGAAATTACCATCCTTATATGAGTAGAAGTCTCCACAGCAGGAAATGTTGTGGTGGCATTTTATAGCCTTGGTGTCTGGAACTGCGTTTTGGGTATGTTCTCAGCTTCTGGTGTTGGCTGGGCTCATCATCAGATGGGCAGCTGGCTCAGAATCTGATGTGAAGCCCTCTCAGCATTGACTGTGGTACATCCTTGATCCATGCCAAGGACACAAACCAAGAATGAAGCAAATCTGGTTGGGTTTGGGGAACATAGGCGCAGGGCTATACGGGGGAGGGAAACCAAAGGAGTGTATCAAGCAGGCACAAGCAGTACAGGGGGGCTCCAAGTAGGGCGTGGGGAGGCTGCCACAAGAGAAGGACAAACCCAGGCAAAAATATTGTCAGGAAGTTGGTTAGGGTTTTAGGGGGTGGTACTTAGGGTTATGTTCTTAGATGTTACTATATCCAGCTTAAGGTTGCAGGGGAGGTTCCTATACCTTGCCCTAAACTCCAAGTTGTAGATAGACCACGGAATACATACTGCAGCGCTTGGACTGGATTGGAAGGATATTTCTCAAGCCCTCTACCTTTTTATTCCTCCTTTATTTACTCTTCTCTCTCTCTATGATAGTTGGTCAAAAAATGTACTCCCCTCCTTACAGAATCTTGGGAACAATAGATCCTGATTCTGAGGACAGCTTTTGGGGGTTACTCTCCTCTTTTTCCCACATCTGGGGGTTTGGCAGGGAATTCATCTTTCATTCCTAGTCTCTCAAAGGTAAATGGTTGCAATGCTTCTGACAGCTGTCTCTGGGTCTAACATCCCACCAACTTCTCTTACTATCCAACTGGGGGCCAATGCCCCAACTCCCCCTCCTTTACCAGCTTCTCAAACTACTAGGCAAGGTGGTTTTGCTCCCCCTCCATCAGAGGAAGGTGAGGCTCCTTGGAAGGTATGGCTCAATCTGCGGGATTTTCCCCATCTCCGGTTCAACACTGCAGACATGGAGCAGTTCCTCATGATGTTTGAAGGGATTGCAGATTCTGAGGGGGCAAAAGGCGCGGATAAGGTTTGCACCATTGTCCTTTTCATAATGGAGGAGGTGAAGCTTTGGGACATGGAGGAGATGGTGGGCTAGAAGACCCAGGACTGGGTAAGGTTGAAAGGCAAAATTTTGGCAAGGTGGGGAAAGCAAATTTGATTGGGCTGCAGCGGAAGAAAGTTCATACGGGGGGGTACGAATGCAGGAAGAACTGGTGGAATACACTTTGGCGTTTGACCAGATATACCTGTATCTGGAAAAGAACAAGGTGGTTGAGGGGCAGACAGGAGCAATGAAGTGGGCATTCTTGGGTGGGCTTGCACCACAACTTTGGTAGCAAGTGCAGCGGAACCTGTACAATCATGGCCCAGTCAAAAGGTTGCTGGATGGGAGTGTTGCAATCCTTCTGGATCTAGGGGTAATCTGCCAGGCTGTGGAGAGAAAAATCAACTTGGATGAGCTTATTGAGAATATGGAAAGGTTTTTCCCAGCAGTTTCAAAGAATTCAGTGTCCAAACCAGCACCTAACCTGTTGCAATCTGTGTCTGTGGGCCTTTTGACATCTGTCTGTGCTATGGTTCCTCAACAAGAATTGGACCCATCAACAAGCAAGGTCTCAGAGATCTTATGGAACCTAAAAATCTTGCTCAAATGGATTATTTAACCACTGCGCACAACACCACTCCACATGGTGGAAGGTTTTCAGCCTCCCAGCGGGCCCTCAGGCGGGTTCAAAACTTGGGCCTGTACTTACTGCAGGGATAAGGGGCACTGGAATTTGGGGTGCGCCAATTTGACTAAAGACATGAAAAATGGGTTGGTCCGCAAGCCTGGGATGATTTACATATTCCCAATGGGCAAGCAGGTCAAATTGGGGTCTTGCCAGCTGCCCCCCTTACAGCAGATACAAGGGCACAGACCCCACCTGGGTGTTGCTTGGGATTATCACCAAGCCCCAAAAATGACAAGCTCTGCAGGTGGAGGCTGAAGTCAGGGCTTTGGAAGAAGAAAAAGGTTTCATAGCGGACAGGATGGACATGGAAACTAAAGAGCAACCATTGGCCCGGCTCTGAAAGCAGTTGTGTGTGGTTTGGAAGGTGACATGCAGCCAGAAAACCCTGTGGGGAAGAAGAAGGCCATGTAAATTGTGTGGAGGGTGATGGGGAAAGAAGCACCAATACTCTTGACCTTTCAGGATTTGTTGGCAGTGTCTCTGGTTTTTGTGAACAAGATGGTCCAGGTGCTGAAGGAGTGCACTCAAGGCTGGTTCCAAAAATTGTTCAGCAAGCTTACATGGTGCAGGGAAAAGTGTATTGCAAGCTGTAAAAGTTAAAGTCAGTTTTATTCCTGCTTGCTTATTTCTCAATGAAGATTGCAGGGAGAAAGGTGTGGGAAATTGTTGACAGCAATTTGATGTTCAATCTTCTCCCATAAAAATTGGTGGACAAATTGGGGTTGGTTTGGAGGAATTGTGCAATGGGGCTCCAGGAGTTGAATGGCATGGAGTGTTTTATGGATGGGGTGGTTGAGGAGAAGGAGGTCAAGGTTGAAAGGGTCTGGAAACCTCTGTTGTTTCTTTCAGTTGAATGCGGCAATGTGATCCTAGGCCGGCCATTTATGTTTGGGTTGTGGGCTCAGATGGCATTCAACTCCAAGGCGTGAATGGAAGCACTGATGGTGGAGGACTGGTCTGGCGCTTGGTTCAAGAAAACAATTTGTGACCATGCCCAAGGGAAGTGGGTGCAGGGGCTGACTGCAAGGGTCACCCCATGGAGGATTTTGCCTAGTTGGCTTGGAAACTGCACTGGGCAGGCTCCAGCTTTGCACAGATGGCCAACTAGCAAGAAGAAGGTGGAGAAGGTGGATGCACAGCAGGCACAGGTGCCAGAAGTAAGTTCCCTTCCTCAGTATGCATCTCTGGGAGGTACTGTGTTTTGAAAACCCTATCATCATGTCATATTTGTGAGAAAAGGAAAAATTTTTGGTTTGTTTATTGCTAGGACTTACAACGGTGACAAGGGCTGGGTGTGTATGGTGAGGTAGCAGTTGGAAGAACTCTGGGGACAGAACTCAAGTTGGGGGGGATGTGGTGGCATTTTATAGCCTTGTGATCTGGAACCACATTGTGGGTGTGGGCTGGGATCAGCATCAGGTGTGCGGCTGGCTCAGCAATGAGCTGTGGATTGTTCAGAATCTAGTGCACAGCTGGCTCAGAATCTACTGCAGCGCATCTTCAATCAGCGCCAAGGATGAAGACCAAGAATTAAGCAAATCCGGTTTGGTTTGGCAAGGAGCTGGCTTGGAGAAAATAGGAATGGGATGGTTGCGTGGGGATATATGGGGTAGGTAAACCAAAGGCATGCGTTGAGGAGGCACAAGAAGTGTGTGGGGGGGGGGGGGTCAAAGTAGGGTGTGGATAGGCTGCGCCATGAGAAGGTCAAACCCGGGAAAACTTAGTGGCAGACAGGTGGTTAGGGTTGTAGAGGGTGGTACTTAGGGTTATTTTCTTAGATGTTAGTCTATAAAGTTTAGGGTTGTGGGGGAGGTTCCTATACCTTTCCCTCAACTTCAAGTTGTAGATAGACCATGGCATACAGAGTGGAGCGCTTGGAGTGGATTGGAAGGAAGGATATTTTTCAAGCCCTCTACCTTTTTATTCCTCCTTTAATTAATCTCCTCTCTCTCTCTGATACTTGGTAAAATAACATACTCCCCTCCTTACAGACACTTGGGACCAATAACTCCTTATTCTGAGGACAGCTTTTGGGGGGTAATCTCTTCTTGTTTCCACAACATGCTTGCACTTTTTTGCTGCACAAACCATTTTGAAAATACCTTTTTTTTTGGAAATAAATGCCAAAAACCAAGTCAGTAAAAAAAAATGGCCATCAGATACGTGATATTTTTCCTCATTTTTGATAATTTTCAAATTCAATTTTTTGGTTGGAACCACCAGTAAAAAGGAATGGGAAGAGATTTTGCCTTTGTTAATGTGGGGATAATGGTAGAATGAATCTGAAGTGAAGGTGATGTGGGGGGAGCAGTAAAAAGGAGTGAGGCGGGATCTAAATTCCAATCAAGAGAAGGAGGGGATTTTGTTGTCCATCCTTTCTTCACATTTGGAATCAAATGCAAGTCTGGCTAATTTTTTGAAACATTCAGACTAAAATTTGAGAGACCTTTTTGGACCTAAGGTTCAAAAAATAAAAATTTTTAGGGGAAGATTGAGCAGAATCTTTCTTCAAATATTGTCCAAATAGTCCAGAAGGGTGCATAAATTTTGCCATCCAATTGCCCACATTTTTCCACCCCCAGATCTTGATGGTCCAAAAGTTCCAAAAAATTGTTTAGATTGGTGAAGGAAAGTGGTGGAAAAGTTGATGTCCTTCCTCTCTTGCTCAGAGAGTTTATTCAAAGGGAAAAATATGATTATTGCAACAAAAGAATCATGATTAGATTGATAATGAACAAATAATTTTCCAGAGGAGAATAAACAGAACTGTTTGGTGTTCTTTTTGACCTGTTCAAACTCTTCAGGGGGGGGGGGGTTGACTGTTCCTTGTTCTTTTGGAAATGATGGCAGGATACAGATCCAAAGGTTGTAGTTTTGCTCAGACCACACAACCTTTTCATCAATACCACCCTCTGCTACTTCCAATGAGATTTTGGAATATCTCATTTGAGCCATCTTTTTCTGACAAGCCCTATTCTTGCCACCTCTCTGTATGCTTATCAAATCATTTCCTGCTATCTTTTTCCCTCCCATACAAATACTTCAATTGGGGTGAGGATCAAGAAAGGATTTGGGTCATTGTGTAACACTTTGAGTTTAGTGGGATGAGATTTGGAATTCAAGAAAAAAGGAAGTTGTGGAAGGAGAAAGGGGTGGAATGATGTGTTTAATTGCATGAAATAAAAAAAATTCATTATTCAGTTATAACAAAGATAGATGATCAACAAAAATATAAAAAAAATAAAAAATACCAGTCAATCTCCCCCCCAAAAAAGAAATCTTCAGTCCCATTTTTTAATCATCCGGGAGGAGGAGGAGGAGGGGGGGGGAAGGGAGGGCTGATCATTTGCAGATTGAACAATTTTATGCTTGATGTTTGATTGATTGATCAAATTGCAAACAATTGATCAGTTGCTTGTGTTTCATTCAATCAATCAAACCACAAGAAATCAATTGATTGTTTGCAGTTGGTTTGATTGATCAAACAGCAAACAAAAATTCAATTTCTTGCAGTTTGATCTATCAAACTGCAAAGAATCAATTGTTTTCTTGCGGTTCAAATGATCAAACAAACTTCAAAAAATTTATCAGTTGCTTGCAGTTTGTTTGATCAAGCAAACCACAAGAAACTGATTGATTGTTTGAAGTTTCTTTGATCAAGAAAACTGCAAGCAACTGATTTCTTGTTTGCATTTTTTTTGATCAATTGGAACGCAAGCAAACCATTCAAGGAACAATGAGGAGGAGGGGGGGGGGTGCTTACCTGGGGTGCTGAGGTAAGATCAAGCAACAAGGGGGGGGGGTAATGGCTAAAGGAGGAGGAGAAGGGTGGGATAACATTGATAAAAAAATTAGCAACCAATCAATAGCTCAAAGGGAGGAGAAGTAAGAAGGGTTCTTACATAAATTGATGGATCAATGGGGAGCAGAATCAGGAGGAGGACAAATGGGAAAAATTTTGAGGTGGAGGTGGATGGTGAGGTGGAGGTGGAATTTTGAGCTGGAGGTGGATGGTGAGGTGGAGGTGGTGGGTGAGGTGGTTTGGTGAGGTGGTAGAAGGATTGTATTGGTGATTTACTGAGGTAAGGTGGTTGGTTTGGTGAGTGGAAAGGTATGAGGTGGAGGTATTGTTTTGTTTTGTCTAAGTCCACAAAAAAAAAAAAACCAAGTCAGCCTATGACTCTTGGTTTAAAAACAAAAAAAAGGAAATTACTGTGATGTAATTTTTACCTATTTCAAAACTGAATGTTACTTTTCAAAGTGAGCAAGTTTGAGGGGTAGAATCTGCCCTCTCATGGCAGAAGATGAGGGACAAGATGAGACAGGGATGACTTGAGGATTATAAAGAATATCATCTGCAAATATTTTGTCCCATTCATCTTTTATGTTGGAAAGAAGGCTCTGAAGGATTACACAACTGATAATACAGTTGATGAGGATCTCCATGTCTTTGAGATTTTGGAGATGTTTTTGCATTTCTTTTAAGCTTGCCCATCTTACTTTCAGCACACTGATTGCATGTTCAATCCAAATGCCTGATTGAGCAAGATGAAATTTGAAATTGGTTTTGTGTAGATCATTGGAAGAAAAATTACAATAATCTGGAGCAAGATATTTCCTGCTAGCATCAGCTAAATCATCCAGAAGGTATTTATCTTGCTCAAAGTAGTTCTATTTCTGTTGGTAAATCTGCATCCAATTGAAAAAATATGAATTGTCACAAGAACCTGGAAGTGCAGCATGGAGGGATGTTAAATTCTTGTTTTTATAACAAACAAGTTTTAGTGCCACAGAGAATCTATAAAAACAGATAAAACATATTTTTCAGTTTTTTATAAAAGGTTTCATCAAAGCCTTTCAAAAAGAAATGAATTGATTGCCTTTTTTCCAATCAAAATAGTGGTTTCCATCTAGCTTTGGTTTTTTACTCAAGGGGATAGTGGCTCCATCAACAAAACCAATGCAACCAGTAAAGCCTTCAGTCTCAATTAATTGAGTTATCTTATTCCATTATTTGTTCTTTGGCCAAAAAAGGACTGAGAAATGGAAAGATAGGATAGCAATCATGACTCTTTTGGTGTATAAGTCAATGGTTCCATAACCAACTGAGAATATATTTTTTAATTTATGAATTGCAGCTCCTCTTCCATTTGATCCCAATCTACAAAGAGCTACAGCCAGTTGGATAGCTGGATTGCGTTGAGGATTCTGAGAATTGTTCTGGAAGATTTGGTGGTCTTCAATCATCTCCAAAAGTGTCATGAATGAAGGAAATAAAGTATGGAACATTTGCTGGAAGCTTAAGTTGGGGAGGAGATGAAGCTCTTGCGTTTCATACATTGGGTTGTGGAGAGTATGTCTTCTTGGAAAAATTTATTACTTTTGAGATAGAGAACTCAAAGCTAACCAAGTTTATTCCAAATCAGAGTCTGAATCAGAGTCAAAGAATAAAAAAAGTTCAGTAAAACTTTTTGAATTTTCAACTTGCTTCCAGGAAGTTTGAATGGAAATGTTGAGGAAGATTGTGATGTGATTAGAGGTGATAAGATGATGATTGGATTTGTGTGAAGCAATGAAGATGAGGTTTGTGAAGGGATGGAGATGGGATTGGTATGGATTTGCTGAGGTGGAGGTGTGGTTGGGTGTTTTGCATGCAATGGATGGTGGATGGATGATGATGCATAAATGGATGATTTGATGTTTAAAATCCGCCATTTCCATGAAACAGGAAATTTAAAAATACACCAGTTAGGGGGTATGTGTATTCCAGAAAACCGCCATTAAACATAGCAGAGCCAGTCAAAAAAAAAAATGGCAGGTTTCTAATTGCGGGTTTGCTAACTCTGAAGCACCCTAATTGGAAAAAGAAATTTCAAGCTGAGAATTAAATCTACTTCTTTTTGGCCTCATCTTGAAGTCCCTTTTGAACCTTGTTAAGCAGAATTCCTTGGTAACTACATAAACAATTTCCAGCATCCAGTTCAAAAATCAATATCCTGATCAAAAAGTATGTAATCTTTTTCACCAAAATGAAAAAAAAGAAATTCCCAAAATTTGCATCATGAAACCAAATTTAATTTTTATTGTTTAAAATCTTGATAAAATAGTTTAAATATATATATATATATATTTTTGTAAATATTGAACTATATAAAAAACAGAAGAAAATAAAAGGCATTCTTTTTTTTACAACCCCAAATCCTTATTTTTGCATGGTTTTGATGTCCCCACAAAATCCTTCAGCCATGTGGTTTTCATTCAATTTGGATGTTTTTGTGAAGTTTCAACAAAAAAATCAAAGTGATAACATGTAGAGGGGCATCTAAAGCCTCTCAAATAGATTTTTGAGAGTTTTTAGTCAATTTAAAGGCCTTCAAAATTAAAATCAAGAAATTGAAAAAAAACTCCTTCTAAATAGGAGCTAACTGAGGAGCTGGACAAAGGTCAGAATTACAGTGGAAAGAAATTATGTGCTTAAAATATTCCAAAATAACTCAACATATGGGAGATGTTTGAGAATTGGCAGCTGGAGGGGAATCGAGGGGCAAATAATTTGATGGCTTCAAATTAGATAAAATTACCACTGGAATTTTTTATGTATCATCCAGAAGGAAAAAATGGAAAGGGAATTTCATCCAGTAAATTTGAGGGGAAGGTCCAGAAGGGTGGTTGAGACTGTTTCTTGCTTTTTCAAAATTTTCCTCCCACACTTGAACCAAGAAATTTTCATCCTTGAAGAGATATTTTGATTCCATTTCATAGATTTCTTCCTGATTTATTAAAACTAAATATTCAGATTTACAGCCAAAATTAACTGCTACTGATTTAAACCCACATTCCCCTCACCCATTACATCTTGAACATGTTAAATTTGTGGTATGGCTATCTTGGGGAAAATGAAATCTTTGTATGGATAATATTGAAAGAAAGATTAGTATTATTTCAGAGGAAATAAAAAAAATTCATACTCAATTTATCAATAGTTACCCCTTCAGAATTATCAGAAGATGAAAAAGACAATTTTGTGACCTTAAATCTCATCACAAAAAAGCACAGGTTAATCAATGAACAATGAAGCAAGATTATTTCAGAAAAATATTCACCTTCACAGTTTCAGAAACTTTAGCTGTGGGAGCAAAGATTGGATTCCCTGGAGGCCTATAAGTATCTGCATATTTTTAAAATGCTTTGGAAATATAAGAAAAAAAAGTTGAAAATAATGCCTCATTTTTTATACTAATCCTATTTTCTGGTGGGAAAATGAAGTAATAAAAATCTTGGAAAATAATACTTGAACTTCCTGTAATATTTGGAAAATTTCTTTCTCTTCATGTTTTCAAAAATGATTAGAAAAAATCATTAAAAAAGTGAAAATATTTGAGACTTAATGGTTTTTTTCTTTTTTCATTTTTTTGCTTCTAATTTTGAAGGTCTTTAAATTGACCAAAACTCTAAACTATTTATTGGAAAGGTTTTAGAATTCCCTCTACGCAGTAGTTTTTTTTCTTTTTTTTCATCTTCACAAAAAACAAGCACATTTAAGGAAAACCATGCAGATGGGGGACATTGTGGGGACGTCAAAACCAGGCAAAAATAAGGATTGGGGGTGTGAAAATAATAATGCTCATATCTTATATACCTATATTTATGAAGAGAAAAAAACATAATTTTTTTTATTCAATTAAGCAGGAAAGAATTTAAAGGACCATGTTAATCCCCCCTTCTGCAGTTTTATTTTTTATTTATTATTATTTTTTTTTTTTTAAAAAAAAAAAACAAATTCTTAAAGTTGCATGGATGGCTTAAACTCAATGATTTCATTGCCTATTTTTTTTAAAAATAAATAAATACATCCATATTCAGCTATATGGTGTAGGTAGGCAGTCATTTTTTACCTTTTATATCATGAATTTTCTTTTGATTCATAAATACTGATCCCATCTTATCTTAAAAGAGAGAAAGAAAAACAAAAAAAACCAATTATTTTGGGATTATTTGAATCCATCCATGCATCAATTGACCAGGCCATCTGCCTCAATGGGTGAAAATCTCTTTATCACAAGATATGTTGACTTCGATCATGAGATTATGTGAAGATGAGAACAAGGAATTAGATTGAAGGCCAGTGGGTTTAAGGAAGCCTTCAATAAATAATTCACTATAGCAACCAGATTTGGGGTGGATGGATGGGAGAAACCAAAATAAATTGGTTATATAAATCTCCTACCATTTAAAGTTACCAAAATTTGAAATGGGAATCATTTATATGAACTGAATAAATTCCTCAAGATAATATAAATTGGAAATTTTTTCAAATATATTTGATTATTTTGAATGAATGAGTGTTCTCAACAGCAGAGAGTTGGTTTTTAAAAAAAGTTAGTTACCAATCCAGGTGCCCAATATCAATCCCAAGTCTCTGAAGATGATTTATTTGATCCAGACCAACATGGATTGATGAAAATGTTTTTTTAAAAATTACACCCCATGGGATTGAATTGATAGAAATTTTTAAGTTCATTGAATCAATTGGGGTTTGTTAACCTAATCAAAACTCTTGGTTATTTTAAAAATGAGTAGGATACTCAGGAAAGGGTTAAAAATGGAATATCAAGGAGATTGAGAAGAGATTATATAAAATTATTGAAGGATTATTGTGGATGATGATGAATTTTGAGTAGTTTTGATGAGATGAGTGTATTATCTGTTGAAAATTCAATGATGATCAGATTTAATGGATAGGATCAATTTATTGAGATGAAAATTGAGTTTTTGATTGGAATGTGATTGATCTCATGAAAATTATGATTGTTCCTCTTTCTTGACCCCAAATTTTTCCTCTGATGTAAAAAGGAAGATGAGTTAGATTCCTTACAAGAATCTAATTAAAATTTGAGTAACACATTTGGTGTTTCAAATTTACACTTTTGTGGATGAAGATGAATAAATTTCTGGTTTTATCTTTTAAACATTTCATTTCTATGAAACTGGAGTTTTGAAACAAACAATTCAAGGGATATGTGTATTTCAGAAACTCCTTATCTTCAATTTTGGGTTTGGTCAAAAAATTCCAGGTTTATAATGGCATGTTTTCTAAATCTGATACACCATAATAAGTAGTAACATATTTTAAATTAATATGATGGGATTTTTAAAAAATGGTTCATAAATTGTTTTTAATGAAATCACAATATTTTTCAATCAAATCAAAATAAAAATGCAAATTCTGAAGATTTTACAAGAAGAATTGAAGTCTGGAATGACTGAGGCAATATGAAATTCAATCTAAAAATCATGCAAGAAATGTATGCTTTCAATTCCCAACTCTCAGAAAATTTAGAAATTTGTGTCAGAGACTTATACTGTTCAATCAAATTTAAGGGGCACCAAACATAAAAAATGAATATTCAAAATCACAAGAATTTGAAAAAAAACTCAGGTTTACATGGTTATTTTTCATACTGAGGATTGAATTAAGAATTTTCTATTAAAACCCATATTTAAATATTATTAAACCATCAAGGCTCAGTTCTATCAATGGGTGATGAAAAATAACCAGGAGAAATCAAATAAAAGTTAAAATTGTTTTTCCAGTTTTCTCATTTGATCATTGAGCCATTTGAGCCTAATTAAACCCACATATTTAATTGATCCTCACCATGATATTATTGCAATCAAGTTATGGAGAGTTCATTTATATCAAAAAAAGCGTGATTTTTTCAATTCAGGGGATCTATGCAACGTCTTTATTTCCTTCATAGTTTTTAGACTCCATTATACATGTTATTTTTCATTTTTATAGAGCTAGTTTTCCTTGTTTTCCGTTAGGAAAGGGAGGCATAGTTCCAACACTGTTACATCCAAAAACGGTGAAGATATATACTTGAACAATCCGTGATAGACTAGAAATGATGCAAAAATCCAATTCGCTTTCCCAGCATTCAATTTTGAGTTTCTTTCTTTGTTTTTGTTTTTTTCGGCAGGGTTCTTCTGCGTTTTTGGATTTTTCATCTGAGGGCTCTTGATACTTCACAGCGGGAGAAAATTCCGACTAGCTAACACAAAAAATCTCCCTATATACGACCTAAAGAAATCTGCTTGTTATGCCTCACTTTTCGAGCGAAAGATGAGAAATCCTTCCCCGATTATCGTATAACATATTCTTCCCAAAATACAAAAATGCTTGAGATGGTGATACAAAAAAACTCATGGAAAGTCCTATGAAGCGGAGGTGCGGGGTCGAAGCTCTGTTCCTTTATTGGAGGAGGCACAAGCTTTGATGATTCCCAGACTTATGACAAGGATTTTCATTCTAACTTGCAAAATCATGGCTTAACTTTAGGGGTACTAGATTGCTAGATCTTCGACTATGAGAATCCTTAATCCGCTTTTGAGTCTAGGTTTTACTCTCTTTCTTGATACTTTCAATCTATATCTCGCAATTTTGAGTTGTTGGCCGGCGATAATCAGCTTCCTTTGAGAGATGAGTGAGAATTGAAGGGTGCGCTGTGCTATCTTCCCTAGGGCGGTAGAGTGGCTCTGGCAGCTCTGGCCTGTTGCAGGCCACCGACTCCATACACCAAGATGGCCGGAGTCGCGTGGTTGTAATCAGTCCAGCACGCAAGCTTGCAGTCTGAACTTGACCAGTGTTCCAGCAGTGATCCCTTAATTTACAGACCTAGCTGGCTTCTCATAGTCTAATTTTTTATCTCAGCTGGTGAGCTGTGATCGATATTCTCTACTCGTAACAGAAGCCTTTCCAGCCCACTTTCAACTTAAATTCTCGGGCACGAAATGAACGGCACTGAGTTGGTCATGGACAAAGTAAAGTTCCAACTTTTCTTCAACAGCTGAGTCGGGCAGACCTCCAAAGGGCGCCGAAGGGCGTGCGCAATTATTTTCATCGCCCCGGACTTGGTGACTGAGCGGCTCAAAGGAGCAACGACGGATAACAGCGCGTCGACCCCATTTTCATTATCACGTTACTACTAAACAAGCACCGGAAGAAACGACATTCTTTCATGACCACCCAAAAGTTGGATGGATGTGACTGAAATTGGAACAGTTACCGGTGACCCAAAGACGTCTTGGCCGGTTTGAGGTAGCTCTTCCCAAAACACAGTCTTGGAGCCATCACAACGATGCTGGAATTCGAGGATCGGCATCAAGCAAAAAGTGTTTTATTTCTAGTCGATGAAAATAGAGTGTTTATCACTTGTGTTCCATCCGGAAAAGAGGGTACCTCAACTGAGCGATTCGCACATGCTTGTCAGCTTGAAACCCTGACAATCAGTTGTCTTCTTTGCGTGTGCTTGCAAGAATTGATTTTTATTCTAGCCCACGGCAGAACTGGTGCCCTACCCTTTCAATAAACAATGATAGGGAGCATGAATCATGAACGCATGGATTTCGAACGGTCCGGAAAAATCAAATCAAGAAGACTTAACTTTCCCTTACATTGATCTCATACCCAACGTGCGCCTTGACGCTGGGAAGTTGTTCTTTGAGTAGGACCCCATTTGTTTCCTGGTTATTTCTTGATGTTGTGGGGCAACACGCATATAAATATTCCTGGTTCTCAGTTGGCTCAAAGGCTTCTTTCGCCATCACTACAATCTCCGCGCGCCGTTCTTCCTCTCCAATCTTCCTGAGGTACTTTTCGCGTAGAACTTCTCTTATTAGAAAAAAAAAAATTAAGATCGGGAAATAATGTGCCTTAGGATAAGTCTCTGCTTCATCGCGTTGAGTTTCATGTGGTCCCGAAATCCCATCCAATCCGTGGGAGCACTTCAGAGAGATTGGAAGATGTTTTTGAAAATGTCTTTTGGAAAGGCCCTGTCGGGGGTAAATGGACAGGTTTTCCAAGGAGAAGCGACCACTTATGTAATTTTAGAGTTCCCTTCTTCATCGATCCTTTATTTATGTTCGGCTTCGAAAATGATTTCCAAGAGCGAAATTTGATATCAGTTTCTTTGCGATCCCTGGTCAATAAGGGAGCCAACTGGCCTACGGGGAAGTACGTTGACTGTCTATCCAGCGAATTTCATTTTTTTTTATGGGGGAGAAGATAATTTTCTTGATTTCTGTAAAATTTTCTGAACCACTACTCTTAATTAGTTGCCTTTTTGAAAAATGGCCTCAACCTCAGGGACTAGGGTCTGTTGCTATTTCTTCAAACCTATGGGATTCGGCTAGAGTTTGTGGAGCTTGCATCTCTATAACTTCCCCTTCTGGAAAATCTCATCAAGCAATCGTCAGTGATCAATGTCCGTCGGTGAGTCATCAATGCAACGATTTTTTTTTTCAAAAAAGAATCCCGAATTCAAAATTGATTATTACACTTACAATCTTTTTAGTGTAAGTCTAATGGTCTTGATCTTTCATCGGATCTTTGGAAACAAGTAAGTGATAATCAAAATCCAGGAATCTTGAACATAAGCTGGTTTGTTCTCACTTTTTTAATCTTCTCTGACTCAATAAAATTGGTTTGATCCAAAAGTGCCATATTTACAGTAGCTGGCTTTTCCGTAAACTGTTTTTCCAGGGAAATGGTATCGTGCAACTTTTCCGCACCAATGATATTCATCAACAAAGATGGCGCCAACCCGTATTTTACCTCGGTTCAGGTCGCTGGTTCGAATAATCCGATTAGTTCTTTAGAAATCCTACCGATTGATAGGCAGAGAAATGGTGCTGCCGACGGTCAGGCTTGGATAAAGTTAATCAGACAATCAAGTTCAAATTACTGTGAGCTCTCGCCAACTGTAAGACCTTGTGAGAAGTGCGAATGTCGCTGCTGATTAGAAAACAACTATCGCCCTTTTTGCAATCCGTCTGCGCGTTCTCTAGTCCAGCCTCCCAATTCTTCAGGACTCGGAAAGACAGGAGATCTGCGAGTGACTTGCGGGGATGGGGAACAAATCATTACTAGGAATGTTGCCTTAGATCGCCCATTCAACACCACCGCTGCTGCGGGTAACTGCTAGTGGGTGCAGCAGCGGGCGGCTTGGGAGTCACAGGTGGACCTAAGGAAAACTTGGTTCCTGCAAAAAGGATTAGCTTTAATTTCAAAACTTTCGCAGAAAATTTGGACTCTTTGTGAACTATCTCAGCTTCCTTCGTCGAACATCATTTTCAAGATTGAGAAATATTATACAAGATTGCATCTAGTGGGATAAACAAATTGCTCTGATGCCGGCAGATTAAACAGTGTAATCCTCTGAAATATTTAACCGGAAAGCTGTTGACAGACAGATTCAATTGTATCCCGGGTATTTAATGGACTAAGCTGTGTTTGTAATCTCAACTTGCCCCTGTTGCGAGTGATAATGCCTAACTAGATTAAAATTTTGATTCAATATTGAAAAAGACAAATATTGAATTGGTGAATTCACTGCGCAAGGAACTCTGAAGTTACATGCAATCTCAAAAAAAAATTAAGCAAAGTAAGATACCTGCAAAAAGTGTGGGTAAATATCTTCAAGATTTAATCTTGAAAAATGATTGGATTGAAGTATATTTCACAAGTTCAAATTGAATTATCCAAAAATCAAATTTTGAAAAAAACTTTGAATTTTGAAAAAGGAAATTGAAGAAAATTTCAAGGATTATAAGGGTCTATCAATGGTATTTTTTTTATCATACTGCAAGTAATTATTCAGATATATCCTAAAAAGATGATTAGTCATTTCTTTATAAGAAAAAAATGAATAATAATCATTTTTTTTGGAGTTTGATTGAAAAACCTAACTTTTAAAGTCAAAATTGAACAAAATATGCTTCAAAGATATTTCAAAATGATTAATCTGTGTCATGAAATTGATATTTTCAAAATTTTTACAAAAGTAAGGAACTGAGAATTTAATTGAAGTAAAATGATGAAATTATTTAGGGCATCATTTTTCTCAAATGCCTAAACCTCAAACTCATGGGTATTTTATGTTTCTGTAAAATAAAATCTAAATTCTTGATAGTATCGGAAGCATTAGAAAACCTTCAAAAATTTAGGACATTATTTGTTCACGGGTGCTACCCTTAAACTCATGGGGGTACTATGTCCCTGCAACATCCAGTATACACGGATGAATCCTTGTTTACACGGGCATTTCAAGAACTTTGTTTTTTGATATTCTAACACAGCAGGCCTTTAGATAGGTGCGTTAAACCCTTATGGCTAATCATTTATATTTTTGGGACCAGTTAAACCCCTTCAAAAATCTAGTCAAGCAATTAACAAAATCCGAAAAGAAAACATTTTTGGAGCTATTCCTTTGGCTTTTGGCTTGAGATTTTTTGGCACTTTGAAATCTCACAATATTTATCAATTAACTGAAGAGCTTTAAAATATTTTTTTGAGATTTTTTTGGATGTATCCTTGGCCTCCAAAAATTGGATCCAATGTAAAAACACTTCAAAATAGCATATCCTTTTCAATATTTTTTTTTTGCTTCTTGAATCAATGTTTCTCTCAATTTTTTTTTGTAAAAACTTAAGATTAACATCCAAAAATTGAATGAAAAATTTGGCTGAACATTGATTACAGGTTTTACCCCACAAATTATTCAGAATAATGAAAATAAATATTGAAAATAAAAGATTGGGTCCACATTTTTGGTTCTAATTTTTGTTCTGTTTTAAGAAATAAAAACACAAGATGTTATGAGAAATATTATAGAAATAATTTTGGTTGATATTATTCCACCACTATGGGTTTTATTTTTCTGCTGGATTTCCTCCTTGGGAACAAAACCTCATCACCAAGCTGCAAATTCTTCTGAATAATTGTCATCCAAGCTTTGGAATCCTTGGTCACAAAGCTTTTCCACAGTGGATCCAATTTGGGGGCTGGCCAATTATCCTACTTGGATTTGAATGAGACTATATGTTTGAAATCTTCTGTCAGAATTAAGAACATAGGAGATGATTTGGGATTTGGGGTGGGAGGGGAACTCAGAGGAAGATAAGTGCAAGGCATTTAAGATGAAAACAGAACCACTGGACACTTATAAGTTTCAGCAAGAAGAAAGCCATGGCATGGGAACTTCATCCACATGTTTATTGGGGATGGTCCAGAGAGGTGGTTGGTTTGCCTCCTTGCCTCTTGAAAGATTTCACCCCGGATTTCATGCATTAATTTTGAATCTTGGAAGATTGGGTTGGTGTCCAGCTCTTTGATCATTGCATGGAGGGCTCAAAGAAGCGGACCCCAGCCCAGAGGGGGCTTTTTGCCCTCCTTTTTGGATTTGGTTTTTAGGGCACAAATAGTCCTTCAAAAATTAAGAAAAAAAAATATTTGGAAACATTGAGAGGCCTGTTTCAAACTTTGAAGGTCAAATAATTCAAATTCTTATACTTAAACACAACAAATAATGCAGAAATAAGGAAAGACCACCCCTTTTATTTTCTATTATTTTCATTGTGATGAATATTTGGTGGGTTCAAACCTATAATTAATACTCAGCAAAATTTTTCATTCAATTTCAGGATGTTAATCTTAAGTTTTTCCAAAAAAAATTGAGAGAAAAATTTATTCAAGGAGTGAAAAAAAAATCTTATAAAGGATATGTTATTTTGAAGTTTTTTTACATAGGATCAAATTTTTAGAGGCCAAGGATACATCCAAAAAATCTCAAAAAAATATTTAAAAGCTCTTCAGCTAATTCAAAAATATTGTGAGAGTTTAAAGTGGCAAAAAAACTTTAGCCAAAAGCCAAAGGAATAGCTCCAAAAATGAGTTTATTTTTTTTTTGGATTTTGTTAATTTTTTGACTGGATTTTTGAAGGGGTTTAACCAGTCCCAAAATTATAAAATATTAGCCATAAGGGTTTAAGAAAAATATCTAAAGGCCTGCTGTGTTACACTATCAAAAAAGAAGTTCTTGAAACGCCCGTGTAAACAAGGATTTGTCTGTGTATACTGGACGTTGTGGGCACTTAGTACCCCTGTGAGTCTAAGGGTAGCACCCATGAAAAAAATAATACCCAAAATTTAATCAAGAAATAACAAAAAACAAATTCTCATAGCATTTTTGGCCCCTTTTTTTGTCTTTTTAACTAACCATTTTATGTTGACTCAAACTATCAGAAAGTTTAAAAATCAATCAAAGAGCTACAAAAATCATTTTTGGGATTTTTTTGATGTATTCTTGGCCTCCAAAATAAAATCTATTCAAAATATCACATCCTTTTCATTTTTTTTCACATCAGGCATCAAATTTTAACTTAATTTTCTCTAAAGAAATTTAGAAAAAAATCAAAAGATGAAACTAAAAATTATTTTGATTGTTCATTATATGTTTTAACTCACAAAATATTCATCAAAGTGAGAAAAATTGGGAATAAGGTGGGTGGTCCCAATTTTTCATCATAATTTTTTTATGTTTCAACAAATAAAAATAACAAATATTATTCAACCAATATTGATTCATGTTATTCCACTATTATTCCTTTTATTTTTCTGTTGGATTTTCTTGGAGGGAAAAAAACCTCATTAACAAGTGCTGAATCTTTCTGAACAATTTTCTTCCACAACTTGGAATCCTTGGTCATAAATATTTTCCACAGTGGATCAAATTTGGGGGCTAGAGAAAGATCAGAATTAAACCAGAAGGAAACTTCATCTTTGAATTCTTCTAAAAGAACAAAGAAAATAAGAGAACATTGGGATTTTGAATTGGGTGGGGAATCAAGAGGGAGAAAAGTGAAAGGCATTGATGAAGAACATAGAACCACTGGAAAATTATAGGCTTCACAAAGGAGGGAGAAATGAAATTGTAATTTTATCCACAAATATATTGGAACTGGGACAGAAAGGTGCTTTAGTTTCCTTCTTTTTTCTTGAAATTTTTCACACCAGGCTTCATGCATTAATTTTGGTTTGTTGAAGATTGGGTTGGAATCCAGCTCTTTGAACATTTAAATCATTATTTCAATCCAGTCTTCAGATTTCCTTCCCCAACAAAAATCTGCTTCTCTGGATCCATAGTTTCCATCCCTTATAGCATCTTGAACATGGGATATATGTTGAATATTTTTTGCAGGGAAAATTAATTCTTTATGTTGGAAATACAAGCAAAAATAAGAATTTTTTATAAAAGAAAATATCTTGCAAAAAAACTACTTACTTTTTTCACAGAAACTTGGTCAAAAATTTCATAAGAAGAATAAGATAATGTACAGGAAAAATAGAGAACAGATCCCAAAAAAAAAAAAAAAACTTAAAAAATGAGAAATTATCAAATGTACTGACTTTCTCACATATTTTTTTTTGCAATTTGTTCTATTAAATTCTTGGAAGCAAGATGGGAAAAGTTTCATTATCTTCATTTGCTTGCTTTTTTCTCTTGATATTTGGAACAGGATTTTATTCAGGAGAATTGAACCACTTATTCAAAATGGTTCCAGAACTCTGAGAAAAGATTTAATGCAAACATTAATAAGCATTAGGGTGATGTTAAATTCATGGCTTCAACCGTGTGGTAGTCGTGTAGGGCCCTACACGGCTCAAATGAGCTGTGGGGGCCCAAACAAGACTACAAAGGGCCTTTTCAAAAACCCGCAACCCCCGGGGGGCCATGTAGGAGCCGTGTAACCCCTGTACATGACTCAAATTAGCCATGTTTGGGGATGCACAACCCCCCAGAAGCTGTGCCAGAATTTTGGGCAACCCCTGGACCACACTTTGGTTCTGTACACCCAAATTTGGGATTAACCCATACTTTGTGGGATTGTTGTTCCACACCTAGCAATCCCAAAGAGACATTAAAGCAAAACCCAAGTGAATTTAAAGCGAATAATTGTAAATCATATAAAAATCTGCAAAAAATTCTTTCTCAACTTGAAAGTGAGCAAACTTTGTTCAATCAATTGAAAGTTGGATTGAATACTGAAGTATAGCATTGCATTTTTTTGCATGCAAACAGTGGCAAGCCATCCTTCTTCTGAAATGGCTGTGTGGAAGTTCTAAATTGATAGTGCCATCAACAAAGCTTTGGAAAAAGAAAAGAAGGATTTGAGTAATGAAACATTGGAAGCCCCAATTGCATCTTCATCAAGGGTGACAATTGAGGAATAAAATGATTCACAAATGGACATGACCTCTGGCGGTGGGTAACATTTTATGCTACTGGTCTTTGCCATATTTAATTTGATTGAAACTGATGGGTTCATGACTGATGGGTTCACATAACTATGAAACTATGACTTAACCAATAAATGTGTACTAGATTCACTTGAAACACCTCCCTTGAGTGCTTTTCTTACTAGGGAAGAGGCACAAAAATATTGGTTGGTTTGATCATCTCAAAGATCAACTGCAAATGTATTATAGATTGTAATAGACTTTGACTTCATTTCATCATTTGGTTTCATATAAATTGTAATTCTAATGCAGCTAACAAGTTCTATTAATAGAAAGGGTTATCACATTTTGAACATCATTATGTTGAGTATTTTGAGTTAAATCATTATATTGAGTGTTTTGAATGAGAATTCAATGGTAATTCAGTTCAACTTGTGTTGGGCTGATTCCATCACAAGCTTAACTTATGTTAAGCTTGGGATGGGATCAGCTTAACACAAGTTGAACTTGTTTTTTTTTTGGTGTTTTTGCTTTACGGCTTGTCAAAAGACTTGTATTTTTTTGGGCACTTTTACTTTAGGGCTAGTCAAGTTGAAATGACTTTAGGGCTTGTCAAGTTAGTGGTATTTTTTTGGTGTTTTTACTTTAGGGCTTGTCAAGTTAATTGTCTTTTTTTTGGTGTTTTTACTTTAGGGCTAGTCCATTTACTTGTGTTTTTTGGGCCTTTTTACTTGAAGGCTATTCCATTGGATACTACCAGTTTTTTTTTATTCATTTTTTTATTTGTTTGTTTTTTTAACCAAAAAATGAACATTCTTTTATTTTTTGGTTGATTTCTGTTTTTTTGGAAGTTTTATTTAGTTTATGGGTTGTGTAAGTACCCTTTCATTCCTTTTCCTTTTACTTTTTGGTTTTTGCTCACCGCGGTCAGCCGCCTTGTGGAATGCCATACAACTACATTTGAGCCGTGCAAAACTCCACACGGCTCAAAATGTAGTTGTGTGGAAGTCCACATGGCGGTGGATCAGGTTGGGTGGGCCGCACGACTCCGTGAGCCGTGGGAGGCTGTACACGGCTCCAACTGGACCTTTTTCCGTGCCACACGGCCCATTTTTAACCATGTGCACGACTCAATGAGCCTTGAATTTAACATTACCCTAAGCATTAATATCAAAAAAATCAAATAAAATAAAATGAAATGAAATCCCAAAATCTTAATAAAATCCAAGTCTTAGAGCTCTGCATCTTCTGATGATTCTTCTTCAGTCATAAAATAATCCTATTCAATAAAATGAAAAGGAATAATTATAAAAATCAGTTCATATTTAGAAAAAATATAGAAGATTGGGATTTTGGATTGGGTGGGGAATTACAAGGAAGATAATTTCAAGGCATTACAGAATAAAATACAACCAATGGACATTTATATTTTTTAGGAAGAACGGAACCATTCAATGCAAATTTTATCCACATATTTCTTAGAGCTGGGCCAGGATTTTGTCTCAGTTTAATTCTTGATTCTTGAAAATTTTCACCCCAGACTTCATGCATTAATCTTGGGTCCTTGAAGAATGTGTTTGAATCAGGCTCCTTGACCATTTCTTTCCTTATTTAAATTCAGTCTTCAGGTTTCCTCCACCCAAAAAATTTCTGCTGCTCTGAATCCACAATTTCCATCTTTTATGACATCTTGAAAATGGGATTTAAGTGCAGTAGCTTTTACAGGGAAAATGAAGTCCTTGTTTTGGATCTAAAAGAAAAAAACAATTTTTTAAAAAAAGAAAATCCACTTTAAAGATACCAATCCCTTCTTAAATTGAAACTTGGTCAAAAATTACAAAATAATATTATGAAAATTTATGGGAACCCTGGAGAAAAAATCCAAAAAACAATCAGAAAAAATGAAAAAAATGAGAAATTTGAAAATTTAATCACTTTCTCACATATTGTTGTTGCTTTTGGTGCTAATAAATTCTTTCCGGCATGATGTTAAGGTGCTTAATCATATTCATTTGATTTCTTTTTTTTCTTGATTCTTGAACCAGGATTTTATTCAAGAGAATTAATCTACATATTTAAAATGGTTCCAGACCTCTGATAAAAGATTAAATGCAACCATCAAAAAGAAATTAAAAACAAATAAGCAAAAATAAAAGGAAAAAAAATTTCACCACCTTTGTAACATTGAAATCTGCTAGCTCTTCATATTCTGAAGATTTTCTTCAGTCAGAAAATCATCCTATGAAAAATGAAAAGGAATTATTAAGAAAATCACTCTATATTGAGAAAATATACATATACATATAAATTGCCCTCTTCCTCTGATTCCTCCTTCTTACCTTCCGTCAAATTTACCATTTTGGCCTTCCAATTTCTTGACACATCAATTAATAAAGAAAAACTATTAATTATGAATTTTTTTTTCCAAAAATGTTCAATGAACATTGAATTTGCTTTAAGTTTCTTCCTTGTCCTTGTTCTACTCTTTGTTTGTTCTAAATATTCAAAAACTGATTTATATCTTTTACCTGAGTGCTGAGAGATCTTATTTAGTTCAATGGCTGCTTCTTTGAGTATTCCTCTTACTTTAGATCTTTGAGTAGAACTTGGCTTTTGAATCAGAAAAACTTGATATTTCCCACTGTAAAGCTTCTTTGTTTCACCAAGATGATAATTTTTTTCTCCAGGTGGAGAATTATGGAATTGTTCAAATAATTCAGTGAAGTCTTGATTTTCATTAGTGGATTTGGATGAAAATTAAGGGGTTTCTTATTCCTTAATTGTATCAGGGTCATGATTTGACTGGAGAAGAAAAAAGAAACCAATCAGAAATTATTCACTTGGGCTTGAAACAAAATGAAAATAAAAAAACTTACTTTAAAGGAGGCTTTGAAATTCAATTTAGGATAAAAACTCTCAAATTGGAAGATTTCACCCTCCCTGATAGCTGATTTGAATTTTTGAATGAATGGTATAACCATATAGGAACAGTGGTAACAGTTAATGATAGAGGTGGAAGATTCAGGAACTTGATTAAATGAATGAATTGTTTTGGGGGAAAATTGGATCATTTTTCTGGAGAGATGCTCCACAAAGTGAGGAAAACCAATTAAATTCTTGAAATATGCCAAGTGCCTTTAATAGCTCTCTTATGGATTTGGATAGTTGTTGAACTGTAAATCTTATGAACTACATTTAAAAAAAGAACCAGTAAATTAAATTTTGAAACATTTAATGTATGAATGGGGGAATTCTATTCTTGAGGTACTTTTTTCCAAATTTAATGTGTTTTTAGGCCAAGTAAGAGAAAAATATTTTTTGTTGGGGATCAAGTTTTCAAGCAGGAAGTCTAATGGAGGGGTATTCAAGACTAGAGAAACTTTTGTAACATTCTCATGATACATTTATTCAGATTTTGAATAGGCCAACTGATTCCATGGTTGATGGAAAAGCTTCCATTCATCTTCAGATTAAAAGTTCTTCTTGAAATAGGTTTGAATATTTTTAAAAATTTTCAAGAGACAGGGAAGTTGATCATTTTCTGTGAAAATAAACCTGGGATCTTTATGTTCTAAGATTTCCTAAACTCTATTTAGGGCCAACCAATAGTTATCTGTTTTATCTTGAGATAGAAAACAGGAAGAAACTGAAACATTTCTTGGACAATTGTTTACCCCAAAAATATGAAGAAGAGGCAGTCCAAACTTTTTTGTTTTATATTTTCAGTCAATCATGAGAATAGAAGAGAAAATTTTGAGAATTTTGATGGAATCAGGATGTGGAATAAATAAAGAACTGATGTGTCCATACATGTTTTTAATTTTGTAGAAAAAAGAATAATTGTGAAGTTTGAGTATGAGGCCTTCAATGGGGGATTTGGAATGAAAAGAAGGTTTTTAAATTTTTTATATTTTATTTTCAATAGTACTGAGGTTGGTATGAACAGGAGATTAGGAGGATTTTATAAGAGAATTTAATATTTTTAAGGGGGAAAACCAGATTTGGTTGAGTTTTCTACAGTCTCCTTTGTCTTCCCTTCAATTATTCTGTGGATTGGATGAAATCAAGGATCATTTGAAGGTGGATGGCTGTGGTTGGGACATATAACTTCAACCTTCCAGTGACCCAATATTTTGGAATAATTCCCAAACAATCTGAAAGAAAAATTTAGCTTCAGTGATTCTTCCAAAATCTTGGTATCTTTTCTGTGTTTATATTGACCGTATTTATCACATTGATATGTGTATGTGTGTTTCTTGCAATTGGATAGTATGGTAGATATGGCACATCCTTTGGACTTTGCCCATGATTGGATGGAATCAAGTAGCAACTCACTTTGATTATATTATAGTTAAGGAGGAGAAACCAGAGTTGTGGAATCAAGGGTTGGAGTAGATGAGGAAGGAGAAAGAGGAGTTGAATCACAGGTTTTATTAGATGATTTAATGGGGGATGGTCCAGATGAAAGATTTCCAAAAGCTGGGTGGATGTTTTCTTGATCCATTGTGATGAGATATTTTCTTCTAAAAGAATGAATTGAAGATAGAATTTGATAATTTATGAAGAGATTGAGAATAATTTGTGTGAAAAAAAAATTTTCAAAAATTTATAAAACATGGAAAGGATTTTCTTGGAATTATTTATTGAGGTGTAGTGATTAGTTGAATATTTGAGGTGAAAATTTGAAAATGTTCCAAAACCATTGTGGAGGACATAAATATTTGAAATTTTTATGGAAAATTTGAATTCAGGAGTTTGTATTTGTTAGTTTTGGAGTGTTGATTTTTTTTATTGGGGTGTGGTGATTGATTATGGGTGTTTTGTGCTGTGCTGATGAGTGGAGTGGAGTGCAGTTCAGTTCAGTGGAGTGGAGTGGAGTGGAGTGGAGTGGAGTGGAGTGGAGTGGAGTGGAGTGGAGTGGAGTGGAGTGGAGTGGAGTGGAGTGGAGTGGAGTGGAGTGGAGTGGAGTGGACATGAATTGAATTGAATTGGATTGGATTGGAGTGGAGTGGAGTGGTTTGGTTTGGTGTGTAGTGGTTTGGTTTGTTTTGGAGTGGTGTGGATTGGTTTGGAGTGGTGTGGAGTGGTGTGGATTGGTTTGGAGTGGTTTGGAGTGGTTTGGAGTGGTTTGGTTTGGTTTGGTTTGGTTTGGTTTGGTTTGGTTTGGTTTGGTTTGGTTTGGTTTGGTTTGGTTTGGTTTGGTTTGGTTTGTTTTGGTTTGGTTTGGTTTGGTTTGGTTTGGTTTGGTTTGGTTTGGTTTGGTTTGGTTTGGTTTGGTTTGGTTTGGTTTGGTTTGGTTTGGTTTGGTTTGGTTTGGTTTGGTTTGGTTTGGTTTGGTTTGGTTTGGTTTGGTTTGGTTTGGTTTGGTTTGGTTTGGTTTGGTTTGGTTTGGTTTGGTTTGGTTTGGTTTGGTTTGGTTTGGTTTGGTTTGGTTTGGTTTGGTTTGGTTTGGTTTGGTTTGGTTTGGTTTGGTTTGGTTTGGTTTGGTTTGGTTTGGTTTGGTTTGGTTTGGTTTGGTTTGGTTTGGTTTGGTTTGGTTTGGTTTGGTTTGGTTTAGTTTAGTTTAGTTTAGTTTAGTTTACTTTGGTTTGGTTTGGTTTGGTTTGGTTTGGTTTTGTTTGGTTTGGTTTGGTGTGGGAGGGATGGTGTGGTGTGGTGATGGGTAGTGTGGCAATTGGTGGTGTGGAGTTTATGGGTTGGTGGAAGAGGTGGAGGTGATGGTTTACAAGATGATTTGAGCTCACCAATATGGGAGGAAGTCCCTGGAAAAATTGAAATTCATATTGAATTTATGCATGCAAGAGGGCTCAAAAAAGCAGACCACAAACAAAAAAGGAGTTTAAAAGGGTGTTTCAGATTCAAAATTTACAAAAAAATTAAATGGCTGATTTCAGGCCTATCCATTGTTTTCTCAAAATGTTGTTTTTTTTTTTCAGTTGCAACAATTGATTAATTTTTTATTTTTATAGATAGGTATTTTTGAAAAATTGATATTTTTCCTGAAATAATCTATTTAAATTTTTCAAAATTTTAAGTCTGATACACCCTATTGTGATCCTTTTTTAGGTAAGCTCTTGAGAGAGAAATAGTGCCTCAAAAATTATCAAAATATAAATTTGGGGAAATTTCAACAGCTTTATTTAAACCTGCAGTTTTGAAGATTTCAAATAATAATTGATTTTTCCTGCAGAGAAAAACAAAAAAAGGATAAACAAAGACAGCCCAGCTTTTTTATTTTTAATTATTTTCATTTTGATAAATTCTTTGTGTGGTAAAACATGTGAAAAGAAGTCAGAATTGTTTTAGTTTTGTCTATTTTTTTTTTTTTTTTTTTTTGAAATTTCTGTCAAAAATAATTGAGAGAAACTTTGATGACTGATGTAGAAAAAAAACAAAATTGAAAAGAATGTGTTATTTTGAACTGTTTTTAAATTTGATTATATTTGTGGAGGCCAAGAATAAATATAAAAAATCCCAAAGGAGTATTTGGATGCTCCTTGATCAATTTCTCAACTTTCTGTGAGTTTTAATCAACAAAACAAAAATTGATTCAACCTTCAATGAGAATTTCTTTTGATTTTTTTGAATGGATTTGTGGCTCTCTAATTATTCCAAAATTATCAAAGATTCATTTCACAGTTTTAAGAAAACCAGCTACAGGGTTGTGGCTTCATATTCTCAAAACATTAAATTCTTGAAAAATATGTGTAATAAAGGATTTTTATGTGTGGAGCTGACAGCCTGGAGACTTACAACATGCATGGGTTCAATGATAGCAAATTTCACAAACTTAATGAACTATCAAATATTAAATTTAATTAAATATTATATATCAAATATTAAAGATTGAATATTAAATACTATCAGTTTTGAGAAAACTGTTTGGAGTTCTTGTTGCGCATTTCTGGCCAGCCAAAATATTGAAATGGCTGGACAGCCTGCAGCAAAATCTGGACGTGTGCAGGCAAAATATTTTTCTTGGTTTTTCAAGTGAAAGGTCACCTGTATCCAGTTTCCTGTCCCAATTTCCCCCAAACCGGACAGGAGAAGGCGCAGGCCTTCACGCCACACCCCTCACCTTTGACATCCACCTACAACATTGACCTCCAAATTGCTCACCTCCACCTCTGGCTTATCAAAGCATCTTCAAAGAATTTGATTGATGGTCTTAATCTTTGAGTACTTGGGATGAGTGGTAAGGTTGAGGAAGGAAGTGGAGGAGGAGGAGGAGGGAGAGGATGATTATGGTGAGGGGTCTGAGTCACCAAGGAGCAGATCAAATGAGGGGGTCAGAGGGAAGATGAAGAGGAGGAGGAGAGATGAGAATGAAGATTGTTGGTGTTGAAGTAAGACAGAGATGCTCTGGTTGAAAGAGTTGAAGTGGTAGAGGGAGATTCTTATGACACCAAGATGAGCGGATCTGGTAGTCAGACGAGGGGCACTCAGGTTCAAAGTAAGACAGAACAGATGATGATTCATTGAATTGGAAAATAGCAGCTTAAGTAGACTAAATCAAATAATTCTGAAATGTGGCTGACAAGATGAATAAAAAAATAGTGAATGAATTCAGATAAATATGAATATTAGGAATTGGGCCACTGTAGATGAAAGATAGAGGAGGCACTAGAGTTGATACTTCAAGAACAACATAAAGACTTCAATAGACTAACATACTTAGGGCAAATGCCACCATTGATTATGATTAAGATGAAACTGGAAATAAGACTAACTAGCTTATTATAGAGATCACACTAGACATAACACTTAGAGCATAACATGAGAATATAAAGCTTTATAAATGTTTGCACTCTAGTGTTAGGCAGCACAATATAAGACTAGAATTCTGAAAGTTGGAAGATTCAAGGCAGGTTGAGTTACTTAATTCTTCAAACAAAAAAATCTTTTCCGCCAAAATTAAAAGGCAGACAGAAAACCTGAAAATTCAGGATAAAAACATTACAAGACTTCACAGCATTTTTTTATGGCAATGAAATGTTTTTTCATTGCAGGACATAAATATTAAAAAGTAAGACATAAAAATTTAATGTAGGAAAATAAATTGCAACTATGAAAAATAAAATAAAGCAGAGGAAAGAAACTCTGAAAATTTGGACAAGAATTACAAAAAAACACAAAATTTTTGTGAAACTGATAGTATTAAATATTAAATATTGGGGAATTTCTTTTCATAGGTGCTACCCTTAAACTCATGGGGGTGCTATGTCCCCGCAATTTCCAGTATACATGGACAAATCCTTGTTTACACGGGTTTTTCAAGAACTTTGTTTTTTTACATTCTAAAACAGCAGGCCTGTAGATAGGTGTCTTAAACCCTCATGGCTAATCTTTTATAATTTTGGGACCAGTTAAACCCCTTCAAAAATCCAGTCAAAAATTAACAGATCTAAAAAAAAAAAGAAAAACTCATTTTTGGAGCTATTCCTTTGGCTTTTGGCTTAAGTTTTTTTGGCAATTTGAAATCTCACAATATTTATCAATTAGCTGTAGAGCTTTAAAATATTTTTTTGAGATTTTTTGGATGTATCCTTGGCCTCCAAAAATTGGATCCAATGTAAAAACACTTCAAAATAGCATATCCTTTTTGATATTTTTTTTCTCTTCTTGAATCAATTTTTCTCTCAATTTTTTTTGATAAACTTAAGATTAAAATCCTAAAATTGAATGCAAAACTTGGCTGAGCTTTGATTACAGGGTTTACCCCACAAATTATTCAGACTAATGAAAATAATTGAAAATAAAAGGTGTGGTCCACATTTTTGGATCTAATTTTTGTTCTGTTTTAATAAATACAAATACAAAATGTTATTACAAATATTATAGCAATAATTTTTGTTGATATTATTCCACTAATATTGGTTTCATTTTTCTGCTGGATTTCCTACTTGGAAACAAAACCTCATCACCAAGATCCAAATTCTTCTGAATAATGGCCATCCAAGCTTTGGAATTGTTGGTCACAAAGCTTTTCCACAATGGATCCAATTTGGGGGCTGGCAAATGATCAGGTTTGAACTTTAATGAGACTATATGTTTGAAATCTTCTAAAGAAATTAAGCAAATAGGAGATGATTTTAAAAAGCGGACCCCTTCCCAGAGGGGGGTTTGTTGCTCTCCTTTTTTGATTTGATTTTTAGGGCACAAGTAGTGCTTCAAAAATGAAGAAAAAAAATTTATTAGAAACCTTGCGAGGCCTGTTTCAGACTTCAAAGGTTAAACACGTCAAATTCTCATGCGTAAAAACAACAAAGAATGCAGAAATAAGAAAAGACCACCCATTTTATTTTCCATTATTTTCATTGTGATGAATATTTGGTGGGGTAAAACCTATAATTAAATCTCAATCAAATTTTTCATTCAATTTTTGGATGTAAATCTTAAGTTCTTCCAAAAAAATTGAGAGAAACATTGATTCAAGAAGTGAAAAAAAAAATCCGGAAAAAGATATGTTATTTTGAAGTGTCTTCACGTTGGATCCAATGTTTGGAGGCTAAGGATACATCCAAAAAATCTTAAAAAAATATTTTCAAGATCTTTAGCTAATTAAAAAATCTTCTAAGATTTCAAAAAGCCAAAAAAACTTAAGCCAAAAGCCAAAGGAATAGCTCCAAAAATGCGTTTTTTTTTTGGATTTTGTTAATTTTTTGACTGGATTTTTGAAGGGGTTTAACTGGTCCCAAAATTATAAAAGATTAACCATAAGGGTTTAAGACACCTATCTAAAGGCCCACTGTTTCAGAATGTAAAAAAAAAGTTCTTAAAACGCCCTTGTAAACAAGGATTTGTCCGTGTATACTGGATGTTGCGGGGATGTAGCACCCCCATGAGTTTAAGGGTAGCACCTTTGAAAAGAATAATGCCCAAATATTTAATATTAAAAATTTAACTATTAAAAAGTTAAATATTAAATATTAACTATTAAATATTAAAATAAAACATTGAATATTAAATATCAAATATTATTCATTAAATATTATATATTACATATTAAGGTTGTTATTTTTTTGCACTCCCAATCCTTATTAGGGTGTATCAGAGTTAAAATCTTGAAAAATTTGAATTTCTGATTTCATTAAAAATATAAATTTTTGAAAAAAGAAATAAACAATGCACCAATGGGTTTAACTGAAAAAAAATAAAATTTTGAAAAAAAGAATGGATAAGCCCAAAATCAGCCATTCAATAGGGCATATCAGAGTTAAGCAAACCCGCCATTTTTTAAACCAAATCTTCCATTTCAAACCCTCCATTAGGAATCAAAAAAACCACTTATTTCACATCAGACGTGTCAGAGTTACCTGGAAATAAGTGGGTTTTTTCAAATAAAGTATTTAAAGGCTTTGACCACCTGTCCATATCATCCTCCCCTGGCTTCCCACCTCCTTCTAAATCTGACCTAATTGGGAAAAAAATTGATTCATCGCTCTTCATCTCTTCATCACTATCCTCATCACTCATCACTCTCATCACTTTACTGCTTTCATCACATCCAGCTAACTCTCATTGGACCACTATCCTGATCATTTCATCACTCTCATCTGTTTATTGCTTTCATCACATCCAGCTAACTCTCATTGGATCACTATCCTCATCACTTCATCACTCTTATCACTTTATTGCTTTCATCACATCCTAACTCTCATTGCTTTATTGCTCTTTTCACTTCACCACTCTCATCTCTTCCTATTTTCTTTGCTTCATCACTCTCATCCTCTCATCACATCATCACTCTCACCACTTAAACACACTCATAGCCCTTTATCCCTTCATCCCTCCTACTATTTTTAAATGGCCCCTCAGCAATCCTCCCCCCGCAAGTCCACTAAACAATCCAATGGACCAACAAAAACATCCCTCAGGAACTCAGCATCCAACAATCCTCCCCCATCAGCTTCCAAAGGCTCAAGTCAGCTCAACAGAGATGATCACATCATCCTGGTAAACTGGCTCAAAATTCTGTCCAACTACAATGCTTGCTTTGGATCCGACAATGAAACATGCATTGGCCAACCTCCATCCTCTAAGGTCAATGGTTATCTCCTGATGGCCAATGAACTCAAGAATAAAACAAAAGGTAGGCTGGATCTTTCTTCCAAACAGATGAGGGAGAGATTCAAGAATTATTGAGCCCAGGACAAAAAGGTCCACTCCATGTCAATCTCCACTGGCTTTGGTTTCACCAACTCTGACAAAGCGAATGGAATCAACTCGGTGGTTGATAAGTTGGACTAAATTTGTAATTTTTATATTAAAATGGATGAAATCTTTGGAAAGAAGGCCAACATCACCCCCATAGCTGCTTTTGATGCCCAACAATCTGATTCATTTGACACTGAGGACTTTGCTGGGGATGCTCAGCCTAGCAATGGTGATCCCAAAGAAACCTATGAGTGGCCCCCATCCAATGCCAAGGAGGATATTCAAATGAAATCAGCTCCAATCACGTCTACTTCTGCGTTGATTGAGGAGTCAAACCCAACCTTGGACCCCTCCCCTCCTTCTTTGGATTGATCTCTTCCTGGGTTGGAAGAACTGGAGAACTTGCTGGATGAGGATGTCATTCTTGTATCACCATTGCCATCAGCATCTGCTCAAGTAAGGAACCCAGTTCTTTTCTATTCTGTCCAGTTAATACTGACTGATTTAGATTTGAAAGAAACAGGCTCATCCATTCCTTAATGGCTGAAAACTCAAGCCAATGGGGCCTCCAAAATCCCCTTCAAATGAGAGCAATGATGTTCCCACACAAACCTCCTCTGCAAAGGGAAAGCAAAAGGCCTCCTATTACATCAACATCAACCCCAATAGCATTCAAAAGAGTAGAAACACTTAAAATTTTTTGGGCTTTGAGGAGATCATGGAGAAGCAAGATTCAAGTAAGCCCATTGGATTCTCCTTGCTTTCAAAATCAAGCTAATTCCTATTCTCCTCTGAAAAACAGTGAAATCACAAATTGAATCTGAAAAACTTCAGTTTGAAAAGGAGAAGTGGGATTGTCAACTGGCTATTGATTTTCAAAAGTAGAAAGCCAAGAGTTTGGATCATCAGCAAAAATGGGATGCTGAGTGGAAGTTGAAACAGGCTGAGCTAGAATTTCAAAAAGAGGAAAAGGAGAAGGATTGACAGCAAGCGCAAATGAAAATGGAGAGTGAACAACTGGCAACAGAAAAAAAGGATAAGTGGTCAATGGCTGCAGCATACATTGGTAGCAGCAGAAAAGTAGATGAATCAAAGCATATTAATTAAATACTGGGCTTTTAAATATATTTTCTTTGATGAAAAACTTCAAAAGAAAAAAAACATTTTTGATTACAACAATGCTTAAGACTATTTTTAACCCCACAAATAAAAAAAATATTTTTTTCTTTTTATTTATATTTTTTTCCTGGAGTATATTTTCCAACTCCCCAAGTACCTGCAAGTGTTTCTAGTTGTTTTTTTGATTTGCATTGACATTGCCATTCTTGTATGAGTGCCAGTCTCCACAGCAGGAAAATTACAGTGCTTGTACTTATTAGCTGCCCAAACCATTTTGACCACACCTTTTTGCTTGAAGTCAATTCCAAATCCCAGGTCAGGAAAAAAAAATTGTCCATCAGATACTTGATATTCATCTGTGTTTTCAATAATTTTTCCATTTGATTTCCTGGTTGGAACTGCAAGTAAAAAGGAATACTCAGAGATCCTCTTTTGGTGAGCAGCCCTACTCTTCCCACCTCTCTGTGTGTTTTTCAAGCCATCTCCTTACATCTTGTTCCCTCCCAATCCTATTCTTAGATTGGGGTGAGGAACAAGATGGGATTTGATTTGTTTTCTAAAATTTTGAGGGGGATTGAAGCATCTTTTGGCTAGCAACCCTACTCTTCCCACCTCTCTGTGTGCTTTTCAAGCCATCTACTTCCATCTTGTTCCCTCCCAATCCTATACTTAGATTGGGGTGAGGACTAAGACGGGATTTTATTTTTTGTGTAACATTTTGAGAGGGGTGGGAGAAGAATTGGACATTCACCAATAGCCATTGAGGGATTGAAAAAAAAAAACAAAAAAAAGTCAGTCAAATGGAAATCATTGGTTAAACAAGATTGGATCAAAAAAAATGAAAACAAACCTGGACTTGATCCCAAGTTCACCAGAAACATGATCACCAAAAAAAAAAAAAAAAACACATCAGCACCCCCCAAAAAAAAAGAAAAAAAAGAAAAAAAAAAACTTACCAGGATGTGAGGGAATTGGGTTGGGACTGCCGCCAGGTATGCAGGGCCTGGGAACCAGGGAGGGGGGGGATGTTGATTGGACGGGCAGGCATTGATAGGGGGGCAGGGCCAACACAAGGGGGAGGGGGTCAGACCGCGGCAATCAAGAGGGGGAGGCCAAGGTGGCGCCGCAGGCAAGCAAGGAGGGGGGGCTAAGTTGGGGCTGGCAGGAAAGCAAGGAGGCGGGGGTGCCAAGGTGGGGCTGGCGGATTGAGAGGGGGGGCCAAGGTGGCGCTGGCGGGAAAGCAAGGAGGGGGGGGCCAAGGTGGCACCGGTGGGCAAGCAAGGAGGGGGGGGGCAAGGTGGCACCGGTGGGCAAGCAAGGAGGTGGGGGGCCAAGGTGGGGCTGGCAAGCAAGGAGGGGGTGCGGTTGTGGGCCCGGCGGATCAAGAGGGGGGGCCAAGGTGGTTCTGGCCGGCAAGTGAGGAGGGGGGGCCAAGGTGGGGCTGGCAAGCAAGGAGGGGGTGGTGGTGAAGGAGCAAGCAAGCAAGGAGGGGGGGCAGTGGTGGGGCCGGCAAGCAAGGAGGGGGGTCAGTGGTGGGGCCGGCAAGCAAGGAGGGGGGGAGGTGGTGGGGCCGGCAAGTGAGCAAGGAGGGGGGGGTGTTGAAGGAGCAAGCAAGACGTAGGAGTCAGCTAGGATGGAGGGAAGAGGAGGATGAGGAGGAGGGGGGGAGCTTACCTGAAGACCTGAAGGTGCCTGGAGGGGGATGGACAAGGAGGGGGGGGCAAGGTGGCCCCGGAGCGCAAGCAAGGAGGCAGGGGGCCAAGGTGGGGCCAGCAAGCAAGGAGGGGGGGGCAGTGGTGGGCCCGGGGGATCAAGAGGGGGGGGTCAAGGTGGTACCAGCAGCAAGTGAGGAGGAGGGGCTGAGGTGGGGCCAGCGGGCAAGAAAGGAGGCAGGGGGCCAAGGTGGGGCTGGCAAGCAAGGAGGCGGGGGCCAAGGTGGGGCTGGCAAGCAAGGAGGGGGGTGGTGAAGGAGCAAGTATGCGAGGAGGGGGGGAGGTGGTGGGGCTGGTAAGTGAGGAGGGGGGGAGGTGGTGGGGCCAGCAAGTGAGCAAGGAGGGGGGTTGTTGAAGGAGAAAGCAAGAGGTAGGAGTCAGCTAGGATGGAGGGAAGAGGAGGATGAGGAGGAGGGAAGGGAGCTTACCTGAAGACCTGAAGGTGCCTGGAGGGGGATGGAAAATTTGGTTAGCTTCTGATGATGGGGAGGATGAGGAGAGCTTAACAGGGGTTCCAAAGTGTCATGTAAAGATCCCTTGAGCTATTTGAAAACCTCAAGAAGCTGTAAACCTGTGATGCTGCGCATGCGTGCAAACCACCACATAGTCCTTTCTCCTGCCCCTCAACCCCACCTAGATGTTGAAAGGCACCATTCCAACACCTTGGATCTCCTGTCCCTGCTCAATTGCAAACTTCCCCTTTTCTTCTAAGTCCTCCTCTCCATCCCTCCTCTCACACCAATGTCTGTCTCAACGCCCTGAAGCTGTACCCCAAAGTCACAACCAACTTGCCTAGACCAAACTGTTAAAATACATATGCACTTACAGATGTGCTACGTATAAGTGTAATCCAAATGGGATGCACATATGGGCCTCTCCGGCCCATTGGACACTCAAACGGACCATACAAGCCTGTGTGGATGTCACTGATTTGGGGAAACTGGCCTCAAATCATGTGAAACAGGCTCATTGGTACACAGGCCCTAACGGGCCTGGTGGGGATATGGGCAAGTACAGCCAGATGGGCTTGTATGGGCCCAATTGGGCCCAAGGTTTATTTTGGACATACTTGGCCAGAAGGGCTGGCCCGCCAAAGTATGTTTTACTTAGTTTTTGGGCTTGGGGCGGCCCATCTGGGCCGCTGCCCGTGTTTCAGCCCATCTGGGCCGCCGCCCGTGTTGCAGCCCATCTGGGCCGCTGCCCGTGTTGCAGCCCATCTGGGACGCTGCCTGTGTTGCAGCCCATCTGGGCAGCCGCCCGTGTTGCAGCCCATCTGGGCCGCTGCCCGTGTTGCAGCCCATCTGGGCTGCCGCCCGTGTTGCAGCCCATCTGGGCCGCCGCCCGTGTCACAGCCCATCTGGGCCACCGCCCGTGTTGCAGCCCGTGTTGCAGCCCGGCTGGGGCTGCCGCCCGCGTCGCGGCCCGGTTGGGGCCGCTGTTTTTGCCTTTGGCCCATCTATGGGGCCCAACGGCCCGTGCGGGGCCGTTGTTGCGTCTGCGGGGCTGGTGGTCCCGGCTCCTCCCCCTCCCCTTGCTTGCCATTGCAAGGGGGAGGGGGAGGGCTGGCTGGTTGTAACCAGCAAGCAACCAGTCATGGTGGGGGGGACTTGATCACCCCCCCACCAAAAGAGGTGGCCAGGCCAGTTGCATCAAGGCAACCGGCAGTGGGGGGGAATTGACCACCCCCCCACCATCAAAGGGGCGCTCTCCCCCCCCCCCCCCCCCCCCGCCTTTACCAAGGGGGAGGAGGGACGGGCTGGAAGGGACCTGACCACCCCCCAGCCCACTTACATAGCAACACCCTGGGGGAATCAACCCCCAGGGCCCCTGGTAGGGGGATTTGACCACCCCCTCCAGGTATTTGAGAGAAAGAGGGGGGGGCACATGTCTGCCGGTTACACCCCCCCAGGTGAGATTTTGGTTGGACTCAGGTGAGTCCTGGGTCCCACCTGGCCCATATGAGGGGCCAGGGCTGTACAAGTGCTAAGATAAGTAACAGGGCTGTTTGTAACAGACAACCAGCCAGGGATTTAACAGCACAGGGGATGGTTCAGCCCCATTGAGGTGGAAACACCAGAAACAACCGGAATAGGCTGGTTGTAAGGGTACAGGGACTGATTCCATGTGGGCTGATGTAGCCCAAACCAATTAACAAGGCCTGTAGAGCCTGTAGAGCTCTTTTGGGGCGGAAAAATTTCCTTTTGGCTTTTTGTATCATGGGCTCACAAGAGGCCAATCTTTTGTACTTAAGGAGCTGTTCTCCCTGCTGTTTTCCATCATCTATTCATCAGCCAATCAAATTCATCAATGATATCATCCAAAATGTTGCCCCATTTGTGAGAGTCCATCAAGAAATTATTGAAACAAGGTTTCCAGTATTTCTTTTGCTTTAAATACTGCTCAATTGCCTAAGCTAATTGTTGACCATAATTATAACAAAAACATGAAGTTATGACTCAACCTTGGTAACCATCACAGAAACCAGGAGGAGCTAAAAAAAGCATAAGTGGAGGTATGACCTACTGCTAACAAGACCAGGTGTCTTCCCTTCCAACTGGCACTTATCTGTCCTTACTCATCTACTTGTTTTCTGTTCTATTCCTTTTATTCTCTATGGTTGTTGTGTCTCATATTATCCAGTCTGATTGGCTAGTATAACCAAACCTCCTGTCTGTTATCTGTCAACAAAGCAGAATTGTAGCTCACTGGATTCAGGTAAAGCTGCTTATCTAACTTGTCATAACTTCCAGCTTTGTTTTCAACCCATGTGCTCATGAATGGTTTGTCTCTACCGCCTGTGCTTGTTCTCAACCTGTTCAGTTTATACTACTGCAGAGGTTACAAATAAAGATTTAAATAAAGAGCCTTGACAACAATTTATCACACAAAGGTGGTGGGTGAGATGGAGGTGGTGGGTGAGGAGGAGGTGGTGGGTGAGGAAGAGGTGGTGGGTGAGGAGGAGGTGGTGGGTGAGGAGGAGGTGGTGGGTGAGGAGGAGGTGGTGGGTGAAGAGGAGAGTGGACTGGTGGTTTGGTGGGGTGAGGTGGGTGGTGTGGTGGGGTGAGGTGTTGGGTCAGTTTCTCTAAGAAAAAAAGGAAAAATATAAATGGAGTGAGTCAGCCTAGAATTCTTGCTTGAAAAACCAAAACAAAAAAAAACTCAGAGTCAAATACTAACAAAATTTCAGTCAGCTTTTTTGCATTTTCAACTTGCTGGGGGGAAGTTTGATTGGACATGTTGAGAAAGATGGTGATTTGATGTGGGGTGATGAGATGATGATGGGGTTTGTGTGAAGATGGAGATGTGAAGCAATAGAGATGTGAAGCAATAGAGATGTGAAGCAATGGAGATGTGAATTGATAGAGATGTGAAGCAATGGAGATGTGAAGCAATGGAGATGAGATGTGCCTGAAGCGATGGAGATGGGATTAGTATGGATTTGCTGACGTGGATGGGTTTTTTAGATGTGATGGATGGTGCATTGATGATGATGCATAAATGGCAGGTTTTATGTTTGAAATCTGCCATTTTCATGAAACCTGCCATTTTGAAATACACCAGTTAGGGGGTATGTGTATTTCAGAAACCCGTCATTGAAAATGGCAGGTTTGGTCAAAAAAAAATGGCGGGTTTCTAATGGCGGGTTTGCTAACTCTGATACGCCCTAATGTTTTGAAAGTTCTAACTCTGATAAAACCTATTTTTGCACAGTTTTAATGTCCCCATGATTTCCCAAATATGGGCAGTTTTCCTTAAATTTGCACAGGTTTGCAAAGTTGCCAAAAAAAAACCCCACTGCATAGGGGGACATCTAAAACCTCTCTAATCATGCTTTGAGTTTTTTTGGTCAATTTAAAGGGGCTTCAATATTAGGTTCAGAAAATTGAAAAAAAAAAACATTATGTCAAAAATTTTTTCACTTCTTTCAATAAATCCTTTCTAATCATTTTCGAAAACATAAAGAGACAGAAAGATTAAAGATATAACAGGCAATTGGAACATTATTTTTTAAGATTTCTGTTACTTCATTCTCCTGCCCAAAAATGGGATTAACATAAAAAAAGACATTCTTTTTAAAAAAAAATTTTGTTTCTGCAGTGTTTTCTAATTTTTGAGCTTGCAGTCTGCTAGTGAGAATTGGAAAGGGCACAAAAAAAATTATTTGGGTATCTTTGGGATGGATTTTTTAGCTCCAAATAGTTTATTGAACTGCAAAAAACCAAAAATGTCTGTTTTGGGGTGCATTTTGGAGCCATTTCTGATTCTTTTTTGATTCTTTTTATGGAAAATCTGAGTTTTTAGTTTTGAAATTCACTTCAAATGAAACCC
The DNA here is from genome assembly GCA_025617555.3 of Puccinia polysora. Taxonomy (NCBI): domain Eukaryota; kingdom Fungi; phylum Basidiomycota; class Pucciniomycetes; order Pucciniales; family Pucciniaceae; genus Puccinia; species Puccinia polysora. The sequence goes on along the minus strand of CM062620.1, from coordinate 19,517,426 downwards.
AAATATTTTTTTTTTAAATTCCCTTGCCATTGTTTCCTGCTGGTAGATTAATTCAAAATGCCAATGGTACTTAATGTAAGTTTATGACATCAACTTATCAGCCCCTCCATTCCACTCCAACTGCCAATTATACAACTTCTCCCATACATTCAATTATTTTCAAATATCTTGAGAAAATAGTTTGTTTTTTTCTATCATTCTTAACTGTTTCCAGCTCCCCAATGAGATACCATTTGGAAGGCTTTTGCTAGCAATGAATAACCAAAATGGAATTATTTGATTCATAATAAGTGACAACTTGGTTGATTTTTTTTCCTCCTGAAATATCTCCACATTCAAGAAAGAAATTAGTACAAATTGATATTTATTGATTTTTTTGTTTCTTGCTGGATTTTTGATAATTCTTTTTCTATTGATTATTGACTCAATGATTTACAGCAAAAAATGCCACTTTTGTGTTTTTGAGCATGCATTCTTTGGGGGGGAAAGCTGCAAATATACTCAGATAAGTTTTGGGTGCCCTTTGCAATGCCCACTGGAAGATTGCAAGCTTCAGAAAAATAATGGAAAAAAATCAAAAGAATGTATTTTTTTATGATAATCCCATACCTTTGATAGAAATGAATTACTAAAAAGGGCCTTGTTAAGTTCATAGCCCCGGGTTGCAAACAAGCTTGAAACACTGTTTGCAACCAATATGAGTTGTGAACACAGGTTCACAATTCAACAAGCTGCAAGCAAAAATTTTTTCAACTTGCGCAGCCCCTGGGGGGTTGTAAAATACCTGTTTGCAACCCAAATGGGTAGCTAGCCTGTGACAGATATGGAGTATACAAAGGGCTGTTTTTCACCCAAAGGCAAAGGTAAAATCACACAAGGAAGGTTGGGTGTGAATTCATTTTACCTGTAAGTCCCACAGTAGCAGATCCCACATGCCACCTCTCCATTAGAAATTACCAACATAATCATGAAGCATGTTCAAACCCCTCAGTGCATCCTCAACTGAGAAGAATATCTGGTATAGCCTTAGACCAACTGGAGTAAGGCATGCAAGATGGGATCAATACAATTCAACTCGAAATCAAATTGAGCAAGATTGATTGTGGAGAATAAATTTTCAACAGAAAAATCTATAACACTAAGCGCAATTTTAGGGGAGCAGAACTTATGGGAAAAAGTATTATGGACGTTCTATTTGAAATAATCCACAATAAGCAGTGAATTTCCAGGTCAAATTTCAGTGGAGAGGTTCACTTAGAGGGCCTGTAATCGGCTCATACTGAGTCTACAAAACTTTTTAAAAACTTCCATCATATTGCTTTTTTAGATTTTACTTATAAAAAAATAGGTACAACATCCATCTATTGCATCTTGTAGGAATTACGGCCAACAAGAAAACTTTTACAAAGGTTTTGGTTTTTATGACAAAAGAAAATTTTGAGTTTTAAAGTTGGGAATTGAATGCACTGAAGTTGTTGGACTATGATCTAGAGTGGCTTCCCAAAGTCTTTGTGAAAAACCTTGAAAAATCTCTGATTTGTGCCATTGAAAATAGTTTCCCTGATTCATCCAGAAAGTTGTGCTCTTTGCAGTTGTCTAAAAATATTCAAGAAAATTTCAAATTTTTCTTCAGTAATTACAATGAAGGATGGAAAAGTTTCATGTCTCTGTGGGCAAAGTGTGGGGCCTATAAAACCAAGGGGGAGGCAGAATTAAATGATTGGGAATTCAGATTAGGCCAATTTATTGCTTCTTATGTTAATCTCTGCTGGGATTGCTTATGTTGAAACTTTTATACAGTGTTTCTTGAAATACCATGGGGATGTCCTGAAGGATATGTAATGGAAAATTTTCCCTATCAAAGAGAAGTTTGTAACAGTGTGGACTTGTGTAAACCCTTACTTTGTAAATAAAACAATTTCTTGGTTAGAAGGGGCCCATGCTACTTTCAAAAAATTACTTTCACAATCTTCAGGGAACTTTTTGGATGTGTGGAAAAAACTCAAAGGAACCATTGAGAGCCAAATAAAATCATGGAATGTGTTGCTTAACAACTCTTGAATAAAGTTAGGAACCATTCTTCCAAGAGAACTTTTACCTTTGGGTTAAATATTGTCAATTGAGGAAATTAAACTCATTGGGGAATAAATTTTAGAATTTTAAGCGCAACCATGATGTAAAGGTGTTCTAAAGGTCATATTCCAACAAAATGGGCTTGCCCTGTTCCCACCTTGTAGCAGAAATACTAGCATAAAGAGGATCCATTGTGCCTGGGGATTTTCATCCTCAGTGGAGGTTATACTAAAGGTTAGACTATAGCCCTTCCAGTCCAGTAAGTTGGATTAATTTAGTTGCTTTTGATGAAGGCTTTCAATTCCTATTTGGTTTACTAATGAAGGAATATATTTACTAATGACCAATGGTTTTACTTTTTGAAAGCTTGACACTGATTCAGTGCTTGACTCATCTGAATTGCTTTATAACCTCAGTTCAATTGTTATGGGACACACTGAAGCAGTTAGAGTGCAGATTTGAAAGTCTGTGGTCAAGTATACAGCCTCTTTGGTTTCTAAGCATGCTAAGCCAAGGCCCAAGCCAAAGGTCTTATGGTACAGCTGCGGTTGACCCAAATTGAAATACACCTGTTGTGAAATTTCAAGATTTGAGCATGTGCATAGGGAACTTAAGAGGGAAAAATGGATTAGAAGGGCACCAAAAAGACCAAAAATAGTAAGTCTTTTATTTTGAGAAGTGTTTATTTTCATGGTTTAATGAACTGATGGGAAATGATAATTATATTACAAGTCCTTAGGCTCAGAATCTGAATTTCATAGTTGAGAGGAAGAGACTGAAATTTAATTAGCCTCCCTTCATTTTTAATCAGAATCATTTTCTGAGGAAGAAGAAGAAATGGAGAAGTCAACTAGAGTCTCATTTTTGGTGAGCCTTGCTTTCATTGATTCAAATAGAACGTTGGCTAAGTAGGTTTTTATAATAGGAAAAAAAGTGAAAAACCTCAATAAAATACCTGTTAACTTACATACGTTCTTGGGTGAGGTTTTGGATCCTATTGGCAATAGGAATTGCCAATTTAGACTCATTTCTAAATCACTTGAGTAAAATTAAAATTGAAGTTTTAAAGTGCAAGGTTGATGATAAATTCACAACGCCCAGTTGTTTGGGACTTTTGTAGGGCCCTACATGGCCCATTCAATGGGTGGGGACCCATACACGCTTTGAATGGGTTTCTCTTCACATGCGCAAACCCTGGGGGGTTGTATGCCGCCCTAACCAGCAATTTTGAGTTGTGTTCCCCTTTAAACAACTGTTTAGACACGTTTATGGGGGTATAAAAGGCCTGGGGGTTGTGCCAGAAATTTGGGGGCCCCCTGGACCACATTTGGGTTCCATCAACCCAAATTTAGGATCAAAGCATACTATGTAGTACTATTGGATCACACCTAGCAATCATAAAGTGAGCCCTAAATTGAAACTGCAAACAAAATCATTGCCTTTGGCAAATAAAACCTGTGAAATTGTCCCTTTCCCAAAAATTACACTCTCAAATTGCCCGCTGTGGAATTCAGAAGAGGAATTCTCCTTTAATGGTTCACAAGTTTGGAAGTTATTGATTCCTTGCGTCTGTAAACCCTGAGTGCAACTGTTCACCCTTTGACTGAGAGATAGAGAAGTAGAGGATAAAGATATGAGTGTAAAAGAGCCTTCCAACCTCCTCTGATCCAATGTCATCCTCCCCTCTCCTCTGATGATCCGGGTTGAGGGTGCGGTTTTAGTAACCTCCCCCTCAACTCTAACCTAAGTACAACTGCAAGCAAGCAAGAATAATGAAATAAAAACCCTAATTACAGAACCCTATCCCCAACTCTATCCTTCCATCCCATCCCATGATCCATATCCCATATCCCATCCGTATTGCCCGCCTGCCATTATGTCCACCCGGTTTGTCCTACTCTTGACGCAGCCCTTGTGCTGCGCCCAACTCAGGGCCCCCCGTGCATGTCTGCATCCACCCAACGCGCCATTCCAGATATCCAAGATACATCCGCATGACCCAATCCATGCCTTTCAAGATGCCCAATCCGTCCAATCCAATCCAATCTGCCCCGCGTCTCCAGATGCTGAGCCTGCAGCACAGCTTACTGCTGCAAAGCCGCACCCATTGCTGAGCCTGCCGCTACTGCTGAGCGCGCAGCGCGCAGCACACAGCCAATTCCAATTCACATCTATAAAAGACCACCAAATCCCCCCCCCCTGACTTGAGTTCTGTCCCCAGAGATCCACCACTATCTCACCTACCCCCAGCTATCCCTAGTTATCCCATTGTACCCCTTCAGACCACTACACCACACCAAGGAAAAAGAAGAACCCCACCACATCCTACCCCATCCAACATGTCCTGCACATTCTGCAGTTGGAACGGCCTCTCCTGCCAATCCTTCCTGGCCAGTGCGCCTTTGTTCCGTGCCAAGCCGGCCACCATTGTTTTTCTCTATCCAATGGTATGCCCTGAAACCTTCCTCAAGGTTGTCTGTGCAAGAAGACTGGGAGAAACTTGTTTGTGGTCTCAACCAATGAAAAAATCTCCACCAATGAATGGACCCCACCCAGCTCACCTTGTGACCAACTGCAACGCATTGCTCCAAACCCTCCTTTGTGCAAAAGCCATGACTTGGGCTTGCCGTTCTGTTGGGCTGGACCACTTGGCACCAGGACTTTCCCAATTTTGTGAATTATTGGAACACCGCTCATGAGTGGGCCGCACAGGTATGGATGAAGGTACCAGCAAACAACCCGCGGATCTTCAACTGTCCAACCGCGCCCTCCCACTCCACTGCCACTGCCTCCTCCTACTCCTCCACTGCCATCTCCATCACCGGTTCCCAGGTTGACACCGGAGCCCACGCGCGCCAACTCCCATGGTCATCAAATTGTCACCAGAACCCATGGCTGCTGCAACTCCTCCGGCCGCCACTCCTGAGATTCTGGAGATCCCCCTAATTCCAGAACTCCCACTGGCAAGTTTTGAGGCAATGGTGAACAACGTGGACAAACTACTCCAGCACTTCCTAGCAGTTCCCCATGCTCAAACCACTGATGCGCGACGCAAAGTTCTGGAAGCATTCCAAAACCTAGCCTCAGAGGAGGTGATGAGGACTCGGCAAATGTAGGCAGATTGCCCCCCCTTTCCTTCTTTTTTTCTTGTTTCTATTCCCACACCTATCATGAAAAAAACAGACTTTTTTCCGCACCAACCTAAGTAGCCTTTGGGCTTGTGAGATCTCTCAGAGAAATAAGAACCGTGTACGGGATCTGCACTTTGAGAGCAATCCGCAAGAGTGAGAAAATTCGCACTTTGAGAGCAATCCCCAAGAGTGAGAAAATGCGCCAGAACAGAGAGAGCGCAAAGAAAACCTGCCATGCGCGCACATTCTTGAGAGAGAGGAAGATAAAAAGTATCCACCCAAACCCATCCATACCTTCCGTCTATAAGATAACCAAAGAAAACCTAAAAAGAGAGATTTTTTTTTAAGCACCAACCTGTTGCCAAGCCCATGCCTTGCTCTTTGACCCACATCTGTTTTGCGCTACACACTTTCCTTGTTCCTTGGATCATCCGTTTTAAGTTGTTCTTTTCCCGGATGCGGGGCTTGTCCTTGCGTCCGCGGACCTGGCTTTGCGCCATGCCCGTACCTAAAAGAAACTCATAACCTAGCCAGCAATAATCCAAAAAAACCAATCCAAAGAGAAGGAAATAAAAAAACAAACATTCTGGGGTTTCTAGTTTTTCTGGCTGTGAACCGGCTAGAGCACCCCTTCACCAAATCCAATCATATCCCCTATTCATCCATTGTTCCCCCCCCCCCCAACTTGACTGCTATCCCCAGTGGTCTGCAATATTTTACTCCTCTGGATGCAAACTGTGCGTGCGGGCTTGTCCTTTGACAAAGGATCTGCGTTTTCATCCCGTTACTATCCAAACCAGCCATCTTGTTAAATGAATTCAAGCCCCGCGCAAAGAATTTTTGCACGTTCAAAGCCGCAGCCTTCCATTTGAGTGGAGTTCCATCCAATTCCTCCAACTGGTAACTTCCTCCAGTGAACTCAGACGCCACTCAAAAAGGAATTTTCCATTGATTCTCAAACAACTTCCCCCATTGAGTTTCCAGGCTTGGGTTTTAAAGCAGAACCAGGTCCCCCTTCTGCAACAGATCCTGGAGTTTGTGCGCGCAGAACTTTTCCCAGTAGGGGACGGACTTTGTGCAGGTTGCCTTCAGTCTTTGAGCCGCTTTCTCCAACATCTTGTCCCATTGCAGGAGCTGCTTGGCATGGGCCTTGACTAGGTCTGCGGCCGTCTTGACCTTTGACCTATCAATAATCAGAACATTTTGAAGCTCAATGTCAATTGGTAGCATGGGTTGCTGCCCAAATAGCAGCTTGTATGGCAAATAACCCATCAATCTCTTCACCAAAATCCAATCTGCAAAGAGGACTACCGGAAGGGTTTCCCGCCACCACTTGCCATCCTCCCCGCACATTTTCACCATTGTGTCCTTGACTGGCTGGTGACCATGCTCAACCATCCCTTCACCTTCTGGATAGTACTCCCTCACTTTCCCAAACTTAGCTCCACAACTTTGCACTAACTTTGCCAACTGTTGTGGAAACAAGAGAGGTGATACCCCCCAAAGTTGTCCTCAAGTTCTGGAAGTTATTGGTCTAAGCGTCTGTAAGGAGATTGGATGAAATGAGTTTAAGAATAGAGAGAGTGATGAAAAGATAAATTCCTCCCTTCCAATCCTTCCCATACCATTCCCTGGTGGTCCGGTGATGATGATCTATGATAATGAGATATCTATCTGATAATGACAATGACCCAACCCGGAGTTGAGAGTGAGGTGTTTTTGAGTCCTCCCTCTCAACCCTAACCTAGGTACAACCACAAGCAAAAAGATAGATGAAATATGACCCCAAGTACAGAACCCTAGCTCCACCCTAACCCTACCCCGTACCACCTGCCCTGTCCAAAACCCTCCCCTTTGATATCACGCACGTCCGGTTTGTCCTTCTCATGGCACAGCCCTCCTCCGCGCCCTACTCGGAGCCCCCTGGGTTTATCCATCCGCGCGCTTCCGCAGATCCCACAATCCGTGAGTTGGCCTGCGCTTATGCCTGCGCCCTACTCGGAGCTCCCTGGGTTTATCTGTCCGCGCGCCTCTGCGGATCCCAAGATCTGTGAGTTGGCCCAGGCAAACCTCCCCGGCGTGTATAACTCCTGATTGCCCCGCCCTTGCCTTCCGGACTAGCCACCCGCAAGCTTGGTTGGGCCGGCTCCATCACTTGGTGCGCGTTCCCTGGGAGGTTTGCGGCCCGCCACGCAGCTCCCAATCCAAGGTTATAAATACAACACCACACCCCCCCCCCCCAAGTTTAGTTCTGTCCCCAGAGGTCCTTCCATCAGTACCTTGATCCTACCACACTACCAGACCCCCCCCCTACTTCCAGTCCACCCCAGCTACTAGCCCTGCCCCTCCTTCCAACTTCTTTCTTTCCTGTTTTTTCATTGTACCCCACTTCCCCTGATTAGAGAAATACACATCTTCTGCGCCTGCGTCCTGGTGAGAATGAGAGTTAGATTGAGATTGGCGCCCGCGTCCTGGTGAGAATGAGAGTGAGATTGAGATCTGCGCCCGCATCCTTGTGAGAATGAGAGTGAGATTGAGATCCGCCCCCGCTTCCTGAGCCAACAGAGTTCCCCAGAAGGTACCTGGACGGCCCCAGCCCAACTGCCACACAGTTCCCCATACCAACCTGCAACAAACACAACCACCCTCCACCAGCGTGCGCACACAATCATCTAAGAGAGGAAAAGAAGTTGAGGAAACAAACACTCTGGGGTGTCTAGCTGTTCCAGCTGTGAACCTGCTAGGAAACCCCCTCACCAAATCAGACCTGTCCCGTATGTGTCCCATGCATACTCCGCACCCATTACGCTGTAGGAGAAGACAACTGATAAAGAGAAGACAGAGAAAAGAACCAAACCCAAAAAGAAAAATTTTTATTTTTCTAACACTGGGCCTCCGCTCCTTGTCCCGCATTACCTAACCGCAGGGCTTGTCCTTGCGTTTACGGAACTGGCTTGCGCTGCGCCTGCGTCCCATCCTGCGCTAGCTTCCCCCCCAACTTGGCTGCTGTCCTCAGCTGACAGTCTCAACCAATCCCACCAAGGTCGCGTCCACCAGCCAAGTCTCCAAACTTTCCACCGCTAAAGCCCTTGCAACCCCTACTTCCTTTCTCCCAGTCATCCCATTGGCGCCCAATCCTTCCCTGTTCTGCATCTGACGCCCCGCCACAAGTGTCTGTTGCACCAATGCCAAAACCTCCGCTAGCCATGATGGCAACAGACCCATCCTCCGTCAATCTGTCCTGCACTCCCCACGCCCTTCATCCTTCCATTCTGTGTTCATCCTCCTTGCCACCACCACATCCTTCTGTCCTGCATGCATTCTCCCCGCCGTTGAAGATGCCCAGCCCCAGTTACAATCCTCCAACGCTTGGACCGTTCCCACTGCCGCCACTCCTTCCCTCTCCGCAAGACCCATCTGCCTTTCATTGGTTCCCAAACCGCACGGAGTATCTGCTCACCGTTCCTTTGTCCTTGCTTTCTCCCTATCAGCAGGCTGAACCAGTTCCGCCAAGACCCGCTTCCCCAACACACACCCTGCCTCCGCCAAGGAAACCATTCCTGCGTTTGAATCCATCTTCCAACCCTTGCTTCCCAGCCGCCAAAAATTGTTGTTGTCCCCATATGTGCAAACCCGGGGCGCAGATGCGCTAGGACGCTGAATACTCTCCAGATAGGCCTTGAGGCCCCTTACCACCTCTGCAAGTTTGTTGGCCCAAGGTATGGTTGCCGGTGATGGGGCCGGAATGCACACTGCCCTGTAATACAGCTCCACGTAATCCAATTCCGCTTGTAACCGGACCCTGCCACATGCGCCTGATTTGTAGTCAATTCCGCGGACGGCTTGAAATTGCCTTCCCAAAAACAAGAGTTGCGCCTCCCCCATCTTGCCATCATGTCTGCCTTCAGTGTTGGCCAATCCACGTTCTGGTAGCCTCTTGTCTCTTCTATGTCCCAACTCTCTTCCGTGTCCTTGATGAACAGGACAACATGGCGCGCCTTCTCAAAATTCAATGCGCCTTCAGAGTCTGCAATTGTTTCATACCATGAAATGAATTGCTCCACATCCGTGGTGTTGAATCAAATATGAGGGTAATCCTTAGGGCTGGTGTGGAGGAGGTGGGAGAAGGAGGAAGAAAGAGGGGAAACTGCTGCTAGCATCCGTAAGCACCTTCAAGAGACTTTGACAAAAGATTGTTCCCGGCCAGACCCCCAGGTGTGGAAACAAGAGAGGTGATACCCCCCAAAGTTGTCCTCAAGTTCCAGAAGTTATTGGTCTAAGCGTCTGTAAGGAGATTGGATGCAATGAGTTTAAGAATAGAGAGATTGATGACAAGATAAATTCCTCCCTTCCAATCCTTCCCACACCATTCCCTGGTGGTCCGGTGATGATGATCTATGATAATGAGATATCTATCTGATAATGACAATGAACCAACCGGGAGTTGAGAGTGAGGTGTTTTTTAGTCCTCCCTCTCAACCCTAACCTAGGTACAACAACAAGCAACAAGATAGATGAAATATGACCCCAAGTACAGAACCCTAGCTCCACCCTAACCCTACCCCATACCACCCACCCCGTCCAAAACCCTCCCCTTTGATATCACATATGTCCGGTTTTTCCTTCTTGTGGTGCAGCCCTCCGCCACACCCTACTTGGAGCCCCCCGGGTTTATCCATCTGCGTGCGTCCGCGGATCCCACAATCCGTGAGTCGGCCCGCGCTTATGCCTGTGCAAACCTCTGCCGCGCCCTACTTGGAGCCCCCTGGGTTTATCTGTCCGCGCGCGTCCGTGGATCCCGCAATCCGTGAGTTGGCCTGCGCTTATGCCCGCGCGTATAACCCCTGATTGCCCCGCCCTTGCTTTCCGGACTAGCCACCTGCAAGCTTGGTTGGGCCGGCTCCATCACTTGGTCCGCATTCCCTGGGCAGGTTGCGGCCCGCAGTGCAGCTCCAAATCCAAGGTTATAAATACAACACCACACTGTCCCTGGAACTCTGCACCCCCATTGAACATTACCAAACAGAGTGACCCGTAATGCGCAAACCAGTCTTCCTCCAGAAACTTCCCAACTTTCTCCACCAAGAGTTTCACTGGTGGCCGTGCTTCCACCCATCCCAACAGAGTGTTGCGTGCAACAAGGAGATACCCAAACTTACCTGCCTTGATGTGCACAACATCCAAGGATACCTTCCCAAACAAAGTGTCCTCTCCAGTGGGAATACCAACTTTGCAAGGAAGTGTTGCGCTCCGCTTCTGACACGCTCTGCACAAATTTACCCACTCCTGCACCGTGCATACCAAACCTGGCCACCAGAAACTTGCCTGCACTTGCTTTTGTGTTTCAACCTTGCCGCAATAGCCAAGATTGTCATGCAGACTCCCCAGGATTACCTCCTGATCTGCCCTCAACGTGCTGACCACAAGCGGTACCAGCACACTCCGCTGCCACAGCTGTCCTTCCTGCAGGTAGAAATTTCCCACTCTCCGCCAAATCCATCTAACAATCTTGGCTGGCATTTCATCTGGAAACCAAAGATCCGGCAAATAAAAACTGAGGACCACGTACCTCCCGGACTTCTGGAGCAGAAGTCAAACACCTACTTCCACCACTCCCACCTTAACCATTGGAGCCTCCACATCCAGTGGTTCCGTGCCTTTGTATAGATAATCATGCAGGTACCAAGACAGCGCGTCCGGCATTGTAAAAGCCTTCCCTGGAACATGTACCACCGTGAAAGAAAACAACTGAAGGAACGCAACCCACCTGGTCATAGGCGCGTTTGGCAGCATTGGCAAATTGATCATTTGCGCCAGCCCCTCTGCATCCACCAGAAGCATGAAGTGAATCCCCCAAAGGAAATGCTGAAACCTTGGCACAATCTTAGTGACCCCGCAAAGCTCCAACTTTGGCTGCAAATACCAGCTCTCCATTGGCGTAAACGTAACAGAGCTGTAAAGAACTGGTCAATCTTTCCCCTCATCATCCTGTGTCAGCACTGCCCCCGCACCAAGCTTGCTCAAATCCATGGCCAACTTAATTCCCCTGGAGTTTTAATCCAAGTCCCGCAGTACAATATTGCATCCAACAATCTCCTTGAGTTTGCCAAAGGCATTGTCACATTTTGAACCCCGGGCCCATTCTGTGCCCTTAGGCATCAATGCCCGCAACAGACTAGAAACCTCCGCAAACTGCTCAATGAAAATCCGTACATAGCTACACAATCCCAAGAACTGGAGAATGTGTGATACATTCTTTGGCATTGGACACTCAAAGACTTTGTTGCGCTTCTTTTCCGCAATCCACCTTTGGTTGGAAGCCACCACATTTGCTAGAGCCTCCAGCATGGGTATGCAGACCGCTAACTTTCTCCCCAACACCGTGAGCCCCGCTTCCTCAATCCGGAACAAGATCCATTCCAGCATTTGCGCAAATTCCCACACAAATCGGCAAATTCCCAGAGCATTGTTAAGCATTTCCCCTCCATAATCAGTCTTTGGGCCTTTGATGCCCGCATTTTCAATGAAAATCTGCACCCCCTCCGGAAGATTTTCCTTCAGAATCCAGGTCATCTGTGCTTGGTAAACTGCGACCACGTTAGTTGCCCCTTGCAGAAGCTGCATCAGTTGCATCCTACCCAATCTGGTTTCAAAGGCAGTCATCAGCCACAAACTCCAATTGAGTTTGCGCTGATTGTACCCCCCCATCAAATCCACCAACCCGTAACACGCGCACCCCACCATAGATCCCAAAAACTTGTCCACGCGCGGAGGTTGTCCCACATCTTGGATCATAAACAAATTAAGCTGCTGCAAATCATGAACAATCCGTAATGACTTTCCATCCTGCTTAACCACCACAAAGATTGGACTCAAGTAACTTGATGTCAATTGCTTGTAAAGGCTGTTCCCTACACGCTTGCGCACCAGCTCCCAAAAGGGCCCCAAAACCACCAGCGGAATTGGAATTGGCTTGATCTGCCAAGGCTCATGCGGAACTGTTGGAATCACATAAGGGTCTCCTATCTTTCTCTTCAACAGTCCCCGCTCTTCAAGTCCAAACGCATGCGCTCTTTCCCGGAGGACAAGTACCAATGTCAGCAAATCCCATTCCTCCGTGCTTAAGCAACCCAGCGGTCCAAAGTTAAGGGCCGCAACCCGCTCATCCGTAATCTTCTCCAATGGTGTTAACCATCCTGAAACCTTCAGCAGAGATTCCCAAGGATCCCGCAACCAAAGGATTGGTTGCAGTGGTCCTTTAAGATCCTGCGGCATTGCCTTGTTCTGGGGACGTACCTTTCACAAAACCGGCTTATACTTCCCAACATTGCACCGCACCATCCGCACCATCCGTTACCATAGGTCCTATTCAAAACAAAACCGCGGCTTTTGCCTTTGCTCACAAGCATGGCACAATGATAGTGTTTTTGCAAAGTACCTCCCGGAAATGCATACTGAGGAAGGGGAGTTACTTCCAGCACTTGCGCATCCTGCGCTTCCTCCCTACTTCCCACCTGCTCCTGGCTGGTCAACTGCCCACACAAAGCCGGAGCTTTCTCCGTGCGGTAACCTTGGCCAACTAGTTGAAATCCACCTCCAGCCCACCCTTGCCAACCAACTCTGCGCCGGGGCCCTCTTCTTCTTCTCTCACCAAATCCCGCATCCACTTCTCCAACCCTTGATTGCAGGTTGTGGTTTCAAATTTCCCATTGGAAAAATCTTCCACCGTCAACGCTTCTGTCCCCGCCTCTGGATCAAACGTCATTTGCGCTTGGAACCCAAACATGAATGGCTGTCCTAAAATAGCCTCCCTGCAATTGACCAATAGAAAAGAAAGTGGTTTACGGACCCTTGCCACCTCAACCTCTTCCTCCTCCACAACCCCATCCACGCAACATTCCCTGCTATTAAGCGCGCATTTCTGCCAAACCAATCCCAATTCATCAACCAATCTAGACGGAAGGAGGTTCACCATAGAACCGCTATCCACCAGTGCCCATACCTTCCTTCCAGAAATCTTCATTGGAACATAAGCCAGCAGAGTTGAAACAAATTTCATCCCTTCTAGCTCGCACTCCGCATCATCCCAAGCCAAGTTCACCCGCTGCACCGTCAGAGGGATCCTATTGTGTTTGCAATCCTTCAGCGCTTGAACCATCTCATCTACTGCCACCGGCAACACCGCTTCCAATTCCTTCAAGGTCTAGGGAATATTTTTTTCATTCCCCATCACTCTGCGCACAATCTCCACTGTCTTCTTCTTCCCTACCGGATTCACCGGCCGCCCATCTGTTTCTGGAATGCGCGCAACTGGCTTAGGAGCTACTGGAAGTACCTGCTCTTTAGCATCCACATCCATCATTTCCACCGCCGTCGGCACCTCTGTTGCTAGTACCCTCACTTCTGCTTCCACGCGCGGTGGTTGCCATACCCCGGAACCAGTGATGATCCCAAGCAAAGCTTGAGCAGTTACCCCCAATTCCTGACCTTGTGTGCGCACTTGCTCCATGACGGTTGGATTCCCAGGTTCAGTGAAGATCCGCTTGCCCGTTGGGAACATGAATCCCATTCCCACCAGTCAAACCAATCCTTCCTTGAGGTCCCTCTTCATGTCATTGCATCCCAACCGCCAATTCCGCTTGTCCCTGCAGTAATTGCATAACCGCCGCGTGGGCGGATTTGACGGCGGAAGCGGTCCCCCAATGTGAGGAGGTGGATTGTGCCGCACTGACAACATTTGACTCAGGAAGATCCGTAAATCATTCATCAATTCTATCATCTTGCTAATCTCTGGGCTTGTTGTCAGTGATGTTGCCGGAGGGTGTTCCATTTTTGAGGGGCCTACAACTGGAGCCTGCTTTGGCACTGCCAGAGGGTGAGAAGGGGACTTCTTCAAACCTGTTGGGAACAACCTTGCCGTGTCCTCCATCAGTTCCTCCAGGTCCAGCTTGCTCTCCACCGCCCAACGGATGATCAGGATGTCCGGAAGAAGCGCAATACTCCCATCCAACAACCTCTTTACCAAGTTGTTGTTGTACAAGTGCTGCTGCACCCGCGCGCAGAGTTGGGGACTGAGTCCACCCAAAAACGCCCTCTTCATTGCGCCCGTCTGCCCCGCTATCACCTTGCTCTTTGCCAGGTAGCAGTAGATACAATCAAACATTGCTACATACTCCCCCAATTGTGCCCACGTCCGGACTCCACCATTTGGACTTGCTTCTGCCATGGCTTGCTTGAAGTCACTCTCCCAAAACCAAGGTTTGCGCCTTCCCCACCCCACCAAGATTTTTGCCTTCAGTTTTGGCCAATCAAGTTCCTTGTACCCTTCCATCTCTTACACATACCAAAGCTTTTCTTCATCCATAATGAAAAGGACAACAAGACAAGCCTCATCCAAACCTATCACACCTTCCGTGTTGGGGATTCCTTTGTATTGCGCCAGGAATTGCTCAATGTCCTCAGTGTTGAACTGAATGTGTGGATAGTCCCGCGGCCTGATGCAAACGGGCTTGCAATTGGTGCCGTTTTTGGAGAAAGGGAAATCATATCCGGCCCCTGATGGAGGTTCCTTCCAAGAAGCCAGAGGAGGAGGAGGGAGAGGAGTAGGGGTAACGGTCAATGGGTGGTACTGGGACATTGCACTTATTAGTTTTGAGAGACAAGGAACAAAAGGTTACTCCCCGGCCAGAACCCAAGATGTGGAATTCAGAAGAGGACTTCTCCTTTAATGGTTCCCAATTTTGGAAGTTATTGATCCCTTGCGTCTGTAAACCCTGGGTGCAACTTTTCACCCTTTGACCAAGAGATAGAGAAGTAGAGAATAAAGATATGAGTGTAAAAGAGCCTTCCAACCTCCTCTGATCCAATGTCATCCTCCCCTCTCCTCTGATGATCCAGGTTGAGGGTGGGGTTTTAGTAACCTCCCCCTCAACTCTAACCTAAGTACAATGGCAAGCAAGTAAGAATAATGAAATAAAACCCCTAAGTACAGAACCCTAGCCCCAACTCTATCCTTCCATCACATCCCATGATCCATATCCCATATCCCTTACCCCATATCCCATCCCTATTTCCCGCCTGCCATTACATCCATCCGGTTTGTCCTTCTGATGACGCGGCCCTTATTCTGGGTCCAACTTGGAGCCCCCTGCGCATTTCCGCATCCACCCAATGCGCCATTCCAGATATCCAAGGTACATCCACACAACCCAATCTGCATGTCTTTCAATGCGCAATCCGCGCAATCCATCCAATCCAATCTGATCCGCCCTGCGTCTCCAGATGCTGATCCCAATCCAACTGCTGCTGAGCCCGCAGCACGGATTACTGCGGCAAAGCCGCACCCATTGCTGAGCACGCAGCGCACAGCCAATTCCAACTCGCATCTATAAAAGACCACCGTACCCCTTGACAATGGAAAAGTAAATTTTTACTTCCTGTTGGTTAACTTGATCTTTCTCAACTCAAAATTGAGCAAACTTTGTAGTTGTTCAATTGAAAGTTGGATTTAATACTGAATTACCATTGCATTTTTTTTGCCTCATGGGAACATTGGCCAGCCCTCCTGTTTATGAAATGGCTGTAATGAATGACTACATTGATAGTGCCATTAACAAAGATGTGGAAAAGAATGATTTGGTTGATGAAACATTGAATTCCTCAATTGAGTCCTCATCTAGGGTTAAAATTGAGGAACCAAATTTTTCACAAATGGACATTAACTCTGTTGTTGGGTAACATTTTATGTTACTCTGGCCTTTGGCTTATTTGATTTGATGGAAACTGATAATTTAACTATTTGACTATGACACAAAAATTTAATTGGTGCCAGATCCACTTTACCCACCTCCTGTGAGAGCCTTTCCTACTAGGGAAGAAGCACAAAAGTATTTTCAAATATGGTTAATGAAGCATGGTTATGCTTTGGAATTTTTCAACTTAAAGGTTGATAAATATTTGAATCTAGCCTGTGATAGATATTTTTCCTACTCTGGGCCATTGCTGACCAAATTTTCAAGAAAAACTTGTGCAAGTAAGGTTGGATTCAAGTTTTTAATCCATGAAAGCCACACAAAGGCAGACCCCTTGTGGCAAATCTCCTACAGAAATGATCAACATAACCATCAACCATCTCCACACCCCTTAGTGCATCCTCAACTCAGGAGAATCTCTGGGGTGGCCTTAGAGAATTTAAGAGAATGCATGAATGATGGGCTCAATGCAATTAAACTCAAACAAAAATTGATAAAGATTGATGGAAGCAAATATTTTGATGAAAAAAAATCTATAACACTAAGAAAAAGGCAAAACTTGCAGAACTCAAGGGAAAATGTGTTATGGAGGTCCTCTTTGAACAAATTTAAGATTCAGATTGGGTTCATTGAGCAAAATCAAGTGGATAGTGACACTTGGAGGCCCTATTCTTGGCTCACCCTGAGGCATTAAAGCTTTGCAATAAATTCCATCATATTGCTATGTTGGATTGTACTTATAAAATAAATAAGTACAAAATCCCCCTATTGCATGTTGTATGAATGACAGCCAACTGTAAAACCTTCACAAAAGCTCTTGTTTTCAGAACAAGAGAAACAGTCAATTTCTAGAGTTGGTATGTAAAAGCACTAAAGCAGCTGGCTTATGATCCTGAGAGACTTCCCAAAGTCTTTGTGAAAGACTGTGAAAAAGCTCTGATTGGTGCCATAGAACATAATTTCCCTGAGTGAACAAGACAGTTTTGTCTGCGGCACTTGTCTAAAAACATACAAGCAAACTGTAAAGCTTGCTTTAATAATGATGTTGAAGGGTGGCAAAGCTTTATGTCTCTGTGGGCAAAGTATGGGGCCTTAAAACAAAGAAGGAGGCAGGGGTCAATGATGCGGTACTCAGAGTAAGTGCCAAATCACAGAATCTACTGTTAATCTTCCTAGTTTTGGGGTGCTTACATTATGAATTGTATGAAGTTTTTCTTAGAAGACCAGGAGGATGTGCTTGATTATATGGAAAATAAAATCTTCTGTATCAAAGAGATTGTAAAGGCTTGTACTTTCAAATACCCTGACTTGGGAAATAAAACCACGTCTTGGGTGGAAGGGGTCCATGCTATTCTCAAACAATTCCTTGCATATTCTTTGGGAAAAATTTTGGATTTTTGGAAAAAACTAGATGAAAAAGTTTCTAATCAAATTAAATTGGGCCAGGTTTCACTTTGGAACTCTCAAATAAAGTTAGGAATAGTTTTTCCCACTAAAATGTTACTTTTGGGATACAATTTGTCTTTAGAGTCAATTAAAATTGTTGTGGAACAATTAGAGAGGTTAAAGCAGAACCATGATGGGGAAGTGTGCACCAATTCATACTCCAAGACTATGGGATTTCCCTGTTCCCATTAGATAGGTTACCTACTAGAATCAAGAGGATCTGTTGTGCCTGAGGATGTTCATCCTCAATGGATGTTGGATTATGACCCTTGCAGCTCAAGTTCTGTAAGTTGGTTTAATGGGATTAATGCTTTTTAATGGCTGATTCCTACTTTACTAATGTTTGATCCTTTTCAATTTTGGAAGTTCTATGTTGAGTAAATACTCAAAAATTATCAGTTACATGAGAAGCTCCATGCAATGATCTTGGGATATCCTGAACAAGATCACCACAATATTTTGAAGTACCTGATTTAGAAGACTGCAAATTATCAATCAAAGCAAAGACTTGAAAAAAAAGTCTTGCAATGGAGTAGAGGTCAGCCAAAGTTGACAGATACCCGCAGAGATCCTTCTTGATTTGAAAACTTTGAAAATAAAATTAAGTGGAAAAAGGGAATTAGTTGGGCACCAAATAAGAAAAGACAGAATATTTTAAGTCTTTTATTTTGATGAATGTTTTTTTTTATGTTTTAATTAACTGATGGGAAAATGACTTCTGTAGTGCAAAGAAGAATCTTCATCTGAATTTCATAGTTTAGTGGAAGAGACTGAAAGTGCATTAGGGTACCTTCCATTGGAATCAGATTCCTTTACAAGGGAGGAAGACAAAGAAATGGAGGAGTCAAACAGAAGCTCATCTTTGGTGAGTATGAATTTCTTTAATGAGATTAGGATTTTGTCTAATTATTTTTTGATTGTAGGAAACAAAAGTGAATTACCTCAATCAAATACCTTAGAAATTAAATAAGTTCTTGGGGTAGGTTTGAGATCTGGTTGGTGATGGGACTTTTGAATTTAGATTCATTGCTAAATTACTTAGTTATGATGAGCATGGATGGTTTAAAGTACAAAAAGAAATTATTGAAACAATGAAGAAAAATAAGACATCCTGTTATAAGATCCTTGGTGGCAGTAAAGATTTTAAAAATATAGAACAAAGACTTGATGTTAATGAAATCAATCAAAAAATTCCCTCTTCAAAATGGCTTTCAAAGCATGACATGGGTCAAATAATATCTGATACTCATGGAACACTAATATGTTTTATTTCATTGGATTCATGTTGTACTCATACTCCTATGAAAATGAATGTGAAAGAAGCATCAGAACCAATATTCATTTCATTTTTTAATAAAAACCATTGGGTCCAGCTTTTACTTAAGGGAGATTTGATTCCAATCCTGCCCATAGTTTCCAAACCATGTTCCATGATTTCTAAAAAAGCCTCTTGTTGGTTTGATCACCTCAAAGATCAACTTGAGCTGTATTCTAATTTATAGAAATCATTTTAATTTTATTATTTGGGTTTGATCTAACATGCTGATCTCTTAATTTTATTAATATAAAGGGTTATCACATTTTGAACATCATTATGATGATTTTTTTTTGAGTTAAAATCATTATTTTAAGTTTTTTAAATGAAAATTAATTGGTAAGTCAGTTCAACTTGTGTTGGTCTGATCCCATCATATGGAGTATTTTTACTTCTTGTGATGGGATCAGCTTAACACAAGTTGAAATTTTTTTTTTGGTTTTTTTACTTTAGGGATTGTCAAGTTGAACTTGTATTTTTTGGCACTTTTACTTCAGGGATATTCAAGTTGAACTTGTATTTTTTGGAACTTATACTTTAGGGCTGCTCCATAGACTGTTTCATTGTTGATTTAATTTGTTGTGTTTTGGTTGTCTTTGGTTTTTTTGTTTTTTTATTTATTTTTTTATTTTTTTACTTATTTTCTTTTTATTATTTTTTTTACCAAAAAATCAACATTTTTTGATTTTTTGGTTGATTTCTGCTTTTTTTTTTGAATTTTTATTCAATTTATTTTAGTTTCAGTTTTTGTTTGACCAACAACACTTTTATTTGTGTGTGATGCTGAAAAACAACAAACCATTGTGTGGGGGCTACACAACAATAGTTCTGTTTTGTGGAGGCTACACAACTTGATTGGAGGTGTGTAGCATGCCACATGGCCCATTAGAGTCATGTACACAACTCAAATGAGTTGTGAATTTATCATCACCCAAAGTGCAAAGGTAAATGATTGAAAAATTGATGAACCATAAGGCATGCTATGATAAGATACTTAGTGGTATCAATGAGGTTGGAAAGATTGAAAAAAGACTTGACATTGAAGAAATAAATGAAAAGATTCCCTCTTCAAAATGGCTTGCAAAATTAGATATGGGACAAATCATAGCAGACACTTATGAAAGGCCAAGTTCTTTCACATCCTTGTCTTCATTTTTTACTTTTACTCCTGTGAAAATGGGTGTAAAAGAACCCTCAGATGACATTTTAATTAAATTTTTTAACAATAACAACTGGGTTCTTTTAATAATTGTTGGATATATGATTCAAATTCCACCCATTGTAGCAAAAACTTCTTCTTTTACTTAAAAGAAAGCATCTGGCTGGGTTTATCATTGCAAAGATCAACTGAATTTGTAATCTAATTTGTAAACATCATATAATTTCATCATTTTGGTTTTTATTTCATGATTGGAGTGTGAAAATTATGGCCAGAAATTAGCTAAGTGGCAGGAGGAGCAGTAATTAAATCAAAAGAAATTCTGAACACCTTGTGTCTATAAAGGCTAATGGGCTCTCACAATGGGGCAATATGTTGTATAATTGATTAGATGAATTTGGATGGATGATAGAAAACAGCAGGGAGAAGATCTCTTTAAGTGAAAAAGATTGGCCTCTTGTGGGCCCATGATACAACAGGGGAAAAGGCAAAATTTCTGCCCCAAAGGGGCTCTACATGCTCTACAAGCCTTGTTACTTGTTTTGGGCTGTATCAACCCACATGGCAATGCACCCTGAACCCTTTTAACTGGACTGTTCTGTTCAACTTTGATGTTTCCATCCTTACAGGGCTGAACAGGCCCTTTGGATGTTCAATCCCTGCGCTGGTTGTCCCTTAAAAACAGCCCTGTTACCTCTGTCACCTCACTTACCAGCTGGTTGCCTCATGCAACCAGCCGCTGGCCCCACATATGGGCCAGGTGGGACTTAGGACTCACCTGGGTCTGGTCTCAAACTCAAACAGGGGGGGGGGGTGTAACTGGCGGATATGCCTCCCCCCCCCCCTCTTTCCTACCTAGGTAACCAGAAGGAGTGTTAAAATCCCCCACTGGTTGCCTGGGACAACATTTTCCCCAGGAAAATCCAAAACAAGAGTTGGCTGGGGGGGATCAGGTCCCCCCAGCGCTTGGTAATGGGGGGGGGGGGAGCGCCCTGCTTGCCTCTCCGTCCCCACTTTGTATGGGTGGGGGGGTGATGAGGTCCCCTCCACCCTGACCAGTCTCTGGCTGGTTCTAGCCAGTCAGCCCCCTTCCCTCTCTTTGCAATGGCAAGTGAGGGGAGGGGAGGGAGCCAGGGCTGTCAGCCCCAGGCCTGCTGGCCAAGCATGTCCAAAATAAACCTTGGTCCCAATAATTCCCATAAAAGCCCATTTGGTTGGGGTGGCCTCCAATCCATCCCAACAAGCCTGTGATGTCCCGTGTACCAAATGACTAATTTCACGTATTTTGAGGCCAGTTTCCCCAAATCTGTGGCATACACACAGGCCCTTGTGGTCTGTGTGGTTGTCCAATGGGCCATAGAGGCCCATATGTGCATCCCATTTGGATTACACCTATATTTGGCACACACATAAGTGGCTAAGTATTTTAACATTGGGTTTGTTCTAATATGCACTTCTGATGCTGACCTTTTAATTCTATTAATATAGAGGGTTATCACATTTTGAAAATCATTATTTTGAGTGTTTTGAGTTAAAATAATGATTTTGAGTGTTTAGAATGGTATTTTATTGGTAGTTCAGTACAAATTTTGTTGGGCTGATCCAATCATAAGGATTATTTTTACTTCTTATGATGGTATCAGCTTAACACAAGTTGAAGTTGTTTTTTTTGGTGTTTTGACTTTAGGGCTAGTCCATTGAGGTGGACTTGTATCAAGTCCACCTCAATGGACTAGCCCTATTTTTTGGGGGGTTGATTTAGTTTTTCACTATTCCAATGAAATAAGTTCAACTTGTGTTGGGCTGGTCCCATCATAAGAAGTCTTTCTACTTCTTGTTATGGGATCAGCTTAACACAAGTTGAACTTGTTTTTTTGGGAATTTTTGATTTAGGGCTGATCCATTGAGGTGGTTTTATTGTATTTCATCCAAATATTAGGATGTATCAAAGTTAAGCAAACCCACCATTTTTTAATGGCAGGTTTCAACCCAAATCATCCATTTCAAACCCGCCATTAAAAATCAAAAAAGCCCACTTATTTCAGATCAAACATGTCAAAGTTAACATGAAATAAGTGGGTTTTTTAAAGTAAAGTATATAAAGGCTCTCAATGGCTTAACCATGTGTCATTCTACATCATCACCCCTGTTTTCATCCTCCAACCTCATTGGAAAAATTTTTCAATCTCATTGCTTCATTGCTACCCTTATCACTTCATCACTCTCATTGCTTCATCACTCTCATTGCTTCATCACTCTCATCCCCTCATCACTTGATCCCTCCCACCACTTAAACACTCTAATAGCCCTTCATCCCTTCATCCCTCTTACTCTTTTTAAATGTCCCCTCAGCAAGCCTCCCCCCACAAGTCCACTAAACAATCTGTGAGATTTTGAGTTGAATTCTCCAATTGAGACACTTAATAGATGAGGAGGAAGAATCTTGTGACACCAAGAGTAGTGGATCAGGGAGTCAAAGGGGGAACTCTGGTTCAGTGTTAGTCAGAACAGATGGTTTGATTTCACTAGATCAGACACAGACTTGAATAGAGTAAGTACAATAAGGCTGACTAGTGGTTAAGAAATAATATAATGAATAACTGTAATGAATAAGGATTTTCAGTGACACAAAAGATGTCACAGGATAAATAAGTATTAGGAATTGGGCCACAACAGATGAAAGATAAAGGAGGCACTGGAGTTGATACTGCCAGACCAACATAAAGACTTCACTAGACAATCATACTTAAGGTGAGAGCTACTGTAGGTTAAGATAAAGATGATACTAGAAATAAGACTAACTAGCTTATTATAAATATCACACTAGACATAACACTTAGAGCATAAGGAGAGAATATAAATCTTAATAAGTGGTTGCGCTCTAGTATTAGGCAACACAATATAAGACTAGAATTCTAGCACAATCCAATGGACCAAAGCAAGCATCCCCCAGGAACTCAACATCCAACAATCCTCCCCCATCAGCTTCCAAAGGCTTAAGTCAGCTCAAGAGAGCTGATCACATCATCCTGGTAAACTGGATCAAAATTCCATCCAACTACAATGCTTGCATTGGATCCAACAATGAAACACAAGTTGCCCAACCTCCATCCTCTAAGGTTAATGGTTATTGCTCCAGCAATCAATTGATTCATGATTGATTGAGAGATTGATTGGAGATTGATTGAGAGATCAATTGGCAATGGATTGGCAATTCAAATTCTCTATATTTTATTCAAATCATCTCCTCCCATCTTGTTCCCTCCCAACCGTATACTTTGATTGGGGTGAGGATCAACCAGGAATTCAATTTTTTGTATAAAATTTTGAGATTTTTTTATTGATTGGAAATCAATCTAGAAATTGATTGCCAATCAATTGCTCAATCAATTCATGATTGAGATATTGATTGGAGATCAATTGGAAATTCCATGTCTCTAATGTTTTTCAAATCATCTCCTCCCATTTTGTTCCCTCCAAACCGTATACTTTGATTGGGGTGAGGATCAAAAAGTAATATAATTTTTTGTATAAAATTTTGAGGGTAGTGGCAGATCTAAAATCCAAAATTTTGCACACTATGGGACTTGAACCCATGACCTCAACATCAATGAGTGATGCTTTAACCACTAAGCTAAGTGTGCCATTGCCAGATGGACCAATGTACCTTGGATGGTCATATCACCCATGGGCACTCATCCCCAGGCAATCAAATTTATCCATCAAAGGCCGCCACCCGCAATCAATCCATCAATTGCTGGCGGTGGCAGAGGAGGAGGAGGTGGTGGAGGCTGCTTCCCACAATCAACCGCTGGAAGTGGCAGAGGAGGCCACCTGTAATTGATTGCTGGCAGCAGCAGAGGAGGATCAAGAGGAGGCCGCTGGCAATCAATCAATCAATTGCCGGTGGCGGCAGTGGAGAAGCAGGATGAGGCCTCCATTGGAAGCAGAGGAGAAGGAGGCAGGAATCAATTGCCAGTGGTGGCCTCCTTCTCCTCCTCTTCGCCCACCCGCCATTGATTGATTGCTTGCCGGTGGAGGAAGAGGAGGAGGAGGAGGGGGCTGCCGGCAATCAATTGATCAATTTCAGGCGGCAGCAGAGGGGGAGGAGGAGGAGGCCACCAGCAATCAATTAATTGATTGCTGGTGGGGGCAGAGGAGGAGGCTGTGAGAGTTTGGTATGAAAACTAAGAGCATTCTTATTATTTTAGGATTATCATAGAAGCTATGAAAAATTGTAAGTGAAGGTGCGTAAGATGATACTAACCTAAGAGTAGGAAAAAAACCCTTTTTCTTAAGAGGGGATGGACAATTTTTGAGATTGGAGGAGAGAGAAGAGAAGAGAATAGAATAAGGAAGGAAAATGAAAAGAGAATTTAGAGATGAGAGAGAGAAGTCAATCTGTGTTATCCAAAAGGGAAGGAATCAATCTGTTGTTTTTTGGTACATTTGTACTGTTGTGGTCAAGATATGGGCCTGAGTAAGTTTGATTTGAGCCTTTGACAAGTTCCAGCAGCCAGAGCTGAGGTTGAGAGACAAGGATCCAGAATACGCTGCAGATGGGCTATAGAGTGATGAGGGTAAGGCAATTGAAAGAGCTGTGACAGTGGTCAGCTTTTAGGAGCTTTGTTTCAATGATGGTAAAGAGTTGTGGCAAGATCAATGCAGAACGGACAAGCACCTTCTGTTTGTTCATTCTTATAGATGGAGGCCACTCACTAGTTGGTGTGTGATAAGCTTGAGTGTTAGTTCTCCTGGGTATTGTTGCAAGAGACATGCTGGCATGGAGTTGAGTTCAGGACGGGTTTCCTGTAGGTAGTGTGAGGGTTCAGTTTTTAGTTCTTTGACCGGCTTCCAGAAAAGGGGATGAAGAGGAGGATACAAGGAGAGAGTGAGTTGGTTTTTACA
Organism: Puccinia polysora; assembly: GCA_025617555.3. NCBI lineage: Eukaryota > Fungi > Basidiomycota > Pucciniomycetes > Pucciniales > Pucciniaceae > Puccinia > Puccinia polysora. Next base: position 19,492,643 of record CM062620.1, on the reverse strand, counting down.
GGTAACCAGGGAAGTGCCAACTGAACTGTTCAGTTCTTGGGTGCTTGCACCCCCTGGCTGAATGCAAGATGGTCAGGGTGGTAAGGGCGGCATGATGGCCAGATTTCTGACAGAGGCTGCTGCCCGCAATTGATTGATCAATTGCAGGTGGCAGCAGAGGAGGAGGCAGCTGGCAATCAATCAATCAATTGCCGGCAGCAGCAGAGGGGGAGGAGGAGGAGGAGGCCGCCGGCGGGTGCAGAGGAGGAGGGGGGGAGCTTACCTGGCAGATTGAGCAAGGAGGTGTGGGGGGACCTAGAGGTTGAATAATCAAAGGATCAGCAACCAATGAGGGGCAGGAAGAGGAGGAGGAGGAGGAGGAGGGAGGGGGGCTTACCAGGGGTGCCAACAAAAGGAGGAGGGGAGGTGGTGGGCAAGGTGGTGGTGGTGGGTGAGGTGGAGGTTATGGGTTAGGTGGAGGTGGTGGGTGAGGTGGAGGTTATGGGTGAGGTGGAGGTGGTGGGTGAGGATGTTTGGTGAGCAGGAGGAAGGAGTGGACCAGTGGCTAAAATTTCATTCAGCTTTTTTGCTTTTTAAAATTGCTGCTGGGAAGTTTGATTGGACATGATGAGAAGGATGGTGATGTGATGAGGATAAGATTTGTGTGAAGCAATGGAGATGTGAAGCAATAGAGATGTGAAGCAATGGAGATGAGATGTGTGTGATGCAATGGAGATGGGATTGGTATGGGTTTGCTGAGGTGGAGGTGTGGATGGGTGTTTTGCATGGGATAGATGGTGGATGGATGATGGTGCATAAATGGTAGGTTTGATGTTTGAAATCTGCCATTTTCATGAAACCCGCCATTTTGAAATACACCAGTTAGGGGGTATGTGTATTTCAGAAACCCGCCATTAAAAATTGCAGGTTTGTTCAAAAAAACGGCCGTTTTGCTAACTTTGATACACCCTAATAATACTAATAAAAGGCATTCATTTTCCCAGGTGGCTAGAATAAATTCTTGATTGGTTTGCGTATGTATGTACATACAAAGAGTTTCTGATCCAGACTGACTCGGTTCATATGGATATGCAAATACTTAGAGCATCCACAATTGTTGTCAATACTTTTTGTTTGCTAAGCCCTCGTTAGCTAAAAAAGATAGTAAGCGAGGGCTTTAGCGAGTGTGAGACGCAATCGCGCTCGTTAAACCCACGCGCCAAGGCTTGCCCCGCACTCGACCACCTCCCCATAGCCACTCGGTATCTTTGGACGGGACGAAGGGATATGGGGGGGGATGGATGATATCGAAGGATGAGAGAAGATAAGGGAGACTTACCTTGATGGCGAAATAATGCGATCGATGTCATTAATGGTGATTCGTTGATGGTGGGTGTTGTGGAGTTATGGGAGGTAGGGTGAATCCTGCCGGGGGTCGGCGCTAGCGAGCTCCATAAGATTTCGTAACTTTGCCGATTTCTGATCGAACTGATGGAGCTCGCTTGTGTAAGTGAGGGTCTGTTTTTGCCACGGCTGGGGACCCCACTCGGTATATTTACCTATCGAGCGGGGTTAGCGAGCACGATTATGTACATATGAACTTGAAACTGACCCTCGGACGCCCAACCCCCGGTCCCCGGTCCCGCCCCCACCCTCCCCTGAGGCTGTCAATAGCCAATGTGGATCCAGTCCCACCCACACCCTCCAATCCCTACGATACCTCAACCTCATTCGAGATGTCGACAACCTCAGCTTCAGATATCTCTCACCATCGAATCAGGAACGTCTGTATCGTAAGTCGGCTTCGCCTCCGAATTGCTTTTTAAAAAAATAAAAAAATAAACAATAAATTAAATTAAACCAAACACTGACTCATGATATGGGTTCATCCTCCATTCGGCTTCTTCAGCTTGCTCATGTAGACCATGGAAAATCGAGTTATGCCGACTCACTCCTGGCTGCCAATAACATCATCACTGCCAAGATGGCGGGCAAGTTGCGTTACTTGGACTCGAGGCTAGACGAACAGGAGCGTGGGATTACGATGAAATCAAGTGCTGTCTCACTCTCCTATGCTACTATTAGGACTGATCCAGCCGGTCTCCAAGAAATTCAACAGTTCAGGATCAACCTCATCGATACTCCCGGTCATGTCGATTTTGCCACCGAGGTTTCGACCGCCAGCCGGTTGTGTGACGGCGCGTTAGTCTTGGTGGATGTGGTCGAAGGAGTCTGTACTCAAGTGAGTCATTAAGTTGAAATCATCCTCTCACTAGTAGCTCTCTCGACTGACTCATCGAACGTGTGTTCTGTTGATTTATTTGAATATCGATCTTCTCTCTCTCCCATCCTCAGACTATCTCCGTCCTTCGTCAAGTTTGGACCGAACGGTTGAGACCTATCCTCGTCATCAACAAGTTCGATCGTCTGATCACCGAGTTACGATTATCACCGACCGAGGCCTATTATCATTTAGCCAGATTAGTCGAGCAGGTCAATGCCGTCATGGGCTCGTTCTATTTGACCGATCGAATGGAACAAGATCTTCGACGTAGGGAGGCAGCCGAACGATCTCCACTTCAAAGTCACTCGGTTCGTGAAGAATCGAATCTGGAACAGGACGACCGAGATGTTTACTTTGATCCTACCAAGTGTGACGTCATCTTTTCATCTGCAATCGATAACTGGTCGTTCAGCATCTCCACCTTTGCCTCTATATGGTCCAAGAAGTTGGCCATCGATCCCCAAAGACTCACCTCGTGCCTCTGGGGGGAGTTCTTCTTCGATCCCAAGTCTAAAAAAGTCTTGAACAAGAAACAAGCAAGCCAGAAATCTTCACTCAAGCCGATGTTTGTCCAATTCATCCTCGACAACCTCTGGGCCGTTTATGATTCTGTGATTCTCAACCCGTCAGTTGGTTCAGGTTGCTAGTTATCCGATTAACTTCAAATACATCGGGTCACCCATCGCTGACCTTCTTCTTCTTCTCAGAGATCCAGTCAGAACCGAGAAAATCATCCAGAGCCTAGGCTTGAAAATCAAACCACAGGATCTCAAATCGAAGGATTCGAAAAACCTACTTGTGGCCATATGCTCCCAATGGCTTCCGATCTCCAACACGACCTTTCGTACGATCGTTTCGAAAATTCCCGATCCGATCACGTCTCAACGTACCCGACTGCTTAGGATGCTCCACCCAAACCTATTGGATTCCAATCAAGTCATTCCTCGTGATCAGCTTGAACAGGATCTTTATACAGGTAAATCAGACGCCTCAAGTCATGTAGTCATCTATGTCAGCAAAATGTTTGCAGTACCAACCAGTGAATTACCCCAGTTTCAGCGTAAGCAACTTACCGCCGAAGAAATGAGAGAGCTGGGAAGAAATGCTCGAGTTCGTGCACAGGCTGCCTCGGTTCCTATTGACTCGATCCCACTCACCTCGATACCCTCTGGCGACAGTGCTGTGGACAACAATCCGATTGTTCCGCCTACTTCAGAATCCCAAGAAACATTGCGTCCTGCGACTGATATCGGTGGCGACCCGCCCTCTACGGAATATTCTAGCAAAACGACTGAAGGGCCTTCTGCCGAAGAAGGTGAAAGTTTGATTGGGTTTGCTCGAATATACTCAGGTACAGTCAAAGTCAACCAGAGATTGACTTGTGTCTTACCCAAGTACAACGCTCAAGATCCGGTAGAAGTCAGATCTACGCATCTGAAGTCAGTCACGATCGAAAACCTTTACATCATCATGGGAAGGTCGCTCGTGGAAACATCAGAGGTCAAAGCTGGGCACGTCTTTGGAATCGGAGGTCTCGCCGGTAAGGTCTTGAGGAACGCAACCTTGTGTGGATCACCCGAAGGAAATACCGCCGAAGTGAACGATGGTTCAGCGCCCCAAGTCGTCAATTTAGCCGGCGTTCAACTAGCGGTCAGTATCGGATCTCATCCGGGTTCCACTGGGAGTGTATGGCTAACGGTCCCCCGTCATTACGAAATCGCCTCCTAGTCCGCTCCCATCGTCCGCGTCTCACTTGAACCCAAGCAACCTTCAGACATGCCTAAGCTGGTGGAAGGGTTGAGGCTTCTTAATCAATCCGACCCTTGTGTCGAGACTCTGATCCAAGACACCGGAGAGCATGTGATTTTGACGGCTGGTGAGCTCCATTTAGAGGTAGGCACTCGTGCTATTGTTATCATTATCATTATCATTTTATTTTTTGGGGAGGGGGGGTATTTTTCGTTTTGTTTTTGTTTTTGATGAGTTACTTTTGACTTTTTTCTCGAGGTGGGTAGCGATGTTTGAGGGATTTAAGAGAAAGATTTGCCAAGATTCGAATCCAGGCTTCGAAACCCATCGTGCCCTTTCGTGAAACGGCAGTCCGTGGAGTAGGTAAGTTTTTCAGGTTCGATCATGGTCGATGACTTATTGATCCGATCAAGCCTCTCTTTTCTTTTTCTTTTTTTCTTGCCCTCTTGTCTTCCGTATCCATCTCAAGATATGCCTCCACCCAAGTCCAAGGATCAGCCGCGAGGAACGATCTCAGGATCCGTCTTGAGCGGACTGGTTTGCTTCACCCTACGAGCCGTTCCGCTACCTGAACCTATTCAAAATTACCTCGTCCAACGCGGAGATGTGATGAGGAGGATTTCTTTACGTCGAGAAGATAAAGAAAACTTCATTAGCAGTCTCTCGACGACGACGACCGATCCAATCGATGACGCTCAGTACGGGCAAACCACAGATATCAGCCAATCGTCGAGCGAATCCGATCTTGCGTTTTGGACAGGATTGGAAGAAGTCTGTAAAGGTTGTGCCGATAGCACTGGAGCTGGCGTAGATTTTAGTAAGTTAGTGGGATCCATCTGGGCCTTTGGGCCGAAGAGGAGTGGCCCGAATCTGTTGTTGGATAGGATGGCTGGTTCGGTGAGGTCGTAAGTTCGAGTTCTTCATAGGAATCGAAGCCGTCAAAGAAGCCTATTCAAAAGCCGGTGTCACGCCGATTGACCAGTTTTTTTTTCTTTCTTTCCTCTTCTCAACAGGCTAAGGAGACGACTCAACCAGGGTGATTTTAAGGAGGATCAAGAGCTCCAGAAGGCTAGCTTGGGTGACCTGGTGAAAACTGAGGATGGATCGATTCAACCGATCTCATGGAGGGAATTTGACGATTCGATCGAGACGGCCTTTCAGTTAGCCACATTCAAGGGACCATTATGTGCCGAACCGATGTTGGGGATGTGTTTCTCGATCGAAAGGTTAGAGTTAAATACTGATGACCTCTCCTCAGCGGTCGAAACCAGTCAGTTCGACTTGATTCGATTGCTACGATGATGGGGAAAGCTTTGACTGATTCTCTGTTCTATCGATCGCTCGGCGTCGTCATCACATGAAAATCATGCCCTCCCTTCCATTTCCCCAAGTTCGATCGAAATGGTCTCAGCTGACCGGAGAGTTAATCTCATCGATGCAAGAAGCCTTTCGGAGTGCCATGTTGGATTGGTCACCTCGCCTGATGTTCGCGATGTACACCTGTGAGATTCAAGCTACTAGTAAGCTCCAAGCGATCTCGAGCGTCATAGATGGTCATTGGGCCCCAACTCCCCTGAGTGCCAGAATGTTAACCACCGTGACAATCTTGGTTGATTGATGACCTTTGGGTTGAACTCGAGCGTAGCTGAAGTGTTAGGGAAGGTATACGGTGTGATCGCCAGAAGGAAAGGGATCATCAAATCCGAGGAAATCAAGGATGGGACCACGTTTTATACGATCGGGGCCAAGCTACCGATCATTGAATCCTTTGGCTTCAACGATGAACTGATGAAAAAGACTTCTGGGATCGCACTGCCTCAATTGATCTTTGATGGTTTTCAAACCTTCTTCGATCAAGATCCGTTCTGGATCCCTAAGACTGAGGAGGAGTTGGAAGATTTCGGTTCGATTGCCGATAAAGAAAACTTGGCGAGGAAATATATGGATCAAGTTCGAAAGCGTAAGGTGACTTATTCTCTCGAGTTCTGACTTCGGATCCTTATCTCTCATTCGAGTCTTTAGTTCCTTACCTTCCTTAAACTCATCCATCCTTGCTAACGATTCCTGTCTCCCCTCCGACCTCATTCGGCTCTCTCGGACTGGTCTTAGGGGATGTTTGTCGAGAAGAAAATCGTTCAACATGCCGAGAAGCAACGGACGATGAAACGATGAGCGACAAGTCGGCGCGCTCGGCATCGACACGCGAACGCACCCACTCACTCACGCACTCTCTACCTTTTTCTCCTCCCACCCATGCCATTGGAGGGTTTCTTTTTTTCTTCTCATCAACGCTTTCTTCATCGTGTCAATCGATTCAATTATATATTCTCGAAGTACTCATCAAGATTGATCTTAGTCCTAAGTGTCGAGCCAAACTACTACTACTACAGCAGCTACAGAAACAAACCCCTATTGATCCATCGATCAGCATGAGATTGATGACTACTGCCAGGAAGGAATCCTCTATCCCCTGCTTGCATGGACCGATGATCGAGCTGGGTAGGTAGACCCGTGGTTCGATTGGATGATGATACCGTTGAGAAAGAAATCACATTCTGAAATCGATGTCGGGTTATACCTCTGATTCCATTTCACGCTCTCGGCTCCCTTCGAGTTCATGAACTAACATGAGCTCGAGATCTCTGCCGAGGCTTCGACCAGTCGTGATCGATCCATCCGAGTCGTACCATCCTATCGTCTCCTGACCCTGTCGAGAGATCGCTTTTGATCCATCACCTCGATCCTGATCGCACCAAGCTTGTGGTCCTCTTCAACTACAGATCACCGATCATTTGGAACGTCCATCGAGGTGGATGAGACATGACTGGCGATGGACTTGAGGATGGGAGACCCAAAGATCGATCCTTCCGGAGAGCGACAGTTTTTCTTTTTCTTGTTCTTCTTTCTCCCCCCATAGGTCATGAATGGCTTCGTCGTGCGCTTAAGACGACCCACAAAAAAGAAAAAAAGTTGAATTCATGATCACGAAAAAACAAGCAGGTCTAAACTCGTCTGAGGTGCTCATCGTACATGAACAAAAAGGATTTGAGATAGTACATTTGATTAGAATGAATAAACAGGCATCAGAGATACGTCATATCTTGAGAAGCTGGATCGACATGGCAAAAAAAAGCTGGTGAGACAGAACGACAAGTCCGTCGAAGACACAAATGACATGGTGATTCAAGACGAAACGAAACGAAACGAAACGGGGGTGAGGAAGGTTATTGATTCATTCCAGCATCCATCATCCATCCATCGAGGTGGTTGACATCGCGTCGGTCTTCAAGATAAACTTTTACCCATGAATTTCCTCCTGCAGTCGGCTCACGAGTGATTTCACCAGACGAAGAAAAGTAAAAGATCGATCGATCGATCGAAATCGTTCGTTTGTTGATGGAGCAAGGATCGAGTAGTGAGAGTCAACGGTGACGGGATTTCCAGGACAGAAGATCGAGATGAGAAAAGGAAAACAAACAACGAGTCGATCAACTTATAATCCTGATTCGAGGGGAGAGAGAAGACGAAGGGTGAGATGGTGATGATGACTGACTTTTGGAAGCACATCCACCACTTGCTAGGCTTACCATCGGGTGTATTATAAACTTTTTCGATCAATCTGATCGAGCACTCTTGCCTGATTTGAGTTAGATACTGTCGAAGAAGATCTAAGGAGTGCCAAACGATCAGGAGGTTAGACAACTGAAGGGGCAGGGGGGTGTATGTATCGATGGTGAATGGAGGCCAGGGCAAAGTCGACAGGAGAGAGGTGAGGACGAACCGGCATCGAATTTATCCTTGGGTGGAGCGTAAATGGCATTCATAGGGAAGCCAGGTTCACCGGGTAAGAAGAAGTGATCGAGACTATAGGTCAGGAGTTGCTTAGTAGCCTCATTCCTATCGTTCTGAGTCGGTTTTAAGGAACCGATTCGATGCAGACAATCTGAGATGAAGAGGATGAGATAGATCAAGACTCGATCGGCGAATCCCTTGATCTCAAAGTTTCGAAACAGGCAGTTCGATTTGAATAGATCCAAGGCTTCATCGATGATATCCGAATCGACTGGGTTGGCTGAATCGAAACCGAACGATCGAGGATCACAAACACGTCACGATCAGGTTGATGGATTGTCTCTTGGGGAAGCCGGATCTTCGATGAATGATGAGGATGGTGAAACACTAACCTAACGGAGGAGCAGGACCACGAATCTTGGAGCGTAGAGGTAGGATGATTATATTTCCGACCGATCTAGAATCGGTGAATTGATTGTAGGCTGAATGATAAGCCTAATCAATGATCATCGTTCAACTCCGATTTCGATCAGCCCATCATATCCCATCGAGAAGGCACACGAGGGGAGTTTGGTTTGGTTGGAAGGATGAAAGCTAGATATCGATCGAGTGATCGGATGATAATCGTTCACTTACTGGCATCTTCTCCGATCGATAGCTGGTTGGTTTAGATTGGTTTGGTCGATCGGTGGTAATGATGATACTGATGCTGATGTTGATGCTGATGTTGATGTTGATGTTGATGATGATGCTGATGATGGTTTTGAGTTTGGTTCAAAATTTGGTTGCGAAATTTCGTGCGAGTGATGGGACCGAGGGACATGATTACCCCGGGGTGCACCGGTGCCTCTGCTCTCCGACCCGAACGGCTTTGAGCGGGGGGAGCAGCCAGCCGGCGGGCAATCGAATCGATGGTTTTGTTTTCCCCGATTTGCCCCTATAATCCCCGCCCGCCTTCACGCAGAGGAGGACGGCAACTGGGGTGCGGGGGTTGATTGCAAAGATGTCATCAATTAAGACAACAAACACTATGTACAAATCAACGACAACCTACCAAGCATGCCAGCTGCTTGAGGCCACCATCCCAAGGAAAACCATGAGGCACTCACCAGTCATCCACCAAAGTCTCATTAATCTCAACAAATCAAATCAATCACTCATTTACACTACCACTGAAGGAAGACAACCACCTCAATCAAGATATCCAAAAACCTCATGTAGAAAAAAGCTAAATTTGATTGGAAATAGGTGGCCTCAGTGTTAAATATTTCAAAACAAAATTTCAGGCACATTCTTCAAAAAAATAGAACAAGATCAGCCCACCAAAACCAAAAAAAAAAAAAAAAAGGTATGAGTGGTGAATAAAAAAGTGATCATTGCTATGCTGGTTGAACTCCTCAGTTTCCATGAGGAGGAAGACAGCAAAAAAATCAAGAGCTTAATTGTATTCATTGATTTGTTTATCAAAAAGATGTTCCAAATCCCAAAGAATCAAGAATGGTTCTCAAGTGAGAGTTTTGTTCATAAAGGAAAGATTGAGATCACTTGGAAAACTGTGAGGTTGATCCTCAAGCAAGTTGAAAAATCCAATGCTAATCAATGATGTAAATATCACTAACAAGCTCAAGGAAGTCTCATTGAAACTCAAAGATTTGATGTCTAGTCTGTACAAGAAGATAGTTGGAGTGATGAAGTGAAAGAACAACAAGACACAAAGACACTATTTTTAGTTAATGTTTTATGAGATCCAGATGATTAGCAGTGCATGCCAGATCATTTGAAATGATGAGAAATATCAATTAAGTTTAACAAAGATGACCTGATTTGGAAATGGAAGAGTAATGTCATGAGAAAACAAACCATAGGTAGACATAAGAAAGTATGTAAGGCAAAGCAAGACAGATAGGACATTCATGATAAATAGGAGACAAAAGTAGGAACCAAGTAGGGAGAGGAAGTTTGAGAATCTCTTAGCTCAGAATTCTAACAATAAGTTCATGTAAACTTCCTTTTAATTAAAATTAGTCAAGAGTATGAATCACTTCTCACTTAGGATGATCTTAAATTGTAAAATTTTCTGAAGAGGGATAAGATTATCTCAGAGATAAAACCTGGGAGGGATCTAGGAGAGACAAATGAGAGATTGTATTGTATGGATATATTTTTTTTAAAAATTTAAAGATAATTTTTAAGTAATTTTTGAAACAAAGGGTAAGAGTTTGAATTGAAAAAGTTTATTGTCAGAGAGTTTCTTGGCATTCCAATTTTTTTTAGATCATTCAAGCATCAAGCCATACCAAATCTCCTACTTCAAATTTAGATTCTAAGTATCAATTTGATAAATTTTTTTTATTTATAAAACAGATTGCAAGCTTCAAGGTTGGTTGGAAGTTCCTGTTGAAGGTGTTTCATAGGAGAAAGATATTGTGCATCCAGTTTAGAAGGAGGTACATGGTTTGAATCAAAGGCTGAGTTCTTTTCATAAATTGTTTGAAATTTAGACTGTTGTTTTGATTTATGAATGGATTTTTCTTATGGAAATTAAGCTAGCAGAGGCCATTTCATTCATTTTTAGTCATACTATTTGATTAAAATTAAAAGCTGATTATTATGGATCTGATTGATTATTTTGGTTTTGCCATAAACTCCCAGGTGATTAACCATCAATAAGTTTTAAATTGTATTTAATTTTCAGAATCATGAGTTCCAGAATTTTGGTAAAACCAAGGATACATGAACTATGAGAATATAATTTGGTGAAACATGCTTTGGAAAAAAAAACCACAAATAATTTATCTGAATTCTTAGAAGTGGAAGTGGTTTTTGTTTTAGTAAAAAAATCAATACTCAAGAAGAAATCCGGTGGCACTGCAGTATCTCATATCCATCAGAAGAAGGAGATTGAGAAATTAAATACATGGATATTTAATTCCAAGGAATATGCAGGATTGGAAGAAGCTGGAGCAGCCCACATTTCCAGTGTTTTGAGTATTCTTTCCTATGGAAATCATAAAAATTTCTAACATCATCTTTCATTTCTGGGTCCATACAAGTCCAAAAAAATTCTCATGCAATCAATGGGTAGGTTGTAAATTTCCCATGATGAGAAAGGAATTGAAATTTTTGCCTGGATTACAAGAAATCTAACTTGGTTTGGTGGGATTAGAAACTAAGATCCTGGTTTTTTATAACAGGATGTCATCTGTGTTGATTAAGTAGTCCTTTGGATTAAAATGTATTCAATTTTGAAGGTTGATGAATTGAAAATATTTTATTTGTCCTCTGTATTTTTGAGGAAATTTCCTTCAAGCTCTGCTACTATCAAACCAAACTGGGCACTGATATTTTCAAACATCCCCAAAAACATTCAGGGTTTTTGTTTTCAAAAGACTTCATACCCTTGGGATAAGAGTTGTCCCAAACCTACAAAGAATTTGTAAATGCAACCAAATTTACAGGTAAATAGGTTATTTAGAATTTGAATTTGGAGAAGTTCTTGGAATTCTATGCCTGTGTATGCATAAGAATTTATTTTATAATTAATTACTTAAGATAATGATGATATTTCACATGCCCAACCCATTTACTGATAGGGAAAATGAATAGTTGGAAGGGGTGAAAATAAGAGATGAGAAACATTAAAATTAATCTCAAATTAATTAAATCTATCCTTCAAATTTCAAAGGTGAATTTAAAAACCAAGTCAAAAGTTCAAGATGAAGGGTTTTGATGAAGAAACTGAGGAAATCTTGATGCAATAATTTTAGCTTAGAAAAATCCAAGAAGATATGTATTATCTAATTGATAAAAAAATCTGCAGGGAGGAGGGTTTGCCTTTTAAGTTAATCCACATTATGATTTAAAAAAAAAATAGATAAAACCTGATAGATGTAATATCTAGCTAGAGATGAAGTTAGGTATAAATGAGGTTATCAAAATGAAATTCATAATGAATCAATATCATCTAAGGTAAAAGCAAAATCTAAGACATAGCGCAATGATGGAAAGCAAAAATTCAATGAAGATAAAATGCAAATGGATGAAAATTTCAATAGATTAATAAATGATTGGGTAATTTTGAGATGAAATAATTGAATGGATCCTGAGAATAATATGGCTGTTTACTAAGGAAATTAATTATGAAAAAGATGGGGGTTTAGGTTGAAAACTGATTTTTTAATTTTGAAAAGAAATGTAGTGAAGTTGGAGCTAGCTTTGATGCCAATGGAAAACCATAAATGGAAGTGCAAGATGTACAAAGCCCAAGTGCAAGGTTAGTTGGTACTAGTTGTAGATGATGATCTGAAATATTCAAGATTGATTGAAAGTAATGACTGAGTTACAAGAATAAGTTAGCCACTTTCTTAATTCCAAAATTAGAAAGCTGAATGAACTGAAAAGTTAGTGTGCTTTAAGTGAGATGCTATTAGATTGAATTTGCTACAGAGGAGAGGGGATATTTCAAATCTGTGTGCTAATTTTAAGCCTTGAGTTTGAAGTGTGACAGTTGACCAAATATAAAAATGAATCTTTGGGAGAAATTCCCATTTCTCAGACCTTATCAACTAGGACTAATTAAATCAATACTTGAAAACCATACATAAATTTATTTTATTTAAACAGCTCAAAAAATATCATTTAAATACATAAAAATTTTTGAAATAATTGCATTAAGAAGTATTACTTCTGTATTCCCACTACTTCAGTCCAATTTGATAGTAAAAATTGAAAGCCTTGTAAACTTACTAAATTTGATTTTGAAAATTCCCAGTCAGAAAGCCAAGTCAAAATCACTGCTGGACCTAAGGCCTCAATGAATGAATTTCTAATTTTTCATGATATCCTAAGGGAAAAATATCAAAGGCTACCAGCTCCCATGATAAATTTAATAGAAAAATTTTTTTTTGTTAAATTATCAATAGATAATATAAAAGGAGGAGGATAAGAGAACTACTGGAAAAATAATGCCAGTGTTTCCATTTTTTTTTAGACATAAACATCTACACCACCACTTCAACTGCCCTACATTGAACCAATTTTCAAGCTAATAATGAATTTAATTTTTGAGGAGGAGGTGAAAGGAGATAACAAGGAAACAAATGCAGAGCCAAAATTCAACACAGAACTGTCAGAGAGGAAGAGACAGGAAAAGATAAAAGAAATTGAGAGATTGGATTGGAAGATGTTTGAATTGAAGAACATCAGGAAAACACCAATTTCATTGAATTGGCAGAAAGTGAACCAAGGGTTTTGACTGGAAATATAGGAGGGGATATTTGAACCAATTTTTAAGGAAAAGACCTTAAAAGGTGGAAATGGAGGTATATGGATGAGTTTAAGAATCAATGCAAGCTTGAAATACAAAGGAAAAGGCCATCTTTGAAGAAAGCCATTTATAAAAATTAAATATAATTAAAAAAAAATCCTGTCTAATTGAAAAAGAGATATTGAAAAATTTATGGAAATATTAGGGTGTATCAGATTTAGTAAACCTTCCATTAGAAAAGCATGTTTTTTTACCAAACCCACCATGTTTAATGGCAGTTTTCCAAAATACACATACCCCTAACTGGTTTATTTCAAAATGGTGTGTTTCATGGAAATGGAAGATTTCAAAAATAAAAACCTCCATTTATGTGCCATCATCCATCCACCATCCATCCCATGCAAAAAATCAATCCACACCTCCACCTCAGCAAATCCATACCAATTCCATCTCCATTGAATCAAACACATCTGTTCTCCATTGCTTCACATCTCCATTGCATCACACACATCCCATCATCATCTCATCACCCAAAATCAAATCACCATCTTTCTCAAAATGTCAAATCAAACTTACTGGCAGCAGGTTGAAAACACAAAAAAGCTGACTGAAAATTATTTATTATTTGACTCTGATTCAGACTCTGATTTAGAATTAACTTGGTAAGCTTTGAATTCTCTATTTGAAAAGCAATACATGGTTCCAAAAAGACAGACTCTCCACAACCCTACCTATCAAAGGCAAAAGCTCCATCTCCTCCCAGACTCAAGCTTCCATCAACTGCTCCAAACTCTATTGCCTTCATTCATGAAAATTTTGGAGATGATTGAAGACCACAACATCTTCCAGAAAAATCCTTGGAATCCTCAATGCAATCCAGCTATCAAACTGGCCATTTCTCTTTTTAGATTGGGATCAAATTGAAATGGAGCAGAAATTCATTGATTATATCAATTAATCAATAATGAAGACTTTCCCAGTTGCATTGGTTTTGTTGATGGAACCTCTTGGGATTAGCAATTTTGGAAATAGAGGTCTTCATAATATAAGAAGATTTATTGGTTGGATGATAAGCAAGAGACAATGAACAAGTAAAAAAAACACAAATTGATGATTGCAAGATGGGCCATTTAAATAATGATGAGATCCCATCTTTGCAATCAGGTACAACTATTCAGCATGCTATTCAGATACAATGAGAATTCAATCCAGGCTCAATGATACATGGTGATTCAACTGTGTAAATTTTTACATTCTATTACAAATTAAAAGTTATAACTAATTGAAAAATTATAATTTCTTTTTTTTCTTCTTCTTTATCTTATAATTATGATGAAACTTTCTCTTATTTGGAAGGTTCCATTAATTGGCTCTGAATGTCAATATTCCATTGAGAATCCTTGGAGAAATATTTTTCTTATTGCCATTTTGAAATTTTGAGTGCAGCTTCCTCTTGGAAGCAAAGTTTCATCCTTTTGCTTTAAAATCAAAAGAATTTATTTTTATACATTTTTTATGCATTTCATCCTTAAGAAATAGATTTATTGCATATATTCTGTTTCTTTGCTTTTATCCATCAGAACTATTATCCTGCTATTCTGCTTGAATTGGGGGACTGAAAATATGTCTCCGTGACATTCCTGTGTTATGTTTCACAGGAATTAAATCTTTAATAACTTCCTTTGTATTAAACATATTTATATTTTTTTTTTCATCATGATGAGAGTTGAATTATTTATCCATTGAGGATACTCCTGACATCATCACACAGATATCGTCAACTTTAAAGGTATTAAGTATAATCATACCAACTGTAATTCCCCTGATTGGATTACCATTCTACCAGTACCACTATCCCCTTGAGTCAAAAAATCCAAGCTAGATGGCAACCACTATTTTGCTTTGAAAATAAAGGCAATCAATTCATTTCTTTTCCAATGCCTTTGATAAAAAATTTGATAACACACAGAGAAAATATGTTTTATCTTTTTGTATAGATCCTCTGTGGAACTACAACTTGTTTGTGATAACAACAAGAAGTCCATATCCCTCCATGCTTGCCTTCCAGGTTCTTGTCACAATTCACATGTTTTCAATCGGATTTTGATTGCCCAACAACCAGATAACTAATTTGAACAAGATCAATAACTTCTGGCTGATTTAGCTTATGCTAGCGGGACATATGTTGTTCCAGCTTATTGGAATGTTTTATCCAATGGCCAAACCAAAAATGATTTCAACTATCATCTTCCCCAATCCCAATTTTGGATTTAGCACACAATAGGAGTCCTGAAAGGAAGATGAGCCAGCTTAAGAGAAATGCAAAAACAGCTTCCAAATTCCAAAGACATGAAGATCCTCATCAACTGGATTATCAGTTGTTGAATCCTTCACAACCTTCTGGCCAACATCAAAGATTACTGGGAGTAAATATTTGAAGAAGATATTCCTGATACTCCTCAAGTCATCCCTGTCTCATCTTATCCCTCATCTTCTGCCATGAGAGAGCATATTCTACCCCTCACACTCACTCACTTTGATGAGTAACATTCAGTTTTGAAATAGGTAAACCATCACATCACAGTATTTTTTTGTTTTGTTTTTCAACCAAGAATCCCAGGCTGACTCTGGTTTTTTTTTTTTTTTTTTTTTTTTTTTTTTTTTTTTTTTTTTTTTTTTTTTTTTTTTTTTTTTTTTTTTGGTGGAATTGAAAAAAAACAAAATTAAACCCCCAACTTATACCTCAACCCTCACCAAACCACCCACCTCACCCCACTCACTCACTGATCCAATTGTTCCTCCTCCTCACCAAACCGCCTCACCAACCACCACCACCTCAATTGCTCATTCGCTGCTCTGCACTTGTAAGCTTGCTACTATGTACAGAGCAACCTGTCATAGCAACACAAAACTATAAAAATAAGAATATCTCAATTAACAAAAGAAGGATTGAGAAATCAATAAATATTATTAAAGAGATAGATTCCTCATCCAAAATTGGGTTGGGTCACTCACTGACCCCACCCTTGAAATCCAAGTCCTTACATTTTTAAAATAATTAAAAAGAAAAGTACTAAAAATTACAACACCAGTATGGCACCTTTTGGCCATTCTAACATTTCACACATGCTGTCACGTAAAGGGTTTACACCTAAAATTCACTCAGAATTGAGGTGTTATGGATATTTTAGGAGTTACACGCAGAAATGTGTTATGTCACAATTCCCGCGCGCAGCCCCGCATCATTACATACCCCTACGTACTCATGGTAGCAGTTTCCCGCGTACTAGAGACCCGCACGCAGCCAATTCTGCCACGCACACAGTGGATCCTACCCCGCGCGCACCTGAACTGACTGATCCCCACATCTGGATCCGTTGTGACTAATCTGACAACCAGGTACTGCTCAAAAGAGCTACAACCTAATTAGGGTTGCCTGGCATATGTAACAAGTTGACATATGCATTAGTAATAATCTAAAAGGATCAAAACTTAATTAAAATTAATAAAAATTAAGTTTAGAAAATTTTTTTAATGATAAATTAAAGATCAAGGATTACCACGTAAATCATTGACTCTGATCTTTGAAGACCACAAAAAACTACAAGGAGTGTTCATAAAAATTATTTAAAATTATCTAAGTGATCAGCAGATCATGGAAAATTAGTAAACTTCCATATCTGATCACTTCAAAGCAATAATAATAGTACAAATGAAGGATGAGTGCAGAATGATCAAATTCACACCATAATAGATTAACAGATCCTGTGGCTAAAATAGTACAGAAATCCAGCAGGTCTAAGGTCAGCTGATTACCAGAACCAAGTGGACGTGCTAATCTTGCTCTGACTGGCTTGTCAGACTCAGCCCATGAGCAGAACCCTCTCTACCCGCCCTGAGAAGCTCAAAATCATCCCAAAAAGGTATTTATACAGACCTCTTTGGGATGCATTATTTGATCATCAGTTTTGCCAGGAATTATTATTATCAATCAGACACTGTGTCATTGTCAGTCAAGTGCTTATGAAGAGTCTAAGCAAGTGATTTATGACCAAGTCTGTAGTATTATTATTCATTTCTTAAAACCAATCAACCCTTGAAGTTTAGTCAGGCAATCCACCCCATCTGCTCTGAAACCCTTCTTATTATTGCAGGATTTTTGTGATAAAGTGCTCAGATTGAGTATTTCTCTTCCTGTCTAGGCCATTGTGCTGTTATTCTCGGCAATTAGTGGAATAAGCCCTTTCTAAGGCACCCATCTTCATTACAAGGTTCTTAAACTGCCAAAGGAGGCCCCTTGAAGAGAGGTTGCTTTGTCTGTAAAGACCCCCAGTAGTATAATACTGTGGCCCCTCTTTTATATACATATTGAAAACCTTTTATTACCAAAACAATTAAACATTGCAACTGCTCTTATTGCATTATTTATTTGAGCCTATAAGGGTTTATTTTTGGAATAATAATAATTATTATTATTCCAGTATCTTTATCACTCTCTCTAGCTAAAGGACTGCAATGTTCCTGGTATCAGAGAGCTGAAAACTGGGGGTCTGGCCAGGAAATATCCTTAAATAATTAATCTTTGATTATTTATTCCTTGGGCCAGTCTCTTTTTTGAAAAAAATAAGTTAAAATACTTATAACATATATTTTTGATACTTTGTTTCTCTAGTGGATCTTAAGACCAATGGAGAATTGATCAATTATTATTTGAACCTTCTTCAAAATAAAAAAGAAGAAAAACTCCATAACTTTTTCCCTGTTATTATAACTCCTGAGCAACAACAAAAGAAATTTCTTTATTATAAACAGCAGGTTATAAAGGAAAAAGAACTTTAGCTTGAAAGAATTATCAATTTCAATTCTTTATTAAGGCAACATAAGGAGTGGAAAATTTTTCAAAGGAAGCTTTATATTTATAAACTAAATAATCCTGAAGATAAAGAAAAATCAAAAACTAATGAGACCTCCCAGTTTGATCCATCCAAGGACAAACCTCATAAGTGGTGCTTAGACCAGAAAAGGAGGTTATACTGTTTTTATCCGGATGCTGATAAAGAAGAAGTAAATGAAAGACTTCTCAACTTATGTCCCAGACAAATCAACCACAGTGTAAGGTGCAGAATGCCTATGGACTCTGATCTTTCTACCCTGATAGGTGTATTGGAAGAGACTATTGATATGAATGGTCTAGATAAGAGAGTCAACAGACTCTGCAGAGAACAAAATACTAGGAACAGGGAAGAGTATACCACCAAAACTAAGAAATCCCCTTCCACTAATCCAACTACCTTGGAGGTCAAGAAGACTCCAGAGTCAAAGGAAAAAGTATGTTGGAACTGTAACCAAACAGGACATGTAAGACCTGATTGTCCTCTACCTAGGAAAAGGATTAATCCTATTGAAGTAGAATAGTATGATAATCCTGACTCCCAGCTTAATGATACTGATGGATCACTTTCTGAGTGTGATTTGATGATCACTAACCCCATCAATGTTATTGAAGGAAGTATTGAGTCTTCTCTAGACATAAATTCTGTTAATGAGGATTCTAACTTACCTCAAAAATGGAATCCCAACATGAAGATCCACCACATCTCTGAGGCTAAGGCCTTGATTCTAAAACCTTCTGCCTGTAAAAGTTACACTTCAGGCAAAACATGCTACGCTACTGGTTTGATGCAAGGTTCCCCTGTTAATTTAATCTTGGAAAGTGGAGCCTTTTGCTCTTGTGTTGGTTCAACTTATTTGGAGAAACAAGACCCAAACTGGAAACTGAACTTATTACCAGTCCCCCAGGCTAAGTTCAGCAGTTGTAATGCTTCTCTCAATGCTGTTAGAGTATGGTCCTCTGATATCATACTCCCTCACTCTAAAGGATCACTCAAACTGAAAATTGAATTTGTAGTGCTCCAAAACGGAGTATGTGATTAATTTATCCTTGGTAATGATTATCTTTGCTTGTATGGTATAGATGTATTCCAAAGCAAGGGTAGATACTTCACCATAGGGGGAGACTGGAACAAGAAGTTTCAAATATGCCATGTCAATGCTCAAACTTCTGATTCAACTTATGAAAAAAACTTAGAGAATTCCAATCAGGAATACTTCTCTCAAGCAGCTTTGAATCCTCTGCTCAATGAAGAACAAAGATGGGACATCCTACAAGTATGCTTTGAAAATCAGAATGCTTTCTGTACCAAGGATCACCCCATTGGTAACATCAAAGGACACAATATGATTCTGACTCTAACCATTAAGCCTCCTTACCCACTTAACCTCAGGAGACCTGCTTACCCTTCTAGTCCAAAATCTAGAGCTTCTCTAGAAACTCACATCCAAGAGTTGGTTGACCTACAAGTCTTAAGGAAAGTAGGACACAATGAACAAGTAGATATCACTACTCCAGTGATTACAGCTTGGCATAATGATAAGTCAAGGATGGTTGGAGATTTCAGAATGCTGAAAAACTACACCCAAGCTGATTATTATCCAATTCCAAGGATTGACCGTGCTCTGCATAACCTATCAAAAGCTAAGTACATCACTACCATGGACATTCTGAAAGTTTTTCACCAAATACCTATCAGCCCTGATAGCCGGAAATTCATGAGAATTATCTATCATTTGGGAATTTATGAGTATCTAAGGATGCCTTTTGGTATAAAAAATGCTCCTTCTCATTTTCAAAGAATGATGGACACAGTTCTAGGATTGTTCATCAGACAAGGATGGATGATGGTTTACATTGATGATGTTATCATTTACTCTGATGAATGGGATACCCACCTGGATAAAGTAAGATTAGTCCTCAAAACTATTGCTGCTGTGGAATTAAAATTATCAATGAAAAAGTGTAACTTTGGTTATGGAGAACTGAAAGCCTTAGGACACATTGTCTCTGGACTAACCTTAGCTGTTGACCAAAACAAGATAGCAGCAGTAAAATAGGCCAATTCCTCAGAATAAAACTGAACTCCTATCTTTTATTAGCTTCTGCAGCTACTATAGGAAGTAATTACCAAAGTTTGCTCTCCTAAAAAAGTGTTTATATGAAATCTGCAACAACACCACCTTGTTTGAAATGACTCATTAAAGAGTTAAGAATTACAAGGAACTCAAGATGGCCATGACTTCAGCTCCAGTACTGATTCAGCCATACTATTCTAAAAACTTCAAACTCTATATAGATGCTAGTATGGAAGGGCTAGGAGCTGCATTACACCAGGAAGTCATAGAGGATGAAAAACCAGTGGAAAAACCTATACTCTTCATATCCAGACAAGTAAAGGATACCGAGAAAAGGTATGGTGCAAGCCAAATGGAATGCCTTGCTTTAGTATGGGCTCTGGAAAAACTTCATTACTACTTGGAAGGCACCAAGTTCACAGTGATTACTGACTGCAATGCCTTCAGGACTTTGATGAACATGAAAACCCCTAGTAGGCACATGTTAAGATGGAAGATAGCCATACAACAGTCCAGAGGTCAGATGACCATAGTTCACCAAGCTGGTACTAAACACCAGAATGCTGATAGCTTGAGAAGGAATGCTTTACCCAATGACCCAAGTAACCCTGCTTATGATCCAGAGGATAATGATATCTTCCCTATCCTTAACATTAACATGTTGAACATTGAAGCTCCTATAATGGGAATCCACATTTGTGAATTGAATGAATCCTTGTTCAACTCAATCAAAGAATCTTACAATTCTGGCATGAAAACTCTGATCACCATTATGGAAATTACTTGTTGGAAATGCACAGTCTCTCTTCTATTGTTCTCTCTCTCTCTAAATGAGATGTCACTCATGTGTCACCGTTCCTGTCTCCATGTTTCTCTCTCTTAATTCTTCTCTCCTTTTCTTTCACCGCGTTCATGCTCTCATTGGGTCTCTTTCTCTTCTTTGTCTATCTCATTTTCTCAGAGGATCCATTCTCCTCCCTCAACTACTACTTACATTCACAATCTTACTACCCCTCTATGTGACTTACGATCACCTTCTCAAGACTTCCTTCTTATTTGGTGAGATTTTCACTGTTCCTCACACTGCTGAGGACTTATAAATAACCCTTGGACCTCCTAGATTGCAACCTTCCTGTTGTACTTCTCCGTCTCTATCAGCTCTCCTCTAATTTTGTCTTCTGTCCCTTTACTCTCTATCCGTGGTGTGTTCCCTTATCATTTCATCTGCTTCTTTCTAACATGTGTCTTTAGCTCATCATTCCTTATTGGCTCTGCACGTCAGACTGGTTTTGGTTCTTAGAAATTTATAAAAACTTAATCATGATTAACAGTCAAAAGCGCACACCAATGATCCAAACAAGATACCTCTTTGCATACACCACCAGTCACGCCTCACTATGGAGAACATCAATCCGAATATTCTCAAGACTACTATTGAGGCTATCCGTTTATTGAAGGAAGAAAACTTTACCATATGGTGTACTCAAATACTATCTCTACTCAATCTGGCCAATTTAAAGGAAGCAATCAACTCCAACTCAAAACTGAACAACTCAGAAAACACTATCCTGACCTCTGTATTGATCTCTAAACTATCTCCCTCAATACATCCCAAAATCATCAATTCTGCCAATGAGGAAGAAGCTAAGTCAACCTGGAAATCCATCCTCAAAAAATTCCTATCTTCCCAACCTGCAAATTGAGCCAGAGTATACAGAAACTTTGCTTCCATTGTCTTCAATGAATCTGACATTCTATCTTTCATCACTGAGATTAAAACCGGGGTCAACAGGCTTCACCGAATTGGTATTAATCTGCCGTCTGAAATTCTCACCTATATGATTTTGGACAAGCTACCTGATTCCCTAAAGAAAATCAAGCAACAGATAACTCATTCCAACGTGGAATCCAAAATTACGCCCAATGCCGTTCTCAACCATCTTTTTATTCATTTAAACAAGCAATGGATGTCTGCTGCTGCCGTGGAAAACATAACCACCTTGTTTACGGAAGCCTCTGGAAAATGCAAGCATGGTTGACACAACACCTTGGCCAATCATCCTCAGCATCAATGCTGGATGATTTTCCCTCACCTGCGCCCCAAGGCTACCAGCAACCAAAAAACTGAGGAACACGTCAGCTTCCATTCCAATACTGCCACTATGACTGCCTCTGTGTTTATTTTAGACTCCCGTTCCTCAGATCATATGATCTCTGATAAGTCTTTTTTTAACTCATTATACAAATCCCAAAAAGGATTAATCAACACCAGCTGCGGATCAGGTAGACTGAAGATTGAAGGAAGGGGTACTGTCCATCTTTTTTCCAGCTCGGGGCCCATCTTTCTTGATAATGCGCTCTATGTGCCTAACATATCCTCCAATCTCCTATCTCTGCATTTTCTTCTTCTCACTGGTTTTGTAATCATGTTCCAATCCAATCACTTCCTTCTCAAGGATCCCACCAACTTCCAGTTGACGGGATACTACAAGAATCACCTTCCTATCATTGAACTGCATCCTGTGGCCTCTTCCTGCAACTTAACGGAATCTGAGCTCTTAAAAAAGTCCCTGGGCCATTTCAGCTATCATTGCCTGCGGCATAAGCTTGATCTTCCCATTTGGAATCCTGTGGAATGCATACCCTGTTCCCTCTCCAATATCACTCATTCCTCCTTCAAGGTCAGAACTTCCACCGCTTCTAAGCCTTTTGAAGAAATCCACCTCAACACCATAGGACCCCTGCCTACCTCGATCAAAGGTCACCAGTAATTGGTGGTTCTTGTGGACTCATTCTCTTGCTACTGCTCCACCATTCCTGTGCAAACCAAGGATGAAATAGCGTTACAGCTGATTGAATCCATATCATTTGAGGCTAAAGGGTTTGAGTACTTTCCCTCTGTTATACACTCTGATTGTGGCACAGAATTTATCAACTCTACCATGAACAAGTTCTGCAAGGACAACCTCATACAACAACACACCTCAGATCCGTACACCCCTCAGCAGAATGGTCTGGCTGAGAGATTTAATCAAACCATACTTGACTCCATTCGGACTATCCTGAAGGACTCCAGTCTATCTGCCAAGTGGTGGAATGAGATCGCCAAAGCTTCTATGCTCACTCTAAATCAAATTCCTGCTCATAAGTCCAAAAACTCTCACTATCATCTATTCAAGGGCTCAGTTATATTGCTTTCTTATTTCAAACCAATTGGGAATCCTGTGGTTTTCCTTAAACTTCCTAAGGCCAGCCACTCCAAAATTGATTCTCCCGGTTCTATAGGGATACTAATAGGCTAAAACCATGAACTACTCTTGTATCAATTAATGGTGAAAGGCTGTCAGATTGTTGAATCCAAAAACGTCTGATTTCTTGATTTTGAACCTGCTGATACAAAATCCTTGGATGCAGATGACTTTCATTTCAAGAACTTCCATCAGCAAAAGAAACAAATTCCTCCCACTGTCCACAAACCCCCCAAATATCCTATGGAAAAAGACTCCTCCATCTCTGTGGAATCTGTCTCTCATCCCTCTGAAGCTAGTTCAGATGACTCTGATCACAGTGACAAAAGCACTTCCGTCAGCCTCATTCCCAATGGTTGCTTCCTGAGGGAGAGAACGCTGGCAGTCAAACCTATCAAATACTCTCACCACTCTGAAGCAAATGAATCTATCAATCAGGCCAAGCAAGTTGAGTTGATGAACATCAAACAGCATGAAGTTTGGGAGGATAGTTGGGAAAAACCTGACCAAGTACTTCACAAAATCTGGGAAGTGCGTGATAAACCGGAAAATGTGTTGTCTCCGGCTAAAACCAAGGCTTTCCTCTGCATCCAAAGGTTCCTACAAGTAAAAGGTCTAGACTTCAGTAAAACGTTTGCCCCCACTGGGAAATTCTCATCCCTTCTTGTCATGATAGTTCTTGCCCTGGACAAGCAACTCCCTGTCATACAATTTAATGTTAAGAGCACCTTTCTTTTTTCTCCCTTAGACAAGGATATTTACATCAAGACTCCTAAAGAATCTCATTGCAAGGCTCCCTTCCTAAAACTCAAGAAATCCCTCTATGGGCTCAGGCAATCTCCCCGCAACTGGAATCGCACCTTCACTCAATGGTTGGAAAATCTTAATTATCATCAGTCCAACTCAGACGCATGCCTATTCATTCACCAGAATTGTTCATTTTTCATCTTCTTTCACATTGATGATCTGATAGTGGTAGGAGATGCCAACAACTTTCAGACTGAATTTCTCACTAGGTTCCCTGAGTCCTCACTACACAATCCAGACACTCTTCTTGGCATGGAAATGAAACTGACCGGCTCCCAATGTCTTCTATCTCAGCATTTTCTCATCAATAAAGGACTGGAGCTACTTCATCTGACTGACTGTTGATTGGTCTGCACTCCCATGACGCCGGGCATACAACTAAAGGAAGCCACTGAGGAAGAAAAACTGGAGTTCCCCAAACTCAACATCAACTATTGAACGTACACTGGCATGCTGAATTATCTGGCCTGCCGGACTTGTCCCAATCTATCTGAAGCTGTATCTCTCCTCTCAAGGTTCAAACACTCACCAGGACTCACGCACTGGAGAGAGGTGCTGCACTGCTGGAAGTACCTAAAAGGAACTATCCACTACAATCTCCGACTAAAACCAAAGTCTATCTCCAACCCGGATTGACTTACCTTCTACACTGACACCACCTGGGGCAACAACAGCACTGACCGCTTATTGCAATCTGGATACCTGGGCCTGTGGAAGGACTGTCCTGTGTTCTGGGGGAGCAAGAAGCAACAGAACATCACCTTGTCCTCTACAGAGTTGGAACTCAATGCTCTCTCTGATGGTATTCAAGAAAGTTTGGGATGGCCTACAACAGTAGCAAGCACTCTACCACTAAGGAAGCAACCTACATACTGGAAAGAGGATGGATTCCTAAATTACCCAAGGATAACCTTAATCACCAGCTAAAAAATATTCACCCTACATCACTTGATCTCAAAAACATGATAGATGTAGCCAATAAACATGCTGTTAAGTGTGTCCAGGATTCTGTGGAGTATAACCAACAAAGGTGGGATAACACCCATAAGGAGCCTGATTGCAAGATTGGTGATCAAGTCTTGATCTCTACCACCAAGTTCACCAACTTAGCTGGAAATAGAAAGCTTAGACAAGCTTTTGTTGGACCTTTCACCATTAATAAACTTCATGGTAAGAATTCTGTTAAAGTAATCCTTAGTGATGAGCTTTCTAGAAAACACCCAGTCTTCCCAGTAAGTCTCATCAAACACTACCACCCAAGGAATGGAGAATATACTCCTTCACCTGAAATACCTGTTGCAGAAGAACCTGAAAAAGACAGGAAAAATTAGCAAGATACTTAAAGATAAAAAATAAAGGATCATTGGGAAAGATATCAGACTCTACCTAGTTAGATACAAGGGAGAATCAGCTGATAAGCATGAATGGTTACCTGAACACAATATCCCTGATGGACCCATACACCTAAGGAACTACAGAGCCAGCAGAAGGCATTGACCCAGAAATTTTTTTTCAGATATAGACATATCTTGGAGTGGGGGAATGTCAGCTTGCTACTATGTACAGAGCAACCTGTCATAGCAAAACAAAACTATAAAAATAAGAATATCTCAATTAACAACAGAAGGAGTGAGAAATCCATAAATATTATTAAAGAAATAGACCCAAAATTGGGTAGGGTCACTCACTGACCCCACCCTTGAAATCCAAGTCCTTACATTTTTAAAATAATTAAAAAGAAGAGTACTAAAAATTACAACACCAGTATGGAACCTTTTAGCCATTCTAACATTTCACACGTTTTGTCACGTATAAGGTTTACACCTAAAATTCATTCAGAATTGAGATGTTGTGTATATTTTAGGAGTTACACGCGGAAATGTGTTATGTCACAATTCCCGCGCGCAGCCCCGCATCATTACATACCCCTACGTACTCATGGTAGCAGCTTCCCGCGTACTAGAGACCCGCACGCAGCCAATTTTGCCACGCACGCAGTGGATCCTACCCCGCGTGCACCTGAACTGACTGATCCCCACGTCTGGATCCGTCATGACTAATCTGACAACCAGGTACCGCTCAAAAGAGCTACAACCTAATTAGGGTTTCCTGGCATATGTAACAAGTTGACATATGCATTAGTAATAATCTAAAAGGATCAAAACTTAATTAAAATTAATAAAAATTAAGTTTAGAAAATTTTTTTAATAATAAATTAAAGATCAAGGATTACCACATAAATCATTGACTCTGATCTTTGAAGACCACAAAAAACTACAAGGAGTGTTCACAAAAATTATTAAAAATTATCTACGTAATCAGCAGATGATGGAAATATAGTAAATGTCAACATCTAATCACTTTAAAGCAATACTAATAGTACAAATGAAGGATGAGTGCAGAATGATCAAATTCACGCCATAATAGATTAACAGATCCTGTGGCTAAAATAGTACAGAAATCCAGCAGATCTAAGGTCAGCTGATTAGCAGCACCAAGTGGACGTGCTAATTTTGCTCTGACTGGCTTTCCAGCCTCAGCTCATGAGAAGAACCCTCTCTACGCGCCCTGAGAAGCTCAAAATCACCCCAAAAAGGTATTTATACAGAGCTCTTTGGGATCCATTATTCCATCATCAGCTTTACCAGGAATTATTATTATCAATCAGACACTGTGTCATTGTTAGTCAAGTGCTTATGAAGAGTCTAAGCAAGTGATTTATGACCAAGTCTGTAGTATTATTATTAATTTCTTAAAACCAATCAACCCTTGAAGTTTAGTCAGGAAATCCACCCCATCTGCTCTGAAAACCTTCTTATTATTGCAGGATTTTCGTAATAAAGTGCTCAGAGTGAGTATTTCCCTTCCTTTCTAGGCCAGTGTGCTGTTATGCCCAGCCATTATTGGAATAAGCACTTTCTAAGGCACCCATCTTCATTCCAAGGTTCTTAAACTTCCTAAGGAGGCCCCTTGAAGAGAGGTTGCTTTGTCTGTAAAGACCCCCAGTAGTATGATACTGTGACCCCTCTTTTATATACATATTGAAAACCTTTTATTACCAAATTCATTAAACCTTGCAACCGCTCTTATTAAATTATTTATTTTAGACTCTAAGCGTTTATTTTTGGAATAATAATAATTATTATTATTCCAGTATTTTTATCACTCTCTGTAGCTAAAGGACTGCAAGGTTCCTGGTATCAGAGAGCTGACAGCACTCTTCCCCAGGTAAACACCCCCCCCTCCTCATCATCATCATCAATTAACTGATTGTTAATTGATCAATAATTCTGATCTCCTCCCTCCACCCTCCTCCTGAAGTTTAAGACCTTCCCCCCACCTGCTTGCTTGTTCACATCTCTGCACTATGCCCCAAGTAAGTATCCCCCTCCTCCTCTTCCTCCTGATTGATTGAATTTTAATCAATTTATCAATCAATTATCAATAAATCTATCACACTGAACTCCTCCCTCCACCCTCCTCCTGAAGTTTAGGACCATCCCCCCACCTCCTTGCTTGTTCACCTCTCTCTCCACCCTGCTCCTCCCCTTGAAGACTGTCCCCTTTCCTCCTTGCTTGTTCACCACTCTGCACTCCATTCCTGGTAAGAACACCCCCCCTCCTCCTCCTCCTCCTCCTCCTCCTCCTCCTCATCATCATCATCAATTGATCAATTTTTAATGAATGAGCCTTTTTTTTCTTTTTTTTCTTTTTTTTTTTGGTAGGATAATTGACCA
This sequence comes from Puccinia polysora, assembly GCA_025617555.3. Taxonomy (NCBI): domain Eukaryota; kingdom Fungi; phylum Basidiomycota; class Pucciniomycetes; order Pucciniales; family Pucciniaceae; genus Puccinia; species Puccinia polysora. The sequence continues at coordinate 19,464,812 of CM062620.1, read as the reverse complement.
GTATTTTTTATTTTTTTCCCCATGTTTTTTGATCATCTACCTTGATTATAACGTGCCTAATAATTTTTTTTTTAAAAAAACCTTTTTTTTTTATTCTATGAAATGCAACCCACCATTTGACCCCTTGTTCTTTCCACATATGCCCTTTTTCTTGGCCACCCATTCTTCTATCACTAAACTCAAAATGTTACACAATGAATTGAATCCTTTATTGATCCTCACCCCAATTGTAGCATGTGAATGGGAGGGAACAATATGGGAGGAAATGATTTTCCAAACATACCTGGAGGTGTAAATAATTGGGCTTGTTGGTAAAAGAGGACTCAAAAGAGATATTCTGAAATCTCTTTGGAAGTGGCAGAGGAGGGGATTGATGAAAATTTTGTTTGGTCTAGAAATAAAATATGACCTTTGGATCTGTATCCTGCCATGGTCACCAGTTAAAAGAAGTTCCCCAAAGAGTTTGAACAAGCCAAAGAGAGGATCAAACAGTTCTATTTCTTCAGCTCTGGGAAAGTTATTGTTCTTGATTAATTCAATCACAAATCTCTGGTTGCAATAATTTAGTTTTTCACTTTGAATAAAATCTCTGAGGAAGAGAAGAAGGAAATAAAATTTGTAACCACTTTCCTTCACCAATCAAAAACAATTTTCAACACCATTGGTCCCTCAAGATCTTGCGGTGGGAAAATGTGGGCAATTGGATCAAAGAAATTGATTCACCCTTCTGAAATATTTGAAAAATATTTGAAGAAAGCTTCTGTTCAATCTTCCAATCAAGAGTGTTATTTCTTGAGCCTTAGGTTCAACAAGGCCCCACAAATTTTAGGCCAAATCTTTCAAAAATTAGCCAGACCTGTGTTTGAATCCAACTGTGAAACAATGATGGACTACAATATACCCTCCTTATATTAATTAGAATTTGTATCAGGCCTCACTCCTTTTGAATGCACACCCCACTTTTCCATCACTTCAGATTCCTTCTAAAATTCTCCCCACATTAAAAAAGGTGAAATCTCTTCCTATTACTTTTTACTGATAGTTCCAACAAAAAAATTGAATGGAAAAGTTATTGACAATGAGGAAGAATACCAAGTATCCAACAGCCAATTTATTTTCCTTGACTTGGTTTTTGGTATTGATTTCAAAGAAAAAAGGTGTGTTTAAGCTATTTGGGAAGTAAATAAGTACACACACTTTACTTTTCCTGCAGTGGAGACTGCCATGCATACAAGGATTGCCATGTCTATGAAAATCAACAAAACAACTTGGAACACTTGCAAGAGCTGGAAAAGTGAAAAAATATACTCTAGAAAAAAAGTGTAAATGAAAATAAAAACATTTATTTATTTGTGGAGTCAAAAATAGTCTCAAACTTTGTTGTCATCAAAAACAATTTTTTTGTTTTTCTTTTTAAAATTTTTATCAAAGTAAATATATTTACAAGCCAAACAATCTAGTAATTTCCTTTATTTATTGCATGGTACTACTGCTACCAATACATGCCATGGCTAGCAATAACCTATCTTTTTTTCAATTGCTAGTCTTTCCTTATCCTTTTCCAGTTGATCCTTCTCCTTTTAATCTTTTTGAAACTATAGCTCTGCCTGTTTCAATTTCCACTCAGCATCCAATTTTTTTTGATAAGAAAAACTCTTGGCCTTCTATTTTGACAATCAATAGCCAGTTGAAAATCCCACTTCTCCTTTTCAAATTGAAGTTTTTCAGATTAAATTTGTGATTTCACTGTTTTTTGGAGGGGAATAGGAATGAGCTTTATTTTGAAAGTGAGAAAAATCAATCAATGCACTTACTTGAATCTTTCTTCTCTATGATATCCTCAAAGCCTGAAAAATTTGAAGTGCTTCTCCTCTTTTGATGGCTATTGGGGTTGATTTTGATCAAATTGGAGGCATTTTTCTTTCCCTTTGCTGAGGAGGTTTGTGTGGGAACACCATCAATATTATTTGAAGTTGATGCAGCAGGATCCATTGGCTTGAGTGTTTGGCCATTCAGAAAAGGATGAGCTTTTTTTTTACAATTTAAATTAGTCAGGATTTACCAGACAGAAAAGACAAGAAATGGCTTCCTGACTTGAACAGATGTTGATTGTAATGGAGATAGTGGGATAAATTTCTCCTCATTGGACAAGTTGTTAACTCATTCCACCCCAGGAAGAGAGAAATTGAAAGAAGGAAGTGAGAGGTCCAAGGAAGGGTTTGAATCATTGATCAATGCCAATTTGGATATGATAGGAGCTGGTTGTGTTGGAATATCCTCCTCCACATTCAATTGGGGCCACTCATAGGTTGTTTCAAGATCATCATTGCTAGCCTGAGCATCCACAGCCATGTCCTCAGCATCAACAAATTTGGATTGTTGGGCATCAAAATTGGCTAAGGGGGTGATGTTGGCCTTATTTCAAAATATTTCATGCATATGAATATAAAAGACAAATGGAGTCCAAATTATCAACCACCAAGTCGATTACCTTGGCTTTATCAGGGTTGGTGATACCAAAGCCAGTCAAGATTGACATTGAGTGGGCCTTTTTGTAATTGGCTTGATAGTTCTCAAATTTCTCCCACATCTTTTTTGATGAAAGATTCAGCCTAAATTTTCTTTTATTCTTCAGCTCATTGGCCATTAGGAGATAAAAATTAACCTTAGAGGATGGAGGTTGGCCAACTTGTGTTTGGTTTTTATATCTAAAGCAAGCTTCATGGTTGGAGGTAATTTTGAGCCAGTTTACCAGGATGATGTGATCAGCTCTCTTGAGCTTAATTAAGCCTTTGAAAGCTGATGGGGGAGGATTGTTTGATTTAGAGTTCCTTGGGGATGTTTGCTTTAGTGCATTGGATTTTTGTGTGGACTTGTGGGGGGAGGTTCCCTGAAGGGCCATTTGAAAAGTGTAAGAGGGATGAAGGCATGAGAGAAATGAAGCAATGAGAGTAAGGATGTGATGAAAGAAATAAAGTTATGAGAGTGATGAAGTGATTAAATCTTTAAAGCTATGAAATTGATGAAGTGAAAAGAGAAATAAATTGATGAGATTGATGAAGTGACAAGGGGAGGAGAGATGAAGCAATGAGGATAGCAATGAAGAGATGAGAGTGATGAATTGATGAGAGCAATAAATTGATTGGAGTGATGAAGTGATGAGGGTATGAGAGATTAAGCAATGAGGATAGCAATGAAGAGATGATAGCAATAAATTGATGAGAGAAATGGATCAAATTTTTCCAATGGGGTTGGAGGTTGAAACCAGGTGTGTATGACATGGAATGATGTGTGTTTGAGGCAGTGAAAGCCTCTGAATACTTCATTTGAAAAAACCCATTTATTTTCAGGTAACTCTGACACGTCTGATGTGAAATAAGTGGTTTTTTTTGATTTTCAATGGCAGATTTGGGTTGAAACCTGCCATTAAAAAATGGTGGGTTTGCTCAAATCTGATACGCCCTATTATAAAAACTGAATAAAAGGTGGGAAGAGATAAAAAAAGAAATAAAATATGATTTAATAGAAACATATTTTGCTGATTATATTTCATATAATATCTTTGTATACTATAGTATTGCCCCCAAATTTGGTGGCTGATTGGAAGATGATTTTTAATTTTAAAATTAAATCAGTATTAAGTGAAAAAATAAATTTAATTTTTAATTTTCAAATTTAATCAGGATTAAGCTAAAAGCCACATTTCAATTAATTGATAGAGGAGTAACTTAAACACAATATACAGTTCAACTAAATAATTTTCTGGGATTTATATAATTTAAAACCTCATTTCAAAGAATTTTATCATTTTAAAATGAATTTTTTTTTTCAGTTCTGTGTATGACCACTAATCTTGTTGAGCGGCTGGACCTGCTCCTTGAAAATGCTACAAATAACTGACCACTGCTGAAAACTGGATCTTTCAGAAAAAGACCAATTGTTTGACATTGAAATTTTGTGATTGTCAATGAGAAAGCCAAATTTACTGGAAGCTTTTTGCAAATAAACTTGTAAGGGAGGCTATTTTAATCATGTTCAGTAACCAAGGGGATGCAGGGAATGGCAACCAGCCTTTCTATTGAATCAGCAGTTGCAATCTTTTCAACTATCAAATTCCTTTCCAATCTGGAAAAAATCAAGCAAGTTACATTTCCAATCCAAATTTTAAGTTACATGTTCCTCAAAATAATTGAAGGGGCGCTAACTTTCAGTTTCAAGCTATGAGGGGGAAAGCTGGGAAGAAATAATTTGCGGATGAAATCTTTTTGGTATAGATTTTGAGTATCATCTTAAACACAGTCATGGTTCTAGTAAGTTTTCATAGTTTGTTTTTCTTCATTTCCAGGGAGAGGATCCAGTAGCAATTAATTTATTTTTTATGCTGCTGTTTTTTGCAGCATGAAATAATATGTTCCATGAGATAACCATTTTCAAGGTAGAAACAGTGCAAGTAAAAGAATTGTTGAATAATCTATCCAAAGCTTGATCTCCACTATAGCCATTAATAACCATGTGATGAGGAAGCATTTTTTTTTGAAGCCTGTATATTATTCAGACCATCTCCAATATTGAGTAAGAAATCCTTGTAATCAGAATCCCCTGCAGTGCACATATTTGAAGTAAGGTGAAAAACCTGAAAATGTCTCCAGCAAGAAGAATTGACCAAAATTGCATCAAAAATCTGGGGACGTGTACCTTCTTGAACCACAGGTATAATTTTCCTAAAGTCACCACCAACAACCATTATTTTTCCTCCAAAAGGTAGGTTAAAATCCATGAGGTCTTGAAGTAGCCTTTCAACCAAATCCAGAGAATTCCTATGGCTCATAGGTGCTTCATACCAATTATCAAAGAAGCCTTTTTGAGAGCTTTACCCTTTTGAGAGTTCTTTGATACTCTTGATACAGACGAGTGATTTAACCTCAAGGGAATTCCCAAGTTGAAATGATCTGTTCTTCCATTTGGTAGATTCATTGCAGCTATTCCACTATCAGAACATGCCATAGAAATTCTTCCAGATGATCTGATGGAGGCCAGAAAGAATTTATATAGGAAGTTTTTTCCAGATCAACTGGGTCAATCAATAAAGAGGTAAGAGGGTTGATAAGATTTTCATGCATACATTATCTGATCAAATATTTGCTTCTGTCTATGATTCAGAAGAGAAATATTTTGCAAGTCTAATTGATTTATTACAGAATTTTTTTCTTCCTCCAGGATCCAGTTCTTTTTTTTTGTTGTTTCCTCCACTTATTGATAAATTATTGGAAGATAAGGAAAAAATTCTTCAACACTTGCTCCAAAATTTTGAAATATGATGGGGGTTATGTATTTTGATATTTCATTGGTGAGAACTCTTTGATCTTTCATTCCAGGATGAATTAAATCATCAACCATCAAATTGAATAAAACAATTCCATAGTAATTGTGGATTTTCAGGCTGAAAAAGTGCTAAATGAATTCCAAAAAAACTCCTTAGCTTATAAGTTCCAAGAGATTCCTCAGCTTCTTCCATTTATGTTTTCAAATGATGATCATCCTCTAGTAGGCCCTTTGCCAAGGCAGCTGCTCTGGAAGTTGTATAAAAAATTCCATTTACATGCTTTATTAAAAGAAGTTTCACAAGAACAATTATTCAAAAACAATCTGAGAAACCACCTCTCAGCATCTGCATGATAAACAGTATAAATCCTTAAAATTAGAAAACCTATCTGTCTTGCCCTCCATTCTTTTCTCTTGGGATTCCATGTGAAATGTTGTTGAAATTCAGAATATTTGATGGTACTTGCTTCAGGGTCAATTTAATTACTTCTGAAATATTCTTTCAGCATATTTTTGGACTGGCTTGATCTTTAAACCACTTCATCTAGGGCTTCATCAGGTTTGAAAATGACTTTTTGTTGGTCAGGAAGGTGAATTTACAGTTGTATAAAAGCAGGTGAGATAGCAGAAAATTAAAAGGAAACAAATTCTTCAGCATGCCTCAGGTGCAGCAACCCATATTGAATCCCTAAACCGTTTTATTTCATAAGTTGTGGCCAACCTCAACAGTAACACAGTCATGGCCCTTATAAACATACTTGTAGAGATATTTGACAGCTTAGATGCCTGCACATACTTCTAAATTGATGTGAAATTTTTATTTTTCCATGTTATAGGGATTATAAGAGAAAACCCAAGAATTATCAATGAGGTCTTCTTTGGTGGTGGGAGTGAGATATTTTTTCTCCATCTTGGCATCTTTGATATAAAAGACAGGAATTTTCACCCATGATGGTTTTGGGGCAGAAGGCTTTGGGGTATCTCTTTCTGCATGTACCATTATCTGTGAAAGGGGATTCAAGGTTAAAAATACCACACAGTAAATGTATCATGTACCTCTTTACTGGTTGAAAAAGAGGAGGCTTATTCTTTTCATTAGCAATCTCTGCGCAAAAACTCATTTTAATGTGTTCATATTTTCTGGGATTTTGGTCATGATTCAGTATAACCAAGATGTGAGATTGTGGAAGGCCTCTCTTCTGGAATTCTATGACATGAGCGTGTACCATTGTGGTTCCAAATATTCCATCCTTGAATATTTCATCACAGATTCTTTTCAATTTTCAGTTGAAAACACATGTTACAATATCTGGCCTATCCTGTGCTTTTTGACCTGAAAAATGATTGTTTAGAATTTATGGAAATTCTGGTTTACATGTGACTGTTATGAAAACATCAGGATTTCCCATATTATATGCTTAAACATTGCCATAGAATCCTGATATCAAGCCTTCATGTCCCTTTGGCCACCTATAATTGATTGGGAAATGATCAAACAACATCCTCAGAATCAGGAAATGTCAAGTTATGCATAAGTATTGGTAGAAGATCCCAAACCCAACTCAAAACCATGGATGATTTCATCCAAAACACCATAGAACCACTAAATTCTTAGAATATTTTGATGATGAAAAATCTATGATAATCTTTCTTTCTAAATTTTTATGTATTTTTCAACACAATATTGTTGGAACAGCCTGTTGGAATCCTTTCCTCCTTTTGTTCAATACTATCTGTTTATATCTTCCTATTTTCCACCCTCATTCATTACAATAAACACATTCATTATTATCCAATACTGTCATCACCCACCATTATCCTATAACTGTCACCAATCCATTTCAACTCCATCACCATCACCATCACCAACTCCATCACCATCACCATCACCATCACCATCACCATCACCATCACCATCACCATCACCATCACCATCATCATCCCATACCCATCACCATTACCATTACTCTCATCATCATCATCATCATCATCATCATCATTATCATCATCATATCATTCTCCCCATTAAGCTAGGCAACTATGCCTGAGGTCCTTTTTGCTCCTCTTAAAATAGGCTATCATTCCTCCCATTAAGCTAGGCAACTATGCCTGAGGTCCTTGTTGCTCCTCTTAAAATAGGCTATCATTCCTCCCATATTAAGCTAGGCAACTATGCCTGAGGTCCTTGTTGCTCCTCTTAAAATAGGCTTTCATTCCCCATCTCATATGCTGACAAGGTGGTGTCTTGTCATCCTTTCTCAAATCTCTTATCTCTCATTCTCATATTCTCTTCTCATATTCTCCTCTGAAATGTTGATTGGTCTCAAATTGGTTCCTAAATTTGTCAGTTAAGGTGAAGTGTTGTCTTTTTCTGTTCATATTTTGTAACTGACAAATTTAGTCAGCTTTATTTCTATCTTACTGCTTTCATTAAGATATTATTCCTGTCTCAGGCCCCCTCTGGGGGCTCTCTAGTTGTCTTAACCCTGCTACCTTAGGCCCCCTTTGGGGTTCTCTAGTTGTCCATAAATACTGGTCCTTCCCTTGGACCAGGAATGAAAAACATCTGATTACCAGTCAACAATACCGGAGTGCCCCTTCCTCCTCATCAGATCAGTTCCTCTTGACTATACAAGAATTATCCCCTCTCTATTGGCTCTTTGTAGCCTTATTATTCCTCCTCATCAGGCTCCTCCATAGCCTACCATTACCTTTTCATCCCTCATGGCAATATAGTCATTCTTCAACTCTTCACGGTTAAAAGCCAAAACTCATCCAACCAAGCCATCCGGTCAACTTCATTGTTCCAACTGGTTGCTTTTCCTCCAATCTTATTGGTCCTATACGCCTCTCCATCTCCGTTTAACCTTGTCCTATCAATCCTCATCATTCATCAATTGCCTCATTAAACAAGACATTTCATCCTCAATTCCATCCCACTCGACCTCCAGGCAGTCCTCTCCCCATCCCACTCAATCCACCTCCCATCCTTGTCCCAAGATTGATTCTGATCGGCCCCCCCAAATGGGTGCGGTACTCGGTTGGCATGCACTCTGGCCGGCACAATGGCGAGCTCTCTGGAACGGTCTTGTCCAACCAACCTCAGCTCTACTCGGACGAAGATGAGGATGAGGACGACAAGATTTTGGGCACTGGATAGAGGAACTCCCACCTCCCATTGCTCAATCCATCCTTTTCCTCCTCACCATCGCCCCTCTCCCCAAGCCATTGTCTCCAATTCCCTTCCACCTCACCCAACCATCCCTCGATCCGGCGAGTCGAATCCATCGATTGCACATGAAGCTCTACGGATCCTGTCCAACACTCTACTCTTGCACCCTCTCTCAAGGTCTTCCACCGATCTCCTATCCGCCTTAAGCTCATCTGTCAAACTCGCATTCCATCGCCTCACTCAAGCTCTCAATCCTCATCCTGCCGAGCCGATCAAAGGCCATGCCAACCAGGATATCAGGTCATTCCTTGCCTCTTGTCTCATCTTCCTCATCCTACCCCTCACAACTCGGAATCAGATTCAGTCCATCTCGATCCCTCAGCCAATGATGACCGAATCAAACGGCAGGAGCTAGTCAATCCTAGATGCACCAATCATAGGATCTATGGACTCACCTCCATGTCTTACATCATGCACTCTACCCGCTCGTTCTCCATTGAACAACTCGGTCAATATGATAACCGTTACTTTCAATCCCTTCAAATCAAAGACAACGGTGAGGCCTTCATCAAGGTCTACAACCAATCTCCACCATTGTCAACTCGCTCTGCTTGATATCTTCCTCCATCCTGCCTCAAACCTGTCATCCTCTTCATCACCACCATCATCAGCCCCGCTCAGAGTACCCCTCTTCCTACCATCACCTCCCTCTCCTTCACCTCGAGCCCATTGACCTCCATCAAGCCTAGTCCAGCCGGCCCAAAGCATTCCCAAACCCTTCACCAATATCACATCGCTCCTACTAGTCGCTCTCCTACCACGACCCCAGACCTATTCCAACCTCCATCAACCCCGTTTTATCCTACCTTCCTCATCAGCTCTCATCCCATCCTATCCAGCCCTCAACAGAAACCTATCAAATGTACCAAGACCATCCGAGCCTGTGATTCGTGTCAAGCCAAGAAGATCAGATGCAAACCCCTCATCATTGATGGCATCCACCAATCATCCCAATCATCCCCGATCTGCAACCAATGTCACTCTCATTCGATCAACTGCACTTGGTTCCTCCTCATCACCAAAACTAGGTTCAAACGTCAAAGGATCTCCAATTGAACCCATCCCGACATCGATCATCATCCACTCCAGTCATCCTCATCCCACCCTAATCTCACCCCAACCAATTGACTACCTCTCGCATTGTCTCAAGCTCCCCTCCAGATCATCTCTCTCGCGCCCATTGTCCTCTCCTCCACAATTGCGACTTCACTCGCTCATCTCCCCTTGCTTCATCTAATCCGCTCCTCCCAATAATCTCCTCCTCTCCACCTGCTACCTCAACAACCACTTGCTTGCTCCAATCCTCTGATACATCAACCATCATCATTTCATCTCCTCCATCTCATTTGCCACACCCACTACCTCAACCACCACTTGCTCGCTCCCAACCACCTCATCCGCTCCACCCACTACCTCAACCACCATTGCTCCATTTCCTCTATCTCACCCGCTCCACCTGCTGCTACATCACTCATTGCTAAATCTCCTCGCTTCATCTCATCCACTCCTCATGCTACATCACCACTTGCTCGCTCCCCTCCATCTCATCCACCTCACCCGCTACATCCTTACTACCTCTATCTCCAACATCGATACATCCATCATTGACTCACTCCAAACCAACATCAACAACATTCAAATCAACTTCAACAACACATCTCCATTCCTTCCATCTAGTATTGAACAGGCTGGTGTGTTGGAATCCTTCCCATCTAGTATTGAACAGGCTGGTGTGTTGGAATCCTTTCCTCCTTTTGTTCAATACTATCTGTTTATATCTTCCTATTTTCCACCCTCATTCATTACAATAAACACATTCATTATTATCCAATACTGTCATCACCCACCATTATCCTATAACTGTCACCAATCCATTTCAACTCCATCACCATCACCATCACCAACTCCATCACCATCACCATCACCATCACCATCACCATCACCATCACCATCACCATCATCATCCCATACCCATCACCATTACCATTACTCTCATCATCATCATCATCATCATCATCATCATTATTATCATCATATCATTCTCCCCATTAAGCTAGGCAACTATGCCTGAGGTCCTTTTTGCTCCTCTTAAAATAGGCTATCATTCCTCCCATTAAGCTAGGCAACTATGCCTGAGGTCCTTGTTGCTCCTCTTAAAATAGGCTATCATTCCTCCCATATTAAGCTAGGCAACTATGCCTGAGGTCCTTGTTGCTCCTCTTAAAATAGGCTTTCATTCCCCATCTCATATGCTGACAAGGTGGTGTCTTGTCATCCTTTCTCAAATCTCATATCTCTCATTCTCATATTCTCTTCTCATATTCTCCTCTGAAATGTTGATTGGTCTCAAATTGGTTCCTAAATTTGTCAGTTAAGATGAAGTGTTGTCTTTTTCTGTTCATATTTTGTAACTGACAAATTTAGTCAGCTTTATTTCTATCTTACTGCTTTCATTAAGATATTATTCCTGTCTCAGGCCCCCTCTGGGGGCTCTCTAGTTGTCTTAACCCTGCTAACTTAGGCCCCCTTTGGGGTTCTCTAGTTGTCCATAAATACTGGTCCTTCCCTTGGACCAGGAATGAAAAACATCTGATTACCAGTCAACAATACCGGAGTGCCCCTTCCTCCTCATCAGATCAGTTCCTCTTGACTATACAAGAATTATCCCCTCTCTATTGGCTCTTTGTAGCCTTATTATTCCTCCTCATCAGGCTCCTCCATAGCCTACCATTACCTTTTCATCCCTCATGGCAATATAGTCATTCTTCAACTCTTCACAGCCAACCACTCCAGTGAAAAATTTAATAATAAGAATGAAAAAATTTCAGACAATCTGAATAATAATTCATGGAAGTGAACCTATTTTTTCATGGTTATTCTTTCAATTCTGGAAACCAACCAAATTCACCATGAGGATGAAAAATAAAATAGTGCAGAGGGTCATAAAATTTTCTCAGTTCACTAATCCTCTTCAAAAGCCATCTGATTGCCTGATTAAAAAATTTCTATGGCACAATTGAGCAGGATTATTACCTGTTTGCAATAAAAATCCATTTGAAATGTTTAACTTTCATGATCAAAAACCAAAAAAAAAAAGAAATTCCATAACTTCTAGCCATATTGCAGCTATTTGGTCTCCTTTTGGTAGGTTTGAAACTCTTTGATCCATATTTTGTGAAGATGGATCAGAAATCCTGATGTATTTATTTGGAAAAACCTCAGGAGAAACTCTTTGAAACATATCTTTCAAAAAAATATTTTGGTGGAAAATGTCTTGAATCCTGAGAAAAAAACCCTGTGCCACATGTGAGCCCCATATGTGCCAATTTTGCAATTCACCTCTCCTTTCAAATATACTCAATTGGAGGAATGATGGGTTATTTCCACAAATGGGATTAAAACTACCAATGTTATGGTGAATAATTCCATTCACCCTAAAAGCATATATTCCAATTGTCTGGAAATAGAGGGCATTTCAAGGATTTTTTGTTAAAACCAATTGATTTTAAGGCAAAATTGGTTTTAAAAGTCTGAAATTGAAGATTAATTGATTCTTAAGGGAATCATGATCCATAGTTGAAATCTTGAAGATACGGAGCCACGCAAGCGGTGGTCTTTTCTGTTGTATTAACACCTCTCCATTCCTACAGCACAGGGATCTTGTCTAATTTTGAAAAAGAATTGCTTGGAATGTTGGCATGAACTGGTGGTTTTTAGATTTTGTGGTTCAAAAAGAGTTGGTTCTGTCCACCCCCAGGCAATGGGGTGACTAATTTTTACTTTTTGAATGTTCTCTTCAGGTTCAATCATGATTTGATTGTTTCCCAATGTTGTGAGCTCCATAAGATCACCTTGAAGAAAATTCTCCAGTGGTTTTCCTGAAAGGTCTTTTTAAAACTCCAGTTTGACACTCCTTCAACTAAGCCAATCCAATCTTTCATCAGCTTCACTCTCAGCTCAAAATCAGCTTAACTTGCTCCTGTACCTTCCACTAGATAGTAATCCTGAATATCTTGAAGTCTCCAACTTCTTCTACCATGTTAACACTCTCCCTGTCTGGGATAATCTCTATGTCCAAGTACACCTTACCACTTCATCATGTGATTCATTCAACCTTCCAAGGATCTCTCCCTCTTTCCATGTCTTGGTTCATCCCTATCTCTCCTCAACCCAGTTGGTATATGAGTTAGTATGTATACATAGTACATACTCTCCACTTTCTGGCCAGCCCATCCTCTCAGGACTTCATATTAGTACATTTCAAACCTTCCTTGAAAGGACCATCACCCAATCAGTCAACTAAAGCCTCCAGCCCAATCATTCAACATGTAATACCATGGGAACTCCAACATGCATCACCAGCCACTCATCCCTCAAGGACTTCTTCTCAGTTCTCAAATATACAGGCCTCTCCTTCCCCCCCTGGACTCATTCACCCCAAGAAAATAGTATACTAATTCTTACTGGTTATTCCCTCTTCCAGTAGGTTTCATCTCAGCACAATGAAAAATTCACTCACCCTACTTAACTTATATCACCTTTCCCCTTCCTGGTGTTAATCTTGAGGATTCAAAAACCTTTTCCTGGACTGCTCTTCCCATCCTTCCATTTCTCATCCTTTGTAATCCTCCTCTCATCTTCTTCATTGAAATCCTAATCAATCATCCTTGAGTTCTATGAGTATTATTGCCTGTGCCTTCCACCCCTTGCACACCAGTGGCAGTTGTGACAGTCTTCTTCATTTCCAAGTGATGCAGATTGTGGGGAAACATGGTCATTTTCAAATTTTAGTTGATCAAAATGCTCATCATTTTTATGCTTTTTCAGCTCCAAATTGACCAAAGAAACATTGAGATCCTCATTGATGTAAAAAAAATTGGGGTGACTTTCCACAGAAATAGGAACATTGGAAATTTGAGGAGTAATATAAAAACTTTGGCAAGGAGGTGGAGGAAGTGCACTTGAATTTGGTAGGTTGTAGAATAAATAAGGAAGAGCAATTTTTGAAATGTAAATAGAGTAGGATGATGTTTAAACCTACAATTATTGATGCAGTTGGCAGGGAGAGGTGGAAATTTGTAAAGATGAGGTATGCAATAATGATCATGTGTTGATCTGGAATGGTATGGAGATGAAAATGAGGAATTGTGACTTCTATGTAGAGCATTTTTGGGAATTTATCATGGAGGTGGGAATAGGGAAGAGGTCCCCATATGATCAGGTATTGAAATTTGATTGGTGTAGTGAATTTAAAACTGCAGAGTAAGGGGAGGAGGACCTTCTTCTATGTGAATTTGGAAAGTGACTCATTTTGTTTTTGAATTTCAATATAGGAAAAGCCATGTTTTTGTTGATTTCTGGGTTGAGGGGGAAGTCCATGAAAGTGGGATGGAAGGGGTTTTATAAAAATTTTCAATTTTCAAACCAAAATTTTCAACCAGCTGAGGAATCAATTTTCATTAAATGTGTTTTCAATTTCCTCTGTTTCATCTTCTCTGTTACATGTGCTGTCCTTGTTACATGTGTTTTCCTTTTCCTTGATGGGCTGGCCTTGTCACATTTGTTGTCATTGGTCCTTATTACATCTGATGTCCTTTTTACATGTGTTTGATCTGCTGTACATGTTATATCTGTTTGATCTGCTGAATGTTTTACATACATGTGCTGTACATCATTCAAAAAAACAGATTGGAAAAAAAAGGTGACTGAAACAAAAGCGGCTGAAAAAAGTGGACCAAAAAAATGGGACTGAAATGGATGCAAGAGGTGCATATACAACAAAATTGATTAATGAATACCAACCCAAGGACCTCCTACCTGGTGAGGCATGTGAATATTTTCAATCTTCTTATATTTATAGATATATAAATTTTTAAATCTTTTATATTATGATTTTTATTTGCATTGAAAAGATGATTTTCATAAAATAAATGAAACAGACATAAATAAATGAAACAAAGAATTGAGATATGATAGGATTAAGTTTGACAAGGCTTATGAGAATAATTCAAATTAAATTCCAAAAACAAGTTTGGATAATTTTGAAGATGGTGATCTGGTTACCAAGAGGAGAAATACTCATCAGACTGGTATGCATTCAAAAAGGAAAATGTACAGTAACTTTCCTTTGCCTAAACTTGAATCAAGGAAACAAATTCCTTCCTGATGTAAATGATATTTTATACCACAAGCTTTTTCTAGGAGAGAAACAAGGAATACCAGATGGATAGTGTCCAATTTTAAGGTTAAGTTTAATTTAAATGCATTTGGTGATACAACCAATTCAATTTTTAAGGGACCAATTATTTTTTAAAAAAAGCTTGTGATTAGGTCCAGTTTTTCAAATAAACAAAGTATAAAGCCATAATGAATGTCCTAATTTTAAGGTTAGAATAAACTTTTAAAGTTTTTTGGCTTGCTCCTTGTAATGCAAATTTTCAGATTTGAGGTTTTTTTAAAGCTTTCAATGCCAGATGTATCCCAGATTGCATCCCGCAGGCCCTCAAGGTATATTTTCTTTTAATGGTTGGAAAAAATGGCCAGTTGATGTGTTTTATATTTTATGATTTGTTCTTTTATATGAATCTGAGAGTTTTATTCCTCCTGAAAGCCATTAAAAATATCCAAAACTTGACTCTGGATCTGAAACTCAGAAATATTCCCAAGTCATTCAACCATCTCAAGCATATAAAAAATTCTTAAATGAGTTATAACCATTCTTTAATTGAAAAAATCATTTAAAATATTTAGTGCCTTGACTTCCAGATTTATCCCACCTTTCCCACAAGCACTGATTTATATATTTTGAATTTTTGGAAATGATATAGGTGTTTACTTTCTTTTTTTCCTTTTTCTTTATTTCTTTCTTTCTTTCTTTCTATCTTTCTTTCCTTTTTCTTTCTTTCTTTCTATCTTTCTTTCTTTTTTTCCTTTTTCTTTCTTTCTTTCTTTCTTTCTTTCCTTTTTCTTTCTTTCTTTCTTTCTTTCTTTTTCTTTCTTTCTTTCTTTCTTTCTTTCTTTCTTTCTTTCCTTTTTCTTTCTTTCTTTCTTTCTTTCTTTCTTCTTTCTTTCTTTCTTTCTTTCTTTCTTTCTTTCTTTCTTTCTTTCTTTCTTTCTTTCTTTCTTTCTTTCTTTCTTTCTTTCTTTCTTTCTTTCTTTCTTTTTTTCTTTCTTTCTAGAAAATTATTAGAGGAGAAGAGAAATATTCCAAGATTATATCCCGCATAAATTTTTCCAAAAAGAAGGAGAAAATTTCAGTTTCAAAATGGCTCAGTTCAACAAACCATGGCCAAGAAATTCCCAAAAAATACAAGAGGCCTGTGGTATCTTCTTTATCTATTCCGACTGCCTGCTATGAATTCATCCCTTGAACCTCTGTACCCTCTAAATCCTTGTGTTCTGAACCCATTTATCTTCAAATTAAAAACTCCCATTTTTATTTGATCAATATGAAGAAAGTTGATGGTCTCAGACAAATTACTCCCTATGTAACTAGAAAGAGATTGACCCTTAAGAAGGCTCTAGACTTCAGGGTATTTTTTCAGAAATGATTGACTGCTTATGATAGGGTTACAAAAGGAAAAGATGAGAATTCATTGTTAATTTATATCTTTAAACATGTTTCTATGTTATTTATTAGCAGCTTAGAATTAAATTTTCATTCAATTTGCTTCAATTTTTCATAATTTTGACTAAATTTGTTTTATCAAACACAATTAATCCACAAAGGTTATTTGAAGCAGCTTCCAATGAAATTTTGATTAATTTCTGATTAAACTTTTGAATAGAATTTATTTTACTTTTAATTTTGCTCTGAAGGCTGCTTCAATTTTTTTTAAAATATTTATATATATATATTATGCTCTGAAGCAGTTTCGATAAGATTATTCATCCATTTTTGATTCATTCTCAATTTTCTTCATATTAATTTTCTATCTTCTAAGCCTCTTGCACCCCTTTGAATTTCTTGAAGGAGGTGTTTCAAAGATTCCTCTTCCCCTTTAGATCTTACCAAGAAGGGATTTTGAAACTTTCACCTCTAAGAAATGCATCAAATTCTCAATGCTGGGTTTTTCATTCCTTCCCCCAGGTGGTAAAGGTTTGAAATCATGAATTCAATTTGAGAGGGGTATGCAAAGCCTTATGAAATTTTGGAGCAGGAGTTTGATTTTGAACTTGGTTTGTGTTTCTTTGATTTCTTTTAATGTTTATTTCAATAATTTTCACCTTTAAAATCTACAGCCAACAAGGAATGATTTTTCTTTCCAATTTTTTCTTGTTGTTATAGCCATTATTGAGCTTGATCACCAAATAAATTAGCTTCTGAATCTTTTTGCTCTTTTGAAAATTAACAGGAAGATGCTTGGATAATTGTGTGCCATTATTTAAATTAATTACCTAATAAGCTCCTTCATCAACAGATCATTCAGTTCATACCACACATTTCAAGCTTCATTTGGGTTTCCAAACAGAGTTAAAATTTGTTTTTAATTGGTTCCAATTTTTTAGGATGCAGGTTGGACTAGTATTGTTTATTAGTTCAAGATAATGTTGAAAGCACTGCAAATCCCTAAGTATCAAGGGGAATATGCATAAATAACCTTGTTACAATTAGTTTGGAAGCTTTTTGGATCATTTTATAAAATTATTTCACAATATTTAAAATAAGATATAAGTTTATAAGGATGCTCCCCCACAAAGTGATCAGCCTTCTTATTCTGAGATTTCAAAAGCTTGAACTTCCACTACCAGGCTTGGAACATTTTTTTAAGAGCCTCAATTAAATTATTCAAGAGCATCTTACCCTCTGGCTTGGCAAAAATGTCTCTAAAAGCCATTGATATACCTTGGTTTGGAGAACATTAAGAAGAATATGGGGATTCCAAAATTCATTTGAGAGTATCCTCAAAGGCCTTGGAAGGATTCCTATTCTTCAAAGGATTCTTGAACAGTCCACCAGATGGCAAATGAGAAGAAGGAACAGGATAAAAAGGTTTTCAAGCCTATGAGATTCTTGGTCTCCCTACCCTTTTAAAATTTTAATTTTAATGGGAAAGGAAATTTTTCTCACTCAAGAAAGTATGTGAAATCAATAATAAAAACTATATCAGAGTGTTGTGAAATACTTTGATATTATTCTGTTAATTTATTTCATTTACTGTTGCAGTCCCATCCCATTTACTAAGAGGGGAAAGGATTAGGTGGATGCAGTGCAAATGAGAGTTTCAAACACTACAAGAAATCTCAAAGTTAGGAAGGCTATCCTTCAAAGTTTGAATTTGAATTTTTAAGTCAATTTAAGGGTGAAAGATAAATTTACTTAAGATGAAACAAAGGCAAAGCTTCATTTGAAGAATCATTGTTGGCTAGAATGCAAGAATCTATAAAACTAACCAACTTAGGAAACAATCTGCAGGTGAATTTATTTTCCTTTCAATTGAATCTAAATTGTGATGAGGATGAATAGATAAAACCTGATATGTTTTATCTCTTACGAGGAATATCAAAGCTGAAATAAATTTAGTGAAATGCAAGAATGAATGAAATTATTTCATCAAGTTACAAGTGGAAAATGTTATCAATGAAAAAATGAAAATGCAAGGAGACAATGAAAATGGAAATTTGACAGATTATTGAATTTATTTTAGTTTTGAATGAAAGATGAGGACTGATTCCTGGTTAAGAATTTTTTAAATATTTGAGTATTTATAAATGGTTGGCTAGAAAACTTGAAAAAAAATTGTTTCATTGTGACCAGGAATGGATTGGAGTATTAACTAGTTTCAAATTACATAGCTTAGATGAAATAGAATTTAAACCCCAAAAACAGAGTTAATTTTTACTAGTCCTAGATCATAATTCAAATTTAAAATCCAATCAAAATTTATGAATGAGTAACTGTAGATAGCAGGCCCACTTTTTTCAACACAAAAATTAGTAATTGGAATGAATTTGATTTTTAGTATGCTTTTGTGTCATGCCCTTAGACTGAGGTAAAAAATACTGAGGATAGGGGTTATTTTAATGACCACAACTTGACTCAGTATCCTCAGGCATACACAACCATCAGACAGACTTAATACTCAGTTCAATCCACCTTCCACCCCTGGATCTACAAGCTTCACCTCCTGAAGTATCCCCCCTGCATACCCTGCAGGCCCTATCCCACTATCCCAGGCTCCCTCTCTCTCTCTATGGCTTGGTGCACCCTTTGTCTCTCCTTCAACCTAATTTGTATGGGAAGTACATAAAGCTCCCATACATTAAATCAATAGTACATAATTCCGGCTTGACAAATCACCTTCCCAGTTCAGTAAATGCCACACATTTCTGGAAAAGCCCATTAACAAATCCATCAAGCCACTTCCCCCAGTTCAATTGGTCAACATGTAATGCCATGGGGCATCCCAGCTCAGAACCAGTCATCCTTCCTCAAGGCCTTCTCTCAGTTCTCACACATACTGGCCTCTGCTTCCTTCCTGAACTAATTCCCCTCAAGGAATTAGTATAATACTTCTTATTGGTTATTTCCTTCCAATAGTTTTCATCTCAGCACAAGAAAGCCATCCAGCCTATCTTACTCATCTCACCTATACCTTTGGTTTTACTCTTATAGTATTAAACTATCAATCTCCTTCAGAGACTTACTCCTGTATTCTCCTTCTCCTTTTTGCTTTCATTAATCTAAGTATCTCCATTTCAATCTATCTCATCTCTCCATCCTGAGTTCTGTGGGAAGTAGCGC
Organism: Puccinia polysora; assembly: GCA_025617555.3. Taxonomy (NCBI): domain Eukaryota; kingdom Fungi; phylum Basidiomycota; class Pucciniomycetes; order Pucciniales; family Pucciniaceae; genus Puccinia; species Puccinia polysora. The sequence goes on along the minus strand of CM062620.1, from coordinate 19,445,514 downwards.
CTGTGCCCTCAGCCCCTTGCACGTCTGGGGCATTTGTGACAGTTATTTTAAATTTATTGTAAAAATTAAACCTCAAGTTCAAAGCATGAGAATTTCCGGGGTATAAAACTGGAAATCTCCTGAAATCTTCTGGTAATATTTCCTCAATTCTGAAGTTCCTGAATTCCCTACTAGTATTTCTGCCTTATACCTATAGATACACTTTAATTCATTTTACTAACACTTGACTTATTATGTCTATTCCTGAACTTTGGTTCAATAATTGCAACAAGAGAAATTATTTCTGTTTCCTGGCTACTGCATCTCATGGAAAAAAATTCAATTTCAAGCAGTTTGGAATTTTCAAAGTGGCTTTGGCCTTTACCTTATTTCAGTCAATACAAAGAAAGCCTGAAGTGATTGTGGATTTTTTCAGTGGGACTCCAATTTTTTTCAACATTCCTTGAGTTAAATACCCGCCATTGCCTGTCCCCAAAATTAAATTCATTGGAGGGAATAATTTTAGTAGGTGACTGTATAGTTAGATAAAAAAAGGAAGATAAATGGAACTACTTTAAATTTCTTATAGTATTTAAGAGATTTCAAGGACATTGAAGGGCTACTCCACCCCCACCCCCACCATACATTGTTCTGAAAAGAAATCAAATGATGAAATTTAAGGATGAGGAGGTGCAAGGCTTAATCTCTGAAATTGCAAGAGTGGAGCCACATTGGGAATCAAGGGCCAAAGAAAAGAGAGGAAGAATCAGAAAAGGAGATTGGAGAGAAGGAAATGGACAAAATGGAGATGGGTGGAATGGGGTGGAATATGGGAGAAGGATTGGGGCTAAAGTAATGGGAGAGATGCAAGGAACTGGATTGGAGGTCCAAGAAGAAGAAAGCCAAGCAAATGCCAATTTTTTTCAGCAAGAGAAACTGATTCAAGGGTTTTACCAAAGACATTTGCAATTGTTCTTTAAACCAAGTTTAAAGAAAGATGCCTGTTCTTTAAACCAAGTTTAAAGAAATTGGCCATATGATTTAAGGATGGAAATAGGTGTATGGGAAGTGAAATCAAAGCAAGCTCAAAATCAAAAGTGCAAGGCCATCTTTGAGGCTTTTTTTATAGAACTAGTAAAACAAATGAAAAATATGCCTAAAATAATTGAAAAAAATGAAAAACCTGTCCAAAATAATTTATGATGAAGAAATTGAGGGATTTTGTAAAATAATAAAAATTTTAAACAAAATTTGGTGAAAGGTTGAGGAAAAAATGAACAAAATTGAAAATTTAAACAATAGTTATTTTCTTTTTAATTTAATCTAGAGTTTTACATTTTTCACGCCCCCAATCTTTGTTTTTGCATGGATTGGGATGTTTCAGGATGTTTTCAGGACATCAAAACTACCAAAAAACAATTATTTGGGGTGTGAAAAATATAACACCCTTAATTTATCTTAAATTTTACAACAGTGTTTTTTTTTATTTTAACTTTATTTTTAAATAAGATATGAACATTAAAAAATGAGAAAGAATTTTTTTTTAAAAAAATAGTGTGAGACATAGGAAATGGAAATGGGAGATTTGATTGAATGTGATTTGATTGGAATTAATATTGAAAAGGTTTGGAAGGATACTTTTAATAAAAGATCCTGAACCAATTAAGGAAATTATCAAAGGTGATGGGCTGTTTCCTAAGAGGTGCAATGATTTTTGGAATTTTATCCAGTCCATACAACAAGTTAATGTAAATTTCCTGTGAAGATCCTTGAATCAAGGACACATATTGCTTTCCACTTTAATTGATCTCAAATATTTACAGGTTCTGGAGGGGGGTGAGTCTTTCCCAGGTATAAGACTTGAGCTGGCTCCAGGAGAGACTCATGAAGTATCAGATGAGTGGTTTTCCATTTCAAATTAAAATATGATTTAAAGTTTTTAAGAGGAATAAAAAATTCAATCTTGAATAGACCAATCATCTTTTCAGAGATTTTGAAAGTAGGCCAAGTTTTAAAATGTTGCAAGTGCCAAGACATACTGAATCTCCTACTGAAAATTTAAGTCCCAAAGTCCAAATTTTATCAGCTTGTTCCTTGCAATGTTGATTTTCAGCTTTGGTTTTGGTTATAAGTTGCTTTTGGAGAGATTCAATGAGGGTGAGATGGTTGGTAGAAGTTTTAGAAGTTTCCAAGTTAATTAACTCAAAATTTGGTTTCCTTCCATAAATATTTTGGAAAGTTGACTTTTTGGTGGAAGAATGAGTATTTTTTTATATGAAAATTTGGCCAATAAAAGAAAATTTGACCAATTGTCCTGTGTTTAGCAGTTATAAATTCAAATTTACTGTTTAATAATTCGATCAAATTGCTTTGCTTGACCATTTTATTTGGGATTGTAAGGAATTGATATATTTAAACTTATATTCAAGTTTTGGAAAAAAGAAGTCCAGAAGCTAGATACAAAAAAGTTTCCACTATTTCTGAAACTATTATCAGGGAGACCCTGCTTTGGGAAGAAATTTTCTATTAAATTTTCATCCATTTCTTCTGAAGAGATGGTAATGTTTCTTTGAAGTAACAAGGCCATTCTTGAAAAATGATCAACTAATCTCACAAGGATAGCATCATATTCATCAGAAAGAGTTAATTTGGAAATGAAATCCATGGAAAAAGAATTTCAAGGAATAGGAAGGATTGGAAGTGGTTTGAGAAGCCCATACTTCTGATGATTCAATGACTTGTTAAGATTTTAATCATACCATTTTTTAACATAGTCTTTTACTTGAATGGTTGTAACAGGCCAATAGAATTGTTATGAAATCAAATGGTATCTTTTATCCTGACCATAATGACTGGTGATTGGATATTTGTGCTGATATTCCAAGAAATTTAAATTAATACTAGGTTATTCAGTTAATACTATAAATTCTTTAGAAACTAATTAGCCACTTTTGTAAATTTATTACTCAATTAAGGCATATCAAATTTAGAATTCTCAACAAATTAAATGGCTGATTTCAGGCTTATCCTTTTTTTTCAAAATTTTATTTCTATCAGTGAGCCCCTTTTTTTTATATTTCCTTGGGAGATGTTGAATTCACAAATCCCAGTTTTGTGGGAGTTGTTTAGGGCCCTACACGGTGTGGTGTCGTATTTATAACCTCGTGTCAAGAGCTGTGTCACGGGCTGCGCGCTCAGAAGTTGGGTAGGTCGGGCTCAGCATTTGGGGTGCGCGCGGTCTCAGCAGTACCTGCTGAGGGTTCAGCAGCAGCCGCTGTGGGCTCAGCAGTAGGAATTGCGGGGCTCAGCACCAGGTTCAGGTCGGGCCTACTCCGAGGGCCCCGGGCCGTGACCCGTCCAGGAAACGCGGACCAAGTGATGGAGCCGGCCTGACCAAGCTTGCAGGTGGCTAGTCCGGAAGGCAAGGGCGGGGCAATTGGGGGTTAGGCGCGCGCGGGCCGACCTGCGGACCACAAGGTCCGCGGACGCGCGTGGGCGGGCAAACCGGGGGGCTCTGAGTAGGGAGCGGCGGAGGGCCGCGCCATGAGAAGGACAAACCGGGCGTATGTTGATATTGAGGGGAATGGGTTATGGGGCAAGGGATGGAGGGGTAGGGTTGGGCTAGGGTTCTGTGCTTAGGGGTTGTGTTTCATTGTTCTTTTGCGTTTGTGGTTGTACTTAGGTTAGGGTTGAAGGGGGGGACCCAAATCCTCACCCTCAACTCTGGGTTGGGTTATGATCTATCTATCATCATCAAGAAGACCACAAAGGAAAGGAAGAGGAAGGATTGGGGGAAGAAGAATACATCTCATTATCTCTCTTTTTTTACCTCACTACAGTTAAGAACTCATTGCATCCAACCTCCTTACAGACGCCTAGACCAATAACTTCCGGACTTGCAGACAACTTAGGAGAGTAACTCTCCTTTACCTTCCACAACAGCCCAATGGAGGAGTGGGGGCCCATACATGCATCCAAGACACGTGTGCAGGCCAGAAAAAGCCTCTAGAAGCGCCCAAGGGGACATCTCAAACACACGCAACCCCCGGGGGCTGTATACACCCCATACACGGTGTTTTCAAGCCTTGTCAAGGGCTATGTTGCCCCCCCGGGTCATGTCAAACTTTTTGGGTCCCCCTGGACCACATTTGGGTTTGATCAACCCAAATTTGGGATCAACACTTACTATGTGGGACTGTTGTTCCACATCTGGCAACCATAAAGTGACACTCAAGTGAAATTAAAGTGAAATCAAGTGAAATTAAAGTGACACTATAGGAAACTGCAAATGAAACATCCCACAAAATTGATCTTTCTCAAATTGAAAGTGAGCAAACTTGCTAGTTGTTCAATTGAAAGTGGGATTGAATACTGAAGTAACATTGCATTTTTTTTGCATTATGGGAAAAGTGGCAAGCCCTCCTTTTAACATGGCCACTGTGGAAAAAAGAGGTTGAAAATCCCTTAAGTTTTCCTCAAGTTTGGAATTTATTAGTCCAAGCGTCTGTAAGGAGTTTGAGTGCTGATGGGTTTTGAGGATAAGAGACATTTATAAGAAAAAGATGAATAAAGAAAATGATGTTTTATATTCCTGCCCTTCAATCCTTCCCTGATGCTTTGATGATCTAATGATATGAGATGATATGAGATTAGATTAGATGAGATGAGATGAGATGAGATGAGATCCTCCCCTCCTAGAACCCAGAGTTTATATTGAGGTTTTGATTCCTCCCTTGCACCATAACCTAAGTACAAGCGCAACTGAAAGCCTAACAACAAAATTAAGAAAGAAACCCTAAAACCCGGAACCCTAGCCCAACCTTAACCCATACCACCCAATCCCTCCAAACCCTTCTTCTGTTATTTATGTCCGTTTTTTCCTTCTCATGGCGCAGTCCTCTTCCACGTCCTACTTGGGCCCCCCTGTCTTTATCCGTCCGTGCGCATCTGCGGATCATGTAATCCACTGATTGGCCCGTGCCTATGCTTTCCTGGACCTCCCCAGCGCATATAACCCCGCAATTGCCCTGCTCCTGATTTCCAAACTTGGTAAGGTTGGCTCCATTACTTGGTTGGCCTTTCCAAGCAGGTTGCAAGCCGGCAATGCCTGGAGTGGGCCCTACCCGCACCTGGTTCTGAGTCTGACCTACCCAAATGCTGAGTGCACAGCCTGCAAGGCAGTTCCTAATCCAAGATTATAAATACAACATCACACCGTGTTCAAGGACTACATTGGTGGAATGAACAAAGTTGCAGAAAAGAATGATTTGGGTAATGAATCATTAAAAGCCCAAATTGCAGCCTCATTGAGGTTGACAATTTAGGAAAAAATGTCTCACAAATGGACATGAACTCTGGTGGTGAGTAACATTTTATGTTACTGGTCTTTGCTTTATTTAATTTGATTGAAACTGATGGAGTGCATTCCATCAATATAACTATGTAACTATGAAAGATCCACTTGCCCCACCTCCTGTGAGAGCTTTTACTACTAGGGAAAAGGCACAAATTTGTTTTAAAACATGGGCAATTAAGCATGGTTATGCTTTAACAGTTTTCAACTCAAAGCATGATAAATATGTGGATTTATAATGTGATAGAAATTGTTTGTACTCTGGGCAATTTCTCACCAAACAATCAAGGCAAACTCACACAAGGAAGGTTGGGTGAAAGTTTTTAATCTGTGCTAGTCACACAAAGTTGCATCCCTTGTTTCAAATCTCCTACAAGAATGGTCAACATAACCATGAACCATCTCCACACCCCTCAGTGCATCCTCACCTGAGGAGAATCTCTGGGGTAGTCTTTGAAAATCTAAAAGAAGGCATGAATTATGGGCTCAATACAGTTCAACTCAAAAGAAAATTGAGCAAGATTGATGGTGGCAAATATGTTGATGAGCAAACAATCTATAACACTAAGCATAAGAGAGCGCTTGAAGAACTGAAGGGAAAAAGTGTTATGGAGGTCCTCTTTGAACAACTTGGTAATTCAGGTTGGCTTCATCAAGCAAAATTCAGTGGAGAGGGTCACTTGGAGGCCCTATTCTTGGCTCACCCAGAGTAATTAAATCTTTGCAAGAAATTCTGTTATATAGCTATGATGGATTTTACTTACAAGACAAATATTTACAACATCCCCCTATTGCATGTTGTAGGAATTATTTCCAACCAGAAAACTTTCACAAAATCTCTTGTTTTTATAACAAGAGAAACGTTTGATTTCTACAGTTGGTCTTTAAATGTGCTAAAGGAGTTGGCTTATGATCCTGAGAGACTTCCAAAATTCTTTGTGAAAGACCGTGAAAACGCTTTGATCCATGCTCTAGAACAAACAATCCTTGAGTCAACAAGACAGTGCTGTCAATGGCACTTTTCTAAGAACATACAAGCAAACTTTAGAGTGCGCTTCAATAATGATGTTGAAGGGTGGTGAAGCTTTTGGTCTCTGCAAACTAAGTATGGGGCCTCAAAAACCAAGGAGGAGGAAGAGGTCAATGATGCAGAACTTAGATTAAGTGCCAAATCACTGCCTCTCATGTTGATATTCCTAGTTTTGGGTTGCTTAAATTATGAATTGTATAAAGTGGTTTTTGGAAGACCATGGCAATGTGCTTGAGTATATGGATCATAATATCTTCTGTATCAAAGAGAAGTTTGTAACAGCTTGGAATTGCAAAAACCCAGACTTTGGAAATAAAAAACATATTGGGTTGAAGGGGACCATGCTACTCTCAAACAATTCCTTGCAAAATTGTTGTGAAACATGTTGGATGCTTGGAAAAACCTAGAGGGCACAGTTTCCAATCAAATTAATTTGGTTCAGGCTGCGCTTTACAACTCTTTAATAAAGATTGGAATAGTTATTCCTACTGAACTGTTACCATTGGGATACAAGGTGTCTTTAAAAGCAATCAAACTTTTTGGGGATCAATTAGAGAGTTTAAAGCAGAAAAATGATGGGGAAGTGTACACAAAGTCATACTCAATGACTCTATGGGTTTTCCCTCTTCCCACCAAATAGGGGACTTACTAGTGTCAAGAGGCTCCATTGTTCCTGGAGATGTTAATCCTCAGTGGAGGTTGGAATATGAACCTTGCAGTTCTAGTTCTGTAATTTGTTTTAAATTGGATGGTTCAAATCACTTTGTGATTAATGCTTTTTGATAAATCCTTTTTAAAGATACTTATGGAAGACCAATATGTTTCATTTCATTGGAATCATATCATTTTTTTACTCCTACAAAAATGGGTTTAAAAGAAAAATCAGATCCTATGTTCATTTGCTTTGTTAACAATAACCATTGGGTCCAGCTTGTACTTAAGGGTTATTTGATTCCAATCCCGCCCATAGTTTCAAAACCAAATTCCATGATTTCTAAAAAATCAGCTTGTTGGTTTGATCACCTCAAAGATCAACTTGAGTTGTATTCTAACTTGTAGATTAATTTCATCATTTGGGTTGGGTCTAACATGCTGATATTGTAATTCTATTAATATAGTGGTTATCACATTTTGAACATCAATATGTTGAGTTTTTTGAGTTAACATCATTATGATGAGTGTTATTAATGAGATTTTAATGGTAAGTCATTTCAACTTGTGTTGGGCTGATCCCATGACAAGCTTAACTTGTGTTAAGCTTGTGATGGGATCAGCTTAACACAAGTTGAAATTGTTTTTTTTTTGGTGTTTTTACTTTAGGGCTGGTCAAAAGACTTCTTGTATTTTTTGGCTGGTCAAAAGACTTCTTGTATTTTTTGACTGGTCAAAATACTGGTATTTCTTTTGGCCCTTTTACTTTAGGGCTGTTCAAAAGACTTCTTGCATTTTTTGGCCCTTTTACTTTTAGGGCTAGTAAAGTTGAACTTGAATTTGTTACTTGAATCTGAAGACAACCGGTTGGTTTTCTTCAGTGTTTATTGTTGTATTTTATTTTTATTTATTTATTTTTACTTATTTTTATTTTATTTATGATTTTTTTGTTTTTTTTTAACCAAAAAATCAACTTTTTTTTATCTTTTGGTAGATTTCTGTTTTTTTTTTTTTTTGCATTTTCATTTAGTTTATTTTGGGTTATTTTATACCCTTTATTTTTTTTATTTTTTTTTTTTTTCCCACCAGACTTGTAGTCATATGGCATGGCTACACAACTACATTTGAGCCGTGTGGGGCTCTACATGGCTCAAATGTAGCTGTGAGGCCACCACAGGGGGGTCCGGTGCCGTGTGGAGTACAGCCCAACCACACTCAAATCATGTGGGGTCTGCACAGCTCAGGTTCAGCCGTTTAGCTGTTCCACACGGCTCATTTGAGCCGTGAATGTAACATCACGCTATTTCTTTTTTCTTTTTTTTTTTGTTAAAAAAGTGATGTTTTCCCTAAACCAAGAAATTGATTTTTTTTCAAAATTTTAACTCTGATACACCCTATTGAATCCAAAGCTAATTTCTTTAATCAAATTTTAATGCAGAAAGTATTGTTGAATTGAGCCATTCAAATTTTGGAGGCATTTTCTCAAATGTTTGTCATTATTGAGCTGAGTTGGGAAGACTGATTTCATAAAATTGTTCAAGCATTGTCAGGTTTGTAGTTGGAAAAGGTGCTCTACCCTGCCCCCCCCCCCCCAGGCTATTTTTTTCCCAAAGTGATAAAGCATCAGGGACTACCATATTTTTCCTTTGATAATACATGTTGTAAATTTGGCTTTGGAGAGGTAATTGTCTCATTGTGTCTTTCTACATTTTAGAAAATTCTTTATCATGAAATAATTGATAGAATTCTGGTCATTTGAAACCTTGAAAGGATTGCTGAGACTTAGAAGGTATGAAAACCATTTATTCAAGAAATTTATGATTTCAAGGAGTTACTTATCATTCTTTTAATTGAGATTGGCAGGTTCCAACTTCCAATATTTGAAATATAATTGTTGAAAAAGATTTTAAACTTGAGAAAAAGGAAAAATTACACCAGCAATAGAATATTTTCTTGTGTCTGTTTCAACAATAATTTGAGCTAGCTTGTTAAATTGAGCAAGGATAGGTTCCATAGTGAATTCTTTATTCAGGGCTTTGAACGTCAAAGAAGCTTTTTTGTGAAAAAAAAATGAATTTATTTTTGAAGAAGATTATTTAAATTAATGATAGTCTTGGAGTATTTTTGGATGAACTTCAGGTAAGAATTACTAAAGCCAAGGAACATCTGGAAATTTTGAAGTAAATTTGGTTCAGGCAAGTCCAGAATTCATGTTCATTTGGCTTGATCCATCAAAATACCTTCCTTTGAAATTACTGTACCAAGTAATTTGAGAGTGCTTTTATGGAACTTGCACTTTGAAATTTTAACAAATATATTGTTCTTTCAAATTTGTTAAAAAATGTTGCATACATGTTTAATAGGGCATTTGAAGTTGTTCAATTAGAATGTTATTTTTTCAAATTACACAACAAGTTACTCCTCTACTAGTTCCAAAAAATGTCATTAAAAAATTTTTGAAAGTGGAAAGAGCCTTTCAGAGGCCATAAGGAATAACAGTATACTCATATATTCTGAACCAAGTATTCATAGCAGCCAAATATTCATGAACTTTGGATATTCAAATCAATTTATAGGATCCTCAAAGTTCTAAATTCAAGAAATAATTAGCTCCCTGCAAGATGGTGAGGGGATTTAAAATAGGTTGTACTTGATATGAATTCTTCTTGGTTGAATGATTCAGTTTCCTCTAATCAACACAGATACCAAGGCTTCCATCTTTCTTTTGAAAAAAAACAAGCACTGGAGGACTAGTTTTTGACTTTCTTGGTTGAATTAATCCTTTTAATACCTTTTCTGAAATGTATTCTTGAAGCACATTCAATTACTGCTTCAAGAGAGAATAAATGAGGCTAGGAGTTGTTGGAGGCCCAGAAATCTTGACCTTATGATCATAGGGACAGTAGGGAGGAATCTTATTGAGTTTCAAATCTGAAAATAAATTAGCATAGTCATGATAAGGGGGAATCAAATACTACCAAATGATTTCTAAATCTTCAGTCTTGCCATCATATTTGAGCACATTTTTAAAAGTATTGGATTGATGAAAGATTATCATGGAGATCAAAATCCAACTCTGAGTAGATGCCTGCTTCTCTTTGAAGAAGAAAGAAAGAGTCAAGTTTGATACATAAGCAATCACTCAGAGATCTGGAGAGGGGATTTGGCCCCAAAATTCAGAATCTTTCAAATCCCCTGGCGGAAAAAAGGCATCCAACTCAATTAAAGTTTTAGTTAGGCTGTTTGATTCCTGTTTGATGGAAGAATGAGAATTCTTGACATCTAAGGTTCAAATTTTAATTAATCCTTCTTTCCAATCAACATCAGTATTCCAATTTACTCAAAATTCAAGGCCTAGAACTGCAAAAACATTGATGGAAATTGCTAGCAAGTGCCATCAAGGATCTTGGGTCCAATCTATGGCCAAACTCAGGCCAAGATCTAACTCAGATCAGGTCAAGCTTGAACCAAGATACGCTGCACAGTGGCTGTGCACCAACAACTTGGTTGGATTCTGGAGATAGACTACACTATATATTTGAGAGAGCTTCAACTAGATATTGCTTTATGGAACTTTCTATAAATTTAAATCAACTGTTTCATGGTGTAGGATGGTATCATCCATTCCACCTATTTCCAAGACAAATAAACTTTATTTGAATCTGGGTAAATTTGGAAATTCAAAAGTCCATTTGGCCTTATGTGTGACCCAATGAGATGGCTCTGATGCACTCCTTACTAAATGAATGGGAAATTGTTCTATATCAAAACACATAAGGCTTTTGGAATGAAAAACTTATAGGCTCATAAAAGAAGTTTTAGAACCTGAGTCAAGGAGTACACTTTAAGGCATATTTTTGAAATGGAAAAGAACAAATCTCAAGATGGTAAAGTGACTGACTGGTCTTCAAATTTTCAATTTTGATTCACATATTTATAGATGGTTTGTATTCTTCTTTGTGAGTATCAAAAAAACTACAAGCTATTTTTTTTGAAAAATTAGCCCCTTCACCCACTAACAGTTTAGCACAATTGTTCAAATATTGCTTCCCTGCTCAATACATATATAACCCTTCCTTCTACCTTGTTTATGGTTTTTCATTCTTGAATAAAATTTTTCTTTTTTGAGTAAACTTGGTTTTTGAGCAGAGCCTTTCCCTTGTTGGAGCTGAATTTAAAATTTTAATTTGGTTGGGGTTTCTTGGATTTCTTTGAATGTTTCTTTGGAAATTTGTTGTTTTTCAAAGTTTAACCCAATGGTCCATGATTTTTTTTGTCAAAGATGTTTCTTGATATGATAGAAATTATCAATCCTGCTCATTTAATCAATTAGCTGCTAAATTTTTATTATCTTGTGCCAATAAACAGTGGGCTGTTCAGTTAGGTGTGCTTGTAACCCTTTTTGAATTGAAATATTAATGCTGCATTTGTCCATTGGATGCAAGAATTTCAATTTCTAAATTCATAAATATAAATGGTTTCCCTACTTCCTTCCTTCATAAAGAGATCATTCAGTTCATACTCCACATTTCAAGCTTCATTTGGGTTTCCAAAAATTTTGAAAAGTTTTTTTTTTGTATTGATCCCTGTTGTTGAGGATGCAGGTTGAACTGTTATTGTTGATCATTCTGATATAAGGTTCAAAACAATACAAATACCTACCTCCCAGGAAGTTCAAGGCATACATATCCTTGTTAAAATTGGATTGTAAGTTGTTTGGGTCATTTGATAAAACATTTTTACAAGATTGGAAATAGGATCTAATTTTATAAAGTTTCTTCCCCTGAATTGATTGTGCTCCTTATTCCAGGATTTCAAAGCTTGAACTTACACTACCATAATTGAAGGAATTTTGTTTAAGAGCCTCAATTAAATTTTTCAAGAGCATCTTGCCCTCTGGCTTGGAATGCATATTTTAAAAGCTGTTGATCTAACTTGGGTTGGAGAATTTTCGGAAGAATCTGTGGAGTCCAAAATCTTTTTGATAGTATCCTTGAAGGCCTTGGAAGTATTCCTAGAAGCCCCAGAATCATTGAGTTTTCCACCAGACCAATTACAAGAAGAAGGAACAGGATCTAAGGGATTTAAAAACTGCAGGTTGCTTTGTCTCCCTACCCTTTCAAAATTTTCATTTTAAGGGGTAAGGGAAGCATTCCCATTCATGCAAGTATGTGGAATTGATAATAGAAACTATCTAAGAGGTTTTATGAAGCCTTCAAGAATATTTTTTTAATTTAGTTGATATACTTTCAAACACCCACCCCATGTACTGAGAGGGGAGAAGATTAGGTGGATGTGGCATAAATGAGAATTAGCAGTTCTATGAGAAATATCAAATTTGGTAAGGCTATTCTTTGAATTTGAAATTTGAAGTTTCAATTCAAGTGCAAGGTGTGAGATTAATTTTTTGAAGAGGAAAATAAGGCAATGCTTGATTTAAAGACTTAGCCTTCAAAAGAATGACAAAACATATGAAATTACTAACTGAGGAAAAAATCTGCAGGTGAAGGTATTTGCCTTTTAAGGTAATCTACATTGTAATGAGGATTAATAGATACAAACTGATAGATGTACTCCCTAGCTAGTAATAGAAAGGCTGAAATTAGTCTACAGAAATGCAAGACTAATTCAAATGATGACATCAATGTAAAAGACAAAAAGGAATAAATGATGGAATGCAAATGCAAATGCAAGGAGACAATGAAAATTAGAATTTGACAGAGTAGAGAATTTAGTGTAAGTTTGAATGAAGAATGTGGAATCATCCTTGGACACAATGAGACTTGGTTGATTAGGCAAATGATCAGAGATGATTGGCTAGAAATGGTGAAAGCCAATTGTTTGGAAGCAACCAAAAATGGATTGGAGTGGTAAATAGGTTTGAATTCCATAGCTCACCAGAAAGAGCACTGCAAGGGTGTAAGCCTAATTTAATACTTAATTACTAGTTTTAGATGATACTGCAAATTTTGAATGCAATTGCAAGTGATGACTGATTCACTTGAGATAGAATATCCCTTGTTCTAAATGCCAAAAGTAGTAAGCAGGCTGCATTTGATTGTTATTATGCTTTTGTGTCACACTATTAGACTAAGTTAAACAATACTGAGGAGAAGGAATATGTCAAAGCAAGGGTGAACAATGACCCTTAAGTTCAAAGCATGACACTTTATTTGTCTAAATTACACAAAATTTAATCAATTGATGCAATTATAATATGATTCTTCACATAAAATCCTTGTTGCCTCAATCTCAAGCCTAATGAATGGCATTGATTAATGCAAGCCATCATCAAAGTTTTTCTTAGTTTCAATGGAAATCAGAGGAGGGAAATCCCATTTATTGTGCCCAGGAGATCTATTTAGTTTCAAATTTGTAAGTGTCAATTAGATAATTAACTAACTTGCTCATCCTCATTTAAATATTTGTTGGAAATTTTGAAACTACAGGAACAAAAAAACCCCAGCAGATTCCTAAGTTTCACCAAAAGTCCTCCAAATGACTTGATCAAAACCACCCTTTTTTCAACAAATTTTTTTATAAAATTTGAAATGGTTGTCCCAAGCTGATGATCCACTTCATGATACCCATGATTATCACCCCTAGTTGGATTGTAGACCTTTGATACATATTTTTCAAGAAACATTTGGAACAGTTTGAATATATGAACTAAGTTTTGACCCAGTATGAGCGTTAGAATTGGATTGAACTGATTAATTGGGATTTCTCTCTTTGAGTGCCTCATTGAGTTAAGCCTTATTTTTCCTGGGAATAAATTTCCTAGGTATTGGACTCAAAAGAGGTAAAAAAGTTACATCCTTCTTGGTTTGTATGAATTTCTCTGTAGTTTTGGAATCCTCAAAGATTGCAGACCTATCTGGCTGTGGATCCAATGGGCCCTTCAAGGTTTGGATTGGCTTGAGGCTATCAAAACTTCAAAATACTTCTGGTTTGAGCTTTCCAAGACTGGCAGAACTGCAGAGATGGGTCTGGGGCTGTGGAGGACCTCATAGTTTTCCTGAATTGATCTTGTTTCTTCTTTGAATTTGGTAGCAATGATATTTTCTGACATGTTTGTATTAGATTTGTGGTTATTATTTTCAATTTCAACAAATGAGAGAAAAAAAGAATTGGTAGCTTTAGTCCAAAATTGATTTTCAAGTCTTAGACTACTCAGAATGGAAACAGTCTAGGAACATCATCAAAACCTTATTTCATCCAAAAAAAGCTATGATCTGGATTGAATTATGCTTGTTGAGTCACTTGAAAACATCATTGAACTATAACATAGCTTTCTAGTGCTTCCAATGATTCAATACAGCACAAAAACAAGGGGGTTAATTTGCTATGAAGATGTATGTTTGGTCACTTGTGTTGGAAAATGGGAGGTGGTTTTATCTTTGTTTCAATTGTACTTTCATTCTCATGCATAGTCTCATTACTTACAAATCAGGTGATATATCTCTGCTTTTGGCAGACTCTTCTTCACCATTGACAACCAGTTACAGTTCCAAAAGCTTTGGAACTATTTTCAACCACCATACAAACCATTCCTGCACTTCAACACAATCTGATGACCTGGGAAAATAAAGAAGAGGTGAAGTATAGATACAGTGTTGATATTCTGTTGATCAGGGAATGTGTGCATAAGCAATCAAAAGAGCCAGTGATATACCTTGATATGTTTATAAATTTTGATTTATTTATTCTTATATATAAATATTTCCAACCCATTTCAACATGCAAGCTTTTAAGCCTAAGCTTTAAGAGACAGGCTCAACCATGAAAAAGAACTATTAGACAGAGGGGATAGGCCAAGGAACAAGAATATGCAAGACCAATTGAAATCACATTCCAGAATAGGGGTTGGGATAATGACACGTTGAATTGGGGATGAGAAGATTTGTGAGAAATCGATAGGTCGTATCTTTCTAGAAGATCGCTGAATATTTAAAATGATAGCTAGTTGAGAACACATAGGGTTGCATATAATGCTTAATAAAGGGCAGGGGGCCATCTGACGGGCCGAACCATAAGTGCTGGGTTCACTGAGATCATAATGACTAGAAATAAATATAAAAGGGGTCAATGTGAGCAAAAATGTGATGCGAAGATGTTGCAAGTGGTTGACCGCAAGGAATGTGGTTTCTATGCCTGGACCGAAGTCGTTATACACTGAGGGTGTACCTAAAAGAAAATAGTTAACAGTTGGATCAAGAGAATGCTGGAACACGATTGCACAAAAGGTTTTTTAATTGAGTCTTTATGTTATTGAATGATGTCTTCTCTTTTTTTGGGGGACAGATGTATATGCATGTCGGACATAGATGTTGCACAGAGAATGATTTTGGTATAGTTTTCTCGGCCCTTTATAGTGAAACAGGCCAAGAATTGTCTAACGATTGGATTTGACAGCCCGAGGTTCGTGAGAGTAGTGGCTGAGGAATAGTACGAACTGATTCAAGCTTCGTCTGGGTACTATTGTTGGCATCGCCAGTTTGAAAGCTCCAGGTATCCAAGCGATTCAGTAAAGAATCGTTTCTAGGTTTATCCGCCCTTCGCGATTGATGTGTCGGAGGAGAGTGACCCGGCATCGAATTGAAAATGTTCTTCACAGTTTCGCTCTCATTTGTCGGTGATGGGCCGAGGAATGTGCGGGGCCAATCAACTTTGGCGTTTTCTGAGTGGTTCTGAGATTGGGTCACGGATGG
This sequence comes from Puccinia polysora, assembly GCA_025617555.3. Classification (NCBI taxonomy): domain Eukaryota; kingdom Fungi; phylum Basidiomycota; class Pucciniomycetes; order Pucciniales; family Pucciniaceae; genus Puccinia; species Puccinia polysora. Next base: position 19,429,790 of record CM062620.1, on the reverse strand, counting down.
GGTTTCCAAACCAAACAACTCCAGAGCAGAGGGTTCCGAAGTCAAGTTGGATGAACGATGTGTTTTACAACAAACAGAAAAGTTGCGATCGAAACTAGCGTCCTCGCGACCTTCTTCTTCCAATAGTTCATGAAGGAACCCATCAAAACCCAAGTGATATTCGTCTCGTTCTTTGACAGTAGGGATTCTATCTTTTGCGATACCTTTCATCCCCGGCGTCGCAGCATCCATACTGTCAGCCGAACTGGCTTGGCTACTTGAGAAAACAGCGCTGGCAGGTGATCCGACTGGATAACGCCGAGACGCAAACACAAGTTCGGGAGTGAAAGAGGTAGGTGTCACTGAGGGGATTGTGGCGCGACGAGTTACGGATACTTCAGGGAAACGGTTACTATCAATCGAGCTAACAGGGCTCTCAACTTGGGGTACAGGTTTGCTGTTCGGAAACAATTCCTGCCACGAGTTCCGCATCGCCCATGATGGAGGTGGGAGGGAAGCAGATCCAGAGCCTTGTGATAAGGCCTTAGGACGCGAGTAGGACAATAGGGAAGGCTCCACCTTGGAGTTAGAGATTGAGCGGTGAGAATATTCCTCCTTTCTTTCGGCCAGGGGAAGTTGATCAGTTGAATAACGCAGATCAGACGTTGTAGTTGATACTACTGGCAGCTCAGAAAGATTTTTCTGAAAAGATATTTTGGTAGGTGAGCTAGATGGCTGAGAGATTACGTTTGGAAAAACGTTCAAGGGGGTAATGTGAGTTGGAGCAGGAGTTGCAAATTCGGGAAACCTCGTAGTCTGGGGGTGTTGGTCCAGGCCTAGGACGGGTAATTTGGGCGGCTCGTACAATTGCCCAATGGTGCGACCACACACCGTAGAAACGATTTGTTTGATCGCGGCAGGATCCTGGCCTTGTACGATTTTCCAGACAGATTCGAAGGAGATTCCAAGGGCTGAAGACAGCTTCTTGACATACTCAACTTTCTTATCTCCCAGTGAGCGGCCCCAGCTAAGTCTGATGCGGGATTTTTCGTGGATCGGAAAATCGTTCATTTTGAGTATAGCCTGTTTGGCGTCTTCGCGCCTGACATATTTCACAAAGCCGTATCCCTTGTGAGGTGGGATCTTGACGTATGCGATTTCTCCGAAGTTCTGAAAAAACGTCTGGTGTACACAGATTGAGTTTCTCGGCTGAACGAAGAAGAGGCGGAAAGGAAAGATAAAATCACCTTCAAAGTTTCTTCGGTAATGCACGGAGGGAGTCCGGCAACAAAGACGGTCGTGCTGGAAGGATCCTCGCCGACCGAATTCTCTTGGTAGTTCAGCTGTGACATAGCCGCGAAGGAAGTTATGGGGTTGAAAGGTGCGACAGGTGGAGGCGCGGGGTGTCCGATGTTGTAAGATGAATAGAGGGAGTGATAGGGTTGAGCCAAGTTGGCCGAGATCGGACCTGTGGCCGAAGGATATATGCCTACCAAAGAGGTTGTTTGCATACCGGGTGTTTGAATGGTAAGCAGCAGCGATGAGGGGGGGTACATGAATAAGAATCGGGGAAGACTAACCACCGGAAGCCATGTTGTAGGAGGCAGGCAAGGAGTTGGGGTAGATGAAAGAGGAGCCAAAATTGGAAGGTGACGCCTGCAGTTTGAGCGAGCTGGGGGTGTTGGAAGGAGGATGACCCAGCCTTGCCACCGCAGAGCTTGTATTTTTACTTGGGTTGAAGATTGAACCCTGTGGGAGACCCAGGGGAGTAGGATTGAATGGGACAGGCAGAGAGGGCGGGAAATCGTGGCAAGTTAAAGCACAGACCGAGCGGGGAAAGGAGGATGAATGGGATGAATTTTGATCCATGTAGAGAGAAGGACAAGCGGCTGGGACACGCGCGAGAGTGTGGCAGCCGGCGAGGGAACGAATACTGCTGGAGGGAGATGGAAAGTAGAGTAAATTGTATGTATGCAGCAGGTTGATCAGACGAGGAGGCCAACCCGGAAGAGAGCAGGAAGAGGGGTCACTCTTGGGGGGCAGACGGGCAGGAGAAGGCGGCGAAGGAAGGTGATGGAGAGCCTAAACCGCTGGCATTGTGATAGGGACGAAGAAGCAGCAGCCCCACGGCCCAAGTTGAAGCGGATTGACCGCCAATCAAGGGAAAGGTGGCACCCATCCACTCAATGCGATGCGATGCAGCAGTTTGTACATGTTTGTTACAGAATAGAAAATATCTATCGTATTGAATCTACTATGTGTAATCGGGATGTAAGATTTGTATCGTCTGTCAAATCAGGCATCTAGGCGGAAGCATCGACAAAGCCTCTACCAGACGTCCAGAGCCTGAAAATGTGGTATCGGCCAAAGTTGGTTTATACCACTGCACGGGACCTACGGCGTGCATCTGGACCACTGGAGGCTGATGAGGTCAAGGCCAAAGCAACGCAACGTCCACTTCCAAGTGTGTTCTTGGTGGTCTCGATAGTGGCGGGTGCTGAGGAATAAAGCCTAAACTTGGAAGGATCACTGGCTCAGTAGTAGGGTACTTTCTGATTACACATCATACGTCAGCTTTGGTGCCACCCATCCGCTGCCGCTTAGCCAGTGGATGACAACAGGTTTTAGACCGGCGGTGAGATCTTGGGGGTGCCGACGGCCTGGGTGATATCACTTTGAGACACTAAAAAATTAGTTTCGTGTATATTTACACCCCACCAAAAAAAAAAAAAAAGAGGCTATTTCCAACCACAAATCGAGCGCATACAATCAAATAATTGGTCATCAGGATATCTTATCTGCCCTAACCTAGCACTAGCCTGACCCACACGGGTGTCCTCATCCTCTTCATGTCTTTTTGACAGAAGCATACATACGTCCAAATATTGGTGTCCTAGACTATCACACCACACCTGTCACACCGTGGAGAATTCGCGCCCTCCACTTCCACTCCGGTCGAGTTGGAACCGCAAGAAGAGTGCCCCAGCGATGGATCCACAAAGCCACCTGGCGGTTAATGTATGCATGCATGCATACAGCATCGTGAACAAATTATATGGACGAAAATTACCACATGCCCAAATATCTGCTAGATGTATGTATTTGACATGTATATCCATACTGTCGTCTTCATAAGAAAATGCGGTGGGCTCAGAAGCTGCACTGGCAGGGCCCGATTGCAGGCGGATGATGCGCGAAGTCACGCCAAATACCATCTAGATCATTTTTGAACTGACATCTCATACGTATCAAGCAAGTACAACGTATGAACGTTGCCCATACACCGTATACCTTTGCATGACCCACTCTAGAATCTTCTAAGATGCGCATATCTGTATGATGTTCACGACGTCCCCTAAGCCCGGCATTCGCGATGGTCATCATCAGGTCGACGGTCAACTCCATTCAGTGAAGACCCAAGACCCGAAATGCTAGGGACTACTTTGTGGTGCTTCCCCGGCTACGGCGTATGTCTGAATGCTGAAATGTGGGCGGTGTAGTCATGTGAGCAGAGGCTTGCTGCCGATGACAGCCATAGGCGTTTGTATCATTATTGGCGGCCGACCATCTCGGTTGTATTTTGTGAAGGACCCAGATTGAAAAGAACTACAAGTAATGCGGAAATTGGGCTTTTGACCTTGTGATAAACAAGTCTTCTCAGAAATCTATTCTGGGAAAGTATACATAAACACCTGTTAGTTTTGGTTCTCTGTTTTCTTTCCTGTCACATTTGGTTCCGTTATATCACATTCTTTAGCTCTCTATCCATGTTAACGTACTTCCCCAATTGCCCTCTTTAGCTTGCTATTTTTTCAGTTTGTTCTGTTCTGAGATCATCAGGCAACAAAGGACTTCATTTCCCCTGGATAAGTGTTGCATGAACTTTCTGCTGGTTCACCAAGCTCCCTATTCAAGTTTCTGACTTCATAATCTCAATGCACTTTGCATACCAATCATGAGCCTCTCATGATTGATTCAATTAAAAGCATCTATCAGCCTTCAGTCCATCTGTCATCCGTTTCTAACTCATTTGGTTTCTGGTTTAAAATATTCATGCTCCAGGATATGCCTTCTATGATGACTTGCCAGGAACACATGAAAAACAACTGTATGGCTAGTGATATTTTGGACTCCAAGAATATCCATATGCTTTGTATTTCCTGTCCTTGACATAAGCATGTAAAATTATGAAAAAATTTCAATTCATTATTTGATAATCCATCAATATGGCTTTGTATGAAGTGATTAGTTTTTTTCTGTTCTTTGTTATTTTTCTGTTCAAACTGAAAAAATTATGTTCAATTATTTTGGGAGCATTGGATTTCTGGTTCAAATTGAAGATTGAATCAGTAAGTATTTTTTTTTTTTTTTTTGAAATGAAGCTCACCTAAACATGATGACAGGAACAGGTTCTTTAAATTCAAACAGTTTTAATAAAGAGAAGAAAAATTTTCAATTTGAAAGGAGTTCATGAAAGTAATGAAATTAAAAGGTGTGAGAGGGTTTCCCAGTGAAATTTTGTTTTTTGGGTGGAATTCAAGTGACATGAAGAGATTTTTTTGTATCCAAAAAGGATGACCAAAATTTATTCATGTTCTTGAATATACTTATCTTTGATCAGGAATATCTTGCCATTATACAATTGGTTTTGATGAAAAGATATAAATGAAATATTCAGGCAATTTCTCCATGTCAACTTGGAATTTAAAATCAAATCCTTAATAGAATTTTAAAAAATATTGGTGAAGGAAATTTTGAAATTTTGAACAGAGCTAGATCTCCATCTCAATTCATACTTTTGTTACTAGATCCCCACATTTTGAATTCAAAAGTAACAAAAACAAATTATGGAAACAACTGTAAGTATAATGAGAAAGGGCTCAAGGACATAAATCAGACAGGCTGATATGATGAGGGTCCTATGGGAGTCCTAAAAAGCCATAGCTCAAGTGGATAGAGTGCATAAAAGAATATTATGGGCATTGAAAGAGATAATAAGCTTCATAGTTTCAGTTGCACTAGTATTTGGTGTTCATTGCTTGAAGCAGGGTAAAATTAATGACTAAATCTTTAGAATTGAATTAATCTCATTTTATTTTTATTCTCTCAAAAACAATTTCAATTTTTTATCCAAAGATAACAAGAAAACATGGAGGTAAAATGATCACTTGACCTGATTCATAGGGGAAAATTAAAAACTATAGTAACCAGAATTCATTCCATATTTCCAGAGAAACTAAATTTAACCTATCTTATAGTCACAAGTTCTACTAATGTAAAAGAAAAATTTGGTACAGGAAATAAGGCTTAAAGAAATCAGGATGAGAATATTAGTATTGCAATGATGAAGATGAGATGAGGAGTAAATTAAATGAGAGTGGTGAGACAAGAAGATAAGTCCAGGAGTAAGACTCTGAGGAGAAGGATGGCTAAATTTTATAAGAGTAAAACTAGGGGGATAATGTGAGATGAGTCTAGCAGGCTGGGTTATGTTTGTTTTTTTCTAATGTGTCACCTACTAGATGAGGAATAACCAGAAAGAATTAGAATACTAATTTCTTGGGTGCAATCAGCCCAATAGAGGGAGAGGGGCAAGTAACAATGATATTTGAGGAGGAGGCCTTGAGAAGTGATTGTTCCAGGCAAGAGGAGGGGGTTCCTAGGTATTTTTAATACAGGTCTGGTGGGTTTGGGGCTGTAGTTTTTTGTTTTTCTTTTTTTTTTAAAAGTGCAGTTTGATTTAACATTGTGCACTATGAATGTAACAATGGGTTTTGGGCCTGAGGACATAAAACTAGGGGGAAGAACCATCTATGGCATGGTGGAATACAATCTTATCTGATAAGTTTTCTTGAAGGGAAAACAACCAAATGATAATTTTTTTCAGGAGAGGAGGGGGCTTTGATGTTGGGACCATTTTTTATTTTTAAAGTGCAGTTTGATTTAAAATTGTGCACTATGAATATGATTATGGGGTTTGGGCCTGAGGCCATACAACTAGTAGCAGAACCATGTGTGGCATGGTGGAATAGAAGCTTATCTGATAGGTCATATGTGGGGAGCAACAGATGCATGATGAGTTTTTTGCAGGGTAGGTGAGAGGAGGGGGCTTTGATGTTGGGACCATGTTTTGGGTCAGTTCCAGTGGGTAACAGGTATTGAAAGTTGAAAGTTTCCATTCACAAACCAAAGGAACAGCTAGTAAAGGGATTCAAAAGATTCAATGGGGTTGGTGTAGCTGGCCAACATAGAAGGGGTAGCAGCCAGGGGTTGGGTCTGCTGGGATTCAAACACCAGACTTGTACATTCTTCAATGCAAATACCTTTTCAGGGGTGGTACCAAGATCCTGTGGGTGATAGTTACCACTAGGCCATCAAGACCGTCAATGGTGATTCCCCAGTGAGGAGAGTTGGGGCTGTAGTTGAGATCCAGGAGTAGTGGGCTTGCCCATAATTTGACTGATGTGTACTGATCTTGAAGCCATGTGAAATTTGGATCATGCACATGAACCTGTAAATGGCAGGAGAGAGTGAGAGAGTACTGAACCATGAAGAGAGAGGCAGCCTGGGAGAGCAGAATGTGAGCTTCAGATATGCAGGGAAGATTAAAATTAGGTGGATCCAAGAGTATGCAGAGGTATAAATTGATATTTGCTGAGGTCTTGAGAGATTGGACTGGACTGAGGCTAAATTTTACTTCTGTGGTATGACACCTATTCTCATGGTTAATTTGAAAATATAAATTTAATATTTCAAACAAAAACCCTTGAATTATGCTTGATTAATCCAAAAAATCAATTATTTAGCCTCTTTTTTATCATGTATTCCTTCTGCATTGGGAAAAAGTTAAGTTTATTTCTTGAAACTAGTTTGGAAGTGATTAGTTCCAGAGAAGAATAAGAATAAGCAGTGATAAGGCACTTCAGAATATTCAGAATATAAGTTTTCTCACATATTTTTTTGAAAATAGATAACTAATTGAGTCTACTTGGAGATCTATTTTTTAGAAAGCTCTATTCAATGAATAATCTATTTTGAGGACTCATGATAAAAAACAATAGATTTCATCTGTTTTAAACTTAAAAATACTTGATAAATTTACTCTTACTAGTTAAAATGCTGACTTCTTTTTCATTTTGAAAGCTGATGTTGTTGAGTGCATGATTTTAAAATTTCATGTAGGAGTAGAAAATTTTTCAGACTTTGTGAATTTAAGGAGATTCAAGTGTCAGATTAAGAGAAAAAATTAAATTATTTCTTGAAAGAGAATTGGCTCTTAGTGGTTTTTTGTATTCCTCAACTTCTTCATTTATTTTGGAGGCAATTCACTGGAATTGTAGGATATATTGTTCATTTTGAGGTTTTGTATTGTGATTTTGTAATATTTTATAGCTATAAGTGGATTTTACTCAATCATTTCTCTTTCTTGAATTGAAGAGTTTGATTGGAGTATATTTTAAAGGGCTCTAATTCAATTAAATTTAAAATGTTTTAAAAATTTCAAATTAAATAAACTTTTTATTTCAAGGAGGCATTCATACCCAAAGATGTTAACTGAAGTTTCAGGTAGACAAAAATTTTGATAAAAAGTGTGACATTTCAATTGTATACTGGTAAAAAATCAAGAATATAGATGTAATTATCTGTGCTTATGGGATTGAAAATATTATTAGAATGATTCCTAAAAACCCAGAAATTCAGAAGAAATTGGAATCATGATTTTATTCAAAGGTTTATGGTGCATTAGGGCTGGGTTTAAATGTTAGTTTTTTCTAAGTTTGAGTTAGAATCACAGTGCAGAAATATTTTGAGGAATTTCCAAAATTCTTGAGAATTAAACTTTTTGAGCTGATAAGGAACCCAATAATAACATATCATATCCTTGGAAATTGATCACAGGCAGCTACAGATAGCAAAGTTTCAATATTTGAAGCAAAATTCCAGTAGAAGGAATAGCAAGTGCTTCAATTTTGTCAAAATTAGGAAAAATATGTAAAAATATTGAGACAGTTCTCAAGGAAATAAATTATAAATGCTAAAATGATGAGAATAGAAAGGGAAGCAAGATTATCCTGGTATAAAGAGATAAATTTCTCAGGATGATTTGATCAATATGTAAATTCATGATATCATAGTCAGGGGTTTAGAATAAATAGGAAAAAGTGATGATTGATTGAAGGAGATTAAAGTAATTTATGATATTAAAGAGGGAATAAATTTTATATTTATAATACTAATGGAAATTTAGATTGGTTTTAAATAGAAGAAGGAATTATTTTTTCATAATATTCTGTTTAACTCATTAATGATATAAACTTTGAAAAACTAGAGAAAATGAGATTAAATTTTAATATTTTGAAAATTACATGTTTAATGATAATTGATTATTCTTATTCAAAGCATTTGAACATAAACCACCAAGTTAATAAAATAATTCAAAGCTTAAATGCAATTCTTGAGGATTTATTGCAAGTAATGACTGAGCAGTAATAATGAATGATCCATTTCTTAGTGCTGAAAATTTGTGAGCTGAATGCACTAATTTCTTAGAGTTATTTTGAGTGTAACAATTTGGTTTTAAAATTAGATACTTAGTTAAAGGAAGGTAAGTTGGATTTTACTGCAAAAGAAATCTCTGGGCTCAAAGAATTTTAGTTTCCAGGGTGCAAAAATAATCTGCTGCAAGCATCCAGGAGAAATTCTCATTACTTGAATTTTTTCTTATCCACTAAATCATATTAATATGTTTCAAAGCTCTATATCTTAATTAGGTATCTGAAACAAAAAAAACAAATAAAAACCCCCCATGTGATCAATCCATAAAATTTAACAATTTCTTGACTCCAATTAATGTGGGCCAAGGGATCAGTGAAGAATGCAAAAAATGTTGGAAGTCACTATAACTTATCAGATACCAGTCTCAAGTTATCTTTCTTGACCAAAGCAACAAAAACTGAAGTTTGAAATTGCTGTGATATCCCCAGGATGGATTATAAACTTCCACAAGCTCCAGAGAATGATTTTTTGTGAAAGAGAACCATTAGGGAGTAACAGAGCTAGAAAAAACTCCATTTTTTCAATGGTGGGTTTAAACCAAAATCTGCCATTGAAAAATGAAAAAACTCACTTATTTTGCATCAGGTGTGTCAGAGTTACCTGGAAATAAATGTGTTTTTTTCCAATGTAGTATAAAAAGTTTCCTCTCTTTATCCCTTGCTCATTCACACACAAGCATAAAACCCCCTCCCCTGCCCCCCTCTCTCTTTATATCTAACATTCAATCAATGCAAACAAATGAGGAGCTCAAAACACCAACCTGGATTGATTGCTTGTAATGGAATTGAATTGGAATTATCAAATCATCTCTTACTCAGACACACCCAATCAATCTGTAAGATATTCCAAGGACCTTTTAATTTGATCATCAACAATTTAATCAATATTTCCCTTGCATACAGTGCCAATGGCATTCATCTTGGAAAGGAAAATATTCCCATAACACTTTCTCAAAAACATCTTGGTGAGAAGGCTATCATAATAAGTGTAAACACCATTTTTGAAGCCCAAAGTGCTGTTGAGAAAGGCACAACATATATCAGGATTTTTAACTCTTAGCCAACTGGCACAAAAATAATCCCAGAACATTGGGTCATTTGTTTGTCTTTTGATTTTCATTTGTCATACTCAACCCCATTTTTCATTGGATTGATGAGTACTGATGTTTTCAAATCATTTATCTTGTCTATATAAAGGGCCTAAGGGAGTTAAATTTATTTTTGATGAACTTTTGGGCTTGGAAATATTCACTCCACTGGTTTTGATTTGTGAACATAATTCATCTCAAAAAAAAAATTAAAAAAATAGTATTTTTTTGTTGCCAAGATCAAAATTCTTCTCATCATTTTTATCTTTTCATAAGGTGTGATCAACTACAATAACTTTTTTAAAAAGCTCTATGGTTTCACCTTGAATAAACTTTAAAAAAACAAGGAAACTGAAACTGCATTTGGTATTACAGTCATATTGGTAATCATAAGCTTGAAGAATCCATTTGAAGAAACTAAAAAGATAAAAGGATTGATTCCAGAGTTTTAAGATTGGTTAAAAATTAAAAGAGATCTCTGTTTTTATCCTCCAAATATACAATTTGATTGAGCTTTTTGGAAAAAATTTCAAAAATGATGAAGAGTACCTAGATTCCCTTAATTCATCACATTAATAAAATTTTTTTCCAGAAAAATTGTGAAAATCCCACCCCAGGTGTGCAAGGCTTGTCAAAAATAAACCTGGCAGGTTTTCTGCACCACTGGGTTGAGTTATTGATTATGGCTGAAGTGTCAAGGATGGAGTACTTGAAACTCCAAGAAACACCCACAAGCAATTGTTGTTGTGTTGGAGTCCTGGTGATGGTTATCATCATACCATGTTTTTTATGGGAGCTGGAATCTCTGTTCTCTGGGTAGGGAATGTATTTAAATACAACATTTTAATTAAAGGAAGAAAATTGAAAAAAATAAATAAAAGGAAATGGAAATAAGAAGGGTTCCAAAAAAAATACAGTCCTTCAGAAGGCAGATGCATTGATACATCAAAGGTGGAGATGAAGAATAGGGAGAAAATAAATTTGATCAATTGAAATGGATTAATTGTTACCCAGAAGGCCTAATAGAGATGAGAGACTCATGAGAAGAGTGCATGACTTCTAGATTTCCTCCTGTTCCCAGTCATCCACTGATTCTTTGTTCTGAAGTTGATCTAAAAGCCATTGGTGTTTTCCATGTTGATCACAAGATGGATCTGATTGATGGGATGGGGGAAAAATCAATCCTAAAACTGGTGTTGTGATTTACACCTCACACCAAGCAGTTAGAGCATCCCACATGCAATGGGTCAATGTGGGTTCTACTCCCACCAACTGTGTTACCTTTTCCCTGTCATTACAGGTTATGAGCCCAGCACTGCAGCTGTAGCATCCTTATTGAATTCAAAAATGAATATAAAACTAAAAAATTGAATAAAAATACATGAATATGGGGTTAAAGGGTGTGCCAAATGGGTGCTTGGTGTATGGAGGGGGGGGGTTCTTGTGATGCAAACCATGCACCAAGCAGTTATAGCTTGAAAGTTAGAGAATCTCTCATGCAATGGGTCAATGTGGGTTTGACTCCCAATTAATGTGTTACCTTTTACCTGTCATTAAAACTGGGTTTTGAGCTTGGGAGTTGAAAAACTTGTTGACCCCATCAAACAAGCCAAGATGGCAATTGACACTTTTTTTTATGGTCTGTAAAGCCTGTCTGGGCAGCAAAAAAATTTATTTGGAAATTTGATAAAGCAAACATGGCACCCAGAAAAGCTTTCTTGGCACCTGGCCAAGGTTTAATTGGGGCCAGGCCAGATTGGTTGGGCCCCTTTCCAAGTTTATCTTGGCGCCAATCAAAGCTGGTTGCTTTGAACCACCAAATACAAGTTTTTTTTTTTTAAGAAAAAAAACCAGTTGAAAGTTGTAGGGAGGGAGGCTGCTCATTTTGGTGCAACCAGCTTTGATTGGCATCCAGAGAAGCTTGGTTGGGTACAAATTGTTTACACCCGCAAGCCCAACCCAATCAAGACCTCTGGGAACCCATCCAAGTCCCGCTGGGCGCACACCAATTTGAACTTGGAAAGGTGCCCAGACACACTTTATAGACCATATCATCCCAACATAATTGATCAAGATAACAAAAGAATTATAGTTAAAATCTTCCTCCTTTGAATGGGCACCCAAAAAATTTGTAGAGGAGAGAGATAATAAAAGAAACTGATGATGAGACTGAAAAAAATCAAATCTTCTTGATATCACTTCACCAAAGCCTTTGAGCGGGGCATTCTTAGAGCTTGAAAGATTCCAAGGAGTGGGGGAAAAGCTACCGGGATAAAGTTTTTTAACATTATTGATTCTGATGAGACTTGTGGTGGCAAAAAATTAAAATTGATTGGTTGAGCTGGCAAGACATTTCCCACTCAACTGACAGCTAAATTCTATGATTTTCTTGATAAACAATTTTGAGGAACTAGATCTCCATTTATTGAAGCCTGAATGGGCTGCCTCAGGGCATTTCCCGCTGCCATCATCTCCTCAAAGGAAGTTCATATCAATCTCCATCAATCTTGGTAGCTTTGATGGTCAAAAAATTTTACCCATGAATATAGCCACTTTCAAGGCAAACTTGATTGGAAAAACCATAAAACAACCATCACACTTTTTTTTTGTTGTTTTATGATCTTGAAATTATTGGAAGGGAATAAGATTTGGATTTTGTTGAGTTGCAGGTCTCTTACTCCTGGGTTGTTATTGAATTTTGAAAGAATGGATACTGCTGGGGCTATATCTGGTTGTTTCTGGCAGGAGAGGTAGTTCAGGATTGCAGTGTAGGTTCTGTAATTTATGTTCAGCTTTATGAGGTGTTCTATTTCTTCCTCACTTTCCTTCAGGAGTTGAATGCCTGCTTTAAGAGGAGTGAGGACATTTTTTCCATTGGAGAGGCCCAAGAAGTTTGAGTCCTTTTCTGATGATTTTTCTTTGAGAGAGAGTTATGTAAAGATCTGAGGTAGTCAAGTCCATTCCTAGGAGAGTGTCTGTACTGTTAGCTGACAATTTGGGAAAAAATTTGAGGAAGAGGGCTTAAAATTCTTGGGTTCTTCTGGCCACAATGAGGTCATCTACATAAAAGAAGAGTACAGAGTTGGAGTCCGGGTGAATATAGAGACAGGTATTGGATTTGGATTGAGAATATCTGATCTCTCTAAGCCAGTTGGTGAGGGTGCTGGGCCAATTTTCTGGAGTTTGTTTCAGACTTTAGAGATTTTTCTTCAGTTTGAGGAAACAAGCAGTTATTGTGCATCCTGAGGGAGTTTTAATATAAATGTTTTCTTTCAGAGGTGCATACAGAAATGCTGCCTTAACATCAAACTGCCTAAGGGTGAGCTTCTTGGAGATGGAAAGGATGAGGAGTGTTAGAAGAGTGGTGAAATTTCTGGTTTGAGAGAAGGTGTTGTCATAGTCAATGCTGGGGATCTGTTTGAATTCCTGGATGCAGATTATGGAATTTTTATTTTCAGGAGAGGAAGAAGTTGCAGGCTTAGTTTCAAGTACCATGATGGTCTCCGTATAGGATTCTGGGATTATTGTTGCATCTTCCCATACTTCTGTTTTTTTATGGAATCAAATTTGGTTTTGATGGCTTCCAAAAACTTGTCCCAAGTGCTGAGGTATGTGTATTTGACTGGTTTTACTCCTGAGGCTCTTTCTCTCAGATTGTATCTGGGGGGATTCTGCTTTATTTTTGGAGCTGGAGAGTTTGCAGGGCTGTTCTGTTCTTGTTTGTGACTTGAAAACATGTCTTCATCATTTTTTTAAACTGACCCTTTGCCTTTTCTGTATTCAGAGGATGCTTTGCTTTCACTGTCTGAATCTGGGAAGTTTTTTGGTTCTCTGAATTGTTTTTTGGGATTTTTCTGGTCTTTGTTCTCAAATTCAAGATCTATGGATGATTTGCTTCTTTGTCTTGAAAAAAAAGGTGAGTAATATGATGTTTTTGGTCTCAACAATTATACCAGAGTCTGATAAGATGTGGTACAATCTGAGATTTTTGTTGAAGCCTATCAGAATACCTGTTTTGCCTTTGGGTTCTAGCTTAGAGAAGGTTTTATTAGTTGGTGTTAGGAAGGATACAGGATTTACAATGGGGTGGAAGTAATTCAAGGGAAGAGTTTTGGAATTGAAGAGGGATTCAGGAAATTTTTTGGATCTATGAAAGGGTATCTGTTTCAGTGTAAGGTTACTGGCGTTGAGAACAAAGTTCAACAGATTTTTTTTCGGGAATGAGTTGGGGAAGATGGTTCTGAGTGACTCAATTATGGTTCTTTTGTGTCTCTTGGACAGTCCATTTTGTTGAGGAGTGTATGGATTGGAGTATCTTTTCCTGATCAGCTTCTTCTTACAGTATTCCTTAAAAATTCTGTTTTTGAATTAACCACCTCTTTCAGAATGCAAAATTCTAGGATAGTAGTAAAATATTTTAGCTTTGAGATCTAGGATATGGGAAAGTGTATAAAGGGTTTTGTCTTTGATTTGACAGGGATACCCAAGCAGTATACAGAGTGACTGTCAAGCACAGTCAAAAATTATCTAAAATTTTTAAATGAGGCAGGTGTGATTGGTCCAAAAATTTCCCAATGGAGTTCTTCAAAGGGTCTGGATGCTGGCTTATGTCTGCTTTTAAAGGATGCCTTAGTTATTTTTCCAACTGAACAGGAGTTGCATATAGTATCTGTCTTGAAAGGTATGTTTAACTTGTTTCTAATCCTGTGATAGCTGAAATGTCCTAGGGAATTGTGCAGGAGTCCTCCACTGGAGAGAAGGAATTTTTCTTAAAGTTTCCTGAGTGGTATAACAGGCAATTTGTTTTGGTAGTGGCATTTGAGAGCCACCAGTCCTTCTTTGGACAAAGAAAATTTGTTGATTTCAAATTTGAATTCACATTGGTCTAGTAGTAGAAAACAGAAAGAGAAAAGGTTGGAAGATAGCTCAGGCACATAGAGAAAATAATTTAACCATAAATCAGACCCATCTTCACTCTTTGGGCACACTGTTCTGGATCCTTTAATGTCCAGTAAGTGAGTTCTAAGCCTGGTCTTTACAGATCCTAGTTCTTCTGAGGAGAGATTTTCAAAGAGTCTGGAATCTGAGATCATGTGGGAAGTAGAACCGGAATCAAGGATCAGGCAACTGTCTAGGGCTGAGTGAGAGTGATGAAGGCAGCTGAAAGAGAAATGGGTTTCTCCAGTTTCTGGTATATTTGGTTTGAGCTTGGGATGAAGAGTCCAGCATTAAAAGATAGAGTACTGAGCCAAAGGGTTTTTTTTGCCTTTTTGGAACCTAATTGTGCTTGAGTTGGTAGCATTGAGCAAGGTGGTTTTGATTTTCACTGGAATCATGGAATTTTTTTCATTCATGAATCTTCTCAAATGTTCAAGGACAAGATCAGTGTTAAAGAGCCTATTGGAGTGGGTTATCTGTTTACTAATTTTGTCTATACTGGTTGGTAGCTTTTAAAGATTGTATATCCCAGAATATCTTTGGGGATAGAGATTCTCACCTTGAGTAGCTGGTTTATGCACCTCTTGTTTGGGTGATGAAATCTGGACATTGTTTTGGTTGAAGTTGATTTGGAGGAAATCCTTGTATACTTGGGCTTGGTTTGGTGCTTTGGATGAGGCAAATAATTTTAGGATGGATTTCCACACCACCTTTGAATATTACTTGTTCTTGTGGTTGATGAAATTTGTGTGAATGGGGGGGTCAAACTTTGAGATCAGAATGGTTCTGATGCTAAGATTTTTGAAAATGTTGAGGTTCTGGCCTGGTGAGTTAAGTATGTCTTTAAGTCCTTGTAGCTCCAGAAAGTTGTCCATTCCTTCTTTCCAAAGAGAGAATTTGCCCAGGTTTAGGCTTGGGATGCCTTCAATGGAGGTCTTGATAATGGCTTGGGTCAGTGCCTCCAAAATATTAGTTGCTGGTTTTGAAGAGTAGGCTTGTTTTATTTTTCAAGGATTCTTCCTTACAGAAATGATTGAGCTGTCAATGATCCTTTTTGTGGTGGAGTGTTTTGGTGCTCCAAAACCTAACCTATAGCCATCAGACTCACTTTTCAGGTATAAGGAAAGTTGCAACCCTCAAAATTACCTGAAAAATGGATTCTACACCAAAAATAAACCCTAGTCACTCAGCCAAAGTACCCCTCTATCTCTCATGGTTTAAAAGATACAGCTCAAATCAACCCTGGCCTACCCATACCCCTACCAGGTTACACAGATCAGTTCAAGTTCATGGACATACCCTGGATACCTTCAAGTAAATACTCCATACAGTACAGCCATACATCACCAAAAAAACCTTCAGCAGTATACATAATTAATATATGCAAGAACCTGCATGCAGCACCAAACAAACCTGCACCAGCATACATAATTAATATATGCAAGAACCTGCATGCAGCACCAAAAAAACAGCTGTATACAGAAGAAATATATGCAAGGCACTGCATGAAGGACCAAACAAATGACCAACCACCACTATACAGAAGTAATCTATGCAGGGGGAACCTGTATCAATGCAGCACAGAAATGCATGCAAGGGTCTACATGCATGTAGATCCTGCACAGCCTCCTCCTCTGACCAGTCAAAATGCCTCATGAACTGTATTCACTGTACTAGGGAGACCTTCAGGGGAAGCCCTGAGGGCAGGATTTTTTATAAATAGAGGGTCTCTCTCCCCCATCCAGGTCCCATCAGTTCCCCCATCATCACCTCCAGGGATCACCATGCCTCCTAGGCACCCTTATCCCATACTTTTACCATCCTCAAACAATATCCCATAACCAATAATGTGACCATCATCAAGTCCATATCACATACCATCACCATCATCAATCATCACCATCCACCATCAACCACCACCAACACCCTTGACCATCCATCATCATTACCCCATACTTTTGACCATGAACCAACCCAATAACCCATACTCTTGACCTTCACCCATCAACACCATTATTTAATCAATATCCCATACCCTTGAACATCACCACCATTTCTCCATAACTTGAACATCATCCATCACCCTCCTCATCAATCATCATCATCCATCATCAATCATAATCACCATCCATCATCATCATTACCCACAATCATCATCATCACCCACCATCATCATCATCACCCACCATCATCATCACCACTCATCATCATCATCATCCATCATCATCACCTAACTCATCCATCATCAACCATCATCATCATTTATCAAGTATAGGCTCAACCATTTCAACCTTTATCCAATAATCACCTGTATCATCAAAGGAGTATCAATCAGTAACCAAATAAAAATAAATAATAAAAAATATATATAAAGAATAAGACTAGATAAAGGATTATTCCCTTAATCAGCTTCTATCCACCAATTCACCGATCTGTTCCAGCATTTCTTCCTTATCAAGATTGACACATTTGATCCTAGGTCTAATAGAGACTACTATAGTAGCAGCTCTATCTGAAAAATCAGCCACCAATCTCTTTTCTTTTATTTTTGTGAGACTAATATAGTATTTGGAGGGGAAGGAAATTCAAAACCACCCTTAGTATTCCTCTATCTTATCAATAGTTTTAGTACTAAATTCCCCCTCAAGTGACTTCCAGCAATCTATTTGCTAAACTTTACCAATTACCAAAGGAGTCTCTACAGCGTATTTTGGCTGTTAATTGTTTTGAGGTGCAGGTCTCTCAATCCTGGTGGCATTAATTACTATTTTTCTAAAAACCAAAAATTCTGAGCTATCTTGTTCTATTTAAAAATGATGAGACAAATAGAAGGCAGAAGGATAAAAATATTGTGGGGTTTTTTTGATGGCACTGGGATTAAATCTTCAGTTCAAGTTACAAAGGAAAGAAAATTGAATGTTGGGTCTGAATGGTTTTGAAAAGACCTTGATTAATTTTGAGTGTCTGGTTGTTATCAGCCCTGTGGTCTATACTGCAGTGAGGAGTCTTTTTTTGTCTAAGTTCTCCCCAACAGAAATTTCAACTCTTGGTCTTGAAGTGTTGGCTGATATTCTAGTGGTGTTATTTTGTGGGAGTGCTGAAGGATGCTGAGGTGGAGGAGGTTGTTCTAGTGGTTTTATTTTGTGAGAGTGATGAAGGATGCTGAGGTGGAGGAGGTTGGTTTTTCAATCAATGTTCTTCCTGTGGTTTGGTCAAGGTTCATGATCTCTTGTTTGTTCAATTGAAGATTGGCTTTGGAAGGGGCTGGTTATTTGGTTGTTCAATTGTAGGTGAATGGTTTAGGGAGGTTTGACAATTGGTTGCTTGTTCAAGGTGGTCTCAATCCTTGTTTTTTTTGATTGAATGGCTGCTTGAGGATGGCTGGTTCCTCAGTCAATTTTTTGGTTGGTCTTTTTGGAATAGATGATGGTTGAGGAGTGGATTTCTCTAGGATTAGGAAGGAGGATCTGATTGTATTTGTGCAGGAATTTTATCTTGTGTGACTACAGGAGTTATGCCAATTGGGATAACTCCAGGCCATGTAATTTTTGGTCTGATAGCTGTGGCAAGTTGTCCCAATCAGGGTAACTCACCTTGATGGAAATGTAGTTGCTTGAGAGCAACTACATCAAATCAACTACAGAGTTTTTTTTTTAATGTGATGGAATTTCAACAGATTGGAATTTTTTGGAGGATTACTAGGAAAAACTGGCATTGAGTGGTAGTTTTGAAAATTGGAATTGTGTGAGATACAATTCAATCAAGCTATCAGGTGTGCATTCACAAGGGATTGGGCATTGGAAGATTTTTGTGTGGTGCTAAATAGATGATTTATGGAATTGAGATGTTGTTTTTGATGTGATTGAATAATTTGGAAGGTTGAATGATTTTTTTCTGGTTGATGGATGGATGATGAATAAATGGAAGGTTTTATGGTTGAAATCCGCAATTTTGAAATTCACCATTTAGTGTGTATGTTTATTTCAGAAAACAGCCATTTTTAATGGTGGGTTTGGCCAAAGAAAATGGCAGATTTTCTAACTCTGATTCACACTTTTGGTGATTAGTCTAATTTGGTGATAGCAAAAGAAAAGAAAAAGTAAAAATAATCAATCAAATATATTTTTTATGAGATTTGAAAGATATTATATGGCTACTACTCCTCCTTCTCCATCTTAAATTGATCACAAGACAATAATTGAACTGATGATGGTTTTAATTATTGAGGAATAATTTCAAGGAAGATATGGAGAAATTTGTGATACAGTGACCAAAGCTGGATTAAATGAAAGAAAAATTCAGTTTCCAGTTTAAATCAAAAGTTTTTCACACTTTGAAATTGTGGTTTATTTTTTACCATTACTTCACAATATCCCCTCTCCTCAGTATAATCTACCTTAGCCTAATAGAACCACAGATAAAATAGGTTTTCTGGCTTGCAAGTGACTTCCTTTGACCATAAATTCCAATTTTCTTGCCAATATTTCATGGAATTGATAAGAAACATTGGCTCCCCCCCAAAAAAATTGCTTTCAAAAATTTTTCATTGAGAAAAAAAGAGAGGTTAACTTGGAAAGCACCTGAAAAAAAAACATGATTTCATGGGGAATTCACCCATGGAAAATGAAATGTCACCCATATTTATACAATAATGAAACTGAATTTAACTTGAAAATAACCATTCTCAAACAAGGAGTTCACTGGATTCAACCAAACCAAAGAAGAATTTACAAAATCATCTACTCACCATACAACAAATCCCCACTCTTTTTTCAGGAAATTTGACACATTGAACAAGGGAAAAACTGATAAAGTATCCTCATCTCAAGAATTTTTTTTTATAAAATTATAATTTTTTTTGAATATTTTATTCAAGATAAATCTTTCAAATAGGCTCACAGATTCAAATTATGAAACATGGTCACATGCAGTATTGATTCAATTACAGGCAATTGACCTTGATAAATATATTTTCAAAGATACACCTAGATCAGAATTATTTTGAACTTCTATCATAATAGAAATAAGAAGATTATTAGTTACTGGTTAATAATTCAATTAGAAACACAAAATTATATCTTCCAAAATTAAATTTTCAAACCCCTTTTATCAGTTTCTGTTACAAAAATACCTTAGCCATATGTTCAACACTTAAAAAAATATCATTTTAAAAGTGCTAGTCAAATGTTATATGACTTAAATAAGCAAATCTGACAAATTTAACAAGGGGAATCCACTTTAATTGAATATAATCTAAAAGATTTGAAAAAATAAAGTTGGCAATTATACAAGAAGGAGGGGATATTGAAAATTAATTGGTTACTAGAGTCAATCCAGTCAAGATTGAACATCAAAAAACAGTCAATAAATAGTTCTGAGCCCCCTCATAACTTTGAAAGAATTTTTGAGGAATTGATTGAAACAAATCCATTATCTCCTTTTTAGAATAAGAATTCAACATCCAATGAATAAAATCAAATCAAATCAGTCAAAATTTGGATTAAATGCAAAAAAAACTTTGTTTGGGCCCTGAAAGTCCAATTCAATTTAATTCTCAGAATGAAGCAGGTTTACAAGCTTGGATCATAAAGAAAATAAAATCTGGTGAATTGAAAGTAGGTGATAAGAGGGTTATTGGTAAAAAATAAGGCTGGAGACTCTATTACCAACAGGTTCTATATTTTCTAAAAAATCAAAACAAATTTTCACAACAAAAAATAACAAATTTTATGGGTGGAGGGTGGAGCAAGATGCAAATTTTACTTTTTAAGTTTGGTTTTTTTATGCATTGAGCCTCTGAGAATAGTTGCAGATGGGAGATTTTCTGCAAGGTGCTCCCAAAAGTATGGGTGTGGTGCTGGTTCAACTGGAAATGCCAGTTGTTTGAGGGTTGACAGGAATTCTTTTCCAACCAGGCAGCCAAACACACACAGAGGCGTTCCCCAGGATGGGGAAATTGGTTCTCAACCTCAAGATTGGATGAAAGAGCAAGCAAAGAATGAGGCTGGGTGATTATAAGCTCATCCAATCTGCAATGGTTGGGATGGGTGGCAGGAAGTTCTGCTCCTAGTCTATTGGATGCATTGCAAGTCAGGGGGGAGCATTGATGGAAGTCAAAGTGATGGCTAGCCCTTTTGAATGAAGGTGCACCATTTTTGTGATGTTTTGTTGCACAAAAAGAAACTTTATGAAAAGGGTGCAGCCCCAGCCACTCTCAAAAACTAAGGAAAGCCTGCTGCTTCTGCCTGGTGGGTGACCATTGCCACCTGTTGCTAGTGAACAAATCTCATTCTCATTCTTGACTAATTTATATTGATCTGGATACCCTCCCAATTCCTCATCATTTATCAATTCAAAATAAATGGGAAAACAAAAAAAAATGATGGAAATGAAAAAGGATGACCCCATAACTAAGGATTCCTCAAACAATTCCAATCAATAAACAAAATAATTTTAAACTAATACTGAATCATTTTCAGCGCCAGGATGTGGATCAGTGGAAAAGAAAGACTGGCAGAGAACAGTTTTTTGATGAGATCTTGGATTGTTTGATTTCAAGCATATAAATTCATGGATATTGACTGGCAGAATTTTCTTTTATCCCAACTGGTTTTGGATGATATTAGGAATTTTATTATTTGATGATGAGCATTGAGGAGAAGGAGGAGGAGGAGGGAGGGGGGGGGAGGTTGGTTTGAAATGATGGGTTTCCTGTGCACCATTTTAAAAATGTTTGGTTTCATTTTACCAAAAATCTTGGAAATGGTGAAACCTCACCCAATTTCCAAGATTCCTGCTTCTGCTTGTGGGTTTGTAACCCCTGAAAACTGTCAATTTAACTCAAAGAAAATTTAGGAAAAGGGCTGAAACCCCTTGGAAAAGGTCCCAAAGTCATGAAGCTCCAAAATATGGTGCAAGTTTGCCAGGGAATCAGTGTGAAATGTCCCCAAAATGTTAACGATATGCCTTTCCACTACCCCCATCTATTTTTTACATTAAAATTAGGGCCATGAGAAATTCAAAACCCTACATAACACATACAAAACTCACAATGGGTTTTGTGGCATGGTTGAAAACCCTTTCAAGAGCTGTTCACAACTCAGATGGGTTGTGAGCTGGGCCACACAACCCATTTTGAGTTGTTGCATGCCATTAAAAACTTGCTCACAACTCCAGGGCGCTTATCAAAAAAAAAAATCAAAATCAAAATCAAAATAGATTAAAATAAAGAAAAAATTGAACAAAAAAACCAATAAAAAAACAAATACATCAAAAAATGTAAAAAAAAAAATCAAAAAAATTGAAAAAAAAACACAAAAAATTAGAAACAAATTGTGAAAATTTAACAAGTCCAGGTCCATGAATGAAAATTCATGGCCCTATGAATAAATAAAAATAAAAAATAAAAAATTCCAAAAAAATTGAGAAATTGTGCCCAAAAAATACAAAAATGGAAAAAGAATAATAAAAAGGAACACTATACATACAATACAGCCCTGAAATAAAATAAAATATAATGTTTGAATAAAATAATTTAAAATACAAGAAAATACAACCATTTTATTGTATATTAAAAAAGAAATTGAATTGAATCAAAAAAAATTCAACTAAACTAAATTGAACAAAATAAATTTAATTAAAATGATTCCATTTTTATCATTTCATGAAGTCAATCAATCAACCCCCAAAAAAGAGGAATGTAAGTTCACCTCAATAGACTATCCTTAAAGTAAAACCGCAAAAAAAAAACAAGTTCAACTTGTTTTAAGCTGATCCCATCATAAGAACTAAAAAGACTTCTTATGATGGGATCAGCCCAACACAAGTTGAAATTATTTCATTGGACTAGTGAAAAACTAAATAAAACCCCCAAAAAAATAGGGCAAGCCAATTGAGGGGGACTTGATACAAGTCCATATCAATGGACTAGCCCTAAAGTAAAAACACAAAAAAGAAACATTTAAACTTGTTTTAAGCTGATCACATTATAAGAAGTAAAAAAAATTCTTATGATGGGATCAGCCCAACACAGGTTGAACTGAATTACCAATAAAATCTCATTTAAAAAAATCAAAATAATGATGTTAATGTTAAATCAAAACAATCAAAATAATGATGTTAAAAATTTGATAACCATTTATATCAATAGAAGTACATGATCAGCATCAGAATTACATGTTAGACCCAACCCAAATAATCAAATGATGTTATTTATATAAATTGGAATAAAAATAAAGTTGATTTTTGAGATGATAAACCAAAAACAAAGATTTATTTGAAGTCAAAGAAGAAGTTTCTGATACAATGGGAGTGATTGGAATCATCTCAAGTAACAAATGTACTCAGTGATTCTTTTCAAAAAAAGAAAAGAATATGGCATCTGATGGTTCTTTTGCACCCATTTTCATAGGATTATAAGTACAAAATGACTCTGATGAAATGAATTAAATTGGCCTTGCATAAGTATCTGCTATTATTTGACCCACATCCAACTTTGAAAGCCATTTTGAAGAGGTAATGTTTTCATTGATTTCTTTAACATCAAGCATTTGTTTGATATTCTCTAGCTCTCTGATTACACCATGTATCTTAGCATATCATGCTTTATGTTTACTCACTGATTCTATAATTTTACTTTGGACTTTGAACCATCCATTTTTGCCATACCCAAGTGATTTAGAAATTAATCTAAATCCAAAATTGCAATCACCAACAGGATCCAAAACCTCACCCAAGAACTTATGTAAATTCTCAGGTATTTGATTGAGGTATTTAAATTTTGTTTCCTAAAATAAAAAATCACTTAGCCAACATTAAAATCACTTTAATCAAATCAATACTCACCAAAGATGAGCTTCTGGTTGAATTCTCCTTCAAGTTGTGGAAAGTAAAAGAGGGCTAATCACCTATTAGTAATTGAGTTTGGAAGGCAATGATCTCAGTGTCTGTAAGGTTAAGGATGCTACTTTGTTCTTAAGAGAGGGAGAGAAACAGGGGAAAAAAAAATATGATGAATTCCTTCCCTTCCCCTTCCTTTTCTTTTTCCTCCAATCCAATCCTACCCTTCCATACTAAGAGCTGGGGTTGAGAGCGTGGACTTTTTGTCCACCATCTCAACCCTAACCTAGGTACAAGTTCAATAACATCCCAGCAGCAAATGTAAAAGAAACCCTAAGCCCAGAACCCTAGCCTAACCCTAACCCATTCCCTGCCCGCTTACCATTACTTACATCCAGTTTGTCCTTCTCAGGATGCGGCCCTCCGCTGCGCCCTACTTGGAGCCCCCCGCTTGTCCGTATCCGCTTTGCGCGCCACGTGATTTCCTTCCCCACAGGTTGGCCGGCGCCCATAGCCCCAATCCTCCCGCCCTACCTCCCCAAACTAGCTTCCCACAAACCTGGTTGGGCCAGCTCCATTGCTGGGTCCATAATGTCTGAGCGGGCTGCGGCCTGCCACATCCAATCAAGCCCAACCCATGCCCAGTATGCCAAGCCCTGCGCTACTGCTGAGCCCGCAGCCGCCACTGCTGAGACTGCGCGCATCCGAGTGCGGAGCCTGACCTACCAAATGCTTAGCATGCCAACCGCGGCGCGGTTCCCAATGCAAGACTATATAAAAACACCAAAACATTCCAAATGAAGGGAGCCTAATACACTTTCAGTCTCTTCCTCTGAACTATGAAATTCAGATTCTGAGCCTCAGTGCTTGGAATATAAAAATCATATCACCACCAGTTCATTAAACCATGAAAATGAAAAATTCTCAAATTAAAACACTTAAAATTTTTGGTGTTTTTGGTGCCCTTCTAACACACCTTTCCCTCTTAATTTCCTTTTCAATATGTTCAAATCTTCAAATTTCATGCAAGGTTTCTTTAAATTTGTGTTTAATGCGGCTGCAAAATAAGAATTTTTGGCTCAAGCCTTGGCTTGACAATAAAATTTGTTGCATTCTTGACCAGGGAATTCAAAGATCCACTTTAAATTATTCAGGTTGTCCCATAACAATTGAACTTAGCTTATAAAAAAATTGAGAAGACTTGAGCACCAGATCAGCTTCAACCTTTCAAAAATTCAAAGCATAATTTATTAGTAAATACATTCAGGAATCATCAATCAAATAGGAATCATAAATCAAAAAGCCTTCATCAAAAATAAATTCAAAAAATCCAAAAACCCAAAAATCCAAGTTAATGAACTGCAAGATCCTCTCAATGCTATTATTTCACCTAATATTTGGGAACAGGCAAAACCCATTGTCTTGGAATGTGAATTGGTGCACACTTTGCCATCATGATCAGGCTTTAAATTCTCAAATTGTTCCCCAATGAGTTGAATTGCCTAAATTGACAATTTGCATCCCAAAGGTAACAGTTCTGTTGGAAGAAAAGTTCCTAACTTTATTCAAGAGTTGTTAAGCAATGAATGTACTGATTTTATTTTACCATAGATTTTTCCATCAAGGTGTTTCCAAAAACCAAAAATTTTCCCCAAAGAACTTGCAAGTAATTGTTTGAAAGTAGCATGGGCACCATCTAACCAAAAAATTTTTTTATTTCCAAATTCATGGTTGATAGAAGTCCATGCAGTTAAAAACTTCTCTTTGATAGGGAAAATCTTATTTTCCATATACTCAAGCACATCCTCACAATATTTCAAGAAGAACTGTATACAAGTTTCAACATAAGCAATCCCAGCAGGTATGAACAGAAGAAGAAATAAGTTGGCCTAATTTGAGTTATGCATCATTGACCTCTGCCTCTCCCTTGATTTTAGAGGCCCCATAAAGTGCCCACATAGAAATAAAACTTTGCCATCCTTTAACATCATTACTGAAGAAAAATTGGCAATTTGCTTGAATATTTTTAGACAAGTGCCAAGAGCACAGCTTTCTAGATGACTCAGGGAAACCATGTTGAATATCATGAATCAGTGCTTTTTCACAGTCCATCACATATAATTTGGGAAGCCTCTTGGGATCATAAAACAACTCCTATAGTGGATTCACTGCCCAACTGTAGAACTCATACACTTCTTTTTTTATAAAAACAGAAGCCTTTTTAAAAGTTTTGCTGTTGGCTGTCATTTCTACAACATGCAATAGGGGGATGTTATACCTATTTGTTTGATAAGTACAATCCAAAAAAGCCATATGATGGAATTTTCTAAAAAGTTTTATGGACTCAGGATGAGCCATGAAAAGGGCCTCTAAGTGACCCTCTCCACTGAAATTCAACCTGGGAACCCACTGAGTATCTTGAAAATTTTTGAATAGCACATCCATAACACTTTTACCCTTGAGTTCTGCTGCCTTTAGCCTTGTGGCACAACTATAAGTCTGGTGGCCCAAAAAAAAAAAAAGTAAAAAGTAAAAATAAATAAAAATAAAAAACAAAAAAACTGAAGAAAACAAATTGGTTGCCTTCCAGCATGACTAGCCCTAAAGTAAAAGGGCCAAAAAATACAAGAAGTCTTTTGAACAGCCCTAAAGTAAAAGTGCCAAAAAAATACAAGTATTTTGACAAGCCCTAAAGTAAAAACACCAAAAGAAAAAACAAGTTCAACCTGTGTTAAGCTGATCCCATCACAAGCTTAACTACAAAATAAGCTTGGAATGGGATCAGACCAACAAAAGTTGAACTGGCTTACCATTAAAATCTCATTCAAAACACTCATCATAATGATGTTAACTCAAAACACTCAACATAATGATTTTCAAAATGTGAAAACCCTTGATATTAATAGAATTACAAGATCAGAATCAGAACCCAAACTCAAATGATTAAATTAATCTATAAGTTAGAATACAACTCAAGTTGATCTTTGAGGTGATCAACCCAACAAGCTGCTTTTTTAGAAAACAAGGAATGGGGTTTGGAAACTATGGGCAGGATTGGAATTACATCTCCCTTAAGTAAAAGCTGCACCCAATTGTTATTGTTAAAAAAACAAATGAACATAGGAGCTGATTGTTCTTTTACACCCAATTTCATAGGAATAAAATTAAAACATGAATTCAATGAAATGAAATATATTGGTCTTTGATAATTATCAGCTATTATTTGACCCATATCTAACTTTGAAAGCCATTTTGGAATCTGGAATATTTTCATTGATGTCATTGAGATCAAGTCTTTTTTCTATCTTTTCAAAGCCTTTAATGCCACCAAGGATCTTAGAATAGCAAATCTTATTTTTCCTCAATTTCTCAACAATTTCTTTCCAAACTTTAAACCATCCATCCTCATAATACCCAAGTGATTTAGCAATGACTCTAAACCCACAATTTTCATGACAAAATGGATCCCAAACCCCACCCAAGAAGTTATGTAAGTTCTTGGGTATTTGATTGAGGTAATCCACTTCCTAAAATCAAAAAGTTGTTAGCCCAAATTCTAAACCCATTGAAGGATTCAACACACGCCAAAGATGAGCTTCTGTTTGACTCATCAATTGCTTTTTCTTCATCCTTCAGAAAGGAATCAGATTCCAACAGCACCAAACCTGATGAAATTTCAGTTTCTTCAACTGAACTTTGAAATTCCAATATAGAGCCTGACTTGGACTATAAACAATTCAAAATCAGTTCATTAAACCAAAAAATGAATCTTTCACAAAAGAAAAGACTTACAATCATTTGTCTTTTAGTCTTTGGTGCCCTTATAATTCTCTTTGCTTGCTTATATTACTTTTCAACATGTTCAAATCAAGAAGTTTCTTGCCAGCTATCTGTCAATTTTGGATGTCCTCTGCTTGATTGCAAGACTTTAAGTTCAAGTCTTGGCTTTGATAAATAATTGGCTGTCTCCTTCATCAATTGCTTCAACAGCCCATGATAATCTTGATCAGGATGATTCAAGATCATTGAATTGAGCTTCTCATGTGACTGAGAATTGTTGAGCAGTTCATCAAAATCAACCTTTAAAAATACAAAGGATCAAATTTTATTCAAGTAGGAATCATCATTCAAAAAGCATTAATCACAAAGTGATTTGAACAATCCAGCTTAAACCAACTTACAGAACTAGAACTGCAAGGGTCATAATCCAGCCTCCACTGAGGATGAACATCTTTAGGCACAACAGAGCCTCTTGAAACTGGTAGCTCACCTATCTGGTGGGAACAGGGCAAACCCATAGTCATTGAGTATGACTTGGTGCACATTTCCCCATCATGGTTCTACTTAAACTTCTGCAATTGTTTGCCAACAAGTTTGATTGCTGGTAAAGACACCTTTTATCCCAATGGTAACAGTTCAGTAGGAAGAACTATTCCAATCTTTATTTGAGAGTTGTTAAGCGCAGCCTGAACCAATTTGATTTAATTGGAAACTGTTCCCTCTAGGCTTCTCCAAAAATCCAACATGTTTCCTGACAATTTTGCAAGGAATTATTTGAGAGTAGCATGGGCCCCTTTAACCCAAGACATTTTTTTATTTTAAAAGTCTGGGTTTTTGCCAGTCCAAGCCTTTACAAATGTCTCTTTGATATGGTTTATATTATGATCCATATACTTGTGTAAATCCTCACGGTCTTCCAAAAAACACTTTATACAAGTCATAATGTAAGCAACCCAAAACTAGGAAGATTAACAGTAGAGGCAGTGATTTGGCACTTACTCTAAGTTCTGAATTATTGAAATCTGCCTCCTCCTTTGTTTTTGAAGCCCCATACTTAGCCCACAGAGACCAGTAGCTTTTCTACCCTTCAATTTAATTATTAAAGAGCAATCTACAGTTTGCTTGTATGTTTTTAGAAAAGTTCCATTGACAACACTGTCTTGTTGGATCAGGGAATGTTTGCTCTAGAGCACAAATAAAAGCTTTTTCACGGTCTGTCAAAAAGACTTTGGGAAATCTCTCAGGATCATAAGCCAAATCCTTTAGCGCATTTACAGACCAACTGTAGAGCTCAAACGTTTCTCTTGTTATAAAAAAATAGCTTTTGTGAAAGTTTTATGGTTGGAAGTAATTCCTACAACATGCAATAGGGGGATGTTGTACTTATTTTTCTTATAAGTAAAATCCATTATAGCTATATGATGGAATTTCTTGGAAAGCTTTAATGACTCTGGGTGAGCCAAGAATATGGCCTCCAAGTGAACCTCTCCACCAAATTTTGCTTGATGAACCCAACCTGAATTACCAAGTTGTTCAAAGAGGACCTCCATAACACTTTTCCCCTTTAGTTCTGCTAGCGCTAGCTTATGCTTAGTGTTATAAATTGTTTTTTCATCAAAATATTTGCCACCATCAATCTTGCTCAATTTTATTTTGAGTTAAAGTGTATTGAGCCCGTCATTCAAGCCTTCTCTTAGTTTTTCAAAGCCTACTCCAGAGATTCTCCTCAGGTGAGGATGCACTGAGGGATGTGGGGATGGTTCATGGTTATGTTGATCATTCTTGTAGGAGATAGGCCACAAGGGTTCCTGCTTTGTGCAACTTGCATGGATTAAAAAATTTCACCCAATCTTCCTTGTGGGTGTTTGCCTTGACCGTTTGGTGAGCAATTTCCCCAAGTACAAACCATGTCTATCACAGGCTAAATTCACATATTGGCCATGCTTTGAGTTGAAAAATGTTAAAGCGTAAAAATGCTTCATTTCCCATGTGTGACAATACATTTGTGCCTCTTCCCTAGTAGGAAAAGCTCTCATGGGAGGTGGGTAAAGTGGGTCTGTCATAGTTACATTGTTATATTGATGGCATAAACTCCATCAGTTTCCAGTTTCAATCAAATTAAATAAGGCAAAGGCCAGTAACATAAAATGTTACTTACCACCAGAGGTCATGTCCATTTCTGAAACATTTTGTTCCTCAATTGTCATCCTTGATGAGGATGAAATTTGGGCTTCCAATGATTCATTAACGTAATTCTTTGTTTCAACAGATTTTTTCATTGCACTAATGTATTCATTGAACGCGGCCATGTTAAAAGGAGGATTGCCACTTTTCCAATAATGCAAAAAAAAATGTAATGCTACTTCAGTTTTCAATCCAACTTTCAATTGCACAACAGTTTGCTCACTTTCAAGTTGAGAAAGATTAATTTTTTTGGATGTTTATTTGTAGTTCCTATAATTTCACTTTAATTACACTTTACTGTCACTTTATGATTGCTAGATGTGGTCCAACAGTCCCACATAGTATGTGTTGATCCCAAATTTTGGTTGTTGAAACCCAAATGTGGTCCAGGGGGACCCAAAAAGTTTGGCACAACCCCCTGGGGGGCCGTATTGGGCCGTACCCCCTGGAAATGGCTTAAGTCCACTGTTTATGGGGGTACACGGCTTGAATACGCCGTGCACGGGGGGTATATGGCCTCCCGGGGGTCATGCATGTTTGAGATGGCCCCTTGGGCGCGTGTAGATGCCTCCAAAACGCCTGCACGCGCGTTTTGGACGCGTGTATGGGCCCTCAAGCGTCCATTGGGCCGTGTAGGGCCCAACACAACTCCCACACAGCGGGGAGTTGTGAACTTATCATCAGCCAATTAAATTATCCAACAGGTAATTAATGTGTACAGTCTTTGCTCTTTGCCAATAGGCAGAATGCTCAATTCAGTTCTTTTTACGGTCCAATAGTCCCACCAGCTATGCAAAAATCCCCAAATTTGGGTTGAGGGCATTCAAATGTGGTCCAGGGGTGTCTAGGTACCCCTAATTACCCCCTAAAATGGTCCATTTGGGGCTATTTTGCCCCAATGAGGGTGTATCAAAGTTAGCAAACCTGCCATTTCTTTTGAACAAACCCGCCATTTTTAACGGAAGGTTTCTAAAATACACATAACAACTTGCTTGTGTCTTTCAAAATGGTGGGTTTCATGGAAATGGTCTGAAATACTCATACCCCCTAACTGGGGCATTTCCAAATGGCGGTGTGGTAGACCAAACCTGTCCTATAGCCATCAGAATCAATTTTCTAGTATAAATATAATTTCAATCCTAAAATTAAAATAATAAATGGATTCTAAATCATAAATAACCTATGGGAAATGTTAAATTCAAGGTTCAATGAGCCATGTACACGGTTCAATGAGCTGTTTACACGGTTTGATGAGCCGTGTGGATCCCTACACGTCCCATTTGAGTTGTGTGGCACGCTAAACAGATTTTTATTTCTTTTATTTCTTTTATTTCTTTTATTTCTTTTATTTCTTTTATTTCTTTTATTTCTTTTATTTCTTTTATTTCTTTTATTTCTTTTATTTCTTTTATTTCTTTTATTTCTTTTATTTCTTTTATTTCTTTTATTTCTTTTATTTCTTTTATTTCTTTTATTTCTTTTATTTCTTTTATTTCTTTTATTTCTTTTATTTCTTTTATTTCTTTTATTTCTTTTATTTCTTTTATTTCTTTTATTTCTTTTATTTCTTTTATTTCTTTTATTTCTTTTATTTCTTTTATTTCTTTTATTTCTTTTATTTCTTTTATTTCTTTTATTTCTTTTATTTCTTTTATTTCTTTTATTTCTTTTATTTCTTTTATTTATTTTATTTCTTTTATTTCTTTTATTTCTTTTATTTCTTTTATTTCTTTTATTTCTTTTATTTCTTTTATTTCTTTTATTTCTTTTATTTCTTTTATTTCTTTTATTTCTTTTATTTCTTTTATTTCTTTTATTTCTTTTATTTCTTTTATTTCTTTTATTTCTTTTATTTCTTTTATTTCTTTTATTTCTTTTATTTCTTTTATTTCTTTTATTTCTTTTATTTCTTTTATTTCTTTTATTTCTTTTATTTCTTTTATTTCTTTTATTTCTTTTATTTCTTTTATTTCTTTTATTTCTTTTATTTCTTTTATTTCTTTTATTTCTTTTATTTCTTTTATTTCTTTTATTTCTTTTATTTCTTTTATTTCTTTTATTTCTTTTATTTCTTTTATTTCTTTTATTTCTTTTATTTCTTTTATTTCTTTTATTTCTTTTATTTCTTTTATTTCTTTTATTTCTTTTATTTCTTTTATTTCTTTTATTTCTTTTATTTCTTTTATTTCTTTTATTTCTTTTATTTCTTTTATTTCTTTTATTTCTTTTATTTCTTTTATTTCTTTTATTTCTTTTATTTCTTTTATTTCTTTTATTTCTTTTATTTCTTTTATTTCTTTTATTTCTTTTATTTCTTTTATTTCTTTTATTTCTTTTATTTCTTTTATTTCTTTTATTTCTTTTATTTCTTTTATTTCTTTTATTTCTTTTATTTCTTTTATTTCTTTTATTTCTTTTATTTCTTTTATTTCTTTTATTTCTTTTATTTCTTTTA
This sequence comes from Puccinia polysora, assembly GCA_025617555.3. Taxonomy (NCBI): domain Eukaryota; kingdom Fungi; phylum Basidiomycota; class Pucciniomycetes; order Pucciniales; family Pucciniaceae; genus Puccinia; species Puccinia polysora. Next base: position 19,397,973 of record CM062620.1, on the reverse strand, counting down.
TTTCTTTTATTTCTTTTATTTCTTTTATTTCTTTTATTTCTTTTATTTCTTTTATTTCTTTTATTTCTTTTATTTCTTTTATTTCTTTTATTTCTTTTATTTCTTTTATTTCTTTTATTTCTTTTATTTCTTTTATTTCTTTTATTTCTTTTATTTCTTTTATTTCTTTTATTTCTTTTATTTCTTTTATTTCTTTTATTTCTTTTATTTCTTTTATTTCTTTTATTTCTTTTATTTCTTTTATTTCTTTTATTTCTTTTATTTCTTTTATTTCTTTTATTTCTTTTATTTCTTTTATTTCTTTTATTTCTTTTATTTCTTTTATTTCTTTTATTTCTTTTATTTCTTTTATTTCTTTTATTTCTTTTATTTCTTTTATTTCTTTTATTTCTTTTATTTCTTTTATTTCTTTTATTTCTTTTATTTCTTTTATTTCTTTTATTTCTTTTATTTCTTTTATTTCTTTTATTTCTTTTATTTCTTTTATTTCTTTTATTTCTTTTATTTCTTTTATTTCTTTTATTTCTTTTATTTCTTTTATTTCTTTTATTTCTTTTATTTCTTTTATTTCTTTTATTTCTTTTATTTCTTTTATTTCTTTTATTTCTTTTATTTCTTTTATTTCTTTTATTTTTTTTATTTCTTTCATTTCTTTCATTTCTTTTATTTCTTTTATTTCTTTTATTTCTTTTATTTCTTTTATTTCTTTTATTTCTTTTATTTCTTTTATTTCTTTTATTTCTTTTATTTCTTTTATTTCTTTTATTTCTTTTATTTCTTTTATTTCTTTTATTTCTTTTATTTCTTTTATTTCTTTTATTTCTTTTATTTCTTTTATTTCTTTTATTTCTTTTATTTCTTTTATTTCTTTTATTTCTTTTATTTCTTTTATTTCTTTTATTTCTTTTATTTCTTTTATTTCTTTTATTTCTTTTATTTCTTTTATTTCTTTTATTTCTTTTATTTCTTTTATTTCTTTTATTTCTTTTATTTCTTTTATTTCTTTTATTTCTTTTATTTCTTTTATTTCTTTTATTTCTTTTATTTCTTTTATTTCTTTTATTTCTTTTATTTCTTTTATTTCTTTTATTTCTTTTATTTCTTTTATTTCTTTTATTTCTTTTATTTCTTTTATTTCTTTTATTTCTTTTATTTCTTTTATTTCTTTTATTTCTTTTATTTCTTTTATTTCTTTTATTTCTTTTATTTCTTTTATTTCTTTTATTTCTTTTATTTCTTTTATTTCTTTTATTTCTTTTATTTCTTTTATTTCTTTTATTTCTTTCATTTCTTTTATTTCTTTTATTTCTTTTATTTCTTTTATTTCTTTTATTTCTTTTATTTCTTTTATTTCTTTTATTTCTTTTATTTCTTTTATTTCTTTTATTTCTTTTATTTCTTTTATTTCTTTTATTTCTTTTATTTCTTTTATTTCTTTTATTTCTTTTATTTCTTTTATTTCTTTTATTTCTTTTATTTCTTTTATTTCTTTTATTTCTTTTATTTCTTTTATTTCTTTTATTTCTTTTATTTCTTTTATTTCTTTTATTTCTTTTATTTCTTTTATTTCTTTTATTTCTTTTATTTCTTTTATTTCTTTTATTTCTTTTATTTCTTTTATTTCTTTTATTTATTTTATTTCTTTTATTTCTTTTATTTCTTTTATTTCTTTCATTTCTTTCATTTCTTTCATTTCTTTCATTTCTTTTATTTCTTTTATTTCTTTTATTTCTTTTATTTCTTTTATTTCTTTTATTTCTTTTATTTCTTTTATTTCTTTTATTTCTTTTATTTCTTTTATTTCTTTTATTTCTTTTATTTCTTTCATTTCTTTCATTACTTTTATTTCTTTTATTTCTTTTATTTCTTTTATTTCTTTTATTTCTTTTATAATAAATAATAATAATTAATAAATGATCAATTATAAGTTATATGGAGTAGTGTCTGGGCCCCCACGCGTTTAGGGGCCCTACACAACTCCCACAGGTTGTGAGGGGCCCTACATGGCTCCCACATGGCTGGACCCGTGAATTTAACATTACCCATCACCTATGGTCACTTTGCCAAGGTACCCCTCTATCTATCATTGATTAGAAGATACAACCCAATAAACCAAATCAGGACCAAACTCTACCCAATCAGGTCTCACAGACCTGCAAAAGACCTATTGAGATACTCTGGAACCCCTCAAATACAAACAAACAAGCAAATATAAATACAAGAGGCTGTGCAGAAGTATATACAGAAGTAAGTGAAAGAAGTTCCAACCTGAACCAAACAAACACGCAAATATACATACAAGAGGCTGTTCAGAAGTATACAGGAACAATATATGCAGGAGGAAGTGAAACTAGTCTTAACCAGAAGCAAGCTCACAGGCAGCAAATATACATACAGGAGGCTGTGCAGAATTATAAAGGAACAATATATGCAGGAGGAAGTGAACCAGTCTAAAGTAGCACCAAAAAAAACCACCAGTATTGCACAGCAATACATGTAGGTAGAATCAAGTAGCACCAAACAAACCACCAGCACTGCAAATCAATACACCTTATCTGAGATGCACAGAAATATATGCAAGGCTGTGAATGCATGAAACACCTGTACAACCTTTTTCCAATCAGCAGAAATACCTCATGTAACTGTAAAATCCTTTTTCAACCGGCAGAAATGCCTCACGTAATTGTATCTCACTGTTCTTCACCAGAACAGGGAGAACCCTCTGGGGAAGCCTTGAGCACCCCCCTGAGGAATGATTTTCCTATTTAAGGAGGGCCTCTCTGCCCTATCCAAGTTTTATCCTGATGACTCCAAAGGGCATCACTTCTCATCACTCCTCATGCCTACCAGGGGCATCACTCCTCACTACTCATCCCTCTAAAAGGGTATTAGACCCTTATATTACACCCTTAAAAATCTCATCACCCATCTTTCATCCGTGGTAAATCACCCAATAAGTCTTATTAGTTAAAGGAAAAGTCTAAACCAACAGGAAATAAAATAGGAATTATAGCACTCACCAATTTTGACCATTGAAAACCCCCACTTCTCTTCAAAAAGAAAAACCCTTGACTATTCATCATTTATCATTGGGATATTGGCTAAAAGATCACATTAAACTTATCAAGCCCTTACCAACAACCAAATAACTCCAGAATATTCTTAAAAAACCCTATCAATAACAATCAATAATTAATATAGGTCTGATCAGAGAACTGTTTTAAGTCTCAAAGAAACCAGCCATTAATTTTAAATAAATTATTGTGCAGACTTAATATAGTACTATAAGGGCAGGTAATTCAAAACCACCTTAGTATTAATAATACTCTAAAGGAGTAGAAGTAATACTAAATTCCCCTTCAAGGACTGCCAGCAAGGTATTTTCTACATTATTTATATAATCCCACAGGAGTCTCTACAGTGGGTTTCATGGAAATGGAAGGTTTCAAAAATCAAACCCGCCATTATCATCCATCCACCATCCATCCCATGCAAAACACCCATCTACACCTCCACATCAGAAAATAAATACATCTCTCACATGGAATATCTCCAAATTCAAAAAATTCATCCTTGGTCATCATCATCTGTCACCATCATCCTAAAACTTCAACCACTGCTTGAACTCCCCCATCCCCTTTATTCAATCAAACCACTCTCATAAATCTGGTTCATCCTACTTCATCTATAAGATTCATTCCTCCCTCCCTTCATCCTTGATTCCTCATCTCACCCTTTGCTTCATCTCTCCCTCCCAAGGCCAGTCAATCATCATCCTCTCAAGCATTGAAAGGATTTCTGGAATACCAATCTACCCTACAAAGATCATTGACACCATCTCAGATTGGCCACGTTTATCTGGGTGATCCAACAAATCATCCACAAGGTAAACATGATATTAAAGTTGCTCAGTATTCCAGGAATCTCCCCAACTTTGCCTACAATGAGGATAAACCCTACGCCAAGGTAAGCTATCTTCTCATCAAATCTGGCTCCCGTCTGTTGGTCTATTTCATCCCTCCATTTATTGGCTTACATACTCACTGACTTGACTTCAGATGCACTTGCCTAGATTCATTCCGTGATCTCTACTTTCCCCTTACATACAATTACTGACCCTTCTGGTGCTTTTTTGTATAGTAGCAGGACTTATTGAGCTAGAAAGATCCTGTTTGTTCAAAAAAACTCAATCCTTGAATGAAAAATGTGGCTTTGGCATGAGTTCTGAATCTGAGACCTCCTTAGAGATGGCTGCCGGTATCCTTGGAAGGCCAGTCCTCAATGTGTGTATGTATGTAGATATCAGTGAGTAATTTATATAATCCTTAGGTTTTATCAATTCACACCCATCACCACCACCTCACCCACCACATCCCCTCCTACTTTGGTTGGCACCCCTGGGAAGACCCCCTCCTTCTCATCCTCCTCCTCTTTGTGCCCCTCATTGGTTTCTGATCCTTTGATCATTCAACCTCTAGGTCCCCCCCACCTCCTTGCTCAATCCACCAGGTATTCTCCCCCCCTTCCTCCTCCTCCTCACCCTTGCCCTTGCTCCCTACCTCCCAATTGATTGTGAATCAATTGCTCAATCAATTGAGAATCAATCACTCAATTGATTGAAAATTGATCAAGCAATTGATTGTGAAATCAATTGCCATGGGGTATTGATTCAAGTGTTTGATGAGCAGATGGTGAGCTGGGATGATGGGGTATTGATTGAAGTGTGTGATGAGCAGATGGTGAGCTGGGATGATCATTTCAAGTTTTTGATGAGCAGAGGGTGAGCTGGGATCATCATCATGAGGCAAGGGTGATTAGATGATGAGGCTGAGCATTTGGACAGGCACCTTGGCCCATCTGGCAATGGCACACTTAGCTTAGTTTTTGAATCATCACTCACCAATGTTGAGGTCATGGGTTCAAATCCAATAGTGTGCAACTAAGTTTTGGCTCATAACTCTGCCACTGCCCTCAAAATGTTATACAAAAAATTGACTCCCTTATTGATCCTCACCCCAATCAAAGTATACAGTTGGGAGGGAAAAACATGGGAGGAGATGATTTGAAAAACATAAAGAGACGTGGAAAAAATAGGGCTTGCAACCCTCAAAATGTCATAAAATGAATTGAATCACTTCTTGATCCTCACCCCAAGCAAAGTAGTTGCATGGGAGGGAACAAGATGGGAGGAGATGATTTGAAAAAAATACAGAGATCTGGAAAGATTAGGGATTTCAACCCTCAAAACTTTATGCAATGAATTGAATCGCTTCTTGATCCTCACCCCAAATGTATTATGTGGATGGGAGGAGATGATTTTGGAAGCATACAGAGACAGGGAAAGAATGGGGCTTGTCAGTATTGGCTAAAGGGAAAATGTTTGGATCAATAGTTCTTGAATTTCTTCCTCATCTGTTTGGTTGAAAGAGCCAGCCTAACTTGGTTCTATTATTTAGTTCATTGGCCATCAGGAGATTACCGTTAAATTTAGATGATGGAGATTGGAAAAATTGTGTTTCATTTTTGGATCCAAAGCAAGCGTCATAGTTGGAAGGAATTTTGAGCCAGTTTACCAGGATGATGTGATCAGCTCTCTTAAGCTGACTTGAGCATTTAAAAGCTGATGGGGGGAGATTGTTGGATGCTGAGTTCCTGGGGGATGTTTTCTTTGGTTGAGTGGAATTGCGGGGGGAGTTTTGCAGGGGGACATTTAAAAAGAGTAAGAGGGATGAAGGGATGAAGCAAAAAAGTGATGAAAAAATTTGATGAAAGCAGGGATAAAGGGATGAAGTGATGAATTGATGAAGCAATGAAGCAATAAGAGTGAGGATTTGATGAAAGGGGGGATTAAATGATTAAGGGATGTATCAATGAAGCAATGAGAGGATTAATTTGATGAAAGCAATAAAGTGATGAGAGTGATGAAGAGAGGTGAGAGTGATGAATTGATAAGGGGATGAGAGTGATGAATCAAAGAGTATAGAAAGAGATGAGAGTGATGAAGTGATGAGAGAGATGAAACTCAAATTTTTCCAATGAGGTTGGAGGTATAATTTTTTGGATGAGGTTGGAGGTTGAAACCAGGGGTGATGATGTGGAATGACGCGTGGTTGATCTGGTGAAAGCCTTTATATACTTTAATTGAAAAACCCCACTTATTTCATGTTAACTTTGACACATCTAATCTGAAATAAGTGATTTTTTTATTATTAATGGCGGGTTTGAAATGGTGGATTTTGTTTGAAACCATCCATTAAAAAATGGTGGGTTTCCTTAACTTTGATACACCCTATTGAGTTTTTCACAACACATGCAACCCCCAGGGGTTGTGACTACTTCTTTGCAACCCCCCAGGGGTTGAGCAAGTCCTGAAAGGTTTTGTTTGCAAATATTTGAGTTTGAACCTCCATTCAAAACTCAAATGGGTTGTGAAAAGTGTTTCACAACCTTTAACAACCCAGGTTTGGGAATTTATCACTTCCCTTTTTGAATTTCTTGAAGGAAAAAATTGAATATTTACAACAATTAGGGAAGAAATTTGAAAAAATATTCCCTTAATTTCAATATTTTTCTTCTATTAAATTATTTTAAATCTCAGAAATAGGTTCATTTCCCATATCCATTTTTTATTCTAAAATATTTTCAAGTATTTCTAATGATTTCTTTGAATTTTCAATGATTTTTTTTGAGTGACATGACTTTTTGGACATGCATAGGTCCAAAATTCACCATTTTTTGATTTTGCAGATCTACATGCAAAAGGAAAAGGCCTTTTTTGCATGTGGAACTGTGCAAACCAGGAAAATTTGTGTGTGGAGCTTTATTTTGAAATTTAATCAGATTAAAAAAAAGTATTTGCTCTCAAGAAACTACATTGTGACCATGGGGAGTTATCCCAATTGGGACAACTTGATGCAGGTATTAAACAAACACAAGATGGCTTGGAGTTTTTCAGATTTGGATAAATTCTGTAGTTGCGCCAGGCCCAGTTCCTGCCCAACTACAGCTGGCACCTCCCTCTGCAGCAATGCTTTCCTCACTTCTCCCAACAATCATCATCTCCACCTTAACAATCTCATAAAGAAGGAAAACCCCACATAGAGTACAAAAAACCAACCACTCTAGAAAAATTGAACAAACAAACAAGGATCAAGACTCCCTTGAACAAAAATTCAGCCTTGATCCCCAGCCATACCAGCCTCTAACCATCCAAACCACCAAATGAACAACCAATCAAATCCTCCCTTCCTCAAGATGCCAACTGACCAAGGCCTCCAACTCCCTCTAGCCATTGACCAGCAACCCAGGTACAACCATCAAGTTTCCCAATTTGACCAAGCTCAGATCAACAACCAATCCCTCAATCCTCAGAACAGACCAAGCGGCTGTCTGAACCAGAGAGACCAGTCAAAAAAAAAGAGACCAGGCAGGTCAAAATAACCTCAAGGCTCCCCAAGAACTTCTGGTCAGAACCATCCTTTCTGCCTTGACATTAAGACCATCTTTCAGTACTGATATTTATTTTTCATTCCTTTGTGCTCTATCTGTCTTCTCAAATTTATTTAGACCAAATTAAGAAATTTCTGGGTTTAGAATAAGAGTAATAAAATACAGAAGAGGGATTATCAAACCTGTGATTCAACACTTCAAACACCAAAAATGGTTTGCCATAACTAATTTCAAATCCTCAAAATAGCCAGATCCACAAAAAAAAGGAAAGGAAAGGGCATTATTTTTTCAATACCCCAAACCCTCAAACTCACAACCTTTTTATGTTGAAACAGAATCTGGCATACATGAGTGTTTCAAGAATTTATTTTTCTACAATTCTGCAACTGAAGCCACATAGCTGGGTTTGTAGAAACCCCATAGAAAATAATTCAGTTTTTTTAAGTATTCCAGGGCCTTCAAAAATATGCCCAAATATCAAAAAAATCAAAAAAGAATATTTCACAAGGTGGGACCAATTCCTTTGCCTTTTTGCTTAATTCTTTCTGTATTACTTTCTTTCTCTTCTTTTTGAGATCAACTTATAGGTCTAAAATTCTTTTTGATTGGCCCAGGCTATAATCATGCCAAAATATTTACTAATATCAAGCCAAGTGTCATGACCATAACTTGAATCATTATCCTCAGCCATACTCAACCCTCAGCCAGCCTCAGCCCTCAGTAAAATCCATCTTCTACACCTGGATCTACATGCAGCACCTCCTTAAGTATCCCCCTGCATCCCCTGCAGGTTCTAGTCAACTTTCACAGACTCTCTCTGCCTCTCTATGGCTTGGTGTATCCTCATATCTCCCTCCACTCTATCTGGTATGAGAAGTACATACTGTACACCCATAGTACATACTCCTGGCTGGACAACCCATACTCCAGTTCAGTACATGCCACACACTTCTGGACAGGCCCCTTACCCAATCTGTCAAGCCACTGCCTCAAGCCCAATTGGTCAACATGTAATACCATGGGGCATCCCCGCCCTAGCACCAGTCATCCCTATTCAAGGCCTCCTCTCTTTTCTCACATATACTGGCCTATCTTCCTTCTTAGACTAATTCCCCCCAAGGAATTAGCATACCACTTCTTATTGGTTAGTCCCTTCAAATAATTGACATCTCAGCACAATAAATCCAACCCAGCCTACCTCACTCATTTCACCTACCCCTTTGGTGTTACTCTTATAAGATTTAACCTTGAACCTCCTTCAAAGACTTACTCCTGGATATCTACTCATTCTTATCATTGTCATTAATTTATTATCCTCCTTGCAATCAATATCCTTTCTCAATCCTGAGATCTGTGAGCAGTAGTGCCTGTGCCCTTGGCCCCTTTCACTTCTGGGGCAGTTGTGAAACCAAGGATGCCAAAAGGCTTCATTCTAGAAAATAAATTTCTAAAATGACGCCAAAAGGTTTAAGTGATCTCATTACAACAATTTATTTACCATATTTATGCCAACTGGCTTCCTTTTGGAGAAAACACCATTTGATGGCGTTTTGGGCCCCCAATGGGCTTTGAAAATTATTTGAGGCCCTGGGGGGCTAAATGAAGGCCTTCAGACCTCCTTTGGGCTCTGCCTAGGGTAGATATTTGGAGAATTCACATATGGACACCAATAAATTAAATTTAATATGTAAAAAGGTTAGAAACTCCCATTTTTTCAATTCAATCAAATTTGATTTCATATTGGGAAAAGAAATTCATCAAATGTAAGAATAATAATCAAAATGACAAAAAATCAATTTCTTTACAAAAACATGGATATATCCAGTGGAATATAAATACCTTTATACCAAACATAAAAAATTCCAAATATACCTATTTCATGTTGGTAACTGAAAAATTTTGGAAGAATAAAACATAAATATCATCTAGTACATATATAAACTTAAAAAATGGTTAAAACATACTTATTTGAAGAACCTTTGGGGCTTTTGGTGGAATGTTAGTACCTTTGTACAAAGCATAAAAAATAATAGAAAAACAATACACATATATATCTAAGAAGGAGAATTTAAATCTGCTTAAATATTTGAAAAAATTTTCAATAAAGTAAAAAAATAAGGACATCAAACCTGAAAAATTGATTCCTTTGGTTAAGAATGGAAATTTTCACTGGGATTTAAAGAACTTACCACACAGATAAAATAAAATAGGAAAATTAAATATATACCTATAATCTAAGGCGGATTCCAATATTTTTAAACATTCAAAAAAATAATTCATGGAGTATTATAATAAGAATCATGAAATCAAAAGTTGATTTCCTTGAGGAAATAATATTATTTGTCCTGGAATTTAGATATCTTTTACCAAGCATTAAAAAAATTAAAAAAAATTCTATGTGAACCTATTTAATAAAATTAATTTAAATGTCATTAAAAATTAAAATCTATTGAGTGCATGAATGATCAAATAATTATGAAAGAGGATGTTTTTTAATAATTAATTTCTTAAATTTGATGGATTATTCTTGTAATTGATGAACCTTTTGTTGAAATATTTCAAACTATGTGAATTCTTTGCATGAGATAGAGAAATTTTCAGTATTTTTTACTTTATTTTTTCTGCTTTGTGAAAATTTACTAAATTCCATGAGAAATTTTGAATTTTCTTCAAAGAAGTATTTTTTTTGTATTTTTTATAATTATTCATGTAATTTATGATATTTTTGTTTGTATATTTCAAAATTTTTGAATTCACAGAATCAAAAAGGCATATGAAGCATTTATATATGTTTTTTGGGAAGTGATAAATTCAAAAACCCGGGTTCCAAAAAGGTGTAGAACAGCTGTTCAAAAAAACTGGTTTCTTGTGCTGTGATGGACACTCTTGGCTCATTTGGGGCAAAAACGCATCAAATCTGCCATTTTAGGGGGTAATTAGGGGCACCTAGGCACCCTTGGACCAAATTTGAGTGCCTTAAAACCAAAATTTGGGGATTTTTAATACATTGTGGGACTATTGGACCACAAAAAGAACCTTTATACAGAACCATACAAAATAATTGCCCATTGGATAATTTTCTTTTTCTCAACCCAAAAGTGAGTACACTTTGGAGTTGTTGAATTGTCAGTTGTATTGGATCATGAAGTGTCTTTGGATTTTTTTGGATTATTGGAACAGTGGAAAGCCCAAGCCCCCCTGTTTTCAACATTTCTGTGTTGAAGGACTTAATTGATAGTGCCATTAAGAGCATCTACCACTGTCATGATAATTTGTCTCAATAAGCAGACTGATTGAGAATTTTTCCAATCAAGCCACCATTGTGCGCTTGATAGGGCTCAATAGCTCTTGAATAAACAAAATCCTTGAAAAGGATCCATAAATTTATGGATCCTTGTTGAGGCTTGAAAAGCAAAATTTTGTCAAGCCCCACTCTAATCTTTCTGCCCCCCGCCCTCCCCCTCTATAACTTCACTCTACCATACCCCCCCTCCCTTTGAACTTCATTGTTTCCATCAACAACCCCCCACCCATTTTGAATACTCCTCTAATTGATGAAAATTATTTTTTTGGAACTAAAAATGATGCAAAAACTGTTTTTTTCCCTGTTTGGGGGCGGTCCCAACCCTATCAAGCGGGTATCTGCGGAAGGGACGATGATGGTAACCGCTCCCTAACTTCTCAACAACTGTTTCACGGGCCCGATTTATTGAAACAAGGGTGAAAAATTGTGTTTCAAGAGTTATCCATCCTTGCGCGCCTTGAAAACTTGTCAAAGTTGTTAAGGATTTTGTTGCCACGGTGGTAGATGCTCTAACAAAGCTGTGGCAGAAACTTGGGATTTTGGAAATAAAAAATTGGAAGCCTCAAGTGCATCCTCATCTAGGTTTACAATTGAGGAACAAGATTTTTCAAAACTGGAATTGACTGGTGGTGGTATGCAAAATTCAATGTGAAATTTGATTGATTTTATTTCATGGAAACTAATTTAACTATTTCAGATGTAACTATGTACGTATGTAACTATGAGGAAGGCCTTTCAAATTTGGATATGGGTCAAATAATAGAAGATAATTATGCAAGGCCAATTTTATTCATTTCATTGGAGTCATGTTGTACTTATACTCCTATGGAAATGGGTGCAAAATAACAATCAGATGCCATATTCATTTCCTTTTTTAAAAATAACAACTGGGTTCATCTATTGCTTGAGGAAGATATGATTCCAATACCACCCATTGTATCAAAAAATTCTTCTTTTAATTCAAATAAAGCTTCCATTTGGTTTGATAATCTGAAATATGAACTGGATTTTTATTCCAATTCATATACATCATATCATTTCATCATTTGGTTTTTCATTTCATCATTTGGGTTTGGTCTGAAATTCACCTCTGATGCTGATATTTTACTTCTATTTATATGAAAGATTATTTCATTTGAAATCAGTATTTTGAGTTTTTTGAGTTGAAGATAATTATGTTGAGTGTTTTAAATGACATTTTATTGGTAAGTTGGTTCAACTTGTCTTGGGCTGATCCCATCATAAGAAGTCTTTTTACTCCTTATGATTGGATCAGCTTAGCACAAGTTGAAATTGTTTTTTGGGGGGTTTTTACTTTAGGGCTAGTCCATTGAGGCCAACTTACATTCCTCTTTTTTTGGGGGTTGATTTATTGAATTCATTAAATGTTAAAATGGAATGATATGAATGAAATTTATTTTGTTTAATTTAATTTAGTTGAATTTTGTTCTGATTCAATTCAATTTCCTTTTTTAATATACATTTTAATGGTGGAAATTTATTGTATTATATTTTATTTTATTCAAACATTATATTATATTTTATTTTATTTAAGGGCTTTATTGTATGTTTGTTGTTCCTTTTTCTTTACCCATTTTTATTTTTCCATTTTTTTATTTTTTTGGGGGCACAATTTTTTGATTTTTTTAGAATTTTCACTTGTTTATTTTTATTTATTCATAGGTCCATGGATGTGCATTAATGGCCCTGGAGTTGTGAAATTTTCAGTATTTTTATTCAATTTTTATTCAATTTTTTTTGAATTTTTATTTTATTTTCTTTTTCTTTTCTTTTCTTTTCTTTTATTTTATTTTATTTTATTTTATTTTATTTTATTTTATTTTATTTTATTTTATTTTATTTTATTTTATTTTATTTTATTTTATTTTATTTTATTTTATTTTATTTTATTTTATTTTATTTTATTTTATTTTATTTTATTTTATTTTATTTTATTTTATTTTATTTTATTTTATTTTGTTTTATTTTATTTTATTTTATTTTATTTTATTTTATTTTATTTTATTTTATTTTATTTTATTTTATTTTATTTTATTTTATTTTATTTTATTTTATTTTATTTTATTTTATTTTATTTTATTTTATTTTATTTTATTTTATTTTATTTTATTTTATTTTATTTTATTTTATTTTATGTTATGTTATTTTATTTTATTTTATTTTATTTTATTTTATTTATTTTATTTTATTTTATTTTATTTATTATTATTTATTATTTTTATTATTATTATTTTTTTGATGTTATTTTGATGTTTTTTGGATGTTTTTGTTTAGTTATGTTTTTTATTTTTTTATTTTTTTATTTTTTTTATTTTTTTATTTTTTTATTTTTTTTATTTTTTTATATTTTATTTTTTTATTTTTTTATTTTTTTATTTTTTTATTTTTTTATTTTTTTATTTTTTATTTGTTATTTATTTGTTATTTTAAGTTTTTTTTTTCTCACATCCCTGGAGTTATGAACAAGTTGTGAATGGCTTGCCATGACTCAAAATGGGTTGTGTGGCCCACTTTGTGGGTTTTGGGGAGCCGTACACAACTTGAATGGGTCGTGAATGGTGCCACACAACCCATTTTGAGTTTTTTATGGGTTGTGTAGGGTTGTGAATTTATCACAATCCAGGGGAAAAATGTTTTAGTAGAAAAAAAAGGAGATTTTATTTTTTGGGTGATTCAAAGGATGGGGGGAACAACCTGTGTGAAGGATGGAGGATTAAAATTAGTGAACCTTGTGATGATGGTTTTAATTTTGAGGTTTAGATTTCCCAGAATGGATTAAGTTTGAATTTTTGATAGTTTTTTAGTTTGAAATTGATCTGGTGAGGTTGATTGTGGATTTTTGGAGTGGTTGGTTACCTTGATTTATTTTTTCCTGTGAGCTTTATAAGGAAGTGATTATTTGGGGTTTATCTTAAAAATTTCCAATTCCAAAAAAAAAACAAATAATAAAAATAAAAATAAAATGGGCAAATTGTTTTGGGTCATGATTTAGTTTTGTTTTGTTGTTTCTTTGTTTTTACAAATTCAAAAAAGGGAAAAACTGTGAGAAAAACTGATTTAGATTTAGAGGTAGAATCATTTCCCGCATTAAAAAGATGAATGGTTACATGATACTGGAATTGCTTGGGGATGAGCAGGTATTTCATATTGAAATATATAACCCAATTCAATTTTTAATATTGGCCATTGATTATGAATTATAAAAAAATATTATTAGGGGGTATCAGAGTTGAAATTTCCAAAAAAATTGAATGGCTGATTTCAGGCCTATCCATTTTTTTCTCAAAATTTTATTTTTTGCAGTTAAAGCCATTGATTCATTGTTTATTTGGATAAAAAAAGAATTTTTTGAAAATTTGATATTTTTCCTGAAATAAACTAGTTAAACTTGGGTCAATTTTAAATTTGCAACCTAAAATTGCAACCCATTCTTGGTTTCAAACAGCAATTCCAGACCCATTTGAGTTGCAAACGGCCATTCATGACTCCGGTGGTTTGTGAATGGCATTTTGCAACCCATTTTGGGTCACAAACTGCGCCATGAAACCCATTTTGGGTCACAAACTGCGCCACGCAACCCATTTTGGGTCAAAAACTGCGCCACTCAACCCATTTTGGGTTGTGAATGGCATAAAAAAAATAACAATTTGTAAATTTTATTTATTTCATTAGGGCATATCAGAGTTAGCAAACCCACCATTTTTTTGACAAAACCCATTATTTTTAATGGCGGGTTTCTGAAATACACATACCCCCTAACTGGTGTATTTCAAAATGGCGGGTTTCATGAAAATGGCGGATTTCAAACATCAAACCCGCCATTAAACCCACAATTTATGCATTATCATCCATCCACCATCCCTCACATCCAAAACACCTGTTGGCACCTCTGCCACCCCCCCTCCCTGAGCTTCCCCCTCCAGCCATTTTTCAGGACCCATCCCAGCCCCCTGCTCATAATTGACCCTGCCCTCACGATCCACTGTGCATCTAACAGAGCAATTGACCTCCCTCCCGCTGGCCTTGGTCTGCCGCACAGTCCAGTCCGCCGCCAACTCCCTCCATCTTGCCAGGATCTTTGACCAAGCCCAATGCAAGTTCCTCTGCCTCAAATCCAGCCCATCCCTGCCCCTGCTCAGCTCTGGGCTCCCTCCAGGCCCCCAGACTCCCAAGCAAGAGCCCCAGAAGCTCACCTTGGTCCTTGTCAGGCATCCCACCCTCTCCACCATACTCCTGCCCTCCAACAATCCCATGCCGGCTGCAACAACCGTTGCAAAGACAAGCACCTCCCTCCTCTTGATCTATGCCTTTGATCCCTGCAGCTCTGCTGCCCATCCAGCAGCCGGCCCCCGGCTCTGGTTCACTGTCAGCTCTCCCCACCTACCACCAACCCTGGCCCATCAGGCCACTTCCAATCACAAACTGGAAAATTCATCAACCAGATGAAACATGTCATCTTTGATTCAATTGTAGACTGGCCCATGCACGCCATCTTGGTTAATTGCACAATCTTTATGGCCAATCCAGCTGCCTGTAAAAAGTTTCAAGAACTCCACCTCATTGAGGAGTTTCCAGATCAGGGCAACAATAATCATCATCCCTATGGCCTTCATCTATCCTCCTCCCACAAGACTGGAGATTGCTTCAACTGTGGTCATTGTAATTTTTTCAATCCCTACTTCAAAGTTGAAGTGCTCCTCCAGGATTTCCCCATGGAACAAGCAATCTGAGGCAAGACAAAAACAAGGCAGAAGTATGGTTGTATCCTGCCCAACGGTACTCAGGGGCTCATCACTCTCAGCGCCAAGACAATCCAGGATCCACCCCTCAAGTTCTATCCCAACGGTTCCACAAATTATATCATTGGTGGCTTACTCTACATCAATGATGTGACCAATTAATTCAAGAGGACCAAACAAGTCAAATGAGAGAAGGAAATTTTGAAGGCAGAGGCTTTGGCCATGGATGATTCAAACAATTCCAAGTCAACCTTGAAAAGATTGGATTGAATTTCTAGATGACTCAGAACCAGCATAAGCTTTAAAAAGAATAACAAAATTAGAACAGAGGATCTGAAGGAAATAGAGGTTCACAAGAAGAAACAGGAAGTGAGAATCCTACAGCTTGGGCCAGTACTTGTGTGTCAAGGACAGAAGTTATTCAGGACGGAAAACGCATATTGAGAGGACAGACTGAGAGGAGAAATCAAGGAAGCAGACTGGGTAGCTAGAGGATCAGGTAGAGTCCTGTTGAGAGAGCTTGAGAAATCAGAGTCTTACCAGGCAAAGATTTATGGTTGATATAGTTGAGTTGATTTGGTGGAGGCAAAGGTTGAGTTTTGATGAAGAGAGTATTTAAGAAAAGAAGAAGGGGAAATAGAAGGAATTAAAAAGAGAAGTAAGGAGAAAGAAGAAAGAAGAGGCGCGAGTGAGACTTGATAAGAGAGAATGAGACCAAATGTGAAATAGAAAGATCCCCAAGCTCCTCCATCTGAGTATTGGAGTGAGGCCGCCGTGGGTGAGAGAGAGAATGCGCGGTAAGGGTACTGAGAGAAGCGCGCGGGACCGTGCAGAGAGAGCTACTGATACTTAACAAACCTTCCTCAGAAACATGTTGGTTTTTTATCTCCTGCCTCATCCCATCCCATCCAATTGTTCTTTTTTACCTCCCACAGGAATGACTCATTGGTTCATCTGCATCTATTCCCAACCATCCTTCACATGATGGCCTTGATGGACTCTATTTGACTGAAAATGAAACTCTCCCCATCTCAATCACTCTCTGACTAATTGGGCGCACATCCATGCCAAAGTTCATTCTGTCAAGACCTGTGAAACCCACCCTATGAAGTTCAGTGATCCATCTCATCCCCCCCTAAGCTTTGATTGCCATCATTTCAACTACCACATCTTGACAAGGGCTTGGATTTAAAAATAAATAACTAAACACACCCAGAAGGGAAATACTGACATATTTGGGCTCCCCATCGTCATGATTCATGACTTGCTACAGCATCTCACCCATCATTCTTCCCAAGATCACCTGAGCTTTAAATTTCATGCTCAGGACTGCTAATCTCTGCATTGGGTATAACAAACTAAAAATTGATCTATTTGATCTTACCGGTTCCAAATCTGCCCAAGAAACTCAATTGTTCTTGCTATACTATCAGCAGAGGCTCTTTACCAGTTTGACTTGACAGGACTATCAAATTCTGGCCTCCCCCCGCGCGCTCCACCAACTCCCCTCCTTGCTTGCCGCCAGCCCCTGCCCAACCACCTGCTGCCCAGCTGACCAAGCCACCCCCCTCCTCCTGCCCAGCCAACAGAGCCCCACCTCCTCCCCAGCAAATCAATCCCAGCCTGCACCATCCTGCCTGGTCCACTGACCCTGGCCCATTTTTTTCACACCCTGGTACTTTTTTTGTTTTTTTAAATTATTTTTGTCATCACGTGACTGACATGGTTTTTTTGGTAACCCTTCTTTGACCCCTTTTGCTTCCATTATCTTGCTTCTCCCACCGCAATCACAATTTTATTCTCCAAATTGAATCCATCCTTGATCCTCACCCAAAGCCAAGAATTTGCCTGGGAGGGAAAAAGATGGAAGAAGATGAGGTGACAAACATAAAGAGAGGTGGCAAGCTGAGGCATTTGAAGCAAAAGAGGGATAAAATGAGGGCATCAGAAATCTCTTTGGAAATTGCAGAGGGGCAATTTTCTTTTTTTTCTTTTTAAGTTTTTCATCAGAGCAAATATATTTACAAGCCCAGAATTTGAGTAATGTGGTTTAATCCATCTACCGTTGTAGTGCTACCAATGAACGCCACAGCTATTGAACACTTATCCTTTTTTTCTGTTGCCATTTGTTCCCTCTCCATTTCCAGTTGTGCTTGATTTTGATCCTTCTCCTGTTCCTCTTTTTGGAATTCTAGCTCAGCCTGTTTCAACTTCCACTAAGCATCCCATTTTTGTTGATGAGCCAAACTCTTGGCTTTTTGCTTTTGAAAATCAATGGCCAGTTGAAAATCCCACTTCTCCTTTTCAAAAAAAGTTTTTCAGATTCAATTTGTAATTTCACTGTTTTTCAGAGGGGAATAGGAATAAGCTTGATTTGGAAATCAAGGAGAATTCAATGGGCTTACCGGAATCTTGCTTGTCCATGATATCCTCAAAACCCGAAAAATTTGAAGCGTTTCTCCTCTTTTGAATTCTATTGGGGTTGATTCTGATTTAATGGGAGGCATTTTGCTTTCCCTTTGCAGAGGATGTTTGTGTGGGAACTTCATTGCTCTCATTTGAAGGGGATGTAGGAGGCCCCATTGGCTTGAGTATTCAGCCATTCAGGAATAGATGAGCCTGTTTTTTTTAAAATCTAAATCAGTCAGGATTAAATAGACAGAAGAGAAAAGATCTTGGTTCCTTACTTGAGCAGATGATGACAACGTTGGTGATACAGGAATAAATTGCTCCTTGTTGGCCAATTCACTAAGTTCTTCCACCCCAGGAAGAGAGCAATCCAAAGAAGGAAGTGAGGGGTCCAAGGAAGGTTTTGAATTGTTGATCAATGCTGATGTAGACTTAATTGGAGCTTTTTC